>JAPDVU010000001.1:86388573-87104823 GCA_026230045.1 Corynorhinus townsendii | reverse complement strand
TCTGGCATAGAGAGCAGCATGCATGCCATAGATATATTTGTAAACTGGAGAGCTTATGGATAAATACAGGTAATTGAATGATATACCCAATGCTTTCTTGTTAACCAGAGGTTCTTCAGCATTATTTAATGAATCACTTCCTCCAGTGGCCCTAATGTAACCGTACTGTCAAACCCCAACTAAAACTCACTTCACCGACAAGATAGAAATATGCTCAAAGTGTTATTGTTTCATTAATAAGACCAGTGGATGAAAGAAGAACACTCATAGAACTCACTCAGAAGACCATGAATGGTATGAACATGAAACCTTAAAGGAACACTCACTTTACAGAGCAGTTCATTTTCATTTCCAATAGAGGTTGCAAGAATCCTAGTGAGTTTCCTCCTGCAAGAAACCAGCTAAGTAGGCAACCCTCCTATTTTAAAATTCACTTTTCCTAGGAGCTACTAGGTAGGCAAAGTGAAAAAGAAAACTCATCAAATGTCTGAACTGGCGCCAGGACCCTAAATGTTGAGCTCTACTCTAGTGTTTTAATTCTTTTTGCAAAATCAGGGATAATACTCTTCTCCTAGCAGGCCTAGCAGGCCTTCTTTCTTTTTTATTTTTATTTTTTATTTTTTAATCTTTATTGTTCAGATTATTACAGATGTCCCCCCTTTACCCCCCATTGTCCCCCTCTACATGGTTCCTGCCCTACCCCAGACTTTCATCACTTTATTGTCTGTGTCCATAGGTAATGCATATATGCATTAAGATTTTTGGTTAATCTCTGACGGGCCCCCCACTCCCCTTCTCTCTGAGATTCATCAGTCTGTTCCATGTTTTCATGTCTCTGATTCTATTTTATTCATGAGTTTATTTTGTTCATTATATTTCTTGTTTTTTTTTAAATTCAATTCTTGATAGGTATTATTTATTGCCATTTTATTGTTCATGTATCTCCTTCTCCTTCTCCTTCTCCTTCTCCTTCTCCTTCTCCTTCTCCTTCTCCTTCTCCTTCTTCTTCTTCTTTCCTCTTCCTCTTCTTAAAGAATACCGAACATTTAATGTAATACTGATTTGGTGGTGATGAACTCCTTTAGCTTTTTCTTGTCTATGAATCTCTTTATCTGACCTTCAATTCTAAATGATAGTTTTGCTGAGTAGAGTAATCTTGGTTGTAGTTCCTTGCTTGTCATCACTTTGAGTATTTCTTGCCTCTCCCTTCTGGCCTGTAAAGTTTCTGTTGAGAAATCAGCTGACAGTTGTATGGGTGCTCCCTTGTAGATAACTAACTGCTTTTCTCTTCCTCCTTTTAAGATTATCTCTTTGTCTTTAACCCTTGGCATTTTAATGTTGATGTGTCTTGGTATAAGCCTCTTTGGATTCCTCTTATTTGGGACTCTCTGCACTTTTTAGTCTAGTATTTCCTTCATCAGGTAGGGGAAGTTTTCTATCATTATTTCTTCAAATGAGATTTCATTATCTTACTTTCTTTCTTCTCCTTCCGGTACCTCCATAATGCAAATGGTGGTACACTTGTCCCAGAGGCTCCTTACACTATCTTCATTTTTTTTTTTTTTTTTTTTTGCTCTTCTGATTGGATGTTTTTTGTTTCCTCACATTCCAAATTGTTGCTTTGATTCTCAGAATCCTCTACTTTACTGTTTAATCCCTGTAAATTATTCTTTATTTCAGTTAGTGTATGTTTAATTTCTGACTGGTCCTTTTTCATGTATTTGAAATTCTCACTAAGATCCTTGAAAGTCTCTTTAAGTCCTTTGATGCTCTCATTAAGTCCATTGAACCTCTCATTAAGATTCTTGAGCAACCTTATAACCATTGTTTTAAACTCTGTATCTAATAGTTTGCTCGCTTCCATTTCATTTAGATCTTTTTCTGTATTTTTTATTTGTGATATGTTTCTTTGTCTCTGCATTTTGACTGCTTCCATGTCTTTCTTTCTATGTATTAGGTAGAGCTGTTATATCTCCTGGAATTGGTAGAGTGGCCTTGTATAGTAGGTGTCCTATAGGGCCCAGTAGCTCAGCCTCCCCAATCACCTGAGCTAGGCATCTTAGGTGTGTCCTTGTGTGGACTATGTGAACAGTCTTGTTGTAGTTGAGCTTTTATTGCTGTTGATGTCACTGGAAGGAATTGACATCTAGGCCAATTGGCTGTGAGGACCAGCTGTGACTACAATGGAAGAGCTGCTATGTAGGAGACACCCCTATGGAACAGGACTTGCTTCACTGGGGCTTTGGTGCTCACTAAGTCTGCCCCTTGAGTGTGTCACTTGTGGATATGTAGAGTTGTAATCTGGTAAGGTCTGAAGCTGTCCACCAGGTTCACTGGCTCTAGGGCCTCCCAGGAGATGCAATAAGCCACTTCCTGGGGCCACCCTTCAGGAGCTACAGAGCCATCTGCAGATGGCTGCTACTTGTATTGAGCTTGGACATGCCCAGCTGTGGCCAAGCTTTGAGGCCAAGCTGTGAATCAAGGCAAGCTGATGCTAGTTCCAGGTCTTGGGCCTCTTATTGATAGGTAGGAGGCATGCTGATACTGGCTGTTGCTTGTTTAAGAGATTTTAGAAAAGTTTGACACCTGAGCCAGAACAGGCCTTTCATATGGAAAAGCCACTGCAAACAATTTGGATGGGCCTGCAAATTAGATAGGGTGGGGTCTTAGGGTATCACCAGGGCAGAGTGAACAGTGTGAGCCAAGCTGATGGAAACTCAGACATGGCTGCCAATCAGCTCTGTGTTCCTCTGAACACAGGAACATGACGCCTGCAAGCATCCTCATCTGGAGAAAGCTGCCCCTGAGTTCTTTCCCTGATGCCAGACAATCCAGTTCTTCCCCAAATATCTCAGTTTCCTTTCAAGCCCCCATCCCGCTCCAGCACTGGAGCCCAGAGTGATCAAGTCCAAGTAAGTCCATGTGCTGGCCCTTTAAAAGGAACTGCTGGGACTCCCACAGTCTCCGTTTCATTCAGCCACAATCCCTGCTGGTTTTTACAGCATGGAGTTATGGGGAATTCTCTTCCCAGCTCTAAAACCCTGGGGTGGGACTAGAACCCCTTGCTCCTCCACAGCAGAGATATCCCTCCTAATTAAAACAGCACTATACATGGGTGTCATACCAGTCCATTCCACGCTTCTGCTTCTCCTACCAGTCTCAATGTACTTTTTTCTTTACTTCTCTAGTTGTAAGACTTCCATTCAGCCAGATTTCAGGCAGTTTGCCTCGTATTCTTTCTAAAAGAATAAGACACAAGATTCAGAAACAAAATCCAAAGACAAATCAAAATGTTAGTCTCCTGCTGCTCTTGTTGTCTACTCAAAAGAATGCTAAACCACAATCTGTTCTACTATTCTGCTTTCCAGCCCTTGGCCTATGATGGGATTAATTTAAATGTTAAAGCAGTCAGGACCCTTGGAACACAGAAGAATTTTCCCCCAACCAATAATCAAGCTCTATTAGCATAACCAGAAGACTACTTAAATAGGAGGAGGTCCTCTGACCTCTACTTTTTTACCTCATTTGGGGTGTTATGGCATCTACCCAGCCATAAAGCTTACCTCCTTCAAGAAAGGTTCAAAGGAAAGACTCACCACTTCTTTAATTTTACTTGAAATATGCATTGCTTCTAGACACAGACTTCCCTTAAGAATTTTGCAAGCATGACATCTTTTTACCAATATATATTTTATTATTTGGGAAATGTTACATTAGTCTTATAATGTGCTCAACAGTCACAGTTTGTTAATTTCATCACTTACCCAAGAAAAATAGGGGGGAAATAAATGTGAAATATAAATGGTGAAAATCAGGGGGTCTTTAGTAAAGGGGAATGTAACTGATACTTCCCATTTTTCAGAGGTTGAGACTGAGGCTCAGGGATGGTGTTATTTACCTAGCCACAGGCTAGTTAGTGACAGATCAGAATCGAGAGTTCCACTCTACAAATGCTGTGCCAGCATTGTTGACAAATTGTACATCTAGGGCAGATGTGAAGCATCCGATCCCCCAACACCATCACAATGTCAACTTTCATTGCCCCAAAAGAATCATTTGCATCAGTTAAAGTATTACCAGGCCTAAAGAAGAGAGGTCTACTAGTACACCAGTGAAATAAGGGCCCAGGAGATCATGCTCCCCTCTTGAGCCTGCTTTGCATTTTTTCTCAGCTCTACCAGAACAGAAAGAACAGACTGGAGGAGAACCAAGGCCCCATTTTCCTCTTAGTGTCAAGAGCCACAGGACTGTTCAGTTCCTTCCTCTGGGAAAAAGCTGCTGTATTTTTTTTACTGGCTTTTACATTGTTCCCTATAATTACAGCAGCACCAGATATCATGTGCATGCTGAGTGCCAACCCTGAGCCAGCTTTCCACATATATAATCGCATGTAATACTCAACGACACCCCTATGAGGTGGGAATATTATTCCCTCCATTTCACAAAGGAAGACTATTAGGCTCAGGAGAGGCTAAGTAACTTCTCCAAGTTCTGAATTTGGGTTTGAATGAGGGCAAAGACCATGGTCTTAACAATTACCCTGAATCAACTTCTTCTGGGTTTGGTCCTACCCGACCCAATCTGGAGTTTCTCCAGTGGGCAGACTTTCCTTTTTTTACAGTGCTCCTGCAGAGTTCCGGGTCAGCAGCAGGTCACCTTCCTCTCTGAGCACTCCCTTTACAGCCATTTATGAAAATTTGAGTCTATTATATTTATATTCAAGTTTTATGAATAGAATTTGGGATTCAACTTTGAAAAGGTTTATCCATCCTTCAAAATGTGATACTCAAAACCCAAATTCCATAACTGCGTGGTTTGTATGTACATTCATTCATGCTAATTTCATCACAGAGTCATCTCATTGGGACCAGAGTGGACCTAACAGGTCCCTTGATGAGTGGTTCCCTGAAACATCCAAACAGCTATCAGAACCCCTAGAAGAGGGCAAAGATCCTCAAAACAGCACCCTCTCAAGGAAGAACAAGTTTCCCCATCCTGCCCACCCAAGCTGGACTTCCAGGCATGGACTGCCCTTATCCCCCTTTGAAAAGCCCATGTTTTCACTGGTATTAACCCAAACCAAAGGCTTAAACTGAAGCGAAATGCCATCATTAATAACCAAAAACAACCAATGGCCTTTGTTTGGTGACCCCAGCTTAATATAAAGATAGAACTAGAACAGCTTGTTTTTGTAAGATTTATTGTGGAGCCATAATGTCTTTTAGTAGGATTAAATGTGACATCCAGCATGCTATGAATCTCCATTACTATTTAATTAGTAATCACTACATTAGTGTGATCTTCTTGGAATGCCCCTGGAACTAAATTGACTGAGCCCCACAATAAACTGACTCTGTCGATGCTCAAATTCAGCCCCCAAACTCTCTCCAAGGGTGAGAGTCTGATTTAGATGTGAGAACCAAGGGGACTGCCATGCCAGGGATGTGTACAAGTGATGTCGACCTTTTCCCTCGAGTTGCCTTCCCCCACTTTCTCCAAGTCCTAACTGACAATTTGTAAATCCTGAAGTTTCAGACTTTATAGGAATTTGTAAACAACCTAACAATTAAAGGGAATCTTTCATCTGAGCACTGTAATAAATGGTCTCACTTTAAGTTTTTATACCTTTCATTCTCCTGAATACATAGGAGATCCCACTATGTGTGTACAGGCCATCACAGTTTAAAGATTAGGAGCTATTCATATGGTACGTATGACAAAAAGAGCTCAAGGGAAGATGTGCTAATGAGAAAGCAGGTGTGTGCAAATGAGGCAAATTATAAATCTCCAAGAATGTTTGGAATATCAGTGTTTGGATTTATGCCAGCAGAGGACTTATGCTGCCCACAAGAGAATGAGTGGGTACCAGGGACCTCTCATCTAAGGTCAACTTTGGAAAAAGCAGGAGGATAACGCTTACTTTTGCCTGAATTATTGAGATAATTGCCACAATACTGGGTTTCCCCAGTTCTATGGCATGTATAACAGGCAAGATATGTCGCTGTCAGACCAGAATGCTGTTTCTACCATCACCTGGCATGCCCTGAGGCCACAGTTAGTTTCACATCAAAACTTAAAGGTTAATTCTGTTTAAAAAAATCACCCAGGTGAGGTTTTCAGGTGCAAATTTATGCACAGACACGACACACGTCTCCACACTTTGTGGATTACTAATTCTGTGGTTCGTGGGGACTCTAAAAAATCAGGGCAAAGTGCTATGAATACAGTTATTGAGGACATATTGTCTCACGCAGTAGGAGGACCTCAGGCTTCCTGGAATCGTGGCCACCTCTGAAACTCTGACCACACCCTGAAGATCACAGCCTTACCTTTGACGCTGCTACTCAAGCCCTCCCCTCACCCTCTACCCCCAGCTCTAAAAATACAGATGAAGTCTTCTGCTGGGGGCAACACACTCTTAAGCTGTGGCTTGCCCCAAGCAAAGCCTGCACTGGAGAGAAAAAGGCTATATTTGATTGTAAGCATCCATCTTTGATGGATGAGGCAGCAATGAGCATCTCACACTCAGTCCTCCCATCGGCCATGCCTGCAAACTATGTTCAGAACTATTTACAGAGTTGTTGAATGAATGCATGCTTTCTCCCTGCCCCTGGAGTCAGAGCCCCAATGTGCATTTACTCTCCTACACACTGTCAGTTTCATAGGTATACCATCAGCACTCACTACTCCCGTTGTGCAGACAGGTCCAGTGGGACCCTCAGTCGTACTATGCCCATCTGCTGAATCCTAGCATAGGTACTTCCCAGCATGCGTTCCACGGGCTCCCAGGCTCCCGGGGGTACAGAAATGCTACTGATCATCTAAATGAATTTTATCTTTTTATAAGTGATCTGAAGACAGAATTGGTCCTGTGAAATCATCTATATCCCTTTAAAAAGCAATGCTTGTGTTCCTTTTTTTTTTTTTTTTTTTGGAAGCCAAAAATTGGAACTGCTTTTTGTTTTTCCCCAGGAAAACCTCTTTTTTGTGATGGAATTTCTCAATGGAGGAGACTTGATGTACCACATCCAGAGCTGCCACAAGTTTGACCTTTGCAGAGCAACGTAAGAGCCCTTCGAAGGGTCTGGGGTTTTCCACTGTTCGTGGCAGTTTCTATGCCCCCACAGAGCCCACAGAATCCTCCTTCCTTCTCTGTGGCGTTTTTGTTTCCTCACCCAGCACGCCTAACTCCCAGGACAAGGTAACCCCTGAGAATATATCACACCAGGCAACCATGTTCCTAGTTTGTGAAGCTTACGTTCTTGTCAGTGTTGTTTAATTTCTCTGTGTTTTGAAATCAACTGTGTAGTTTCTCAAGGAGATGCCCCAATTCCTCAGGCTTCTAGATGATGTGAGCATGGAAGAAAACGTTTGCCCTTTGAAAAGAAAGCAGTCCAATGGAGCACAGATTTTAAAGGCGGTCACAGGATGAAGCTTCAGCCGAGGCCTTTCGTGGAAAGGTCAATGCGAAGCCATAAAGCATGTGGCTCTGAGCATGAGAATTTGGAAACCGGGAGGGGCACTTAGTCTGAGAATAAATCTTCACCTTCGTGGGCAGCCCTCAACACAAGCAAGTCAAACAGGCTGCCTATACCCATTGGGACTGCAGCTGAGGACCCCCTTCCACTCCCACCCTTCCCCCCGGCCCCCCATGGTCCCTCTTTGCTGAATGGTAAAACCACTGTGCCTTTTTTTTTCCAATGGTATCACCAGACCCATTTTTAAATGCTGGGTACAGACTTATTTCTTTTCTTTTTTTAAACATATTTTTATTTATTTCAGAGAGGGAGGGAGAGGAAGAAAGAGCTAGAAATATCAATGATAAGAGAGAATCATCGATTGGCTGCCTCCTGCACTCGGGATCGAGCCCACAATCTGGGCATGTGCCCTGACTGGGAATCGAACCATGACCTCCTGGTTCAGAGGTCGATGGTCAACCACTGAGCCAGGCAGACTGGCCGTATTTCTTCAATAATCTTTCACTGGCTCCTAATGAGTACTTTGAGCAGTGGTGTGTGAACCAGGTTGAAAGATAGACTTGTTCCCCAGCTCCTGCAGAAACCTTGCTGAGATCCACACCACTGATCTCGTGGCCTCCAGGAGCCATCAGCACACTGCCCAGAGATCGTGGTAAGGGATAGCCACCTCAGAGAAACTATCAGGCAGTTTTCGTGCTAGAGACGATCCACTCAGTCCAGCACCCTTCCCAGCTTTGTAAGGCATCAAATACCTGCTATCCACATTATCCAGCATGATTGAGCATCGACCTATGAACTGGAAGGTCACGGTTCAATTCCTGGTCAGGGCATATGCCTGGGTTGCTGGCTCTGTCCCTAGTGGGGGGAGGGCAGGAGGCAGCCATCAATGATTCTCTCTCATCATTGATGTTCTATCTCTCCCTCTCCCTTCCTCTCTGAAATCAATAAAAATATATTTACAATAAAAGGGAAAATTGATTTCCTATTATACTGTACAATTGCACTTAATATTTGTGTATGTTCTATTAGGAAAAAGGGACAGTTTGAGCATTGTCATTTAAAATATAAGAATGAGCACCAGCTGCAGGTAGGGCTATCTTAGGATACCAGCTCTGCTTCATTTTCTCGGGGAGGACATCTTCCTTTTGTTCAGGTGAAATAAAATGATGTGTGTACACAGATAAATTGTGTTCCTTACAAAGGTGTGTGTACATTTAGTAGAGGACTGCACAGAGTACTCACGGGATAAAAGGGGGGTTTTATTTTGTTCTGTTAATGACTTGGTGGTGAACTCTGATTTTCCTCCCCTCAGGTTTTATGCTGCTGAAATCATTCTTGGTCTGCAGTTCCTCCATTCCAAAGGCATTGTCTACAGGTATTTGTTACCCTTTCAGACACACTGAAATATCTGTATTTCGTGGTCCCGTTAATGTAGTCGATGTGCTTTAGTGCCATGAAATGCCCAGGGTGTTTTTGTGGCTGAAAGTTTCACGCCCAGCTTCCTGCCCATGGTGATAACACGGATGATGATTTAACAGTAACCAAGTAAGAAATTTCAGTCTCAAAAGCAGTAAGGTTCTGACCTTACTTTGTTCTTTATTCTGGTCCTTACTCTTATTCTTCTTCTCACCTCCATTTTTCTCATTCCCTTCCCATACTCTGCTTTCTTTCTCTTTGATATCTTGTTGCTTTCTCACTTCTGTCTCCTGCATCTCTTGTCTTTGCCTGTATTTGCTCTGGGCCACCTAAAAATGTTGACTGAATGCCCTCCTTTTGGGTGAGGAAGGTGGGGAGCTTTCCCCTGAACACTCAAGCACACCTAAGGAAACTTGTAAGCCTACACCTTGTGGAAGTGCGCAGACCATCGCATGTACCCTCTTTTGTGATTGGGTGTCCTAAATTTCTCCATCATGCACCATCATTTCACATCCTTCTTGGATGAAAGCTACTGTACTTCAATCTTCTTACTTCCTTTCTCAAAACATAATTGACACTTATTTAGCATACAAATCTTAAAAAGTTCAGTTGTCTGCTTTCTGACTCACAGATTAAGTGGAGAGTAAAAATCAAAAAAGAAAGAATCTAGATGGAGGCCGGCTGACCACCTGGAAGCCAGCACAGCCACGCAGGGAGAAGGGGCAGTTGAGAACCTGACACAAAGGGAAGACACAAGACAACTAAAAGGACCCAGAAGAGTGGGTTTCTGGGCTCTTCTGAGGAGATTGCACAGTCCTGACTGGGAATCGTGTCTAAGGGTTCAGGGACGGCCCATTCCAGCTGTTGACAACAGCAGTTCTGTGTCATCCGGTCCAGACCCTCTCCCTCGGGGATGGTCAGTACTGAGCTGCAGTGCTTACAGGGCAGGCTGACAATCCGCTCAGGGAAGTCTCCCCATTTCAGAGGGGGCAGCCAGGCAAGGGCTGCCCTAGTTAGAGTGATGAGACCACCCTCATAGGACAATTCTATTCTAACAACATTGTAATGATTGAAGTGATGTTTTGCTATGCTTTTGTTTTTCAGGGACCTGAAGCTAGATAATATCCTGCTAGACAAAGATGGGCATATCAAGATAGCGGACTTTGGAATGTGCAAGGAGAACATGTTAGGAGATGCCAAGACAAACACTTTCTGTGGGACCCCCGACTACATTGCCCCAGAGGTAGGGATGTGCAGTGCCCCTTCCCAACCCAGCACGGCCAGGCCGAGCACCACTGCTTCTTCCTCCCTGAAAATCAGAAGATTTTAAGTATTCTGGTTCAGGATTGGAATTTGTTTTTTGTTTTTAGCATTCCATGGTTATGGCTGCACATAGGGACTGCTGTTATTATTTTACTAAAGGCCTGGTACAGTAAAATTTATGCACTGGAGCGGGGGATCCCTCAGTCCAGCCTGACCCCTCTCACAGTCCAGGAGCCCTCAGGGGTGGGAGACAACCCAGTGATCAGGGGAAGGTGAAGCCCCCACCACACCTCTGCTGCTGCCACTGCCGGCAGTGCAAGCCTCAGCCGGCCCTGGTTATCTGAGCCTCAGGTGGCCCTGGACGGCTGGGCAGCTGCCATCCGAGGCTTGCCTGCACCTCAGGAGGAGGGGGGACTCTGGAGGCAGGTGCACGGAGCTGCTGGACCCCCCTGGGGGTGGGCTCAGCCATGCTGCGCACCTGCTGCCCCGGTAGGGTTGAGGGGACTGGGCGCCACCATCTTATAGCTAAGAGCACTGCCATCTTCGAGGGTGTGACAGTCAATTAGCATATTCCCCCTTTATTATATAGGATGAGGGATGGTACTCATGCTAATTAGGTCATCTCTCCAAGTCTTGAATGATGCAGCATATCCTTTCAGTCATGTCTCCTCCCCACCCAAGTATTAAAATATCTTCACTCTGCTCAGACCCACCAGAGAAAAAACAATGGGGAAAAACCAGGTGGACCCTGAGCAGGGTTATAAGTAAGCACCTGAGTAGTCCAGCGGGTCATTTTAGGAGCAGAGAAACCTACACTGTGGTTTCTAAGCTGCCGTGAGCCTGGAGGGATTGCCGGGGTGCACTGATGTATTCCCCCTTCTGGGATATGAGGACACAACACTGGTGACACATGTTATTGCACAGTTTTTGGTTTGTTGTCTTGTTATTTTTTTATTTAAAAAGAAGGGAGGATATCACAATCATTACTGGGGCCCCAAAGAATGGCATTTGCTCAGAAGAGATCCATCCATCTAACCCTCCCCTCCTCTCTCCTTGTTATGGAGTCACCCCAGCTGCCATCCCAGGGCGATCAGACACCCCCTTCCCCTGCAGCCCTTCCCATTGCATCACACTTATCATCATTGCTTTTTTATCTTTGAATCTACCTGTACTATTGGATGCCAATTGCTCTAAGTCCGGGGCTGATTTTTGATCCTTTTTTAATAACTTATTATTTTGAAATAATTATAGATTCACAAGAAGTTACAAAAATAGTACAGAAACATCACCCATATATACCCAGTTTGCCCCAGTGGTTACATGGTATATAACTATGATACAATCAAAACCAAGACATTGAGATTGCTACAAAGTTTGCATAGTTCTGTACCATTTTGTCACATATGTAGATTAGTGTGATCTTAATCATTTTTCTGTCCAAAGACTGAGTGCAGGGGTTGCCACATAAGGTAATAATAAATAATCTTTTGGAAGAATTAATGAATAACCGTATTTATAAATATGTGGTGATGGTTGTTTGATAGACAGTGATGGGCCTCTGATTTCCTGGGTAAAACAAATTTAACAGCAAATCCCTGACATTGCCAAAGGAACTGTGGCATCCTGACTCTACGAAATACTAGTATGTGGCTTTTCCCTGTGAGGATGTGTTCTTTAGTTTTGATTTAACCTTGTTTAAATGCAAGATTGGCCTCTGGTCAACAAGAAATTACAGCTTTTAACTTTCCTGTCTACAAATACCTTCTGCTCCATCCTCCCCCTGAATCCTTCTTTCCTCTACATCTCCCAGAATTTGGCTTCAGTGACTTCTCTCTCTGTAACTTCAGTCTCCTTTCTCTCATCTTCACATGTGCTTGTCTTCACCTGATTCCATTCTTGGTCCTCTTCTCTTCTTGCTGTACATTTTCCATGAGCAACTGTATTTATCATGATGGTTTTAAAACACCAATGTCAGTATGGCCAGCCCAAACTACTCCTTCTTGTTCTGGACCTATACGTCGATGTTCTTGTTTGAGATCTTCAACTAATTGTCACAGATCATTCAAACAAAACAGTCCCCCAACTCCTTTCTCTGATGAACTAGCTCCACCCCACCCAGCCCTCTCCTTCTTCCCTTTGTTGTTGTGTTTGTTGTTATTGTTAATCCTCTCCCGAAGATATTTTTCCATGATTTTTAGAGTGGAAGGGCCGGGGGAGTGGGGGGGAGAGAAACATCGATGTATGAGAGACACATCATTTGGTTACCTCCTGCACACACTCTGATTGGGGCCGGGGATTGAACCTGCAACCCAGGTACATTCCATCGACTAGGAATCGAACCCGAGGCCCCAGCACTCTAACCACTGAGAAACACCAGCCAGGCCTTTATCTCTTTCTTGGCAAATTGCACTACACATTTATCCATCCAGTCACCTAGCCAGACCACTAAGACTTACCCACTTTTTCTCCTTCTTTCTTACCCCTCCCAAATCCAGACACTAAGATCTAAACTTAGACCTCATGGGCCTTTGAGCCTATTCTTCCCACCCCAATCTTGTGACAGAATTAAGATCCCTAGATTCTTTCTCAGTTTGAAAAATGAATCCCTTTGCTTCAATCCCCCATACTTCTCCTATTCTTTCCCATCCTTACTGTTGGCACCCTCTCCAGGCCCTCGGCGTCTCTTGTCTAGACCCCAATGATACACTTTTGCCTGGCTTTCCTGTCCACCACCATCCAACAGCCAGTGCTTCTTCTTTATATATTTTCAAACTATTTTTTTAATCCTCACCCAAGGATATTTTTTAATGATTTTTAGAGAGCGTCAAAGAGAGGGAAGGAGGGAGGGAGAGAGAGGGGGTGGAGAGAGCGGGAGAGAAACATTGATGTGAGAGAGACACATCGGTTGGTTGCCTCCTGCATGTACCCCAACCCGGATCAAGTATGCAACGGAGGTATATGTCCTTGACAGGAATCAAATCTAGGACCCTTCAGTCCACAGGCCAACACTCTATCCACAGAGCTAAACTGGCCAGGACTATATTTTCTAACTTTTTGACCTGCTTCCTCATCTGTTAAAAATGTATCCTCATTATACGTATACTTATTATATATGAATCTCATACATTTTTGCCAATATAATCTGTGTGTTATAAAACATGCATAAAATGGAACATAATTAGGTTGAACTGATGATGAAATAGTTTTAAATAACTAAATTTTATTAGAGTTATTAACAGTACAAACCTATTTATGCTTCATTAAAATATTGGGATTGAATAACAAAAAGATCAGACTTCAGATCATAGTTTTCAACATATGTAACCTCCCTCAATCCAATCACTTCTCTTGCTGGGGATAACAGGACCTACCTCAGAGGTTCTTATAAATAAAATAAAACACATTCTATATGGAAAACCCTAACACAGATCAGCAAGCATTTGCAGACATTCTGTTTTAACAGTATGTAACTGAGTATGAATCTACATTTTTCTTCTTCCTAACTTAAGACTGAAATTCTTTATTATCATCACCTAGCCTTAAATGACTTAATTTCCACCACAGCTGTCTCCTATCCTCCAAATTTCTTTTCATTTTTCCTGCCAAATGACGTTGTTTACAAAGATGTGATGTTCAAGCAGTTTCTGGTTGCTTGGGGCTCCCCCTTGTGACACATACTAGGAATTGCGCGTGAACCGGTCCCCACTGAAGGCAAACTACTGAACTGATTGTGCGCCTCTTTATCTACCTTATCATTCTCCGAGTCTATTTTTAAATTTCTCCTTAAGGCAAAGTTTATTTTTAAAGTTAACTTTAAAATTTAGGCCCAGCCAGCGTGGCTCAGTGGTTGAGCATCAACTTATAAACCAGCAGGTCACGGTTCGATTCCTGATCAAGGCACATACCAGGGTTGTGGGCTAGATCCTCAATGTGGGGTGTACAGGAGGCAGCTGCTCAATGATTCTCTCTCATCAGTGATGTTTCTCTCTCTCTCTCCCTCTCTCTTCCTTTCTGAAATCAATAAAAATGAATTTTTAAAATGTGTAAATAAAGTGAAATTTAAGTATTGAGTTAAGGCTAGTGGATAGCTTTTTCATACTTGAAGTCAATAGCAGATTGCAAATTTCTGTTTGTAGCTTGATCTTTATCTTCACAAGTGGGTACCAGTTCATCGAGACAGATATTTACCATGTAGCATATAGTCATTTCCATATGACAAAACACTTTGTCTTTCCTACTTTTCACTGGAGCCTCACAACAACCCAATGATAAACTAACGGTAGAGGACTAAGGCAGAAGTAGAACCTGCAGTGTTTAGTATGGCCTTCACAACTATTTTCTTGTTGTTGTTTGTTTAGCAAGTCTTATATTAGAGACACTTTCACAGTATTCCTGAGCCTCACTCCCAGCTGTCTCATTTCTCAAGGACAAGCCAGGGATCAGGTAGGGGTCAGAGATGGGTGCTGAGCACATTATTTTCTGCATCAAAAGTTCACCAGCATCAAGACATAAAGCTGACCTAGAAAATACTGAAATGTGTAGAACTATATTGTCATTTTTCTTTCCTGAGCTCATCAGTGCTACAATTGTACCATTCATTCCAAAGGCCCATTTTCAAAGGGGGAAATTCCATTTCAAATGAGGAATGCTATAGTAAAATGACCTCTGTGTGTTTGTGTGTGTGCTCACACAGGTGAGCTAAGCCTTACATTGCAGTGTGAAATTAAGGTCCCAGTCTTGCTATTTAAATTTAGTACTTCAATACTAGTATCCCTTCTTCATTTTGCTTTGGGTAATAAAGCAGCTTCCTCCAAATAGTTTACCAGCTTAGGATGTTCTCTTCTCCATTTAAAATTAGAGAGGAAGGGAGAGAGAGGCGTCAATGTGACATTGATCCGCTGCCACCTGCACACCCCCTACCAGAGATTGAGCCTGCAACCCGGGCATGTGCCCTGATGGGGAATCAAACCAGCACACCACACACACACACACACACACACACACACACAAACATACACACACACCATGCATGGGACAATGCCCAACAAACTGAGCCACACTGGCCAATGCTATGTATTTTAATTGTGGTAAAATACACGTACCATAAAGTATACCAGCTTAATCATTTTTAAGTGTACAATCAGTAGTCAGTACATTCACATTGTTTTGCAACTAATCTCCAGAACTTTTTCATTTTGCACAACTGAAACTCTATACCCATTAAACAACAAGTCCCCATTTCCCCTAGCCCCTAGAAACCATCATTCCATTTTCTGTCTCTATGAAGCTGACTGCTCTAAGTACCTCATATAAGTGGGATGGTACAATATTTGTCCTTTGTTACTGGCTTATTTCACTTAGCACAATGTCCTCAAGGTTCACCTATGTTGTATTATGTGTCAGGATTTCTTTCCTTTGTAAGGTTGAACAATATTCTACTGTATGTATAGACTACACTGTATTTATCCATTCACCCACTGATGGGCCCTATGTACTATTTTAGAGAAGGTTACAGCATAGTTTGTTGGGATGAAAAGCACTGAGTAGAGTGACATGTGAACTCTCTATGTTCCAACATTAAAAAGGAAGCTGCTGAAAGGCCTGAGTACAAAGAAAACTAAACAAGAAAGTGGATTGGTAAATGGGTAGAAATATTTTTTAAAATTAGGTAGGATTCTAGACTTTAAATCCACTACCCTTAAGAATAGACCAGACCAGTTCTACTCAAAGCACCAATATCAAGGTGTGCATGGTGCTTACATCCAATATCTATATTTGCATAAGTTGGTATCCTAGTCTGTCTTTTGGCATAGTCACAAGATTTTACTCTCTTAGTTGTAAACCATGACTAGTTAGGATTTAAGGAATGGACTTGTTCAGATGACCTCTCTGGATGCTTGGTCACCTACAGAAACTTTATGCAAAGACGCAGGACAGTGGAACACATGGGTTTGGTTTAGATAATCACCTCAGAGGCACTGGAGAGCTGGGATAAATACAAGCTTTCTTAGGTCTGAGTCTACTGCCCTCACATCACAGATGGAAATAAAGGCTAACAGCACACATAGTTTAGTTATTTCACTTAAGGCCAGAGGAAAAGTAGAAATTGAAACTCAAAAAAAGTGCTTGCTCAGTTTTAGATTGCCTACTCATTTGTATCCAATCATTAGCTTCCCAAAATACACCGTTTTCAGTGTGATCTTTGTTTAAACCACATACTACTGTCATCACCATCAATTATTTACTGAGTGGCCTTGAAAAAGCCATACAAGGTCTTCACTCATCAACCTTACTTTTATTAATTACATTTTTGGCTACACAGATCTTGCTGGGTCAGAAATACAACCATTCTGTTGACTGGTGGTCCTTTGGTGTCCTCCTCTATGAAATGCTAATTGGGCAGTCACCTTTCCACGGGCAAGATGAAGAAGAGCTCTTCCACTCCATCCGCATGGACAACCCCTTTTACCCCCGATGGCTGGAGAAGGAGGCTAAGGACCTTTTAGTGAAGGTAAGAAATGAAGTCAAGGTTAGTATTGGGTTTTCTAATCAGTATTCCCATTCACTTCTAAGCTCAGATTTATACCTGATAGAGTAAACAATAATTGTCTTGAACTGAATTTAAATGGGATGCTCGCCATCTCTGTCTTAACTGAGGCACCAATGTGATGAACATTAGACAGCAATAAACCCTTATGGGCATAATTTACAAAAAGAAATGACCAGGGACCAGTTCCATGACTCTTGGTTGCCCTCACTTGGAAATGTGATTAGTCCATTGAACAAGTACAATTTGTGGCTTAAAACTCAACTTTTTCCCCCCCATAGTCCCTATTAAATCTATTCAGTACAGTCCATCTTCCCCCGCTCTTGGTGGAAAACTTGGACAGGATGCATGACTTTTCTGCTCATTCTTAGGTAAAAGACATATAACACCACCTCTACTGAGAAATTAAAACTGTTCAGTCTAAGACACAAGTCCTCACATCACTATTAACCCGAAAGCAAAGACCTCTGCTCCCTCTCCTCTGCCCAAGTTCCTAACTGGCAGCACTCAGATTTGGAGAATGGAGAATGGTCATACTTGTGTTTCTCTGTTCTCTTCCTCTCCAGCTCTTGGAGTTTCTATTTCAGACCATACCAGGTTAAAAGCAGGGAGAAGGCAGAGGGATAATGAGGAGAAAGAACTGTTCTTATATGGCTGGGTGTCTTGATGCTCTTCCAGTTTGGTACGTTGTTAAAGCCAAGACTTCAGTGATGCTTTCTAGTGGGTTTTTGGAAATCCCTACCACTGGGGTCATTTCTCGCTGAAGCTCTTGAGATGAAGGCTATTCAATGCATTCCACAGCCCAGTTCCTGTGCCAAACCCTATTTCAGCAGCACTCCATCTCCCTGGGACTCTCATTGCTGGTGCCTGCTGAGCAGCTCTCAGGCAGACCAGCTCCCTGCCACACCCCCTACCTGTGTCCACTGCAAATACTAATGTTAATGCATTTTTCAGCCTAAAACTTTTAAGAGTGCAGGCTGTCACCATCTTAGCAGCAATCTTCAGAATTCACCATCAACACAGGAGTTAGACCCCCATCCTTGATAGCCCACGATCAGTTAAGAATCAGTGGACAGCCCGGCCGGCGTGGCTCAGTGATTGAGTGTCGACCTATGAACCAGGAGGGAACGGTTCAATTCCCGGTCAGGGCACATGTTCAGGTTGTAGGCTGGGTCCCCAGTGTGGGGCGTGCAGGAGGCAGCCATCAATAATTCGCTCTCATCATTGATGTTTCTATCTCTCCCTCTCCCTTCCTCTAAGAAATCAATAAAAATATTTTTTTAAAAAGACAACTACTTAAAAAAAAAGAATCAATGTACAGTGCTACAGATATAAACTTAGAGAATCACTGGCCATAAACCAAGAGCTGCCAGGGCAAGCCAAGGCTCAGACAGAAGAAGCACCTGAAAGCCATCATTAAAGATTTGTACTTTACACAGAGTCCCAGTTTACCTTTTGTGAGGACACAAGGTACTATTTACTGTGTATGACTAACAAGTTGTAAAAACTAAAACTAAATCATGGCAGTACGACATGCTCATTACATGTGATATTAATAACTATCTACACTTACTGAGCTATTCAGAACTATGTAGATCAGAAAGACCTTCCAGTGTGAGGCTAACAAATCTAAAAGAAGCGGACCAAGAATACAGGTGCTTTGAACAAAACAGTGCTTTGATTTCTGGCATCTCAGATCTTAGCTAACTTTTTAAAAATCATTTAAGCCCTAGCTGGTTTGGCTCAGTGGATAGAGTGCCAGCCTGCGGACTGAAGGATCTTAGGTTCAATTCCAGTTTCGGGCTCAATCTCCAGTAGGGGGTGTGCAGGAGGCAGCCAATCAATGCTTCTTTCTCATCACTGATGTTTCTATCTCTCTCTCCCTCTCTCTTCCTCTCTGAAATCAACAAAAATATGTATTTTTTTAAAAAATTATTTAAGGAAATAATTTTAGCCTTGTTCTTCCTATATTGAAAAGGGAAATAAGACAAGATCTTTCAACATTAGAAGTTATCAATGAATTTTAAATGTAAACTTAGAAAAAGATTACCAGACCCATCTTTTTTCACTAGTCTACCTTTTTCCTCGTAAAGAACTACTGGGAATTAAATTAAAGGGCAACACTTCTTCCTCTCTCACAAAACTGACAGCTTGTTTAAGGTATTTGAAATGTTGAGGCCACTCCTGGGCTCTCCTTGAGGAATCAAGATGTGGAATCTGAAGTGCTGATAAAGTCCCATAATATACTCCCTACACTCAACCCCTGTGCAAGACTGGTGGTGTTAAAAATCTGAGCCAGTGCAACTCAGCTTTCACTATTTCTGACTGTGATCCAAACAATAGTAAACTTAGCTCCTCAAACGGCCAACTAAATTCACTTTTAATGACTGAACAAAACACATATAAAATGAAAACTGATTTCAAAATTAACCAATTTTTTTAAAATATGGTAAAAATAAGAGCAACATTATAATGCAAATAATTGTCTTTACATAAAGACAAGTTCAAATGTTATTACAGTTGCTACATTTATTTTACATTGGGCTTTTTGAAGGACTTAACATGGCTCAATACCAGTGGGGGGCATATAGGAGGCAGCCAATCAATGATTCTCTCTCATCATTGATGTTTCTATCTCTCTTCTCCCTTCTTCTCTGAAATCAATAAAAAATATTTTTAAAAAAAGAATGAACTATTATTGATATACAAAATAACTTGGATGGATTTCAAGGGCATTAAGCTGACAGAAAAAAGCCAATCTCAAACACTTACATACTATATCAGTCCATGTATGTAACATCCTTGAAAGGGAAACATTATAGAAATGGAAATCAGATTAGTGTTGGGGATAGTGGAGGCACGGATATCCCAAGGGAGATCTTTGTGTTGACAGGACAATTCTGTATCTTGTTTGCTGTGGTGGTTACCCAGATCTACACTTGTAATAAAATGACATAGAACTAGACATACTATACCATATTGCATCAATGTCTGTTTCCTAGTCTTGATATTGTGCTATAATCATGTAAGATACAAGCATTAGGGGAAACTAGGTGAAGTATACACAGAACATCTTTTTTTTAACTATACTTTAACACCCTGTGATCTATATGTATAGACTTAATGTGACCCCACAATTCATAAGTTTAAGCACTAATCCCCCAATATGATGGTTATAAGAGGTAGGTAATTAGGTATAGCTTATGTAATGGGGGTGGGACCTCCATGATGGCATTAATGCCCTTATAAAAGGAGGAAAGGAGATCTTCCCCTCTCAAGTGCATGCACCAAAGACAGGTCATGTTATCACACAGCAAGAAGATGGCCTTCTATAAGTCAGGAAGAGAGCCCTTACCAGAAACTGACTATGCTGGCACCTTGATCTTGAACTTCCAGACTCCAGAATTATCCTATATAATAAGAGGCTAATATGCGAATCGACCAAATGGTGGAACGACCGGTCGCTATGATGTTCACTGACCACCAGGGGGAAGACACTCAATGCAGGTGTTTCCCCCTGGTGGTCAGTGAACTCCCACAGGGGGAGCACCGCTCAGCCAGAAACAGGGCTCACAGCTGGCAAGTGCAGCGGCAGTGGTGGGAGCCTCTCCCACCTCCACAGCAGCACTAAGTATGCCCGATTGCCTGCTTAGGCCTCAGCCATCAGTCAGACATCCCCTGAGGGCTCCCGGACTGGGAGAGAGCACAGGCCGGGCTGAGGGACCTCCCTGAGTGCACAAATATTTTGCACCATGCCTCTAGTGAGAAATAAATGTCTGTTGTTTAAGCCACACAGTTTATGGCATTTTGTTATAGTAGTCCAACCATACTAAGACACTATAATTATTTCAAAATAAAAAGTTTAAAAGCAAAACAAAATCTAAGGCTAAATGCAGGCAAATACCAAAAAAAAATCTGCAGAGTTTCAGTAGGAAGAAAAAGATTTGCGGCTAGAGTAGAAAGTAAATGTGGTTTAATAGAGCAGAAACCAAGACAATGATAAAGAAGGAAATAAAAAGGACTGTTGTTGCAAGAATATTTAAAGCCATGTGTTAGAGTTTGGGCTTATTCTTTCCCACAGGAGTTAATGAAAATCCCATGCCCTTGCTCCATGGGGAAGGTAGCTCTTGCCCATCTTTTAGCAATTGGGCTGATAAAAATTAGTTTCCATCATGCAATTTTCTGACAGAAAGACTGGCTTCTAGTTTTTCTATAACTTTTATCCAGCAGCCACCACATCCTTGAGCTCCTTCTTTTGCAAAAACCAATGGCAATATTTCTGAGAAACCTCCTCTAGGGAATTATACCTAATGTTGTGAAACCCAGGAGCAGTAGGTCTTCTGGAAAAGCTGACCAAAGCAGCATCTAGTGGCATCTAGATGTGACAAAGCAGCAGTGTCAATGCCAGACTCTATCCCTTTTAGCCCTCATAGCACATGGGTGCATGCAGCACAGGGAGCAACGGCACACAGGGGGAGGCTGCACTCCATAAAGAACTACAGCTGGGACGCTGCAGTACAGTTGACCATTGCCAAAGACATGCCTCTTTCTTCCCCATTTATTCATCCAGGATGTCTGGTCCATTTGTTTGAGAAATGATGGAAAACTAATTATCTCAAACAGAAATGCCTCTCCCTTTTGTAAAAGATATATCTGAGGCATGGACAAAGAGGAAAAAAAGATTCCAGTGACAGGTGCTAAGCACAGGGTGGGCCATCCTTGGCAGCCCAGCACTGTTTTCACGCCTAAATAGCTGAATTTAAACAAACTCTCGCTATATCCTGGCCATTTATGTAAACAGTGTGCTATTTTCTATCAATGTGACAGCTTTTATGAACAAAAGCAAGTATTACTACTTGAACATTTATTCCCTCAATGCAAATTCCTTGCCACAGACCCAATAACTACCCGTGAGGTCACCAGTCACCTTCAGGACCTGGGAGGAGGAGGAGGTGACTTTCTGCAGGGCAGAAAAGATAGTAACTTATTTTTGTGTGCAAAACTAGAAAGAATTTTGTGTCTTTTTTTACAGTTATTAAAAAATATTTTACTGATTTCAGAGAGCCAGGAAGAGGGAGAGAGAGAGAGAAACATCAATGATGAGAGAGAAGTATTGATTAGCTGCCTCCTGCACATTCCCTACCAGGGATCAAACCATGACCTCCTGTTTCATAGGTCAACACTTACCCACTGAACCACACTATCTGGACAGAATTTTGAGTCTTGAAACTGGAGATCATATTATATTCTCATTATACATTTTATCTTTTAAAATGTTTTTTTTTAATTTCACAGGTACATATAACAGGCTCATGATCCTCTTGGTACAAATGCCACATGTTACTAGAAAAATCTAATGGAAAACCTAGTATGGTACACACTTGGCCTCCGGCAGTTACTTCTAACTTAATTCGCTGCAGCATTTAATTATAACAACATGAGTTAGTGTTCGGCCTTTTCTTGAGGCACTTGCATCCTCTCTCTAATCTTGTTTCATCAAAATGTCCTTAAGAAGTAGAGGTCAATAATTTATTATGATCATTTCAAGGGAAGATATATAAAGCCAAGTCAGTTATTCCCTCTGCTTTTAAAAAAATCAATCTGCTTTTCCATCTGGTGACTCACGCTGGTATTTGAATCTACAGAAAAATATGTTTTACTGTGAACTTTGTGCCTTTTCTATAAGCTGTCCTACATGTTGAAAACAAGAGTCTAACAGATGAGGACTAAAGACACATAATTTGCAAATAAATAAAGTGAAAAGACAGCTTACTCATTTATTCAACAAGCATTCACTGACCATATACTTTGTACATGGCACTGTGTTTGATTCTGTAAGAAATAGAAACATAAATGGTGTCTGCCCTCCAGAGCTTACACTCTAGTAGGAAAGATAGTTGTGTGTGTGTGTATGTGTGTGTGTGTGTATGCATAGCTAATTCTCTAATGGCAGGAAGACATTCTGTGGAGCACACAGGAAGACTAGCCAGTACCAGAAGTAGGAATGGGCTGTTGATAATTTAGGCTCTATCACTGGCTGGACCTGTGATCTTGAGCAAGTTACTTGCTATTGTGAGCCTCAGTTTTCTCACATAACAATATCTGCTGACATAACAATATTTGCTTTTAGAATCTGTTTTTAAGATCAGGATAATATAGCTAAGGCATCTAGCACCATGCCTGACTCTAATTAACTATATGACAATGGATATGACTTGAAAAGGAAGAACTCACTATAAGTAGAGGTAATCAATGAAAGCTTCACAAAGAATGGGGGTGGGGTATAAGCTGAACCCTGAAAGGTGGGTCAGGATTTAAAGATGAAGAAAGGGAAATTGGAAAAGAATGTGGGGAGAGGTGTCTTCTTGCAAGATGGAAATGTCATTAGCAAAAGACAGAAGTGGGAAAGTCAGGTGGCATCCTATCTAATAAAAGGATAATATGCAAATTGATCGTACCTCCACTACTCCCATAAGCCATGCCCACCAGCCACACCCACCAGCCAATCAGGAGTGAATATGCAAACAAACCCAACCAAGATGGCTGCGGCCACAGAGAGAGCAGGAGGGAGGCTTGGGTTTTCCCGGCAATGGAGGAAGCAAAGCTTTCCATCTGTCCTTGCCAGCCCAGGCCTCCATTCAATGCTACAAAGTTTCAATGATAGAAGATAAATAAATCCCAACAAAAATGGTGGCAGCCACAGAGCTGGAGAGAGCAGGAAGCTAGGGTTTCCCCCAGCGATGGAGGAAGCCAAGCTTCTGCAGCCCTGGCCTACCTTGGCCTCCTCTTAAGGCTACAAAGTTTCAATTATAGAAGATAAATAAAACCCAACAAAAATGGCTGCCACCACAGAGTGAGCACAAGGCTTGACTCCTCTCCAGGCTCAAAGTTCAATTGTAGAAGATAAATAAATCCCAGATATCAGGTCCTCCATTTGGGTCACCAGGGGGCGTGTCCGGCCTGCAAACCACCACAGGCTCCTCCCCCAGGCCACCCATGCCCCAAGGGAACCCCCAACCTGATCTGGGACACCCTTCAGGGTAAACCAGCTGGCCCCCACCCATGCACCAGGCCTCTATCCTATCTAATCAAAGAATAATATGCAAATTGACCGTCACTCCAACACACAAGATGGCTACCCCCATGTGAACACAAGATGGTCACCACAAGATGGCCAGCAGGGGAGGGCAGTTGGGAGGGACCAGGTCTTCAAGGGAGGGCAGTTGTGGGTGATCAGACCAGCAGGGGAGGGCAGTTAGGAGGGTCCAGGCCTTTAAGGGAGGGCAGTTGGGGACGATCAAGCCTGCAGAGGAGGGCAGTTAGGGGTGACCAGGCTGGCAGTGGAGGGAAGTTGGGGGTGACTGGGCCTGCAGGGAAGTTACAGGGAAGTTGGGGGAGACCCAAGCCTGAAGGAAAGAGCAGTTGGGGGGACCAGACCTGCAGGGGAGGGCAATTAGGGGTGACCAGGCCTGCAGGGGAGGGAAGTTAGGGGCAAACAGGCTGGCAGGGGAGCAGTTAGGCATCAATCAGGCTGGCACGGGAGTGGTTGGGGGTGATCAGGTTGGCAGGCAGAAGCAGTTAGGGGCAATCAGGAAGGCAGGCAGGCAAGCAGTTGGGAGCCAGCAGTCCTGGATTGTGAGAGGGATGTCCCTGATTGGAGAGGGTGCAGGCTGGGCTGAGGAACACCCCCCACCCCTCGTGCACGAATTTCATGCACCGGGCCTCTAGTATTCCATAAGTAGACATGTCTGAACAGCAGAGAGAATTATAACGGGAATTGAAGGATATGTGTTGGCATTTGGCTACAGAGAGCCTGGAATGCCTGCCCAGGGTCCTCAGAGGACATTAGAAATCACAGGAGTATAGATCATCTTGCCTCACCCTCCATTTTACAAGTAAGGAAACTGAGACTCAGAAAACTTGCCCAAGGCCTTGTGGGTAGTGCTTCTCAGATGACAGTTTCATGTTATTTCCACTATGTAGTGGTTTTCTAGTGAGATGCTTTGGAGCTCAAGTTTCCATTGAGAGGCTTCAGCGGCCATCATATGGCAAGAGGAAAGGGAGCTAGAACCATGCCCAGGACTGACCACCTGCATGCACAGGGGTGATTGCATGGCATTTCACTTCCATTGCTAAAAAGACTCCTCATGAGAGGTGGGGTGGAGGGAATCTCCACTTTGTTATAGCATGTTAATTATTTTATTTTTTATTTACTTTATTTTATTTGGTAGAGTAGAGCCTGTGAAGCTTTTCAAGTAGTAACGTAACACAAGTAAAGCCATGCTTCAACATATGGACTGGCTATTCTTATAATTGATAAAAACAAGAGATCCCTGCAATTCAGTGTGAGTGGAGGTCAAGTTCTGCCAGAACCTCATGGAAAATGCTGTATTTCACCATGGTTCTGTTTAAAACCTACATGCTCTTTATGACACCCTCCAACTAGCAGTTACTTTATAAATAAACATCTGGTTGATATAAGAGAAAGTGATGACTGTTCCGGACACTAAGAAGATATGTGACTTTTCTAGTTTCAAGTCTGGACTCTCCGGTTCCTTAGTGCGCTTGACATGTTTTGCTTAAGTTTTAAGAGTTTCCAGGTTTCTTTCCTGTCCTGGCCAATGTTCATTTTGACCTCAGAGGGGAAAGTAACAAGAGAGGGGACAGAAGAGGAAAATGTCTATGTAACAGGTCAGAGATGACAAAAGATGATTTGAATGATTACTCGCCCAGCAAACTTGCAGGATTCAAGAGTGAGTCTCAATAATCAGTTGCCTTCTACAAAACCACCTGTCAGGGACTAGTTAACATTATAGCTGCATAGCAACGCTGTAATCCCCAGAGGACAACCTTACAAGAAATCAAATAGATTTATCACTTACTCTATGTTGTTGGGTTTTACAGACCAGGAATCAGTGCACATGTGCACACACACACACACACATATGTGTGTGTGTGTGTTATATGTGTGTGTGTGCTGTTATTTTATTTAACCCTCAGAATAGCCCTGGGAGGAGGACACTTCACTCACTTTACAGGTGAGGAAATTAACTCACCTGTAACTTGCCAGAAATCCTGTAAATAACACGGGATAAAGCTGTTTCAAACCAGGTCTATACAACTCAAAAAATAGCATTTCTAAGGAGTAAGAAAGCAAAATCTCAGACTAGAATATTCAGATGGCTTGTTCGAGTGAGAGTGTTACCACCAGTTTACTCATGTCAACAGTTGATAACGGTAAGTTTAAAAAATCCTATATAATAAAGAGCTAATACGCTAATTAGCCCAGACAGTGGAACGACCTTCCGGAACAACATTCCGGAACGACCAGAGGCCGAGGCAGCCAGACCTGCGAAGGCCTACTCTTGCACTAATTTCATGCATTCATCCTCTAGTAATGTTAGAAAAGGAAGTGGAAAAAGGCCAGGCCTTTATCTTTATAGAGTCAAATTCATGTGACTCATACACTAAGAAATGCTACCTCCATCTGAGGCTACTTGGCTCATCCCTCAAGAAGTAACTGCTCCCTTTCTGCTCCTTTTCAGCTTTTTGTGAGGGAACCTGAAAAGAGGCTGGGAGTGAGGGGAGACATCCGCCAGCACCCTTTGTTTCGGGAAATCAATTGGGAAGAGCTCGAAAGAAAGGAGATTGACCCACCGTTCAGGCCCAAAGTGGTAAGGAGACACCCAGGGATGGGACCAGCCATTCTCCTCCTACTTCCAAGCTGCCTGCCTGTCCCCTTGAGGGTGGGAGGTGCCCAACTCTCAGTTATGCTTCTATATATAAGGGTGACTTTTGATAATCTTAGAAAGCTGGATTGTACACCATACTGAATAGAATCCATGAATAAGTGTTTATTATTACATTATCTTTTTCATGGGCACTGAATGGACCCAGTGGCTTGAGGAGAACCTGTCCCAATCTGGGTTGTCTTGGAAGACAGTCCAAGATGTTTAATAATAAAATTAACACCGGTGGGAGAACCAATAGCAGTGAAGGATGTTGATAAAAGAACAGGAATAGATCATCTGCAAAACTCCTTCCTTCTCCCACCTTTCACCAAGCCTCAGCTCCTGCCCCTACCCACTGATCCTGTAGACTAAAAGGACAGAGGTCAAATTTGGGCTTACCCTTTTTTTCAAAGGTGGCCAATTCTGCTTCATGTAAACTATTAGCTAGAAACATTGGATCCTATTTGAATGTTTACTATGCAAATCCTTTATATGAATTTAGTTAGACTATTGTTAAGTTGATGCATCAAGATATTAGAGATGTTCAACAAAAACCACATATGATCATTTTTATTATTTCAGTTTAGTTTATCTGCAAACACCAACACTGTCATACACAGATTATAGCCTCCATAACAAAAGTCAAGATAATTAATTTAGTGGCTGATTTTCTTCCCTTCTTCTCCCCATCTCCCCCTTAAACTCTGATCAAGAAATCATCATATGACTGTAGCAATTTCGACAAGGAATTCTTAAATGAGAAACCCCGGCTGTCATTCGCCGACAGAGCACTGATCAACAGTATGGACCAGAACATGTTCAGAAACTTTTCTTTCATTAACCCGGGGATGGAGATGCTGGTATCCTGAATCCCCTCTTCAGTCACACGGAAGAATTGGCCTTCTCTCTGTGAATTGGTTCGAGTGACACTTCTTGGGTTCCTTTTGAACTTGGGAAAGAAAAGAAACACTCAACAATAAAGACTGAGGCCTTTCAGCTCCTCACTGACTTTGCATCTGTAACAGAAATCAACTCAACTTCACTAATGACACCACCTTTGGTTTCTCTCATCTTTCACAGCTATTCTTGAAGTTAGATCATGACTAACCATAGTTATTTACTTGAAAAATGGTTCTTCACACTGTGAAAGATGTGGAAGCTTAATTCTGCTCTAAATGATGGCTCTTCACTTGTGCACCAACTGCTGATCAATGAAATACTTGATGACTCAAGGAGCAAAGTGAGAACAAATGTCTCAAGACTGAAACAGCACGTTGCCTGGTGTAGTAATGGATTTCATTCAGCTGCAGACGAGTAATCATTAACCCATTTTATTCTATGTACATCTGTGGAAGTGTGAGTAGCAGGGGGGGAGAGCCCTGAATAAGTTTTTATGGGAATCCTTCACAATAAACATAGCTTGTAACTTGAGATTTACAAATCCATCATTCTGATTAGCCATGAAATACACAGGAAATGGAAAGTGGGAAGAGCTCATATCACTGATATGGAAGGTTTTAATAGAACACCTACTCTGGTGACCTTGTCAACATAGATATTAAATTTAGAGTCCAACAAAAATAGAATCATGGTACTCCTGTCAATAAAACCTTTCCATCCATCCATTCTTAGTTGATTTCAGTACAGTGGCAGTCACTCATTGCCATCCTCACATTTATTATAACAAGTAAAGAAATGAAGTATATAATTCTTCCAAGAAAAAAAAAGCAGTCCCTTATACCATTACTGATGAATTGATGATTCATAAGTCTCTTTAGGCATCACTCAAGAGACCCATGCATGCTAATTGTAGCAGTCAATCTTGTTAAATTACAATAACTAGCTATACATTTTTAAGTATCTGTGATGTTTGTATATTTTGATAAAATGTTGTTACTTAATGACAGAGGTGGATATGTAAACATGGAATAAAAGAAAGAAATAAAGATGCCTCTTAATAGTTTTTCTAGTGCCCCACAAGAACTTGGTTTTGTCATGGCTATCATCAAGATATAGCTAGAATTGAGATGATATTTTAAATTTGGGGAATCAACAAAAATCCCAAAGTGGGGAAGAAACTCAGATAACCCTTAAGTCATTGGTATTTTGTTCCTCTTTCCCTGCACCACAAGATTCCTTGAGGGGGTGGTAAACACATTTGCCTCTTCTCTCCAACCTCTCCTGCCACTGCTTTCTGGAAGGATTACCTTCTTGCCAGCCCTTGTGGAGTGTGCTAAGTCCTCATCGACCTTTCTACAGCGTTTTTATATCAGGAAAGAGCCTCTCTTTTATCTCAGCCCTTCGGACACTGACACAGCACCTTTCTCTTCCATCCCCAATGGTAACCTTTAATTACCTTGTTGGCAAGCCCCTTTTCCTCCTTCTGCCCCAAATCACTTCCAATGCCCCCTCCCCTCCTTGCCTTCACTTCCCTTGGTTCTCTCCTTCCACCTCCTGTCTTAAGGCTCACTCAAACCAATTAATCTCAAAATCCACATCTCCGGCTCTAACCTCTCTGCCAGGCTTCAAATAGGCTCCATTAACTATTCTACGTTCTTGCAACCTTTATCTCTAATGCATTTCCTATTTCTGTTAATGGCACCATCACAGGCCCAGTCATCCAGGCTCAGAACCTCAGTCATTATTGACTAGTTGACTGTCCCCTCTTTCATTTTTTAATGAAATTATTATGATTCTGCTTCTGCAGTCTCTCCGAAGTACATTACTCATCTCTACTTTCTTTCCTACTAATCATGCCTGGATCAATCTCCCCATCTTAAGTCTCTCTCCCTCCATTTTAATTCACGTATTCAACCTATATTACAAACTTTTAGGTAAAAGTAACTTTTCCTCTACTGTCTTATATTAAGTTCCTGGAGCTTGCAAATTAAACTGAAAAAAGACATATCAGCAAGAGAGGCATGATGTTATTTACTCATCCAGTGCACATACATGTGGGAGTACTCAGTGATGAGTCACTCAATGGGCTGGTTAGAATTGGGGGCTAAAATACCTAACTTAACATGAAAAAGGGAAAATAAAAAATGCTCCTATGGGAAAAACAAATATGTTTCTTTAGGAAGGACAAATGGCATTTCAGAATGACAAACAGGAGATAAAGTTTTTTATAATGTTTGAATGGTCTTTCCATCTTCCTCAGGGCCATAAAACTCCCTCAGAGAAGGGGTTTACAGGAAGTAGGTTTACTCTTGGTCTCACTCCTGTACAGATCCACCCCAAAGAAAGAACCCAAAGTAGGAATTTATGGTGGTCCTTGTTTCTCTGAAGTTTTGGCTTGTAGTCTGATAAGAAAAACCCCAAGAAGTCCTTTTTCTGTATCTGTTGAATCCTAAATGTCTTTAGCTTAAAATACTAGTAATCATTATTTATGGAATATAGAAATGTTATCTTCACAAATCAAAGGTTTTATTCCATCACACTCATGTTCAAAACCCTGTGTAATCTTCACTGGCCATAACCCATTCAAGACCACCCATTCATCCCCAGACAACCTCTCCACCTTTACCTCTTATTTCTACCTTTCACTCACCTGTGTTCCAGGCAATCTGAATTTCTTAGCACTGCCTGTCGACACCCATTGTTTCCCACCTCTGGGCCACCCCAAGATGCTAGTTTTTCTGCCTTTAATGCCCATCCCTACATGTTCAATGTCTTCCTGTCTCTTGAGATCCAGTTCAGTTGATGGTTCTGTCTTGAGGTATCCCTCTCTCCTCGTTGTTCCCCCACCTGAGTTGGTGTATCTCCCTCTCAATTCTCTAAAGTCCCATCTTATTGCATTTCTCTGTGCTTTTCTCATGGCACTCACCATTTTCTATCCAGTTGTAAAAGAGTATGCTTTGCATCTCTTTCTAGGCTGTAAACCCCTGAGGCAGGATCTCTGTACAATTCATCTTCCATACTTTCTACAATTCCTCTGTATATTAGTGCTTAAGAGAATTTGGGGAAAGTAAGTCAATAAATGAGTGCACTGTGTAGTGTTTAAATGGTGGTCCCTCACAAGATATATGTCCTGTGAATAGGACCTTATTTGGAAAAAGGGTCTCTGCAGATGTCATAAAGTTAGAGTTGATCCTAAAGATAGCCTGAATAAGAACAATTCTAAATTCTATATAAAAGGCATACTCTTGTGCTTCCTTCTAAAATATTGAAATAAGAGACCAGAAAACCATTCAATTCAGTCAGTCTATTATTCATTAGACAATTTTTTGCTCTCCAATCAGAAAATCACTCAATAAATATTTAATGTGCACCTACTGGTATGTACCGGAAGTACCTGGCTTTTCTTCAGGATCTCCCAAAGAACTCTGCCAATTTTCCTCTCTCCTCCTCAGTCCACGTAAGAGGAGTGCTACTCAAAACACCAGCCAAAGTTTGACAACTGCAGTTGACAGAAACATGATGATTTTATCCACATATTTGTCTCCCACACACCAAAAACTTTTTTATTAGGTTATGTCAGTGCTCCTTGAGCAGGTCCCTGGAGCTTCTTTAGGGTTAATCTTGCTGTTTCCATCTACTGTCTTCAAGGCAAGGTGGTGGATTTGTCTGAGTCAGAATTAGCTGGTTTTGTCCTAGTGACAACGTCCCACTGCACACATGGGACTTGGCCTTCAGGGGACAGTAAGCAAATCAAAAGACTGGGGTAAGTCCATGTAGTAACAGAAGAGAAAAGATAGAAAAGTCCATTAGAGTCAGTTTTTCAGTGCTGCAAATATTTGGATAAAGAGTTTGAATTTCATTCCAAAGAGGGACCTCTGTAATAATCTCAACAATAAAGATTTTTTTTTTTAAATCTTAACAAAATTCTCAAAGCTTAAGCACCAGAGGTGTAAATGAAAAAAAAAATAATAAAAATAAAAGTTTTCTGCCCACCTGTAACCAAATTTTCTGGAGGGAAGATCCACTCAGATTTTTTTACATATAGGGTCATTCATCAGAGGAGGAGGACATTAGCAATGAGATATGACCTCACACCTGTTAGAATGGCTATTATCAAAAAGTCAAGCAATAAGTGTAGGCAAGGATGTTGAGAAAAAAGAACCCTTGCAATTTGGTGGGCAAGTAAACTGATACAGCTATTATGGAAAACAGTATGGAGGTTTCTCAAAAAATTAAAAACAGAACTACCATATAATCCAACAATCCCACTTCTGGGTATTTATCAAAAAAAAAATCCAAAACACTCATTTGAAATGCATCCTTATGCTCACTGCAGCATTACTCACAATGGTTTAGATATTGAAACAACCTAAATGCCCATAAATAGATGAATGGATGAAGAAAATATTATACATCTCTCTATATATATAAAACCCTAATATGCAAATAGACCAAACGGTGGAACAACCAAACAACCAGTCGCTATGACATGTGCTGACCACCAGGAGACATGAATGGAACATGGCAGGCATTGGCTGTGGCAGGATGGTGGAGTAGGTGAGCAGGGGCACCAGACCAAGGTGGTGCACCAGTTGTTGTCATCAAGGCGAGCCTCTGGTGGTTACTGAAAACTCTTTGTTCCTGCATGCTGCAGTCCCACCAGGTGCTCGCACTTCGGCCGGTGCTGGCCCCACTTGTACCTGCACCCACTGCTGGCACCCAGCGCCAGTCCCAATCACTAGGCACCGTCAACGGTTGCAAGCAGTGGCTGCCAGCCCTGATCACCCCTGAGGGTTTCCCCACCTCCCCCTGCTCCTGAGGGACAATCAGGGCAGCAGCTGCTGCTCGCACCTGCTGACAGCACCAGCCTCGCTCGCACCCGCTGCTGACGCCAGGCCCAATTGCTCGTTGTCATCAGCAGGTACAAGCAGGGCCTGTGCCATCAGCATGTGGGAACAGCAGCAGACATGGGAGTGGGGCTGCCAGCAGACAGGGGACAGGGAGCCATGGTGGGAGGGGCCGGGCAGGGGCCCAGAGGATGGGCCGTGACCTGCCATTGTGCCCACCACAGCCTCGCAGCCCACAGTTCTTTTCAAGGTGCACAAATTCATGCACTGGCCCCCTAGTATACGTGTGTGTGTGTGTGTGTGTGTGTGTGTGTGTGTGTGTGTGTGTATACATATACTTATACATATATATATTTGCAACAACATGGATGAACCTGGAAGATATTATGCTAAAGATGAATACTGTATGATCTCACATATGTGGAATCTAAAATAATCACACTCCTAAAAGAAGACAGAAGAATGGTGGTTGCCAGGGGCTCGGAGGAGGAGGAAATGAGTAGATACTGGTCAACAGTACAAAGTTGCAGTTATACAAAATGAATAAGTTCTGGGGACATGATGTACAGTATGGTGCCTACAATTAACAATACTGTATTGTACACTTGAAATTTGCTGAGAGTAGATCTTAAATATTCTCACCACAAAGAAAAAGTAAGTATTTGAGGGAATAGATTCATTAATTAGTTTAATTGTGGTAAAAATCGCACAGTGTATACACAAATCAAAACATCACGTTGTACCTGGTTGGGTGGCTCAGTTGGTTGGAGTGTCATCCCATGCACCAAAAGGTTGCAGGTTGGTCAGGACAAATACCTAGGTTGTGGGTTCAATCCCTCAATCCCTGGTCAGAGCCTGTATAGTAGGCAACCCATCAATGTTCTCTCTCTCTCTCTCTCTCTCTCTCTCTCTCTCTCTCTCTCTCTCTCTCTCTCAAATCAATAAAAATATATCCTTGGGTAAGAATTTTTTAAAAATCAAGTTGTGCACCATGCATATATGTCATTTTTGTCAGTTAAGCTGGAAAAATGTTGTCAATAAAGCTGGGAAATTTTTCTTTTTAAAATATTAAGATAATGAGGTAAATAATCCATACATATTAAACTCGCCATATACTTGTTCATAGGGCTGCTCATTTTGTGTGTTTCTATTTAATGAATGGAGGAGCACATGCCTCTTCTAAGCCCTTTGCACCAATAGCTCCCTGAGGCATCAATGCCAGAAAGGCTGATTCAGCTTTTACAGATGGAAGATGCTAAGAGAAGAAAAGCGTTGACCAGGAAGATGGAGTGACAGAGTATCTGAGCCAAACTGAAGTTCAAGCACTTGGCTTCCCCCATCCTTTACCCTCCTCTTCCCCATGTCTGAGCTGAGGCCCTGTAGTCCAGGCAGACTATTCACAAAGAGCTCTCTGCTGTTCATTGATGGGAAGACCGCAATGCTGCACTCTGCCTGAGGAGAGCCCAGAAACCCATCTCTGCCCCAGAAGAGGCCCCCACCTCCACCACTAAGGGAAACAAAAAAGAGTACCCACTCCTCCCAGCAGAGCAAAGATATGTGGCTGCACCATGTAATTCCATCTGGGCTGGCTAATCAGCCCCAAGGGACCTCCAACTGGTTTTCAACATTTTAGGGAATTTGTTAGACTGATTTTTAGGATGGACTTGGGGCCAGTTTTAATTTTGGTCAATGCAGTATCCTTGGCCTTTACAGAAAAACTGGGGTTCCTTCTGAAGCAGGAAAGGGGCAAGACCTCTCATCTCATGCTCACAAACTTAGTCTCTGGGTCACAAGCCCACCATTTCTTTTCAAGTAAGCTCTACTTTTCCCTGACATCCACATCTTATGTTACTGTGAATCTTACACACCTTCCCTTCAGACACGTGTGGGAACTCTGAGAATAAATTTGTGTCCATGTTGGTTTTGTTCATTTCATGTCACAGCTTTTGTGACAAAAGCATACTTAAAATAAGCCTATATACATAGAGTCTGTTTATAACAGTGCATGGTGGTCTTTTTTTTTTTTAATAAACCTTTATTGTTCAGATTATTACAGGTGTTCCTCTTTTATTTTTCCCCATAGCTCCCCTCCACCTGATTCCCCACCCCACCCCATGCCCTTACCCCCCGCCACTGTCTTCATCTTTAGGAGTAAGATTTTTGTCCAATCTCTTCTCGCACCCCTCACACCTGCTTCCCCTGAGAATCGTCAGTCCACTCCCTTTCTATGTCCCTGATTCTATTATATTCACCAGTCCATTCTGTTCTTCAGATTTTTCATTCACTTGATTTTTAGATTCACTTGTTGGTAGGTATGTGTTTGATGTCATTTTCTTGTTCATAATTTTTGTCTTTATCTTTTTCTTCTTCTTCCTCTTCTTAAAGGATACCCTTCAGCATTTCGTGTAATCCTGTTTTGGTGGTGATGAACTCCTTTAGCTTTCTCTTGTCTGTGAAGCTCTTTATCTGACCTTCAACTCTGAATGATAGCTTTGCTGGGTAGAGTAATCTTGGTTGTAGGTTCTTGCTGTTCATCACTTTGAATATTTCTTGCCACTCTCTTCTGGCCTGCATAGTTTCTGTTGAGAAATCAGCTGACAGTCATATGGGTACTCCATATGGGTACTCCCTTGTAGGTAATTAACTGTTTTTCTCTTGCTGCTTTTAATATTCTCTCTTTGTCTTTTGCCCTTGGCATTTTAATTATGATGTGTCTTGGTGTGGTCCTCTTTGGATTCCTCTTGTATGGGGCTCTGTGCGCTTCCTGAACTTGTAAGTCTATTTCTTTCACCAGGTAGGGAAAGTTTTCTGTAATTATTTCTTCTAATAGGTTTTCAATATTTTGCTCTCTCCCTTGTTCTGGCACCCCAAAAATTCAGATGTTGGTTTGCTTGAAGTTGTCCCAGAGGCTCCTTACACTATCTTCATATTTTTGGATTCTTTTTTCTTTTTGTTTTTCTGGTTGGATGTTTTTTGTTTCCACATATTTCAGATCTTTGGTTTGATTCTTGGAGTACGTTGATCTACAGTTGAGTTTCTGTATATTTATTTTAGACAGTGTATGCTTCATTTCTGACTGGTCCTTTTCCATTTTTTTTGGCATTCTCATTAAGGTCCTTGAAGGTCTCACTAAGCTCCTCAGAAGTGTTATCAAGTTTCTCAGCGGTTTTAAGAAGATTCTTGAGTAACCTTATACATGTGGTTCTGAACTCTATGTCATCCAGTAGTTTGCTTTCCTCCGTTTCTTTCATTCGTGACATGTTTCTTTGTTTCTGCATTTTGGCTGCTTCCCTGTGTTGATGGAGTGGCTTTGTGTGGTAGGTGACCTATAGGGGGCAGTAGCTCAGCCTCCCCAATCTCCTGATGTGGACGCTATTGGTACACCCCTTTCTGGGCTGAGTGCAAATTCTTGGTGCAGTTAAGCCTTAATTGCTGTTGTTACGCTGGGAGGAATTGACCTCCAGGCCAATTAGCTGTGAGCACTCCCTGTGTCTATAATGGAAGAACTGCTGCGCTGAAGACAGGCTTACGGGGCAGGACTTGTTTCAGTGAGGCTTTGGTGCTCACTGAGTCTGCCTCTTGAATGTGTCACTTATGGATGTGAGGAGTTGAAATCTGGTGTCTCACTCTGACCACTAGGTACACTGGCTTCTGGATCTCCAATGGGGTGCAGGTCAGCTACTGTCTGAGGCCACTCAGCAGGAGCTACAGTGAGAGCTGCAGTTTTCTCCTCTTTGCTTGGGGTTTAGAGGTTTTGGAGCTGTCTGACCCAGGCTGCAAGTTTGCTAGGTTAAGCTGTGATAGGGCAGGCCTTTCTTATGCTAATTGAGCTGCTTGGAGCTTGGGTGGGTTTGTAGGGCAGGACCTCAGAGTGTCACTAGGTTAGGGCGTGGCAAACAGCAATGGCTGCTAGTTAGCCGGCTCTGAGTCTCCAACGGCATCCGGCATCCGTGAGTCCCGTGCCCCAGTGCCGTAAACAATTATTCCTGCGCGCAGCTCTGCAAGCAAGCCACCCTCTCTGGCAGACAGTCCAGCTTCTCCCCGTAGGAGTTTGGGTCCCCTGCGTCTCCCCAGAGACTGGATTTCAGAGTAATCGGGGGCTTGTCTCCGTTGGGGTTGAAAAAAGCAACGCACCCAGTCGCCGGCAGCCAGCCCAGATCACGCGCCTCCGTACCTCAGCTTTTCAGCACTCGTGCACGTCTCAATGCTCTTTTCTCTTTCCTTCTAGTTGTAGAACTTCCACTCAACCAGCTTTCCCGTGGTTCTGGGTGATAGACGTTTTGTCTTTTATTTATTTTTTTTTTTTTGACATTCAAAAAGAAAACTTTATTGCAAAATTTAGGACACAAGACTTCACAGAACAGAAATAAGACAATCCCAAGACATTGGAGTGTGACATCACAGCGGACAGGTTAGTACTCTTCACCTTCATCCTCTCCCTCAATACTATCTGCTCCAACCTCCTCATAATCCTTTTCAAGGGCAGCCATGTCCTCACGGGCCTCAGAAAACTCTCCTTCCTCCATGCCCTCACCTCCGTACCAGTGGACAAAGGCACGCTTGGCATACATCAGGTCAAACTTGTGGTCCAGGCGAGCCCAGGCCTCAGCAATAGCTGTGGTGTTGCTCAGCATGCACACAGCTCGCTGTACTTTGGCCAGGTCTCCACCAGGGACCACAGTGGGAGGCTGGTAATTAATGCCAACTTTGAAGCCAGTGGGGCACCAGTCCACAAACTGGATGCTGCGCTTGGTCTTGATGGTGGCAATGGCAGCATTGACATCTTTGGGGACCACATCACCACGGTACAACAGGCAGCAAGCCATGTATTTACCATGGCGAGGGTCACATTTCACCATCTGGTTGGCTGGCTCAAAGCACGCATTGGTGATTTCTGCTACAGTAAGCTGCTCATGGTAGGCTTTCTCAGCAGAGATGACCGGGGCATATGTGGCCAGAGGGAAGTGGATGCGGGGATAGGGCACCAGGTTGGTCTGGAATTCAGTCAGATCAACATTCAGGGCCCCATCAAACCTGAGGGATGCAGTGATGGAGGACACAATCTGGCTAATAAGGTGGTTAAGATTAGTGTAGGTTGGGCGCTCAATATCGAGGTTTCTATGACAGATGTCATAGATGGCCTCGTTGTCAACCATGAAGGCACAATCAGAGTGCTCCAGGGTGGTGTGTGTGGTGAGGATGGAGTTGTAGGGCTCAACTACAGCTGTGGAGACCTGGGGGGCTGGGTAAATGGAGAATTCCAGCTTGGACTTCTTGCCATAATTGACGGAGAGACGTTCCATCAGCAGAGAGGTGAACCCAGAACCAGTTCCCCCACCAAAGCTGTGGAAAACCAAGAAGCCCTGAAGGCCCATGCACTGGTCAGCCAGTTTCCGAATTCGGTCCAGGACGAGGTCAATGATCTCCTTGCCAATGGTGTAGTGTCCACGGGCATAGTTATTGGCAGCATCTTCCTTGCCTGTGATCAGCTGCTCAGGGTGGAAGAGCTGGCGGTAGGTACCAGTGCGAACTTCCTCAATGACTGTGGGTTCCAGATCTACAAACACCGCCCTGGGCACATGCTTGCCAGCGCCTATCTCACTGAAGAAGGTGTTAAAGGAGTCATCTCCCCCGCCAATGGTCTTGTCACTTGGCATCTGGCCATCGGGCTGGATGCCGTGTTCCAGGCAGTAGAGCTCCCAGCAGGCATTGCCAATCTGGACACCAGCCTGGCCAACATGGATGGAGACGCACTCACGCATAGCTGAGACTTGTAGGGCTCGGAGGGGCTGAAAAGTGCGAGGGAACGGGAACAAGGACCTCCCACTGACAGATTACCAAGGAATCCAGGGGAGAAGTCCGTTTTGTCTTTTAGTTGCAGTTTAAATTGTTGTAGGAGGCAGCAGTTTAGGTGTTTACCTACGCCGCCATCTTGGATTCTCTCCCATGGTGGTCTTATGTAAAATGGGATGAGAGTGTTCTGTTCATTTTATGCAGGCTCTAATTTCTGGAGATAGAACTCGTCTAGCTTTGATCCCTGGGTCTTACTTTCTTCCCTCCATCTTCTGTCTTCTTCCTAGAGAGGAGATGTGAAGGCAGATGGCCATGGCCTCCTAAAATAATAAAGGCAGTGCTTCATTAAATTGCAGAACTGGAGGAGACTCAGCTATACAAATCCCTCGGTTTGCACTTGGAGGAAAGAGAAGCATCTGGAAGAGACGTGGCATCCCCGAAGCCACAGCTGGAGAGGGAGGGAAGGAGACGCCCATTCTTGAGCTCCTTGTATGGGGTATTCATGACCATGGTTTCCTCACAATTTAGAGCAAGATAAGGATTCCAAACATTCCGTGGCAGAGCTTTGGTCTAGGAAAGGGAGGCCAGTAAAAAAAGAACACTTATTAAGCATCTTATGTACCAGAAGGAAAGTAGATACACACAATAACCCCAGGAGTTAGGCATTATAATTATAGTCCCATTTCACTGGCCCATTTTACAGCTGGAAGTCACACAGCTAGTACTTAGCCACTGCAGATTGGATCTCAAGTCTCTCTAACTGCAAAGCTCCAACTTTTATCTCAACAGCATGCTTTTCCCAGTTCTGTCTCTTGTGAAACCAAACTGTACATATTGCCCCTCTGCCTCCATGTTACAACATCAACATTCCTTTACTGCACCTACACCTCACCTTCTCAACCCATCCCACTTCACGGCGCACAAAAGAGCCATCACCGCTGCTCTCGGGGGACTTAGAGTCCAATCATTCTCTCTTCCCAGAGCCTTCTTTCATTATCCATCACTGCGCAGTGGTAGAAGCAGGACGGTAGGCAACTGTCCAGCTGCAATGTTACTCTCACTCCTCCCTCAGAGCCTCTGTACCTGTGGTCTTCACACGTCGGTCTATTTACAGAGGCTGCAGCAATGAGAAAACATCAAGACCACCTTGCCTTCCCATTCCTTCTAAGCCAGACAAGGCGAGCACCACGATTCCCTCGAGAGCAGAGCAAGTGATAACATGGAGGTGATGGAGCATCATCGTAAAGGCAGGGCTTCCGCTCCTTGGCGCTCACACCCTGCTGCTGGGAATTGACCTCACCTTATTTAAATAAGGTCCAGAACAGTGCACTTCTAAACCTGACCAGTCTTGAATGTGGTAAAATAAAGAGGGAAATCCAGGTAGAAATAACTTGCCAAGACAAAACAACAGGCCCTCAAACGAGGAAACAAGCAAGTCTGCATGAGGGTAGATTACTTACCTGAGGCTTCATTTCCGAATAGTAAAGAGGATATGAGAGCAAGTTTGTTTATGGTTTAGTGACTGCTGCCCCTCCTCGGCCAGGAAGATGGCGTGCAATTTATCTGAGCTCGGGCTTGGGAAAGAGTAAGTGGAGAAAGCCATGTTAATTGTGCTGTGGGAGTCAAAACCTGAAAAGGTAATTAGGTAAAGATAGCATCTCAAACTTCAAATTAACCATGAGTATAAAGCTACACCTATGGTGGACTGCTCTGTTTACTTGCTGTTTATTTTTCTCACTTTGGGCACCACAATGGCCTGGATGAAGAGTAATCTACAAATGCATGTGAACTGAGCTTCCAGACCTGAGAAGCCTTATGAGGAAAATAACATATTGCAGTGGGCCACATGGCTAAGGATTCATGCTCCCTTAAGGCAATTATAATGGCAAGTTGACAGTCTGACAGACTTGCGGTAATATTATCATGACTAGATTGAAGCTATTGTAATTGTTTTTTAAATAGACATGCTGCTGAAATGAAACCCTGAGAACCTCATCAAATGTAGTGGAAATAGGTGCTTGTCTTTAGAAGCATCGATTCAGATGTTAGGGTACCTTATCCTGAAAATAATATCAAGTCTGCAGATCTCCAGTTACATGGAAGGGGCTGCTTCCCCTTCCCTTGCTCCAGGTGAAAATGCATACAGTTGTCTATCAAACACCCCACCTGAAGTAGGAAGAGAATGGACAAGGGCCCTGAGGGAGCAGGAACAGGTTAAGTGAAGGGAAAGACTAAAGCAGAGTATTAGAAATGTTCAGGTCCTTGGTTCTGAAACGGCTCTGCTTCTCGTTCATCATGAAACCTTGAACAAGTGATTTAATCTTTGTGGAACTCCAAATAGGGGTCAGGGAAGATAATATCTAAAGTCCCTTCTAGCGCAAACATTTTCTTGTTCTAATCTGAGAAGCTGCAAAGGTCGATGAGCAATACTTTCCACACACAGAGACACTCATTGATTCCACCCTTTGCAGACCTGAGACCAGCCTCAGGCCCCCTCTTTCTCTCTCAGCTCTCCTCTCCCTCATTCTGGGTCCCTATGTGCCCCATGCCCAGGCATCTAGTATTCTCATGCTGTCCTAACACCCCCACCAAGACCCCCAGCAGGAGACATTTCTAAGATATTTTAAATCCCCTGGAAATAACCAGAAAAGTCTTGAAACCTATGAGATTCCAAGGTTGAAAGAATTAGCTGCACAAAACAGATTTGAATGGACAGTATTTCATTTTGTTCTGCCCTGAGAGTTCTATTTGTTTACACACAAAAACATGTGTTGGAGGCATGATTATGTTTCTCTTGGTGCCACAGTATTCAAGAGAGAATTCAGCTGCATACATCGCCTGCCTTTTATCACCAATCCCACCACCCTGGCAGGTGCTCAATAAATGTTGTTGAATGAATGAATTTGACTGTGGGTAAGCACCTAACTGTTATCGTCTATCAATGTATGGGACTAATTGATGAGAAGGCCTTGTGGTAAGTGCTTTGTCCAATAGTGGTTAACTGAACTTTGGCATCACATTCTTTCTCTTGGGGAATTTTAGGAAGAAGCAGAAAGCTGTTGACAAAGATAGAAGTCATCAAAGCAGAGGCCACAAGGCAGCAAAAGAAAGGAAAAGCAGAAGCCAGGAGGTAGAGAGCATTCATAGAAGCCGTGATAACGTAGTCCCTAACCATATGGGAAACCACTAGAATAGTGACCAAGAACTAACCAATTCTGAGAACACCTAGAGTTTCTCTCACAACCTGGAGGAGCCATCCTGACAGAGGAGGGAGCACTCCCTAATCAGAAAGCCAGCTAGGGAACTGAAGCTGCTGGACACATTCATTGTCTCAGTGACACACTCCATGAGGGTTCCATGGAGTCGAATCTCCATGAGGGTTCGCAATAATCCTGACTGCCTGTTTCTCCCTGTATCCTCAGAAGCCCCGAGCCCAAAGAGTCTTGTGTGTGTGTGTGTGTGTGTGTGTGTGTGTGTGTGTGTGTGTGTGTGTGTGAGAGAGAGAGAGAGAGAGAGAGAGAGAGAGAGAGAGAGAGAGAGAAATTAACTAAACTATTACAAAACACACCATGCAGTTATTAGCATCAGACTGGTTGACTCATTGTTCCCTACATACCTGATGTATATTCCTATCCCAGAACTTTGACTCATTTTCTCCTACCAGCCCAAGAGGTCCTCCCACATCTTTTGGGGTAAACAACCCAAAACCAACCCACTCCCCAAGGCCCAGCTGATGCTCCAACCTCCTACATGAGGCCTTTGCTGACCATGCCAGTTGATAGTGGTCAGGTGTGACTCCCTTTTCATTTTGTCTTTTAAAACAACAGCAGTTAAGGGCAGACCCAAAAACCAAAGCCAACAGGCATTGGGTGATGGAGTAAGCATTCCCCAAGGATGTTTCTGCATAGTTCTCAACTCACTGTCAGGAAATCACCCTCAGAGGGGTTGAAGCCATTCTCATAGGGGCCTTGTCTGGGAGGTGGGGTGATATCTCATCAGGGAAAGGAGGCAGCAAAAGAGGGGAATAGCAGAAGCCAGGAGGTACAGAGCACTCATAGAAGCTGTGACAGTGTAATCTGTCACCATACAAATGCCCAAAGGAACCCATTTCCTGCATCTCAGTTCTCTGCCCTCTATGTTACTTCTATTGCTGATAAAGTTTTGGCAATAAAATACATCGCTGTATACAAATTATTTGATAGGGAAGAGTGGGGGCAGGCCAGCAACAGAGACACAAGTTAGCTATAATAATATTCCCAATAAGTCCACACTGTTATTGCCTCCCAATAGCCATCAGCCCCCGCACCTCCCCCAAACACACACACACAGGTTCTGTTAACAGAACACTGATTTTGTTCCAGAATCATGCAGACAGCAATATCCAGGGGAAGTGGACCCTTCCTTAGAAGATGTAAAGAGAGTCATCTAAGCCAGAGTGAATAAACTTTTCTGTAAATGACCAGAGGGTACATACTTTAGGCTTTGTGGGATATATGGTTTCAGTCAGAACTTCTCAACTCTGCCATTGTGACAGAAAAGAAATTATAGACAATATGTGAATGAATTAATGTAACTGTGTTCCAATAAAACTTTACTTTACTTTACTTTTTCAGTGTCCGCTGAAAAAAAAAGACATCATTAGAATGCATTCACTTCGTTAACTGAAGTGGTTTTTGGGCCAGCCTCTAGCTGGCAAGTACAGAATAAAAGGTTCTTTATGAAAAAATTTTGCCAAGTACCAGGTACTGTGTGAGGTGATTTACATGTATTACTTCACTTATTCCTCAGAACAACTCTCTGAGGACAGCATAATTGCCCCCATCTTAATATAAGGACACTAAGATTTGCAAAGTTAGATATCTTGCCCAGAATCTTTTAAAAAAGCTGTTTCATTCCAACGTCTGTGCTCTTTATCACTATACAAGTATGCAAAACAGCAGCATGTTTGAGCAAGTCAGACTGGCCAGTTCACATCCTAGCTTCACCACTACATGGTGCATAACCCTGGACAAGTCATTTTAACCCTCTGTGCCTCGGTCCCCTCATTTCTAGAACCAGGACAATAACAGTGACAACCCCATATGGGATTTAGAGGAGTTGTGAGAAGTGAATGAGATAATACATGCAAAGCACTTAGAAGATCACTTAATGTATAATAAGCACCCACTAACATTTCAGTATTGTGATTATACTAATTAATCCCAATAGGAAAAATAATTCTATCTGATCACCAAAGGAGAGGATCCAACTTAAACATACAGTATATAGCATGATATATGGCATATATATATATGCTATAAAACCCAAGTAAGAGCATGATTTGCAAAATAATAAAATTAAAATTAACAGTATTAATTTATGTGATAACAATATTAGGAGACTTAAACTAACCCACCACTCTGATATAAATGTGTCCTACCATAATACAAATTCTTTTGAGTTTAATCATGGTTAGATTATCATGTATGATGTGAGGATTCAATCCATCCATTGTTTTTCTCTATTGAAATTATCAAAGAAGAATCAGTTATGTGTCTTGATGTGTTTGATCTTCATATGTCATCAATGCTTACATGCATCTGAGCTCCTTTCTTACAACATATGAAAAATTAATTCCATTGGTGCCAACATAGTCATAAACAATGTGCACCATAAGCTCTGGATTTCAACAATATCCAATAGAACTTCCTTCAATGATAAAAAGTTATCTATGCAGTACAAAATGGTAGCCAATAGCCACATATGACTAGTGCACATTGGAAATTGAGAAACCAAATTTAAATGTTTTTCATGTTAATTACCTTATTTTAAATTTAAGCAGTCACATGTGTCTACATAAGAAAAGTCAAAAAAACTGGAGATGTTTGGCTTGGAGAAGAGAAGGAAAAGAGAAGCGTGGGTCCTGTGGACAAATATTTAAAGGCTACAATTATGTGAAAGAGGAATTACACTTGTTTATTATACTTGTTTCAATTAGCTGGAAGTTAGAAAAAAACAGAACACTGGCACAAACAAAAATTATAGCAACTGTAATTAATTAAGAAAGATATGTGAATTATCTCAACTAAAACAAAACTCTTCTAGCTATCATGTTGTCTGAGGGAACAGAGAAACATGGTACATCAAACACAGCATTTCATCCACTTACTTCCCAACCCCACTTAATTTTCTTAAATAAAGATGTATTACTTAAAAAGACAAAGTGAACAAGAAAAGAGAAATCAAAAATGAGAGATGTTAACAAAATTTTGGCTAGAACGCAGTTAAAGAAGACTTCGCCCAGTGATGAGATAAATCCTTAACCTGGGTGCTATTTGTTCCATAGAATCTCAGAAATAAGCAGAGATTTCAATTGTGCAAAATATCCTAGAGGGCAATGGTGTAAAATGGACCTGACAATGGGATTATAGACTGAAACTTTTTAGAGACAGCAGTTAGACCTTCTGGTGTCACCTTTTCCATTCAGCTAAGACATTGCTGAGTCTAGGACCCAACTGAAGACAAGAGATTTGTTCCCTTGAGAAGATCTGAACTCAAGGACCCTCAATGGAGAGTGGAGTTAAGCCACTATATCAAAAGGTGAGAGATTGAGTCAAAGTCTGTATATTGAATGGGGAGACCTCCTCTTCCACCCTAGTCAACTTCCCTCACTTCATTTCCAGAATAATTATTTCTCCCAGAGCTGGAGACTATAGGATTTCTTTCTGAGGAGTCTGGTCAGCCCAGGAGTAAAGGCCAATAGACCCAACCATAATTTTAGTGTCTTTTTCCAAAATGTAAACAGATAACTAAGAATCACCAAGCACTTGAAGAAAAGCTCTATCTAAACTAAAAGACAGAAACTAAAATAATGGGGCAGGAGGAAACTGAGAGGAAATATGGGGAATAGGAGAAAATAATAACAATAATTATAATTTTCAGAGATACAAAGGAAATATTGCTTCCATATTACATCTGTGAAAAAGACCTGGATTCTACTAAAAATTAAAGAAGAAAAAATTATTTGGGAAATTCAAAAATTGATGAGAAATTTTAAAAAATAGTTTAGAAAATAGTGGTAAAGGAATCTCTCAGAAAATTGATCAAAAGGAAAGCTAGAAAATGGTTAGAAAAAATTAAACTTGAGAGAATCCAAGATGGCGGCGTAGGTAAACACCTAAACTGCTGCCTCGCGCAACAATTTCAAAAATTCAACTAAAAGACAAAACATCTATCACCCAGAACCATGGGAAAGCTGGCTGAGTGGAAGTTCTACAACTAGAAGGAAAGAGAAAAAAGCATCGAGACGTGCACGAGCGCTGAAAAGCTGAGGTACGGAGGCGCGTGATCCGGGCTGGCGGCAGGCGTTGCTTTTTTCAACCCAAAGGGAGACAAGCCCCCGACTACTCTGAAATCCAGTTTCTGGGGAGACGCGGGGGACCCAAACTCCTACGGGGAAAAGCTGGACTGTCTGCCAGTGAGGGTGGCTTGCTTGCAGAGCTGCGCGCAGGAATAATTGTTTACGGCACTGGGGCACGGGACTCCGGGACGCCCTTGGGGACACAGAGCCAGCTAACTAGCAGCCATTGCTGTTTGCCACGCCCTAGCCTAGTGACACCCTGAGACCTCGCCCTGCACAACCTACAAACCCACCCAAGCTCCACGCAGCAGCGTTAGCAGAAGAAAGCCCCGCCCTATCGCAGCTTAACCTAGCAAACTTGCAGCCTGGGTCAGACAGCTCCAAAACCTCCAAACCCCAAGCAAAGAGGAGAAAACTGTAGCTCTCACTGGAGCTCCTGCTGGATGGCCTCAGACAGTAGCTAACCTGCACCCCATTGGAGATCCAGAAGCCAGTGTACCTAGTGGTCAGAGTGAGACACCAGATTTCAACTCCTCACATCCATAAGTGACACATTCAAAGGCAGACTCAGTGAGCACCAAAGCCCCACTGAAACAAGTCCTGCCCCATAAGTGTGTCTTCAGCCCAGCAGTTCTTCCATTATAGACACAGTGAGTGCTCACAGCTAATTGGCCTGGAGGTCAATTCCTCCCAGTATACCAACAGCAATTAAGGCTTTAACTGCACCAAGTCTTTGCACTCAGCCCACAAAGGGGTGTACCAAGAGTGTCCACATCAGGTGATTGGGGAGGCTGAGCTACTGCCCCCTATAGGTCACCTACCACACAAAGCTACTCCATCAATACAGGGAAGCAGCCAAAATGCGGAAACAAAGAAACATGTCACGAATGAAAGAAACGGAGGAAAGCAAACTACTGGATGACATAGAGTTCAGAACCACATTTATAAGGTTACTCAAGAATCTTCTTAAAACCGCTGAGAAACTTGATGAGACCTTCAAGGAGCTTAATGAGAATGCCAAAAAAATGGAAAAGGATCAGTCAGAAATGAAGCATACACTGTCTGAAATAAAGAATATACAGAAACTCAACTGTAGATCAACGTACCCCAAGAATCAAACCAAAGATCTGAAATATGTGGAAACAAAAAACATCCAACCAGAAAAACAAAAAGAAAAAAGAATCCAAAAATATGAAGATAGTGTAAGGAGCCTCTGGGACAACTTTAAGCGAACCAACATCCGAATTTTTGGGGTGCCAGAAGAAGGGAGAGAGCAAAATATTGAAAACCTATTAGAAGAAATAATGACAGAAAACTTTCCCTGCCTGGTGAAAGAAATAGATGTACAAGTCCAGGAAGTGCACAGAACCCCATACAAGAGGAATCCAGAGGACCACACCAAGACACATCATAATTAAAATGCCAAGGGCAAAAGACAAAGAGAGAATATTAAAAGCAGCAAGAGAAAAACAGTTAATTACCTACAAGGGAGTACCCATACGACTGTCAGCTGATTTCTCAACAGAAACTATGCAGGCCAGAAGGGAGTGGCAAGAAATATTCAAAGTGATGAACAGCAAGAACCTACAGCCAAGATTACTCTACCCAGCAAAGCTATCATTCAGAGTTGAAGGTCAGATAAAGAGCTTCACAGACAAGAAAAAGCTAAAGGAGTTCATCACCACCAAACCAGGATTACATGAAATACTGAAGGGTATTCTTTAAGGAGAGGAAGAAGAAGAAAAAGGTAAAGATAAAAATTATGAACAACAAAATGACATCAAATACATACCTACCAACAAGCGAATCTAAAAATCAAGTGAATAAAAAATCTGAAGAACAGAATGGACTGGTAAATATAATAGAATCAAGGACATAGAAAGGGAGTGGACTGATGATTCTCAGGGGAAGCAGGTGTGAGGGGTGCGGGAAGAGATTGGACAAAAATCTTACTCCTATGGATGAAGACAGTGGCGGGGGGTAAGGGCATGGGGTGGGGTGGGGAATCAGGTGGAGGGGAGCTATGGGGGAAAAAATAGAGGAACACCTGTAATAATCTGAACAATAAAGATTTATTTTAAAAAAATTAAACTTTCAGTCCTGAGGTTCAATGTCCACATAATAGGAATTTCAAAAAGGGTTTTAAATAGGAATTTGAACAAACTATTTTGATGCCCAGTAAAATTAATCTCTTAAAAAGATCCCCATCCAAACCCATAATAAAGAAATTTTAGGATACTGGTAACTTGAAATGAGAAAGAGAGAGAGATCCAAAAACCTTCCATAGAGAATAAAAGAGGCCACATACAGTGGATCAGGAACAGAATGATATGCAACTATTCATAGTAACCCTGAAAGCTGTAAGACAATGGGACATGTCTTCAAAACCCTGAGAGAAAACAAATTTGAACATAAAATTTCATCACTAACCAAAACTATTATTCAAGTGGTAGGCTATAACAAAGACATTGTCACCAAAGAATGGTGTGTGGGGGAAAGAGGGTTTACACGGGGTGGGGAGGAGGACACTTAAGAAAGACAAAAAAGACAGAAACAGGAATTTGGAAACAGAGGACTCAACTGAAGAGTGAATGAAGCAAAAGAAATTCCCAGAATAATTATAAAAAGAAGTTGCAAGACAGTAGCTGTGCTTCAGTGTGGCCCTGGAGAGCAACCAGTTCAAACTATAGCAGGATGACAGAGAAGGTTCTCCCAAGTTCTCCCAAGGTGGGTAGAAGGGGGGACATACAAAGGGAAATATCTGGTGTGTGTAAATGTATTATAAGAGATTTCAGTTCTGTCTGAGATTTGAGGGTGAATTAGTAATAGATACACAGAAAACCAAACTTATTAATAAAAAAAGGAAATTATTAATTCTAGATAAAATAAAAATTTATTCAAAAATGCAAAGATAATAGTCAATAATATTGTAATAACTACGTATGGTACCAGGTGGGTACAAGACATATCAGGGGATCATGTCTAAAGTCTATAAAAGTCTAACCACTGCCCTGGACAATGTAGTTCAGTTGGTTGAGCGTCATCCCATGCACCAAGAGGTCACTGGTTCAATTACCAGTCAGGGCATATGCCTGAGTTTCGGGCTCGATCCCCAGTAGGGGCATTCAGGAGGCAGTCAATTTATGTCTCTCTCTCTCTCTCTAAAATCAAAAAAAATAAAAACATTTTTTAAAATTCTAACCAGTATGTAGTACACCTGAAACTAATATAAAATAGTATTGAGTGTCAATTATAATTGAAATTTTTTAATAAAATTGTAAAAGCAAAGGTAATAATAATATGTTAAATAGATCTGCTGTGGGCAAAAATTCACATGCCAATAATTATGTAAATGAGAAATTAATCAAATTGAGAGTTATAACCTAACTAGAGGCCCGGTGCACGAAATTCGTGCATGGGGGGGGGGGGGTCTCTTCAGCCCAGCCTGCACCCTCTCCAATCTGGGACCCCTTGAGGCATGTCTGACTGCCAGTGGGATCGGGCCTAAATGGGCAGTTGGACATCACTCTCACAATCCAGGACTGCTGGCTTCCAACCGTTTGCCTGCCTCTGCCTGATTGCTCCTAACTGCTTCTGCCTGCCAGCCTGATCACCCCTAACCACTCCCCTGCCAGCCTGATCGATGCCTAACGGCTCCCCAGCCAACCGGATTGGCACTAACTGCCCTCCCCTGGTGGCCTGGTCAACCCTAACTGCATTCCCCTGCCAGTCTGGTCGCCCCTAACTGTCCTGAGGCCTGGCCCCCCCAGCTGTCCTTCCCTGCTGGGCCAGTCACCCCTGAATGCCCTCCCCTGCTGACCTGGTCTCCCCCAACTGCCCTCCTCTGCCTGCCCGATCACCCCTAACTGCCCTCCCTGCTTGCCTGATCACCCACAGCTGCTCTCCCCTGCAGGCCTGGGTCCCCCCCAACTGCCCTTCCCTGCAGGCTGGGTCACCCCCAAGTTCCCTCCTCTGGCCTGGTCAGCCCTAACTGCCCTCCTCTGCAGGCTTGATCACCCCCAACAGCCCTCCCTTGCAGGCCTGGCCCCTCCCAACTGCCCTCCCCTGCTGGCCTGATCACCCACAACTGCCCTCCCTTGCAGGCATGGCCCCTCCCAACTGCCCTCCCCTGCTGGCCATCTTGTGGTGGCCATCTTGTGTCCACATGGGGGCAGCCATCTTGTGTCTTGGAGGTATGGTCAATTTACATATTACTCTTTTATTAGATAGGATTGGAAGAATATGGGGAGAGTAGAGGGTATGTGTATAGGGAAGTAGGTAAAATAAATTTTTGTCTTTATTAGTAGGAAACCTAAATATAATCTCATAATTTTTAAATCAAGAAAGAGCAGTACAGCCAAAGGTGGTTTGGCTCAGTGGATAGAGAGTCAGCCTGCGGACTGAAAGGTCCCAGGTTCGATTCTGGTCAAGGGCATGTACCTGGGTTGAGGGCACATCCCCAGTAGGGGGTGTGCAGGAGGCAGCTGATCAACGTTTCTCTCTCATCAATGTTTCTAACTCTCCATCTCTCTCCCTTCCTCTCTGTAAAAAATCAATAAAATATATTTTAAAAAAAAAGAAAGAGCAGTACACAAATCTACTTGAGGTATATTAAGGAGAAACACCTAAGACATTTAAGCAGACATTTAACACACACACACACACACACACACACACATACACACACACACACACACACACACACACACACACACATTACATATATAAAGGGCGAGAGAAAAGGAAAGAGGTGGTGATAGATAGATAAATAGGTAGGTAGATGATAGATAATAGATAGCCTTTGTGAAAGTGGAATTACACTTATTAAACTTAGCCTTGCTTTCTGTCTCCTTGAGGAAGTCAGAAGCACCCTGACTGATCTCTGAGAGAAAGAAGTACTTGGGTATTTACAAGGGACAGTAGTCTAAGCATTCCTGTCCATTCTTAATAGTTCATCAGCACCCTCTGGCAAGGGACATATACCAAGAAATTTTAGCAATCTAAAAAATTTTCATACTCTAAGTCTGATTCTGCCTCACAGATTTTATAGGTGCATCTTTTCCTTTCTTTTTAATAAACCCAAACGTTGTTTGAATCCACATATGATACTTTAAAATGCCACCAGTGGCATGCAATTAATTTAAAAACAAAGATGTTGTTTTTTGGGAAAAAGTAAGTTTACAATCCAAATGGAAGGGATGGGAGTGGAGAGAATGGGGCCAATGGGGTGGGAGGGGGCCAGATAAATTAAAGGGGAAACATCCAAAAGGAAAGAGAATCTCTCTGCAAATACTTTTAATAATGGCCACATATTTATTGGGGGTTTTCCAGTGCTGCAGGCTTTAAGAACATTGGGTGTCCAACCAGAGATGTAAATGTGAAAAACAAGTGGAAACTCTAAATCCAGCAAAGCCTACTCATATTTAGTGAGTATTTCAAATCACCAACAGATGATATCTACTCAAGAAACTACCCACTGAACTAACTGCCCCCGCTGGCACACAGATTACCCTCTCCTCAACCCCCTCCCTACCCATCCTCCAAGGACAAGACACCCACTCATTGTTGCCATGGAAATTGTTCTTTTAAGGTTTTCCAGTGATGCCATTTGTTGTATGGTGATGTGGAGACCTCTAGTGCCCCAAAATTGTATTTCCTCCAAGAATAAATGATACCATTGGTGTTTATGGTGGTGAATTTATCAAGAAGAAGGTTGATCCTACTAACAGAGTTTGGTCCTAAAATGGCTGAATAAAAATAAGAATCTTGTATTTTGTGCTCATTATACATCTGGTCAACCATATGAAGAATCCAAATTGCTTTATCATGGTGAACATTTGATTCCCCCAGGAGGCATATTAATCAAGCAGCCTATAAACTCATTCAATCTTTTCTCAAATGAAAAAAGCATTAGGCAATTGCCAACAAAAGAGCTCCATCCATAACTTGACCCAACTATCTCAGAATCATACATGGAAACATGGTCTGGGAATTTCCACCATAAAGGGAGTTTTATGGATGGTGGTAATCCAAATTTAACCTCAGATTTACAGTATGATACATTACCCCTCCCTCACCATGAGCTTGTCCTCATACCTTCACCTTCTTTATCTAAATTAGAGCATTCATAAATGAGCCAAAATTTCTTGAAATTTTTGAGTATGTGTGTCTATATGTCTTTCTTGGATTTAAGAATTCTTTTTCTTGCTGGTTTTTACAATGTCCTAGTACAGTTTTCTTCATATTTCCTCATCACATTTGGAAAATTGGGAGCTGTTATTTCTTTAAATATTTTTTCTCCCTCCTTCCTTGATTTGGGAACTCCAATTGCATATATATTTGACCAATTAAAGTTATCCGGTAGTTCACATGGATGTCCTGTTATTATTTTCCTTTGGTCACTTTTCTCTCAGGGTTTTACCTTGGGTGATTTCTATTACTTCATCTTCAGGTTTATAGACCTTTGTTTCTGCAACATCTAATCTGCCATTAACCTCAATCAATATATTGTTCATCTCACACATTGTAGTTTCCATCTCTAGTTTAATTTGTTTTTCAAAAATACCTTCCATGTCCACACTTAACATGTCCAATATTTCTTCTAGCTTGTTGAACTTATGAAATGCAGTTATAATAATACATTTAATGTCCTTGCCTATTAATTTCATCTGTTTCATTTCTGGATCAGTATTGATTAAATGACTTCTTTTCTCCTCACTATAGGATGTATTTTCCTGTTTCTTTGTATGCCTGGTATGTTTTTTTATTGGGTATCAGACATTGAAATTTTTCTTTTGGGGGGTACCAGATATTTTTGTACTACTAAAAATATTTGAGCTTTGTTCTGTGCTGTGATAAAATTACTTGGAAACTGTCTGATTCTTGCAGATCTTGTTTTAAGCTATGATAGACAAAACTAGAAAAAAAAATGTTTAGTCTAAGGCTAGTTTTTCTGCACTACTAAGACAAGATCCTTCTTTGTACTTTATCCACTGTCCTGTGAAGTATGAAGCATTGCACTCTAGCTGTTGTAAATAGGCATCATTTCAGGCTCTCCGTGAGCTCTGGGCACTGTTCTCCCTAATCCTTTCTGGAAGATTCTCCCCGACCAGGCGCATACACTGAACAGTACTCAACTAACTACTTGAGTGGGATCCTCTACAGATTTCAGATCTTTCTCTGTGCTACCCGCTCCTCTCTGATACACTGTCCTGGGAGGTGCAACTGCCTTGGATTCTCTGGACTTCCATTTCCATCTACACAACTCAAGGAAATTGACAGAATCTGCTTAGTTAAGCTCCCCCTCCATTCACCATGACCCTGAAACTTTTTCTAGGCAGTAGTTGGTACAATCCTGAGGCTCACCTCATTTGTTTCCCATTCTTACCTGATGTGCAATGTCTTGACAACTATTACTTCATTTATTATGTTTGGGGGGAAGGGGTTGTATGTTTTTTAATATACATTTTTATTGATTTCAGAGAGAAGGGAGAGAGAGATGGAAGCATCAACAATGAGAGAGAATCATTGATTGGCTACCTCCTGCAGTCCCCACACTGGGGATGGAGCCCACAACCAGGGCATGTGCCCTGACCAGGAATTGAACCATGACCTCCTGGTTCATAGGTCAATGCTCAACCAATGAGCTATGCCAGCAGAGCTATTATGTTGGTTTTTAATTGTTTCAGTCAGGAAGGTACATCCAGTTCCTGTTACTCCATCTTGGCCTAAACGTGGAAAACTCAAACATTTTTAATATATATTTTATTTGGACATTTAATAAAATGCTTCCTAACTATGTGTGTGCATGTGTCATAACTTTTTATCTTCCTGGGTCCATATCTACCTGGGGATTAAAAATATTTAGGTTTAATATTGCAGAAAGGGCTGAGGAATGCAGGGTATGTTGTTTACTTATTCCTGACACTGATAAGAAGTTTTAATATTTACAGTTTGGTTGTTTTTGTTTTTTAAGGTAAGCCTAACCTTTTTAAAGTTGTTGAAACATAAAGAAATTATGATATTTTTACAGCAAACTAGGGTACATGAGCAATTGTGCTTATGAATGTCTGTGGAGTTAGCAATAAACCTAGGAATTCTGACAATACCAGTTGTGCCTAGCTGACTGTTGAAGTGATCAATAACTCAAGCCACTTGTAACCCACTCTAGCAGTGCAGAAGTACACTGGTCAGGAAGCACTGATATAATCAACCAAGGATTTCTTTAATACATGTTGTGCAGCAGGAATCTGACTTTATTGATTTTTCAAATGGATAACCAAGTGACTCAATACTTCTTATTGAATGCATAATTTATCTTTCCCTACTGGTTTAAAATTATGTCTTTGTCATATTTTACCGTACATATCTCTGAATAATCTTACTATGATCTACCAAGCTATTTATCTGTTCTTCCACCAAGAAACAGCTATTTTGATTACTACCATTTTACAAGGCAATTGCTCTCTTTCAAAATTTCTTGTCCATTCTTACACATTTACTATCTATATATATAAAAAACCCTAATATGCAAATAGACTGAAAGGTGGAATAACCAAACAACTGAACAACCAAACAACCAGTCACTATGACGTGCACTGACCACAAGGGGGCATGCATGGAACATGGCAGGCATCAGCAGCAGGCAGCAGAGCGTGGAACATGGCAGGTGTTGGCCACGGCAAGATGGTGGAGCAGGTGAGCGGGGGCGCCAGACCAAGGCAGAGTGCCAGTCACTGTCATTGGGGTGAGCCTCTGGTGGTTACTGAAAATTCTTGCTCCCGCACTCTGTGGTCCCACCCAGCACTCACACCTGCTGCTGGCGCCATCCCCGCTCGCACCCGCTACTGGTGCCGGAGCCGCTGCTCGCTCAGTGCCATCAGTGGGTGCAAGCGGCAGCTACCAACCAAATCACCCTTCAGGGCTTCTCCACCTCCCCCTGCTCCTGAGGGGCAATAGGGGCAGTAGCCACCACCCACACCCCCTGCTGACACCAGCTCCAATTGCTCTGACCGTCAGCAGGTGCAAGCAGCAGTGGCGGGAGCAGGGCTGCCAGCAGAAAGGGGACTGGGGGGCTGTGGCAGGAGAAGCCGAGTGAGGCTCAGAGGATGGGCCGAGACCCAACCCTGTGCCCACCACAGCCTCGCGGCCCACAGTTCCTTTCAAGGTGCACGAATTTGTGCACTGGGCCCGTAGTTACAAATAAACTTTAAATTAGCTTAAATTTCATTTTTAAAACTCCTACTTGATATTTTTATTGGAATTGAATTGAATTTATAAACTGACTTGAGAATAATGAATTTCTTTTACATAGTAAAGCAAATTCCAAGATAACTAAACTCTCCTTTGCTCAATTATAGTTTTCTAGATTATTCTTGCCAAGCACTAATGACCAATAATGCTCATTACCACCACTGCTAGGCCATTTTTTTTAAATACCCCTATACATTTCTAACACCACTGCTACTTATAGCCCTGGTCATGATGCTGTTTGAGGTCAATCTTGGCAGCTGTTGACCTAGAGGTAAAGCTGCACTCTCGGCTCTAGATTTCCACTCAAGAAGGCAGCCAGCATTGAAGGAAGGTATTTCCTGGTCAGCCTCCCTCAGCCAGTGTGATGAAGAGTCCCAAATAGCAAACCAGGTGTGACCTCTAACACTTAAAATTCCAGCTGAGGAGCTTTATTCATTTACTGAAGGATTTACATCAGTTTAAAAGTCTATATCCTGCCAAATTGGTAACATATTAAACAATCCCATAAATATTCCTTGGTAAGAACAAATTGCCCTCGCTGGTTTGGCTCAGTGCAGAGAGAGCATTGGACTGAGGACTGGAAGGTCCTGGCTTTGATTCCAGTCAGGGCCACATGCTCAGGTTGCAGGCTCGATCCCCACCAGGGGGCGTGCGAGAGGCAGCTGATCAATGATTCTCTTTGATTGTTGATGTTTCTATCTCTCTCTCCCTCTCCCTTCCTCTCTGAAATCAATAAAAATATATTTAAAAAATAAAGACCAAATTGCAAATCATCTGAAAATCAAACAATCATTAAATGAAGGCATTTATTGAGGAGTGAGTACCCAAACAGTATTAAAGGACTAGCTTGCTCTCAGTCCCCACTTTTTTCTCTACAGTTAATGGGCTACCACCAGATTTATTCAAGTGAAGGACAGTCCAAAATTAAACTATGTGTATTAAATTTTGAATTTGACATGGTATCAGCCAACCTTTTAACTCATTTCACCAAAGATATAATGAACTAATTCTTCTGCATTACAAGATTTGTAACTTTGCCATTGGGGTAATTACATAAACCAAGAAACTTCATCTTAGTTTGCCTAATCTTATTCTTCCCAATCCATGGAAATGATAGCTTTTCAGTGTACCAACATTCTTACTATAATATCTCCTCCATGCTACAAAATGGGAGCTACCTTTCTGTAGGTTTACTCACTTTGACCTAAATGGAGGAAAATATATTGCTACTATCAAAACTGTTGTGTCTGAAAGTTCTTTCAGGAGGTTGAAATGGAATTCCAATTAGAAATTACAGAAAGCATATATAAAGTGAAAAAGAAATACATACTCCAACTTTAGGGGTGGGGAGGGAACAGCAGTATTAAGTCCTGTTTTATGAAGTTACAAGGAGCAGCAAACATCTGGATTTAATTCTTTATTCCATATGTCCTCTTTAAACCAACTCAGATTGGATGTGAGAAATGTCCTTGGTCACGTAAAACTTTACACCAAATTTCCTTTTACCCCTCTCCATTACTGTGAAAATAAAAACCACAGTGAAATGCCATTACACATCCAGCAGATAGGCAAACAAGTTGAACAAGAAAGTGAAACTACAACATTAAGAACAACTGTTTTGGAAAACAGGCATTAACTCATAAAGTGAAACATAATTGTAGCCTATAACTCAGCCTATCCATTTCTGGAGAAATTCTTGTTCAAGTTATTGACTAGAAGGCAGTATAAGAACATGTCAAAAGCTTCTAATATCTCCAAAAGAAAGACAACCACATTTTATTTGTCTCATGAAAGAACAGAATAATGTCTGTAGTCTTGCCAAAAAATTAATCTGAATCTGATGAAACCTCTATATCCAAATACTAATTTATAGAAAATGCAGAATAGAATAATATGCCAAGTACACACTCTGCAGATAATAAGCAAGATCCAAAGTGGGCAATTCTATAAGACAAAGGTTTTCTTCAATAAATAAACTGCAAGGAAAAAAGAGGGGAGAGGTAATTTTAAGAAGACTTAAAAAGCATCAGTTAATCATAGTGTATGGACCTTATCTGGATCCTAAATTTTTTAATGCAAAAAATACAAACAAAAATGATTGCTCTGAGGTGGTTCAGTTGGTTGGAATGCTGCCCTGTACATCAAAAGGTTGTGGGTTTGCCAAAGCACCAATCAGAAAGAATGTAAGCACCCCTATGTTCATAGCAGCACAATTTACAATAGCTAAGATCTGGAAACAGCCCAAGTGCCCAATAGTAGAAGAGTGGGGAAAAAAGCTGTGGTACATTTATACCATGGACTACTATGCAGCAGTAACAAAGAAGAATCTCTTGCCCTTTGAGACAGCATGGAGTGACCTGGAGAGTATCAGCTACGTGAAATAAAGTCAGTCAAAGACAAGTATCACATGATCACACTCATATGTGGAATCTAAGTAACAAAATAAACTGATGAACGGAGTGGATCCAGAGATATGGAGGCATGAAACAGAGAGTGGAATCTCAGAGGGAAGATGCGGGGGAGTGGATGGATGGAAAGTAATCAACCAAAGACCTTGTATGTATATATGCATAACACATGGACACAGACAATAGGGTGCTGAAGGCCTGGAGTGGGGGCAGGGACAGGCTGGAGGGGGTCAATGGGAGGAAAGGAAGACACATGTAATACTTTCAACAATAAAGAATTTTTTTTAAAAAAGGTTGCAAATTTGATCCCCAGTTGGGCACCTACAGATGCCAGATAAATGTTTCTCTCTCTCTCAAAATCAGTAAGAAAAGTATGTCCTCTGATGAGGATTTTTTTAATGATATAAGCCATTGGAAATATAAACAATAAACCTGTAGAGGATTTTTTTAAAATATATTTTATTGATTTTTTACAGAGAGGAGGGGAGAGAGATAGTTAGAAACATCGATAAGAGAGAAACATCCATCAGCTGCACCCCGCACACTCCCCACTGGGGATGTGCCCGCAACCAAGGTACATGCCCTTGACCAGAATTGAACCTGGGACTCTTGAGTCAGCAGGCCGAGGCTCTTTCCACTGAGCCAAACTAGTTAGGGCCCTGTAGAGGATTTTTATGAGTTTATTTGAGCCAAACTGGTGACAATCGTCAGGAAGCAAAATCTCAATGGACTGAGAAAATGCTCCAGAAAAATGGCAGTTTTGCACCTTGTTTTACACATTACAGTCAAAGGATGATGCTTAATGGGTTACATGAAATCCATTGGTGAAAGATTAGGAATGGGGGAGAAAACCAAGTGGAGGAAACTTCTGAGATTGGATGAAAAGTAAAATCATGGACACATAGTTCTTTTACTTGGTGGGTACAGGAGAGTTAACAGTCAACACTTAACATGAAAACAATAGCAATGAGAATATTTGTGGTCTCCACAGAGCTGTGCCTGTGTTTTTAGGGGTCCGTAAATTACTTAGTTATTGCTAAGGCATATTTATCAGGTATATGTTATCCTAGATGCAAAAAGACAATAGACAGGCTCAATTAAGGTAAAATTGACCTTTGTCAGGGAAGATTCTTGCGTAGGACATGCCTACCTGCCATAAACTGCCTTTTAGTTTTAATTTCAGACCATCCTCTGTGGTTACTTTAAGTCTCGGAATTTGTAAGGCCACCACGCAGGTCTCCCCTGAGCTTGTCAGGTTTAGCATGTGGCCCCTTTTCATCCACAGTTCTACTATAAATTAATTCTAAACCAAGATACATCTAAAATGTACATTTGAAATCCACACCATGCTTTACACTTCGCTCTTTACAAACCCATCTCAAAGGGAAGAATTATCATTAGGCTTTTTCTCCACTTTCACAAAATAGGAAAAGTGTTGGTTACTACAAAGGCCCAAAATAAATGACTAAACTGCCCGCAAGGACAGACACTGGCTGTGTAAGCCCATGTGCCTGACCTGAGACTCCACCAAACTGAAACCATCATTCCAACCAGAGGTTCCTGTTCACAACAGACAGATGTCTTGGGTTTTGGAGCTGTCGTTGTTCCCCTGGACAGTTTTATAAAGTAGCCAGCACCCCTGCATTCTCAATTCAAAGTAGTAGTGGTTAGCCTCCCCTATATCCAGAATCACATGAATGTCCTTTGGGAAAGAGTAGGACAAACAACTGAGTCACCTCTGTAATAGATGTAATTCTAGATAATGAACTTTCACTGTTGTATAGAATTTCATTGGACAAACATGCTACTGTTGGGAGGGGTTTGGAAGACAACAAATTCTCTCTTCCAGAATTTCTGCTTCCCCACCAACCGGACTTAACATTTTCTATTAAAAATCTTTTTGTTCAGAAACCAAGATGGTGGCATAGGTAAACACCTGAACTTGCTGCCTCACACAACCACTTCAAAACTACAACTAAAAGACAAAACGGACATCATCCAGAACCACACGAAGGCTGGCTGAGTGGAAATTCTACAACTAGAAGGAAAGAGAAAAGCACTGAGACTCAGAGGAGGTGTGGAAGTAAAGTGTGCAGCTATGGAGGTGAGCAGAAAGGGGCTGGCAACTGAGTACACTGTTGTCTTTTTCAAACGGGAGGGAGACACAAGCTCCCAGCTGCTCTGAACTCCAGTTCTGGGCGAGACTCTGGGGACCCAGAATCACACTGGGAGAAACTGGACTGTCTGGCAATGGGCCAGAACATGAGGGTGGCTTTCTCTCAGAGGTGCTTGCAGCAATTACCAAGGAACACTGAGATCTGGGGGCCTCTTAGGGCAGGGCTGATGAGAAGCCTTTGCTATTTGCCCTATTGATTCCCTGAGACCCCACCCCACCCAATTTACAACCCCACCCAAGCTGTACACAGAGGCTTTTGCATATGAATGGCTTGGCCTTTTGCAATCTAAAATTAGCTAACAAACTGCAGCTGGGTCAGGGAGACCCAGAACTTCCAAAAGGAGGCCTAAGGCTCCACAGCAGCTTGCATTGCCTCACAGCTGGGCTTCATATGGGCACCTCCAACCCCCAAACAAAGAAGAGGAATCTGCAGATCTCTCCATAGCTCCTGCTGGGTGGCCTCAGGCAGAGGCTAAATTAGCACCTCCTTGGAGATCAAAGGGCCAGTGTACCCAGTGGTCAGGGTGGGACCATCCAGATTAAAACTCTTCAGATGCATAAGGGACACACTCAGGGGGCAGACTCAGTGAGCGCCAAAGCCCCACTGAAGCAAGTCTTGCCTCATAAGGGTGTCTCCATCACTGAAGTTCTCCCATCATAGACACAACTGATCCTCACAGCCAATGGGCCTGGAGGTCAATTCCTCCCCTTGATACCAATAACAATCAAGGCTTAACTACAACAAGACTGTGCACACAGCCCACAAAGGGGTGCATCAAGAGTGTCCACCTCAGGTAATTGGGGACACCTAGCACACAAAGCCACTATATCAACACAGGGAAGCAGCCAAAATGCAGAGACAAAAAAACAGGTCACAAATGACAGAAATGGAGAAAAGCAAATCACTGGCTATACAGTTCAAAACCACAGTTATAAGGTTTTTCAAGAATTTTCCAGAAAAGGCCAATAAATTTAGTGAGACCCTTGAGGATATGAAAAAGGACCAACTAGAAATTAAGCATACACTGACTGAAATAAAGAATAATATACAGAGATCCAACAGCAGACCAGAGGATCCCAAGAATCAAGTCAAAGATTTGAAATACAAAGAAGCAAAAAACACCCAACTGGAAAAGCAAAAAGAATCCAAAAATATAAAGATAGTGTAAGGAGCCTCTGGGACAACTTCAAGCATACCAACATCAGAATTATGGGGGTGCCAGAAGAAGAGAGAGAGCAAGATATTAAAAACATATTTGAAGAAATAATGACTGAAAACTTCCCCCACCTGGTGAAAGAAATAGACTTACAAGTCCAGGAAGTGCAGAGAACCCCAAACAAAAGGAATCCAAAGAGGACCACACCAAGACACATCATAATTAAAATGCCAAGAGCAAAAGACAAAGAGAGAATATTAAAAGCAGCAAGAGAAAAACAATTAGCTACCTCAAGGGAGTACCCATATGACTCTCAGCTGATTTCTCAACAGAAACTATGCAGGTCAGAAGGGAGTGGCAAGAAATATTCAAAGTGATGAATAGCAAGAACCTACAACCAAGATTACTCTACCCAGCAAAGCTATCATTCAGAATTGAAGGTCAGATAAAGAGCTTCACAGATAAGAAAAAGCTAAAGGAGTTCATCACCGCCAAACCAGTATTATATGAAATGCTGAAAGGTGTTCTTTAAGAAGAGGAAGAAGAAGAAAAAGGTAAAGATAAAAATTATGAACAACAAATACATATCTATCAACAAGTGAATCTAAAAATCAAGTGAGTAAAAAATCTGATGAACTGAATAAACTGGTGAATATAATAGAATCAGGGGCATAGAAAGGGAGTGGATTGACAATTCTTGAAGGGGAAAGGGGGTGGGTGCAGGAAGAGACTGGACAAAATCATACACCTATGGATGAGGACAGTGGAGGGGGGGTGGCAAGGGCAGAAGGTGAGGTGGGAACCTGGTGGAGGGGAGCTAGTGGGGGGAGAAAGAGGAACAACTGTAACAATCTGAACAATAAAGATTTATTAAAACAAAAACAAACAAAAATACCTTTTTGTTGTTGTTGTTTAGCAACATATAATTGACATGCAACATTGTATTTGTTTTAGTTGTATAACATAATAATTTGATATGAGTATCTACACTAATAAAGGGAAAGATGCAAATTGACCATACCTCCACGACGCCCACCAGCCAGGCAGGAGTAAGTATGCAAATTAACCCAATATATGCAGGCATGGAACGAAGACTGAAGACTGAAGACTGAAGGCTCTGCTGAGCCTGGAACCAAGCCTGAAGGCTGAAGGCTTGGCTCCACTGAAGGCTGAAGGCTTGCCTCCGCTGCAGCCAGGGTCCCAGGTGCCAGAGGAAAACCAGTGTGGGCAGCCAGGGGAAGGAAGGCCTATTGCATGAATCTTCATGCAATGGGCCTCTAGTATATTATAAAATGATTAGTGTCCCAGTGCACGAAATTTGTGCACATTAAAGGGGGATTAATTAGAGGAAATAATTTAATATTGCTATCTGCCCTTTCTCTATAAAGAAGTGTCAGAGATGAAAGAAAATTAGTAAAATGTATATGAAAACCTTCCTCCTGTCAGAGTCTGGGGCGCACCACAGGACCCAGAGTCAAGTCCCAGCCCACTCACATGCACCTCAAAATCACGTGAGACCCAGACCCAGCTGAGCCCCCCCCCCCCAATTAGGCTAGATCCAGACCTGTCCCACCCTTGTCAAGCTCTGCTGGGCAGGGGCATGGCCTCAGGTCCCCTGGCCCGGCCTCAGGACAGGGGGCATGGCCTGAGGTCCCTCAGCCCAGACTGGGGCATGGGGCTTGCCTTGAGGTCCTTCTTCAAGCCCTGCCAGATGGGGACACAGCCTGAGATCCCCTGTCAAGCCCCACTGGGTGGGAGGCATGGCCTGAGGTCCCCTGTCAAGCACCACCAGGTGGGGGATGCAGCCTCAGGTCCCCCGGCCCAGCACTGGGAGGGGGGGTGCAGCCTCAGGTCCCCCGCCAAGCCCTGCTGGGCAAGAGCATGGCCTGAGTTCCCCCAACCCAGCACTGGGGGTGCACCTTGAGGTCTCCCATCAAGCCCCACTGGGTGGTGGGCATGGCCTGAGGTCCCCTGTCAAGCCCCACCTGGTGGGGGGCGCATCCTGAGGTCCCTCGGCCTGGTGCTGGGGTGGGGAGCAGCCTGAGGTCCCCTAACCCAGCACCAGGACAGGAAGCGTACCTTGAGGTCCCCCGTCAAGCCCCGCTGGGTGGGGAGCATGGCCTCAGGCCCCCTGGCCTGACACTGGGGCAGGGGCATGGCCTGAGGTCCCCTGTCAAGCCCCACAGGGGTGGGGGAAGGCATAGCCTCAGGTCCCTGCTGATTGCTCGTTAAGGTTCCTTATGGGAACTTGGCCTCAGCTGTGGGTACAGCCATCTTTGTGATGGAGTGATGGTCAATTAGCATATTCCCTCTTTATTAGATAGGATTGTCACAATCATAGATCAGAAAGATTTTTAGGGCTAGGGAATTCCCTGGTTAATCCGCCAATCGCACTGGGTAATTAGTACATTATTAGTATGCAATTTGAAGACCAGTCAAAAAGGAAGCAGGCGTTGCGGGCGACGGGGACCGGGCAGGACACAAACAAGGAGAACAGCTCAAGAAGGTCAAGTGAGAAAAGGTCTAATGCACAGATTTGCCAGAGGAAAATTACCACCCAGAACAAGCAGATCTGCTCTTTACTCAGCTATCATAGGGAAAACCAAATCCACTGTCAAAGAGTTTGGTGTTGAAGAAAAATTTTTACATGAACTTTTTGTGAGAATTATTTTTTAAAACTGATTTTTAGAGAGTGAGGAAAAGAGAGGGAGAGAGAGAAAAAAAAAATCAATCAGCTGCCTCTTGCACACACCCTACTGGGGATCAAGCCTGAAGCCTGGGCACAGGGAATCAAACCAGCAGCCCCTTTGTGTACAGGATGGCGGCCAACCAACTGAGCTACACTGACCAGGGCGTTACGTGAGAATTTGACTAAATCCTCTAGCTATTGCTTGCCTCAGTTTCTATACAACATCACACTCCCTCTCAATGACATTAAAAGATTTTGCCTTTAACTCACCTTAACAAGGAAAGAGTAGAGTTCTCTATTTTTTATGCTTACTACTAAAACTGTGACTGAGACAGGCCACTAAGTCAGGACAAGTGGAAGACAGACCATCTTCCTCATCACCCCTAAAAGCTCTTAGGGATGGAGTCTCTGAGGAGAAAATGAGACAGACCAGTAAGCCAGGACAAGTGGAATAGGGAAACTGAGGCAGACAGCTGAACAAAGTGGCAGAGTAATTTACAGCAGATACAGAAGGTCACCTCCTTCAAGATAACATCTAGGCCTCAGTTGTATTTCAGCTCCAGGCCCAGAAAAAAACGGCAAAACCAAGTGGGCAAACCAGGACCAGGTGCAATGACTCACCACTCCCTGCCCTAACCCTGACCAATCAGTAGAGACCACAACCCTGAAAGAGCACACCTAGAAAACTGATGTATATTCTACTGAACCCTCCCCTGAGACCTCCCCTAAGAGTCCCACCTGCAAGAAAGAGATAAAAGCCTCAAGACAAAGGATGTAGCATATGCTCTCCCTCCAGTGAGCAGGCCCCCACATTCATTTTCCCCTCTTCTTCCCCCACAGGCATGCATCCCCTAACCTCTAAAGGACCCCACGAAGCCTGCAACCAGGGGAGCAATGGGCAGTGCCAGCTTGTCCCAGGCTAATCCTGAACCTGTCTCCACTGCCCCCTTTTCTCTGACTTCCCAGGGAGCTAAGGCAGCCCAGCCTAGGCTTTCCTGTTGCTTCTTCTATGCTAAGCCCTTTCTTGTTTTACTGTCCCCAAATTTAATAAATGTTCCCTCAGAGTCACCTGGACTCCTGTTGTGAAATGTTTCCTGCACGAAGTCAAAAATCCACACACTACCAGCTGGCCCTAGGCAGACCCATTCAGGGTCAGGTCCCCTTTCCGGTAACATGACCATCATGGCTGGAAACCATGATTTTTAGTTATCAGAATCTGGGTACATTTTATTAGCGTTTGCCTTTGTGGGTTTGTTTGTTTATTTAGTTAGTTTGTCTTTGTAGCCTGCTATCTTCTGGCTTTTCTTCATATGTTCCTTTATGTTGTGGATGAAAAGGGGGCCACATACTAAATAGGACAAGCTCAGGGAAGGCCTGCATGGCCGCCTTACAAACTCAGAGACCAAGAGTAACTACATAGGATGGTCTGAAATTAAAACTTTCTAAATAAAAGCAGTTCATGGCAGGTAATCATGTCCTAGGTGGATATTTTTCCTTAGCAAATGTCAATCTTTACCCAAATTGCGCCTGCCTGGCATCCTTTTTTTTGCATCTCTATAACATACCTGCTAACATACCTTTGGAATAGCAAAGTAATTTTCTTCTCTTCCCCCCCTCCCCACCCCGGCTCCCTAAGCACAATCACACACCAGAGCAGAGACAACAAATCCTCTTATTGTCATTATTATCATCTTAATTGTTAACTGTTAACTATCCTATATAAGAGAAGTGTCTATTCCTTTTACTTTTTAATCTAATCCCAGAGATTTCTTCTCCCCAACATCCCCACCCCCACCCTGACTTTGCTTTCTCCTGCCTCCCTAATCTATCATCAATGAATTATGTAACCCCCTTCCACCTTCCCCTTTGATTCTGATGTACAAAATAAGTGGTTAAAACTGCAATTTTCCGGAGCTTTTTCTCAATCCGTTGAGATTTTTGGATCCTGGCAATTGTCATCAGTTGGGTCAAATAAACTCATAAAAATTCTTACAGATTTGGATGTTTCTTACATGGACAATGTCTTATCTTTCACAAGAAAGATTACAAAAGACCTTTCTCAAATTCCTTCACATGACACATACCTGTTAGCCTAGAAACTGTAATTAGGAAAAAACATATATTTGTGTGTTTGATTTGAAGGACAAAGTATTACTAAGGTGAATTGTTATTCATTCATTCACTCTTGAAAAAAGCAATTACTGAGCACCAACCATGTCCCAGGCATTAGGGGCACAAAAACAAATTTGCATAATTCAAGCCTTGTAGCTGTTTCCATTCTAGTAGGAGAGATAAACACTGTGTGCTTGGGTATAATAAGAGGTAGAGCCCAGCAGTGTGGATCAATGGTTGAGCATCGACCTATGAATCAGGAAGTTACAGTTTGATTCCCAGTCAGGACACATTTCCAGGTTGCAGGCTCTATCCCCAGTAAGGGGCGTGCAGGAGGCAGCCAATCAATGATTCTCTATCATCATTGATGTTTCTATATCTTTCTCCCTTCTTCTCTGAAATCAATTAAAAAAAATTTTTTTAAAGAGGTTTTTTTTTAAAATTTCCAGTATTCTATTTGAAACATCCACATAATACTTTTCCCAAGTTCTCTCAAGCCACTAGCATGGTGAGAAGCATTGTTTCTGTGGCTGTCAAAAGACTCATCTGAGCCCTGACCAGTTTGGCTCAGTGGATGGAGCATTAGCCTGCGAACTGAAGGGTCCCAGGTTCGGTTCCAGTCAAGGGCATGTACCTTGGTTGCGGGCACATCCCCAGTAGGGGATGTGCAGGAGGCGGCTGATCAATGTTTCTCTCTCATCAATGTTTCTAACTCTCTATCCCTCTCCCATCCTCTCTGTAAAAAAATCAATAAAATATATTTTAAAAAAGACTTATCTGAGACCCTTGTCATCTGAGACCCACCAAGGTCAGCAGTAAACTAGTGACAATGGCAGCTCTGGGGAGCAGAAGAGCAGGATGGAGAGCGGGTGCTAAGCAAGACTCCTGGTATTGATATGGGATGAAGCAGAGGCTCCTCTTCCCACTGGGTGTTGCAGGGGTAGAGTTCTTACAATATCCTGAGAAAAAGAATTTTCTGAGACTTGTGATGACTGGAATGGTGAGCCGAGGTGTTTTCCCAGGGTCGTGTCTCACAATGCCGAAGAATGAGCTGCCAGGAACCAATTCCAGCATTTAATAATCACAAGAGTTTCGTCAAAAGGTTGATGGGACTTGGGTGGACTCAACAGTGGCTGAGCCACGTATGTAGTTTACCTGTTGGAACGGCTAAATGGCACTTCCCCCAAACCTGAATAGGATTGTTAACTGCCAGACAGCTCAGGGCATTTTATTGCCTCCTGTTGGCCAAACACCTGAACAGCTGTAGGTTATTCCCCAAACTAACAATGCTTCTGTATTCTACCCTTTAAAACCCTACCCTTTGAAGTATATATCTTGACCTTGCCTAAGGATAAATTGTGTTAAATAAATAGCACAGGGTCCTAGACAAGTAGTAGTCTTCAGTTCCTTTAGCTGAAGATCCTCTGACCCCCAATGCCTTTCAAAATTATCTTTTATCTCCGGACTCTTTAATCATCTACGCACAGCCCCTTTCTCCAGAATGTTGAACCCTTTATAACGCTGGGACAAGAACCCCAGCAATGAGCTCTGTGGACCAGAAAATTTAAGCAAAAGTGTGGAAATTTTATTACAAGCAGATTCAGACTCCTGCAAGGGAAGGGGGACCCAATAATGGGCTGTCTGTTAAAGCCTTGTAGTCTGGGGGTATATATTTGCTACAAGCCTGCTTCTATATCTATCCATGTTGTCACCTGGTTGATTACCTCAATTGTTTTTGCCCAGCAATGGACCTAAACTTTCCCTGTTTCTATGTGTCCTTTCTCTGTTCCTATGCTGAACTGTTTCTGTTTCTATGCATTCATACACCTTGTGACTGCAGGCCATCCCTTGTTTACTCATGCCTCTTGCTATGAATCCAGAAACATTTTCTTATTTCAGCTTGGTTGGTTTCTGTGATTAGGCTTGTTTAATCTGCCATGTCTGTCCCTGCCTATGTTCCACCTGCCTTTGTTTCCACTGGACCCCGCCTATCCTCCTGCATTTCAAGTTAACCCTCTTACTTGCACAGGAGAATGAGTGATTTTTATTTGTGTGGCATTACATCCCTGTACTTCCCAAGTTCCAATTTCCTTTATCTAGTCATAGAAGAAGTATAGCTGGGGTTTCAGTGGAGCTAAAAGGAAAGCCAGTGTCCAGAGTTTCCTTCCCATGTTGGAGCTGGGTCTTGTTCAGCCTCTGTCCATTAGGACATTGTGTGTGTGGCCCACATGACCACTGGATGCCATGGAAAGCCAGGAAGCCAAGCATGAGACATGAACCAAGCATGCCAACAGGAACCAAAAGCCAACAGAGCATAAGAGTGAGCTTTTTCATTCAGGGAATTAATTATCCCAAATTTCCAAGGGCTTGCAGTGGCCAAGGCCATTCTAGCCAATGACCTTTGTTCCCAGGTATGATTGACAGTAAGCACCTTCGCTAGTCCCCCCAACTTTGGGCATGCATCTATCTTTCCTTCGTTGGTAGTGTAAAGTTGTAGCTTCCTGGTGAAGCTGTCTAAATGACATGCCTATAATATCTGGCCTTCCCTTTGCTCCCTTCCTATTATTTTTCTTTAATAAATCTTTATTCAGATTATTACAATTGTTTCTCCTTTTTCTCCCCACAGCTCCCCTCCACCTAGTTCCCACCCCACCTTCTGCCCTTGCCTCCCCCCCACTGTCCTCATCCAAAGGTGTACGATTTTTGTCCAGTCTCTTCCTGCACCCCCCAGACCCATTTCCCCCTGAAAATTATCAGTCCACTCCCTTTCTATGCCCCTGATTCTATTATATTCACCAGATTATTCTCTTCCTCAGGTTTTTAATTCACTTGATTTTTAGGTTCCCCTGTTGATAGATATGTATTTGTTGTTCATAATTTTTATCTTTATTTTTTTCTTCTTCCTCTTCTTAAAGAATACCTTTCAGCATTTCATATAATACTGGTTTGGTGGTGATGAACTCCTTTAGCTTTTTCTTATCTGCGAAGCTCTTTATCTGACCTTCAATTCTGAATGATAGCTTTGCTAGGTAGAGTAATCTTGGTTGTAGGTTCTTGCTGTTCATCACTTTGAATATTTCTTGCCACTCCCTTCTGACCTGCATAGTTTCTGTTGAGAAATCAGCTGACAGTTGTATGGGTGCTCCCTTGTAGGTAATTAACTGTTTTTCTCTTGCTGCTTTTAATATTCTCTCTTTGTCTTTTGCTCTTGGCATTTTAATTATGATGTGTCTTGGTGTGGTCCTCTTTGGATTCCTTTTGTTTGGGGTTCTCTGCACTTCCTGGACTTGTAAGTCTATTTCTTTCACCAGGTGGGGGAAGTTTTCAGTCATTTTTCTTTGAATAGGTTTTCAGTATCTTGCTCTCTCTCTTCTTCTGGCACCCCCATAATTCTGATGTTGGTATGCTTGAAGTTGTCCCAAAGGCTTCTTACACTATCTTCAACTTTTTGGATTCTTTTTTCTTTTTGCTTTTTCGGTTGAGTGTTTTTTGCTTCTTTGTATTTCAATACTTTGACTTGATTCTTGCATTCCTCTAGTCTGCTGTTGGGTCTCTGTATAATATTTTTTATTCCAGTCAGTGTATGTTTAATTTCTAGTTGGTCCTTTTTCATATCTTCAAGGGTCTCATTATATTTATCGGCCTTTTCTAGGATATTCTTGAAAAGCCTTATAACCGTGGTTTTGAACTCTATATCCAGTCATTTATTTACTCCATTTCTTTCATTTGTGATCTGTTTCTTTGTCTCCACATTTTCGCTGCTTCCCTGAGTTGGTAGGGTAGCTTTGTGTAGCTAGGTTTCCTATATGGCCCAGTGGGTCAGCCTCCCCAGTTAACCTGAGGTGGACACTCTTGGTGCACCCCTTTGTGGACTGTGTGTACAGCCTTGTTGTAGTTAAGTCCTGATTGTTGTTGGTATCACTAGGAGGAATTGACCTGCAGGCCAGTTGGCTGTGAGGATCAGCTGTGTCTACACTGGGAGAAATTCGGTGCTGGAGACAGCCTTATAAGATTAGACTTGCCAAATTGCAAAAGCCTCTGTGCTCAGCTTGGATGGGGTGGAGTCTCAGGGTGGAGCAGACAGCCTTGGCTTCCCATCAGCCCTGCCCTTGCATGCATGCGCCTCCAGACCTCTGCTTTCTCCGGTTCCCAAGCCTCTGCCCGAGAGTCCAGATTCCCCCTGCAAGAGCATGGGTCCCCAGGGGCTCACCTGGAACTGGGGTTCTGTGCAGTCAGCATTGGGGTTCAGTGCAGTCAGGAGCTTCTGACTCCCTTCTGCTAGGGAAAGCCTGTGGCAACCTCTGCAGTCTTTGCTCACACTCGCGCGTGTGCCTCCAGACCCCTGCCTGCTGGGGCTCCCCCAGGTCTCCCCCGGGTCTCCGAGTCTCCGAGTGCCTTTCTCTCTACCTGACAGTCCAGACTCCCCCTGTATGAACCTGGGTCCATGGGGTTTCGTCCAGAACTGGGGTTCAGTGCAGTCAGAACTGTGGTTCAGTGCAGTCGGGGGCTTCCTTCTCCCTCCCGCCAGAGAAAGTCAGCCAGGATCTCAGCCGCCCTACCTCTCTGCATGCACAAAGACCCTTTGCCGTACCTCAACCCTTTGCTGTTCCTCCAATTCTCCATGAACTTTTCTCTTTCCTTCTAGTTGTAGAATTTCCACTCAGCCAGCTTTCCTGTGGTTCTGGATGGTGTCCGTTCTGTCTTTTAGTTGTAGTTTTGAAATTGTTGTGCGAGGTAGCAGTTTAGGTGCTTATCTATGCTGCCATCTTGGTTTCTCCTTCCTTTCCTATTATTAATAACTAGTTAATTACAACGGTATTGGTATTAGAATGGCAGAATCAAGCCACTGGATCCATTTATAAAGAGAACATGCCAAACTCCTCTCTCCTTTGCTGGTTTCCAAGTAGAAGACACCACCTAGAATGCAGCTTGCCTTGTTTTGACTAAGTGCCTGATAGCAAATTCCTTAGTGTTTGTTTGATTGCAGTGTCATAGAGAAGTATGACTACAGCTGCCTCCAAGTGTTTACCATCTGCAAATTGTTGGAAGCTGTGTTCCAGCAACAGTGAGTGATCTCTTTAGGCATGACTGCAACCTTCAGGTTGGGGTTCCAGCTTCCTTGCCTAGAAACTTGATCCTGGGAAAAGATAGCATACAAAGGAATAGAAGAGTAGGAGGAGGGGAGGGAAAGAAGGACAAAAGTGGTCAGGATATGTGCAGATACAGAATAAAAAAGTAGTTCTATTCTCTTTTTTAAAAATATATTTTTATTGATTTCAGAGAGGAAAGGAGATGGAAAGAAAGATAGAAATACCAATGATGAGAGAGAATCATTGAATGGCTGCCTCCTGCACGGCCCCACTGGGGATCGAGCCCACAACCCAGCATGTGCCCTTGACTGGAGTCGAACCTGGGACCCTTCAGTCCGCAGGCTGATGCTCTATCCCCTGAGCCAAACCAGCTAGGGCCAGTTCTATTCTCTTATTCCCTGACAGGCTCAGGAAAGGCCTGTTTGGCAGCCTTGAAAACTCAGAGACCTAAAGTAACTGCAAAGGATGGGCTGAAATTAAAAGTTTTTTAACTAAAAGGCAGTTTATGGTGGGTAGTCATGACCTAGGCTAGAATCTTCCTTGATAAAAGTCAATTTTTATATTAATTGAGACTGCGTATTGTCTTTTTGCATCTAGGATAACATACCTGATAAACATGCCTTTGCAATAACAAAGCAATTTCCCTTTTTCCAGACCCCTCTAGGCACAGGCTCTATAGAGACCACAAATCAACTCATTGTTATTGAGTTAATTGTTGACTATTAACTATCCTGCACCCACCTAACTAAAAGAAGTATCCTATATAATAAAAGGTTAATATGCAAATAGAATGAACAGCAAAACAACTGAACAACCAATCAAAGCATAATATGCTAATGATATGCTACCGCTGCTCAACAACTTGCTATGACCTGCACTGACCACCAGGGAGCAGATGCTCCGACCAGTAGGTTAGCTTGCTGCTGGGATCCGTCAGATCAGGACTGAGTGAGACGGGCCAGACATGCCCTGGAGCCTTCCAGCAGTCTCCCAGGCCCAATAGTGCACCGATGGGGTCCCTCAACCTGGCTTGCGCATCCAGGACCCCTTCAGGGATGTCAGAGAGACAGTTTCAGGCCAATCCTGCAGGCCACTCCCCTTGGGAGGGCACCAGACACAGGACTCATGGCTGGCAAGTGCTGCTACTGCAGCACAAGCCTTTTCCGATGAGGACTGATGGGACTCAAGCCTGTGGCATGCACAGTGGAGCCAGAATGATCGAGAGAGGCAGGCAGGAGCTGCAGGCAGCATTGGACTGCGGGTTTCAGCCCTATCCCTGAAGGCCAGAGGGACCCCACCTGTGCACAAATTTGTGCACCAGGCCTCTAGTGTGTCTATAATTTTACTTTTTATCCAATCCCAGAGGTGGCCCCTCCCCCCTTGCTTTCTCCTGCCTCCCTAATCTACCACCAATGGATTTCGTATAACCCACTTAGGACTCCTCTTTTGATTGTAATGTGTAAAGCAAGGTGCAAAACTGCCATTCTCAGGAGCAGTATCTCAATCCCTTGAGATTCTGCTTCTCAGCATTTGTGGACAGTTTAGCTCAAATAGACTCCCAAAAATCCTTCACAGGTTTGAATGTTTCTTACCTTGACAACCTTAATGCAAGTCTCCAGTGCAACATGGTATTTAACTTTACATAAGAAACAGAAAGAGTAGTTACTTCCACTCTTCTTTGAAATTTTAAATCCTCTTTCTTTCTTTTGGTACAAAAAGAGTTTGGCCAAAGTGGGCAAATGCTGGGTCAGTCTTTTATCTTTGTGTCCTTGATATTTAGTACAGTGTTTCACCCATACAAGGCAAAAGGGAGGAAGGACAGAAGGAGTAGATAAGGCTTAGCTTTTTTGTGAACTTCTGTGTTCTTGCAATAAATCCCTACTGCAAAATACATATAATAATAACATCCTATCTAATAAACAAGTAATATGCAAATTGACCATACCTCTGCTACACCTACAAGCCATGCCCACCAGCCAATCAGGAGTGAGTGTGCAAATTAACCCAACCAAGATGGCTGCAGCCACAGAGAGAGCAAGAGGCTTGGGTTTCCCCCGCAATGGAGGAAGCCAAGCTTTCCGCACACCCTGGTGGGCCCTGGACTCCACTCAAGGCTACAAAATTTCAATTATAGAAGATAAATAAATCCCAACAAAAATGGCAGCAGCCACAGAGCTGGGGAGAGCAGGAGGTTTGAGTTGCCCCCGGCAATGGAGGAAGCCAAGCTTTCCACCTGCCCTGGCCTGCCTTGGCCTCTGCTTAAGGCTACAAAGTTTCAATTATAGAAGATAAATAAATCCCAGATACAAGGGCCTCTGCTTGGGTCGCTGGGGGGTGTGGCCAGCCTGCAAACCACCACAGGCCCCTCACCCAGGCCACCCCATGCCCCAAGGGAACCCCCATCTTGATCCGGGACACCCTTCAGGGCAAACCAGCCAACCCCCACCCATGCACCAGGCCTCTATCCTATCTAATCCTCCTATCTAATAAAAGAATAATATGCATATTGACCAGCACTCCAACACACAAGATGGCTGCCCCCCTGTGGTCAAAGATGACTAACCCCATGTGGACACAAGATGACCACCACAAGATGGCCAGCAGGGGAGGGCAGTTGGGAGGGACCAGGTCTGCAAGGGAGGGCAGTTATGGACAATCAGGCCAGCAGGGGAGGGCAGTTAGGGGTGACCAGGCTGGCAGAGGAGGGAAGTTGGGGGCGACCAGGCCTGCAGGGAAGGGCAGTTGTGGGGGGACCAGGCCTGCAGGGGAGGGCAGTTAGGGGCAAACAGGCTGGCAGGGGAGCAGTTAGGCATCAATCAAGCTGGCAGGGGAGTGGTTAGGGGGTGATCAGGCTGGCAGGCAGAAGCAGTTAGGGGCAATCAAGAAGGCAGGCAAGCGAACAGTTGGGAGCCCCCAGCAGTCCTGGATTGTGAGAAGGATGTCCGACTTCCCGTTTAGGCCTGATCCAGGTAGGAGATTGGAGAGGGTGCAGGCTGGGCTGAGGGACACACACCCTCCCCCTCTATGCATCAATTTCATGCACCAGGCCTCTAGTAACAATATATTTATATAAATTGTAAATATAATATAGATTATAAATATATTACTATTATATTACAAATCACTGCCTGTATATATACATGTCTATAAAAATAGTAATTCTTTTTTTAAAATATATTTTTATTGATTTCAGAGAGGAAGGGAAAGGGAGAGAGAGATAGAGAATCATTGATTGGCTGCATGTACCCTACTGGAGATCAAGCCCACAACCCGGGCATGTGCCCTTGACCAGAATCGAACCTGGGACTCTTTGGTCCATAGGCCAATGTTCTATCCACTGAGCCAGACCAGCTAGGGCAGTGGTCAGCAAGCCGCAGCTCGCAAGCCGCATGCAGCTCTTTGGCCCCTTGAGTGTGGTTCTTCCACAAAACACCATGACCTGGGCGAGTCTATTTTGAAGAAGTGGCGTTAGAAGAAGTTTAACTTTAAAAAATTTGGCTCTCAAAAGAAATTTCAATTATTGTACTGTTGATATTTGGCTCTATTGACTAATGAGTTTGCCCACCACTGAGCTAGGGCAAAAAAAATAGTAATTCTATACTCCAGTCACTAGAGGGAGGCAGAGGAACATGAGAAAAACTGTAGCTCCTGCCACCACTCGCTTATTAGAGAATGGATATACTTCATTGACCTGGCAAGATTAGAAATCAAAAGAATTAGATACTTCTGCCTTGCCTTTAATTCAAAATGTGTATCCTACCTTTAATCAGTGTAATCTATATATTATTTAAGAATTATTAGGGGGAAAGCTGCTTATCATAAAGCCAGGCAGAATCATTGAGTCCAAATCATACCAGGGCTGCCAGGCCATCTGGTCGGAGCTCTCAGCAGACAGTGTTCTCAGCAGGAAAGCATGTAGGAATCAGAGCCTAAATCAGTGCTCTCTAGCTTGCACCACCACCAGGTTGTTTGTCCTCTCAGAACCTGCCTTTCCTCAGTAAAAGAGGGGTAGTAATCTTTTCCACCTTGTTGGGTTGCTGTAAAAACTGATAAAGAACTTTTTCATAAAACAGCAAAGAACAATATGGATGCAAATGCAATTATTCTCTTTAACCATGAGGTTGTCTGTTTAATCATATTCTTAAAGTTCTCCAGTGAGAGAGTCCACAGACTGTAAGTTCTGTAAGGGAAGCAACTATGGCCACTGCTCTTAGCATCAAACATGGTAAATGGTAGGAATTGTTTTTATGTTTCTTAAATGAATGAGTAAAAACACTTACATGTAGGAAAACCATATAATTTAACATTTAAAATGAGTATTATTTTTTCTGAAAGGGGGTACTTTTAATAATTACTGCAGGAAATGGGTCTAAAGCAGGATTGTCCCAGGCCCATAGGACATGGGGCATATAGTCACATTACTTATGTAGCACTTACTATGTGGTGGGCACTGCCCCAAACTCATTTCTTCTTCATAACAATCCAGTCAAGATTGGTACTATTATTAACCATATTCAACAAATATTTATTGAGCACCTACTATGTGTCCCAAGTCTTCTATATTCTTAGGATAAGTTTTAAAAAAGCAATAGCCACAAAGTGAAGATTTCTGTCCATTAAAGGTGGGCATGGCTCAGTGGTTGAACATTGAACTGTCAACCAGAAGGGCAAGGCTCAATTCCTGGTCAGTGCACCTGCCTGGTTGCAGGCTCTATCTCTAGTGAGGGGCGTGCAGGAGGCAACCGATTACTGATTCTCTTTCATCACTGATGTTTCTATATCTCTCTCCCTTCCTCTCTGAAATCAATAAAATATTTTTTAAAAATAAATAAATAAAGGTGGGCTATGAGACAATAAACATCATAAATGAATTACACAGCATACTAAAAAGTAATAGTGCTTAGGAATATTGCATGAGAAAATTAGGACACAGAAATAACATGTTAAGTTGTCCAGCATCCATAGCTGGTAGTAACAGAGCCCCAGTTCCAACTGAGGCAATCTGTCTCCAGTTCTTGCTTTTACCCAAGATGCCATTTTCTTTTTCAGTTCAGCTGTTTCTTGCTCCATATGCAAATTTGTTTCCTCCATAAGTGGCAGAGAGGTGCACACAAAATCTGGTAATCCTTTTACTACCAACTCAGTGTCCTCTGTATTGCTAAACATCTGCCACAACTGATAACTTGATTTGGGTTACAGCTGACTTCACACTGGACTTAGGGCCTCGGGAATTGCTGGCCTTCCCAGCACACTGAGGCTCCACCTGAAGCACTCAGTTCACGATTTCCCGGAAATGACCAGAGAAGCCCACCAGACAGAAGTAAACAAATGACTCTGAGAGGAAGGGCCTGGTTTTTGGAAAGTCTAAATCAGTGGTTCTCAACCTTTCTAATGCCTCGACCCTTCAATACAGTTCCTCATGTTGTGGTGACCCCCAACCATAAAATTATTTTCGTTGCTACTTCATAACTGTAATTTTGCTACTGGTATGAATCATAATGTAAATATCTGTGTTTTCCCTAGCAGGGTTGCCTAAGACCATCAGAAAACACAGATATTTACATTACGATTCATAACAGTAGCAAAATTACAGTTATGAAGTAGCAACGAAAATAATTTTATGGTTGGGGTCACCACAACATGAGGAACTATATTAAATGGTCGCGGCATTAGAAAGGTTGAGAACCACTGGAAATTGTTTGAACGAATACTGGCAGCTAAGCATATCTGAGCCATTGAAACCACATGATGATTGTTGAACTTCCTCTGCACTGCCCCCGCCCCCACCTCCTCACCCTGCTCTTGGTCTTCTTGCCCTTCCTCATCTTGTGATGCTGGCAGAACTCCAGGGTGGTTATTCAACCTGTCTCGAGACACCCGGGGCCAAAAAGAAAGAAAGGGCAAGGGCAGGCTCCAGGGCAAAGCTGACTGCCAAAAAGCACCTTCAATGGCATAAAGCTGGGCAGTGAGCACAAAGGAATCTTTAACTGTGAAAGTCAGGCTGCAGAGAGATTGAGCATATTCTCAGCCTTCTGAGTCTGTCCTTCCATGGCTAGGTGTCCCAGCCACAAGTCTTCACACCAATTATGGCAAATGTTTTCTTTTCTTTTCTTTTCTATTTTTTTGCCTGTGAGACATTTTTATTTTACTTTAAATCTTTATTGTTGAAAGTATCACATATGTCCCCTTTTCCCCGGTGACCCTTTCTAGCCCACCCCTGCCCCCTTCACCACCCTATTGTCTGTGTCCATGGGTTATATATATATGCATTCATGCATACAAGTTCAGTGGTTGATCTCTTCCCATCCACCCACCCTCCCCCGCCTTCCCTCCGAGATTCAACAGCCTGTTCCATGCTTCTATGTCTCTGGATTCATTTTTTAATCAGTTTATGTTGTTCATTAGATTCCATATATGAGTGAGGTCACGTGATACTTGTCTTTCTCTGACTGGCTTATTTCGCTTAGCATAATACTCTCCAAGTCCATCCATGCTGTCTCAAAGGTAAAAGATCCTTCTTTTTTACTGCTGCATAATATTTCATGGTGTAAATGTACCACAGTTTTTTTATCTACTCATCTACTGATGGGCACCTGGGTTATTTTCAGATTTTAGCTATTGTAAATTGTGCTGCTATGAACATAGGGGTGCATATATCCTTTCTGATTGGTGTTTCTTAGGATATATTCCTAGAAGTAGGATCACTGGGTCAAATGGCAGTTCCATTTTTAATTTTTTGAGGAAACTCCATACTGTTTTCCATAATGGCTGCATCAATCTGCATTCCCACCAGCAGTGTACTAGGTTTCCCTTTTTTCCTCGCCAGCATTTGTGGTTTGTTGATTTGTCGATGGTAGCCATCCTGACAGGTGTGAGGTGATACCTCATTGTTGTTTTAATTTGCATCTCTCTGATGATCAGTGATTTTGAACATGTTTTCATATGTCTCTTGGCCCTCTGTATGTCCACTTTAGAGAAGCGTCTACTTAGGACCTTTGCCCATTTTCTAATTAATTGTTTGTCTTCCTTTTGTTAAGTTGTATGAGTTCCTTATATATTTTGAATATTAACCCTTTATCAGATATATCATTGTCAAATATATTCCCCCATACAGTGGCTTCCCTTTTCATTTTGCTGTTGGCTTCTTTTTCTGTGCAGAAGCTTTCTATTTTGATGTAGTCCCATTTGTTTATTTTCTCCTTGTTTCCTTTGCCCTAGATGTATCTGTAAACATAGTGCTACAAGAGATGTCTGAGATTTTGCATGGCAAATATTTTCTGATGGCCTGAGATGTGCAAGGCACTATGCTCACAATTATTTACTTGTATGGACACTATTGCTTTCACACAAATCTCTCTAGGCTTCCTTTACATATCTATAAAGTGAGGAAGTATAAGTTGACAATCTCCAGAAAGTCAGCAATCACATTCTGACTGGTTCCTTGCTACACCGTGAGCATCCTGAATGCTCACGGTATAGCAAGGAGCTATGCCCCATTTATCTTTCTCGCCCAGGCTTCTAGCACAGACCATGACATGTAGGAGATGCTAGCTAAATGTTAAACAAATCAAACTTCTGAAGTAAGGTTCTTCAAGGTCTCTACAACCTGCCCATGCCCATTAAAAATGTAAAAGAAAACATGTTATATGATTTTCTTATTGTTAACAGCTGGGCATGTAAAAGCTTTTTCCTCCAGAGAAGTGTATCAACTGATATCTACAAACCTTTCAAAATTTAAAAGTGTCTACAAATACATGGTCAAGCCCAGCCAGTGTGGCTCAGTGGTTGAGCATCAACCTATGAACCAGGAGGTCATGGTTCGATTCCTATTTAGGACACATGCCCTGGTTGAAGGCTCAGTCTCCAGGGGCATGTAGGAGTCAGCCAATCAATGATTCTCTGTCATCATTGATGTTTCCATCTCTCTCTCCCTCTCTTTTCCTCTCTAAAAAAATAAACAAAACAAAACTAAAAAATATATGGTCAAACTGTATGACAAACAACCCTTTATTTAAAAATAGCATCATTTTTTAAGAACTATTAAGTTAGAGGACTTACATTCCCTGATTTCAAAACTTACTACAAAACTGCAATATCAAACAGTGTGGTATTAGCATAAGGATAGACATATAAATCAATGGAATAGAGAATTCAGAAATAAGCCCTTACATTAGTGGTCACTGATTTTCAACAAAATTGTCAAAGTAATTCAATGGAAAAAGAACGATCTTTTTAACAAATGGTGCTGGGAACAATGGATATTCCACATGCAGAAGGATGACTCTGGACCCTTACCTCATACCATATAAAAAAATTAACTCAAACTGGATCACAGACCTAAATGAAAGAAATAAAACTATAAAATTGAGGAAAAAATATGAGAATAAACCTTCATGATCTTGGGTTAGGCAATGATTTCTTAGACCTGACAACAAAAACACAAATGATAAAAGAAAAATATTGATAAATTAGACTTCATCAAAATTAAAAATGTGCTTCAAACAACATCATCAAGAAAGTGAAAGACAACCAACAAACTTGGAAAACATATTTGCAAATCACATGTCCAATAAGAGCTTAATATCCAGAACATATAAATAATTCTTCTGGGTGCTGAAGGCCTGGGGCAATAGAGGAGGTGCTTAAGGGGGTTTATGGGTGAGGGGATGGGTATAACTTATGTAATACTTTCAACAATAAAGAATTATTTAAATAAATAAAATAAAATAAAAATGAAAATAAATAACTCTTATGATTCAACAAGAAAAAGACAAATAACCCAATTTTAAAATGAGTCCAGCTGGTGTGGCTCAGTGGTTGAGTTTCTATTCATGAACCAGGTTCCCAGTCAGGGCACATGCACATGCATGGGTTGCAGGTTCGATTCCCAGTAGGAGGTGTGCAGGAGGCAGTTGATCAATGATTCTCACTCATCATTGATGTTTTTATCTCCCTGTCCCTTTCTCTCTGAAATCAATTGAAATATAAATAAATAAATAAACAAACAAACAAATAAGCAAGCAAAGGAATTGATTAGACAGTTCTCTAAGGAATATACACGAATACTCAATAAGTACATGAAAAGACATTCAATCATTAGGTTAAGGCAAATAAAACCACAATGAGATGCCACTTCACATGTACTGTATAGTTGAAATTAAAAAGATGAACAATGATAAGTGTTGACAAGGATGTGGAGAAATTAAAACTGCTGATAAGAATTTAAGATGGCACAACTACTTTAGAAAACAGTGTGGCAGTTTAATGTTAAACATATAATTACCATATGACTCAATATCTCTCATAGGTATCTACCTAAGAGAAAGGAAAACATGACCACATGAAGATTTGTACACCAAGCTTTATTGCAGCATTATTTATAATAGCCAAAAGTTGTAAATAACCCAAATGTTCATCAACTGATGAATGGATATACAAATGTGGTATATCCATATATCGGAATACTACTTGGCAATAAAAAGGAAAGAATAGCTGAAACATGCTACAATGTGGATGAAACTCAAAATACTATGCTTAAGTGAAGAAAGCCAGTCATGAAAGACCACTTATCATATGATTCCATTCTTATGAAAGGTCCAGCCTAAGCAAATCTATAGAGACAGATAGATTAGTGGTTTCTTAGGATTGGGATTAGGGGAATAGAGAGAGATTGCAAATGGACACAGAGCATCTTTTGAGGATGATAAAAATGTTCTAAAATTAGATTATGGTGGTAGTTGCTAAACTCTATACAAAAAAAATTAAATTGCATTCTTTAAAAGGGTAAATTTGGTGGTACATGAATTATATAGTTCAATAAGGTTGTTTAAAAAATATTAGCTTTTGAGGAAAAATAGACTTGATTTAGCTAAGGTATTAAAGTCTAGAAAGTGATAAAGGGAACTAATTTTGAGGCTGTAGTACTTAGACATGATTTTTTTTAAATGTATTACTCAAGTATCATAATATTAGCATTCACATTCCCAGAGCAGGAATGCTATTACCATCAGTAGCTATTTGATGTTAGTCAGTTTTAATATCTATTAATTTGTTTGTCCCTTGAGCTGGAAGGTCTTCTACTTGGGGAGTCCATTAAGCCTGCATGTATCTTATTGATAAAGAAATTTAGAAAACATAGTTGTTTATTCGAACCTATCATGATAGCTACAAAAAAAAAAAGTGGGAGTAGGAGAAGAAAAATGACAACTTCTGAAAAATATACTCAGCATAGTGCAGACAGACAGGGTCTCAGTGATGTTGATAATAGTGGCAGCAGCACTGTCCTGGCACACGGGAGATCCTCAGGAAATCATTAAGAAGAGAAGGAATGAAAGATGTATTTCTGGAGAAGAAAATTTTCAAGTATTCAACCATTCTTATTCTAGCATACTCATCATTTGTTTTTGAGAAAACAGATCCTAAAATTGCCTGTGGTCTTAAAAGTGCAAGCAGATTACTTGGTAGGTCTCTCCTGCATTTTTCAGATATCCTATATAATAAAAGGCTAATATGCAAATAGACTGAAAGGCAGAACAACCTGAACAACCAAACAAGTGAACAACCAGTCGCTATGACATGTGTTGACCACCAGGGGGCGTGCGCGGAACATGGTGGGCGTTCGGCGCAGCAGGATGGTGAAGCAGGTGAGAGGGGGTGCCAGACCAAGGTTGGTTGGTGTCATTGGGGCGAGCCTCTGATGGTTACCAAAAATTTTTTGCTCTGCGGTCCCGCCCAACATTTGCACCTGCTGCCGGCACCGGCCCTGCTCACACCTGTTGTTGGCATTGGCCCCAATTGCTCTGCACCATCAGCAGGTGCAAGCAGGGCTGGTGCCGTCAGTGTGAGGGAGCGATGGCAGCAGGAGCAAGGCTGCCAGCAGAGAGGGCACTGGGAGTGCAGCAGGAGGGGCCAGGCAGGGGCACAGAGGATGGGCCAAGACCTATCCCAGTGCCCACTGCAGCCTCGTGACCCACAGTTCCTTTCAAGGTGCACAAATTCATGCACTTGGCCCCTAGTTTGTGTTATAATTCTTCCCCCCTCTACTCCAGGAGATAAGTGGCAAATCAGATAAACGACTAATCTAGTTCAAGGCCCCAAGCTGTCAGTAGTGTGTTGTTTGCCCTATGAATCAGCAAGCAGACTGTGGAGACACAATACATCTTATCTGGAAACCAGGCCTCTAAACATAAACAATGAGACAAATGGGGGAAGGCACAGAATATGCCCAAGACCAAATCATTCACGTCTGTGTTTAACCCCAACTACCACTGAAGATAAGGACAGACTGAAAGGTACCTAATGAGACTTTTATAGGCCTGCATAAGTGGTAGGAGCAGCTTCCTTTTCATATGTATTCTAAGAAATCATTTCTCCTTGCATGTTAGTATCTGGGGAATACTAGAGGCAAAGATGAAAGGGATAGGTGGGTCTATACATATGCTGAAGCCTCGCCCCACCTTTCCCTATTTAACTCTCAGAACTCAGAATCAGATCTGTACCCCCAGACAATAGAGTTTCCTGTGAGCTCTGCTCCAAGCCAAGAAGACAGGAGAGCAAGACAACTAAGGGAATTCCCAAACTCAAGAGCTCAGCCATCTGGCCCTTCTCTAAAGCTCAGTTAACACACTCCATCCTCATGCACATAATCTCTCTCAACACTCTGGTCTTCCACTCTAAGACATTAGAAAACAGTAATAGATAACCAGACAACTGAAGAAAATCTCTAATGAGAAAAACAGAAGCCAAATCAAACAAATGGAAAACAGAGGAGCTATCACTCACAGCTTCAGCGAGCCTAAACAAGAAAATGTCCTATGTAAAAATAACACTCAAAGAAAAAGAAAAGAATTCTTAAAAATTAAAATAGGATTGCAAAAACATAAAATTGAGGAAATGTCTTATAAAGTAAATATAATAAAGAGATCGATAATAGGAAAGAAAAGAATATTAGAGGATCAATCCAGTGGAACCAATACTATCTAATAAAGAGGGAATATGCTAATTGACCCTCATGCCATTGCAAAGATGGTGGCACCCACAGCAATAAGGAGGGGATATGCTAAATGACTGCCACACCCTCAAAGATGTCAGCGCCCACAGCCACAAAATGGCAGTGCCCAGTATCCTCAGCCCCGCTGGGCCTGGCTACTCTGTGCACCTGCCTCTGGAGTCCCCCAGTCCCCTCAGCCCCCCCCAGCCACCCAGGGCCAGCCCGGGCACAGGCAAGGCTTGGATGGTGGCTACCCAGCTGCCCAGGGCCGCCCGAGGCTCAGGTAACCAGGGCTGGCTGAGGCTTGTGCTGCCGGCAATGGCAGCACAGAGGTGTGATGGGACATAGCCTTCCCCTGATCACCATGTCATCTCCTGCTCTTTGGGGTTCCCGGACCGTGAGAGGGGACAGGCCAGGTTGAGGGACACCCCCCCCCTCCAGTGCATAAATTTTCATGCACCGGGCCTCTAGTACCTAAATAACAGGAATAGAGAAAGCAACGAGAGAAATGGAAGAGAGGGATTCATCAGTGAAGTAATCCCAGGATATCACTCAACCCTCTCTCTGGGTTGATACTTGTCATGACCACAGGCCCCGCCAGCTGCCTTCATGGCAGCCTGTGAGAAACCCTGAGTCAAATGTTCCAGCTAAGCTCTACTTGAACCTCAGAAACAGTGAGGTAAATCTTATTGTTTTAAGCTGCTGAGTTTGGGGTAATTGATTGGGAGAAATTGATAACTGATATAGCATATTACATGACTCAGTAGGTACACAGTCCAAGTAAACACTTAAAATTAATCTGGGCCGTGATGGGAACAGCATGCCGCTGGCCAATTGACCTCTGCCTCGCAGGGCTGCTTCCAAGTCAGGCCATGCATGGTTGCATTTTAGAACCCTGGCCCCCAGGAAGCAGTGGCTGGTGGCCGGCCTGGGGAACCCCAGACTACCCAGCAGGTGACATAGCATAGGGATGGCAGTGCTGGGGCAGCTGGCTCGGCAGTTGGGTGTGGCGGGAGAGCTGGGCCCATGACCTCCTTTGTGCTGCCAACCTCACCTTGGCCGCACTCGGGGATGCCCAGCTGGTTCTGCTTCAGCCATGGCGGCTCATGAATGCCAATGGGCATGGTGTGGCCCAGGCCATTGGGGCTGACAGCTGAGGAGGTCTACCTGGTGCATGATGAACTGGACAAGCCTCTGGGAAAACTGGCTCTGAAGTTTGTTTCTGCATTAGCTGCCTCAACTCCAATGCAAAGCCACTGCTGCAGGTGGGCATCGGTGGGCATCAGGAGCCCTACACCCCCTGGCGCACGTGCTGGCTGCTTCTCCAGGAGCCTGCTGCCTCCAGTGCTGAAGTGTCCATGAGCGAAGCCACGGGGACCCTTGTCAGGCACCTGACACCAGTAGACACAGCTGCCTGCCCACATGCCCAAATACCCATCCACGTCCACAGAGGTGCCGTGCCAACCTTGGTATCCACCTCTCTGGACTGCTCCAGGCTTCCTTGGATTAAAGGGCACTGTGGCCTGATCGGTCCATTTTTGGAATAGGGGTTGGTCTTCTCTCTATGTCTTACTTGGAAAGTAGGAAAACTTCAGGAAGACTAAACATTTTTATCTTTTTGGGAAAAATAAAAATTAATCTGACCAAAACTTGAGAGGACATGGGATGAGAGAGTTGTGGATGCACAATGGGAAAGTGGTGGGAATGAGAGCTAAAGCCTTAGTTTCCATAGAGGGAAGTAAAAAATGGTGTTGAAATCTGTGTCTTTCACAAAGTGGAAAGACTTGGGGAGATTTCCTCTAATAAATTTCCCTTAATATTGTGTTTTGACCCTTGAGTCATTCAACCGTTTTTAGTTTTTTACAATTTCAAGCTTTTTCACTCTGCATCAAAGCTTTTATTTCCCTAAATCCCTAACACTTTCATCCTTTTTTTTTTTTCTTTCCTTTGGCTGTGTGTGTGTGTGTGTGTGTGTGTCCACACTGGGTCCTTTCCACTTCTGCCTTCTTCCTAATGAAATCAGAAGTCCCACAGTTGGATTTGTAGAATCTCCACATCTAGCCAGTGCCTGGCACATAGAAGGCTCTCAATACCTGTTAAATGAATAAGCCTCCAAATTGAGCATACAACTCATCAAAGAGGCCTGGAAAGTTCAAGAATTGGTGACGCTAAAAGAGAAGAGGGGGGCAATGGTGGCTAAGGACACATGTGTACTACCTTAATCAATAAAGAAAAATAAATAAATTTTAAAAATAAAAGAGAAGGAGTGAGAAAAGGCCTTTGTCTAAGAAAACTACTTAAGTGGTTGTGACTGCCTGTGGCTGTTTAGCTTAGTGGCAAGTCCCATGAGGCAGCAACAGTTTGCAACAGGCTGATGGCCAAAAAGAGCAGAGAAGCCAGGATTGCAGCCAAAGAGATGTCATATTCATGACAGGCCTCATCATCAGCTCTGCAGTGTCATGGAGGAAGAAGTACTCATCACTAAAGATGGAATCCACTCCTCCAAAACAAACAAACAACAAACCAGGGCAAGGCAGGGAGGCCAGTGAGGTGGGGGGAGGAGCCTACAGAATGACGGTTCTTGACTTCTGCTTAGGGGGGTACTGTTGACCAAAGGAAACTGTCCAGCAAGAATACTCTCCCCGGAGGGGAGACAAATTCCTGTTAATGTGGGCCATTGGACTGCCAGGAATTGGTGACTCTCCTCTTCATGAGTTAGGAGGTTCAGAGACTGAAGAGAGCTATTTAATTTCAGAGAGCTGCAGGGACCTTAGAAATCATGTATCTAGTCTGGAGCCTGTCAGATTATTTGATTAGTGTCTGTTTCCCTCTAAACCACCAGCTGCAGGTCTGATTTTGTTCCTCATTGATTCTCCAGAATCACACTCACTACCTGAAATATCCTAGGTGCCCTATAAATATGGGATGAATGAATGAATGATGAGAGATTGTGATGGGTAATTTTCTGTATCAATTTGACTGGCCACAGATGCCCAGGTTAAACATTATTTCTGGTAACTCTTTGAGGGTGTTTCTAGACAGGATTAGCCTTTGAATCAGTGGACTCAATAAAGTAATGGCCCTCCCTCCCCAGCGTGAGTGGACCTCATCCAATCTGTTGAGGGTCTGAATAGAACAAAAGGAGAGGAAGGAGGAATTTACCCTTTTTTTCCTGCCTCATTGTTTGAACTGGGACATCTCATCTCATATTTTCTTGCCCTCACACTATGGCTTACCAGTACACCATCAGCTTCCCTGGTTGTCATATCTTCAGACTCTCCCTGAATTACACCACCAACTTCCCTGGGTCTCCAGTTCCCAGATATGCAGATCTTGGGACATCTCAACCTTCCTAATTGCCTGAGCCAATTCTCCATAGTAAATCAATCCCAATCTATCTACCCAGCCCGAGTGTGTGTGTGTGTGTGTGTGTGTGTGTGTGTGTGTGTGTGTGTGTTTTACTGGTCCTGTTTTCTGGAGACCCCTGAGAAATTAGTCTAATACAGGACTAATCTGTGTTCATAGGTAGCAATCCTGGCTGACATTCTGAGTTTTGGAGAAGACTGTCTTGTAAACAATTTTTGATAGGAAGATTGTAACATTTCACTTGTTTAATTGCTCAGGCATTCCACTTTTCCACCTCTATGGGATCAGATGTTGTGACCCCCCACACACACACACCCTTTATTACCTCCAATAGAAGCCTCAGTGTGTCCTGGGCAGTGACCTCATCATACCTCCAAGCCCATGGAAGGAATCTCTCCATTTGCCCTCTGTTGGCCTAAACTGCACTTAGTTGTCATGAAATCATCTGTTTGTCACCAGCTTGAAATTGACCTTCCCAAAGAAAACTGACCCAATTCCATGACGCCAGACCCAAGAGAGAATCTTTTGGAGAGAGAAAAAATTGGCAAACAAATGGCTGGTCACAGTGTGAGATAGTCCAACAGGTTCACACGCAGGACAGACACATTTGGGACTGAAGAGGAAGCAGATGTGTCCCCTCGTTTCAATAACGGGACGTGACCCTGTGGTCATCTAGTTAGGTGATAACCATACTCAGTGCAGTGACCCAACTAGTTAGTCTGCAGTTTACACAAATACTAGATTTTATTGCAACAATTCACTCTACCAGGAAGCTCTAAATAAAATAATAACTACAATTTGCACATACTAAGTGCCAGGTACAGTGCGAGCATTTTTATCATATATGGATTATCTCTAAATCTTACTACAAGAAAAATGAAGGAGAACAGGGTTTGTTACCCAAAAATAAGCCTCTTGGGATATTATTTTAAGCTGGTTACTTTTTAGAAACAAAAGACTCTAACTGCCTAAAAGAATTTAGATAGATGACCTGCTGCAGGAAGGGAGCTATTATCATAGATAACTATAGTTTATGTGAACTAAATATGATAGACAGTGAGGAGCCTAGCAAGACCTGTGTGATCAAAGTCCTCTCTGTCCTATGGTCAAAGGTGGCCCAGCAAACGTTTGTTTACCAAATTTGCTTTCCTGTCCCTGTGTGATTTGCCTTCTTGCCCTGTGAAATCCCAAACCACTACTACCCACCCTGCTTCTCCTGAAATCAAGAAGGCATATAGGCCCTAGCCAGTTTGGCTAACTGGATAGAACATCAGCCAGTGGACTGAAGGATCCCAGGTTTGATTCCAGTCAAGGCACATGCCCAGGTTGCTAGCTCAATCCCCAGTAGGGGGCATAGAAGAAGCAGCCAATCAATGATTCTTACTCATCATTGATGTTCTATCTCTCTCTCCCTCTCCCTTCTTCTCTGAAATCAATAAAAATATATATTTTTAAAAAGCATATAAGGAGGAAAACCCAAGAAGGCGGCATAGGTAAGCACCTAAACTGCTGCCTCGCACAACAATTTCCAAACTACAACTAAAAGACAGAATGAACATCATCCAGAACCACAGGAAGGCTGGCTGAGTGGAAATTCTACAACTAGAAGGAAAGAGAAAAGCTCACAGAGAATCAGAGGAGCGGCAAAGGGCTGAGGTACAGAGACACGCGTGCAGAGAGGAAGGGCGGCTGATTGCCTGGCTGACATTCTCTGGCGGGAGGGGGAAGGAAGCCCCCGACTGCACTGAACCCCAGTTCCGGGAGAAACCCTGTGGACCCAGGCTCATAGAGGGGGAGTCTGGACTGCCAGGTAGAGAGAAAGGCACACAGAGACTCAGAGACTCGGGGAGCCACGGCAGGCAGGGGTCAGGAGGCGCGCACGCGCGCGAGTGCTCACAGAGAAGACTGACTGTGGAGGCTGCTGCAGGCTTTCCCTAGCGGAAGGGAGTCGGAAGCTCCTGACTGCACTGAACTCCAGTTCTGACTGCACTGAACCCCAGTTCCAGGCGAGCCCCTAGGGACCCATGCTCTTATGGGGGAATCTGGACTGTCAGGCGGAAACTCAGGGGAGCCGTGGAAGGCAGAGGTCTGGAGGCACGCGGGCAAGGGCAGGGCTGACAGGAAGCCAAGACTGTCTGCTCCGCCCTGAGACTCCACCCCATCCAAGCTGAGCACAGAGGCTTTTGCAATTTTGCAAGTCTGATCCTATAAGACTGTCTCCAGTACCAAACTTCTCCCAGTGTAGACACAGCTGATCCTCACAGCCAATTGGCCTGGAGGTCAATTCCTCCCAGTGATACCAACAATCAAGACTTAACTACAACAAGGCTGTACACACAGTCCACAAAGGGGTGCACCAAGAGTGTCCACCTCAGGTTAACTGGGGAGGCCAACCCACTGGGCCATATAGGACACCTAGCACACAAAGCTACCCTACCAACTCAAGGAAGCAGCGAAAATGTGGAGACAAAGAAACATCACAAATGAAAGAAATGGAGGAAAACAAACGACTGAATATACAGTTCAAACCACAGTTATAAGGTTTTTCAAGAATATCCTAGAAAAGGCCAATAAGTTTATCGAGACCCTCAAAGATATGAAAAAGGACCAACTAGAAATTAAACATACACGGACTGAAATAAAAAATATTATACAGAGACCCAACAGCAGACTAGAGGAATGCAAGAGTCAAGTCAAAGATTTGAAATACAAAGAAGCAAAAACCACTCAACCGAAAAAGCAAAAAGAAAAAAGAATCCAAAAAGTTGAAGATGGTGTAAGAAGCCTCTGGGACAACTTCAAGTGTACCAATATCAGAATTATGGGGGTGCCAGAAGAAGAGAGAGAGCAAGATACTGAAAACCTATTTGAAGAAATAATGACCGAAAACTTCCCCCACCTGGTGAAAGAAATAGACTTACAAGTCCAGGAAGTGCACAGAACCCCCAAAAAAAAGGAATCCAAAGAGGACCACACCAAGACACATCATAATTAAAATGCCAAAAGCAAAATACAAAGAGAGAATATTAAAAGCAGCAAGAGAAAAACAGTTAATTACCTACAAGGGAGCACCCATACGATTGTCAGCTGATTTCTCAACAGAAACTATGCAGGCCAGATGGGAGTGGCAAGAAATATTCAAAGTGATGAATAGCAAGAACCTACAACCAAGATTACTCCAGCAAAGTTATTCAGAATGGAAGGTCAGATAAAGACCTTCACAGATAAGAAAAAGCTAAAGGAGTTCATCACTGCCAAACCAGAATTATATGAATTGCTGAAAGGTATTCTTTAAGAAGAGGCAGAAGGAGAAAAAGGTTAAGATAAAAATGATGAACAATAAATACATATCTATCAACAAGGGAACCTAAAACTCAAGTGAATTAAAAATCTGAGGAACAGAATAAACTGGTGAATATAATAGAATCAAGGGCATAGAAAGGGAGTGGACTGACAATTCTCGGGGGGAAAGGGATGTGAGGGGTGTGGGAAGAGACTGGACAAAAATCGTACACCTATGTATGAGGACAGTGTTGGGGGGCTGGGGGGGGGAGGCCAGAGGGTGGGGTGGGAACCGAGTGGAGGGGAGCTATCGGGGGGGGGGGGGGGGAGAAACAATTGTAATAATCTGAACAATAAAGATTTATTAAAAATTTTTTAAAAGCATATAAGCCTCAACTGCCCTATTTGTCCTCAGGTCCCATATTCTTATGGAACCCCTGTATGTACATATGTAATTAAATTTGGATATTTTCTTGTGTTCGTTTGTCTTTGTCATTTATCAACTATCCAAAAAAACTAAGAAGGGGAAGGGGAATTTTCCTCCTTCCCCACAAAAGGTATCCCTCCCATTTTATAAAGCCTGACTCAGTTCAGTGGAGTTGAGTATTTTACTGAAATCTCAGTCAGTATGTGGCAGAACTGGAATTCAAACCCAGGGGCAAGATCTAACATAGATTACCTGATTTACGGGTTCAATCCTGGATTGACAAAATACTGGTGATATGACTAAAGCAAGGATCTCAGCCTTCCCAATTCCTACCTCGAGTTTGTAAGGAGCAGATAATAACGGTGCCTTTTCAGAGCATTATTCCTGGAATGAGGTAAGATAATACATTAACAGCACTTCAAAAAATATCTCAGGTACAAAATAAATTCTCCATAAATGTTAACTATCCTTATTAAAACACAGCGCTGCCCCTTTAACACACATACCCTACACACACACACACACACACACACACACACACACACACACACACACAGTTAACTCACAGCTTTGTCCTCAAAATGCAGTCAGGCCTTCATTAACACAGGGCTGAGCTAATGTAATCATTATCCGTGACCAAGTCTAGCAGTTAAACAAATGAATGCTATGTACCTTAAAATAACTGCATTTTTAAGACTGATGCTCTTAGAAATATCACTAAATGTAACACAACTAACCATTTGTTGGAGACACAAGCTTCTTTTGACACGTCCTCCCTTAACTGTCTATACTATGTATGTATCAATGTCTCCAGTCTCAGTAGTACATTTTAGTTCCCCTTAGCAGTGCTCAAAATTCATCTAATCGTTTGCTCAGCATCCAGCTTTCTCTCCAGACCAGCATTTTTCAATTGAAATATAATGCAAACTACATAGCTATCTTAAATTTTCAAGTAGCCACATTTAAAATGTAAAAAAGGACAAGTAATATTAATTTCAATAATGCCATCTATATAACCCATTATGTTCAATGTATTATTGGTCTAACATGTAATCAATAAAAATAATTATCAGTGAGATATTTTACCATTTTTATACTGTCTTTAAAATTGGTGTATATTTTATACTTCCAATACATCTCAATAGGGACCAGCCACATTTCAACCATTCAATAGTCAGAAGTGGCTGGTGACAATCCAGGGCACATCTGTAAGGGTCCATAACAGTAGGGATCTTGTCTATCCGGTTCACTGTTGTAACCTCGGGGCCCAACACAAGGTCATTATAGAACATTGTATACAGAAGGAGCTCAATATGTATGAGTTGGATGATTGTATGGATGAACAAATGAATGGAATTCTAAATGCATAGTTGATACAAAACATTAAACCTCCCGTCATGCTTGTGAAACAGGTCTGCATGGATCAGCAGTCTCAGCCTGCTCTAGTAAGTGGGCAATGTCATTCTGTTGTCACTGTGCCTTGTGTTTCTAAACAGAAATGTCACAGGCTTCAGCAGAGAGTAAACAATAAAATGTTACTATAGTGACCTGGGAGCTCTTCACAACATATGTCACGTTTTCCTGTGTTTGAAGGTTTGGGAGGGGTGAAGGGTAGTATAACATGAGAAAGTTGGAATCCTGACCCAGTCTCACTCCAGGTGTGGGATCTTAAGCAAATTACTCTACCTTTTTATGTCAGTCTCCTCATCTGTAAAACCTCATGAGGTTGCTATGGTGTCTAAATAAAGGAACCCAAATATAAAGCCCCCTGAGGGAGGTCTGAAAGAGAGTAAGTTCTCAATAAGTGTAAGCAGCTTTTATTTTACTTTTACATCCTCCAAGGCCTGCATTGCTCTTACTTTTCCACTGCTGCAAATCAGAACTTAGGCCAGTATTGCCACCAGAGCCTCTCCCCTAACCAGTTTCCTTGGCTTTCGCTTCCTCCCTTCTTCATCCTCATTCAGTGTTCAACCTACTGATACGTGATCTTTTCTGCTTGCTTCCTAGTTCTGGGACAACTTCTCATCAAACTACTTCCCCAAACTACTTCCATATCATCATCTTCCTTAAGATATCTTGATTAATCATTCAAAAAAATAAGATTTCCCTTGATTTGCTATCATATTCTTGAGGAATAGGACAGATTAAATTCTTCCCTGCACATCAGTATACCTTAGCTCTTACTTAGGCATAACAGATCACTGTCCAAGAGCCTAAATAATCCCTTAGAATGGGAGGTTGAACTGCATACAGAACAACATCCAAGAGGGAGTTGTGTAAGAGGCCAGGTAGTTAAGGATAAACACTGTCAGCCTGTGAAAGACACCCAGATAGCCTGTAGGTGACAGCTGAAAACCCAATTCCTTTGTTTCACTGGACTTTCTACTGAACAAGCCATACCTACCTTCTCCCTCTCATGGACTCTGTCCTTCCAAAGGACTAATTTAAGGAAGTAGGTTAATGTTCTTTGTGCCTAAGAGGGCCACAAATTCAAGAATTGCCCATCCATATGCTGGTCAGCAAACCATGATGTGACTTGACTCTCTTTTTTGTGTGTGACTTGACTCTTTATACTTGCCTAATAATTGTGAGTCATCGGTCAAACCAAGCAGTTTGGCTCCTTAAGAGATTTGGTGTAAATAGATGGGAATGATTGGCTAATCAGGAAGAAGAGGAGGCCAAAGCAAATACATATAGAGAAGCAGATACACTATGACAGGAAAATAACAGGGTATTCACTCCCTAGGGCCACTTCAGATATACATAGGCAAATTGAGTTAGAAAGAGAAACTAGGTGTGGCATGTTCATAGCTTCCTGGTTATACTTACAAACCTTTTACAACTTTACAATACTCCCCTGCATAACCTGTGCTCTACAAGGAAACTAAACTGAGGCAATAATGCTGATGCTTTATGGAGAGGTGGGTGAAATCAATTCCAAAAGGGAAGGGAAAGGAAGAGAGAACTTAGGAAAAGTAAATACAAGGTGTATGCTACCAGCTGTTGTGGCCTCAAAAGAAAACATAGCTGATTATTCAGTCATGTGGGACATTTCTGGGATGGTCAAAAGGCATCACTGTCCCAAAACAGTGCATGGGTGGGGGCAGAAGGGACAAGAAGGGAAGTAAGAGGGATTTACATGCCAACTGTTCCCACCTCCTGTCTCATTGGTTAGAGCTCATGGCATGGGGGCATTAAGCCTCCTCATCCCCACCCCATACCTTCACTGCATGGTATGTGAGCACACCTACACTTCCAGGTTGAGTCTCTCCAGTTAGCAACTGGGAACCCAGATCCAACTCCCACAGCACATCATCTCATCTGAGTCTGGATGTGGTTGGAGCAGCCAGGGCCACCATGAGACTGTCAGGTTGGGATGAGGGATTAGGTGCCAGAGCTGCTATAGCTCCCACATAGAGCAAGCAGCTGAGGGCCCTTGATGGAAGGCAGGTGGGACCAAGTGAAACTGAGAGGTACATGCATACATTCAGCACATTGTACCCATTTTTAGTAAGGTGAGTTTAAAAAGCCCAACTCAAAATTTATAGTTATTAGCACCTTCATCATGTCTCCTCACCTCATTGCCAGCTATAATCACTTCCAAAATCAGCTTAAATGGAAATCTATTGTAGCTTCACACATTCCAGATTCAAGGTGTCTTATAGCATCCCTCCCATAAACCATCAAAACTCCCCTTAATCCAAAATTTCCATATCCAATGGCTATATAGTCCATTCAGTCAAGGTCAGACTGAATTTTATTCCAAAAATATAAAGGCTTTCATTGGAGCATTATGGTATGCCAAAGACAAAGAATTCCCCAGTCCCAGAGCCTTCCCATTCTTGTTAGGGGATGTTTATGAAAATTTTATAATGATGCTTTTTTTTAATACTTCAAAAAGGGCATTGATACATACAATTCAATATGCTTCATAACATCAAGTTGCTTGAAGACATGGCTGTATAAGGGAGGCTGTGTGATGTAGCAGGGAAATTTTTACAAGTAGTTCGAGTGACTGGCTTCTAGTCCCTGCTCATGCACTGACAGTCTGTGATATGGGATGTGTCAGTCAAACTTTGGGAGGTTTCAGGGTCCTCCTCCATAAAGGAGGGGGTGAGGGTAGAACAGATCCCCACTGAGTTGTCATCCTATGATTCTATTTCACAATGACTGAGCAAAAGAATGCTCTTTACTTTCAAAGGTTATTACTCCAACTTTCAAAATATCTAGAACTCCTTGGTTACCACTTCTTTCCAATGAAATAAAACATTCTAACCAGGCCACAGATGGCTTGGTAATTACAGTGGTTTACCAAGTTCCATTTGGTTCCAGTGACTTGCATACCCATGTGATTAGAGTTTGAAAGTCTGGCTTCCCCCACAGTAACATGGGAAGCCTCTCTTCTGGGTGTCAGATTGTCTGTCCATCTGAGCAGTAACTATTGAAACCCTACAGGAGGACTCTGGTACTTGGGGAGGCTACCCCTCAAAGTGTATGCACAAATGGTTCATCACAAAATACCTGGAATTCTGCTAGTTTTGCCCATCATCATTAGAAAATGATGCTAGCTCACCATTAGGGAAATATAACAAACGCAAAGGACGAATGAAAGATAAAATAAAACAAGAAAGAGAAGATGAGGCTGCATGGACCAGAGACATAAAAGTAAGCTTGTAAGTTGTATGGTAAGGACAGGGTAGGACTTGATGCATACTATACAAAGAGCATGGAAATGAAGCTCACACCACTCTTAGATTCAGGAGTTGTCAGTGAGGATCAGAATACTAAATCTGAGAGTTTCAAGTCCATCAACAACTTTTTGAAGTCCCATTTGGGAAATGTAGATATGGAGGGTAGGTCACTAAAATGTTACTCATTTCCACATAAGATTGTCAACTTTAACAAGTATTAAATAGAGTGACATAAATGGCTTGAAGAAAAGAAACATTAAACCTGGATAGAACTTAGATTTTCTTACAAGTAAGACTGGAAGGCTTTCTTGCTATTCTCTAAAGCTCTTCAAATCAAAATACACTCACTAGTCTCTATAGATGACATAAAACTTAATATTCCATGTTATAAATTAATATGACAGCCCTGGCCAGTGTGACTTAGTTGGTTGGGCATCATCTGTGCACCAAGAGGTCACTGGTTCAATTCCCGTTCAGGGCACATGCCTGGTTGTGGGCTTGATCCCCAGTAGGGGGCATGCAGGAGGAAGCAGATAGATGTTTCTCTTGCTCCCTCCGCCTTCCTCTCTCTCTAAAATTTCAATTAAAATATTTTTTAATAAACATGAAATAATATGACACATGGCAATGTCTTAGATATCACTAGTGTTAAATTCTCAATGATGCATAGATATGTTTTGTGTGTGTTACTATATGGAAAGTAATTTATATGTGATTCTGCTTTTCTTAACTATAGCACGTATTCTATTAAGAGTTGAATGGGAAAACCACTTGGCCTGGTTTTCCCATTCAACATGCACACTTAGCCCAATCTGACACATAAAGCTTTCTCTGAGACTGAGTCTGGTGTTCTGGAAGGCAATAATTGCTTATTGTGTTCATATTTTAAGTACTTCCATACATTTTATTTTCAATGGATGAGAAATATCTTTTAAATCCTTCACTCACACGCTTGGAGTTATTAATACAAGTGAAGAAAACAACAGTAGCTAAAGAGCAGAGACAATGGATATTTTTTGCACCAGGAATCATATGTGGATTGACCGGGTATCAAGATGGCAATATGTCTAAGGTGGATTAGAGGATGATGGTTAACAACTGAAAAGACCTATGATATTTACTATAGTGGAAATATCACTGGACTATAACTCAGATCTATATTAGAGTCTTGTCTATCACTTACCTGTGTGTGACTGTCGTCACTGACTTACTTCTCTGGACCTCAGTTTCCTTACATATAAAATAAGGGATTAGACCATATGACCTCTCCACCCTCTTCCAGCTCTGAAATGCTGTTCTGTAGAACTCTGTGGCCTTCCTTGGATACAACTGACATCTTTCCAGATAGCGAAAGGCAACATTTAGGAGAAATTAGTCATAGGACACGTGTAACCCTAGAAGTAGGACAATGCACCTTGTAGAATATGTACTAACTCAGCTAACCCATTCGTCAATAGGCTCTGTAAATATAATTTTACAAACATTTTAAATAGGTTAATGATGTCATAAGAAAACATGGTTTGTGACTCAATTGAAAACAAGTTATTACCTGTGAGTATTTCAGAAAAGACCTGAATTCTGGTAAAGAACCCTTTCATTAGACTCCGCAATAGGCAGTCTTCCACACAGCCCTGCCTCCCTTTTCCACAGTTGAGAGGAGCATGGAGAGTTGGAGGTCCAAAGGACTATGGCACATAGTCAATGATAGCAAAGGAGACCTGGAATGAATAGTAACACCTGAGGAGGGAGAAGCTAGTGCGTCCCTTAGTAACAATCTCTGGGTGTATGAGAGTCAGCACTCCCAGACTGCTGCCCTGATGCTCTCCTGACTGCAAAACAGGAGCATCTGCTGTAGTTCTCCATTGTCCCCCATGCTTTTCACAGCAAGGCAGAGCTCTGGCCACATGTGGGAATCTCTAGGAGAACTTTTAAATGCAGATGGCTGGACTCTAGAAACTCTGACTTGATCAGTCTTGTGAGCTGATAGCCGTGGGATGAGGAACTAGCTGTGGCTGGTCAGTCTGGGTGCTTGGCCTGGTTTTCCCATTCAACATGCACACTTAGCCCAATCTGACACATAAAGCTTTCTCTGAGACTGAGTCTGGTGTTCTGGAAGGCAAAGACTTCTCGGTGATCTAAAGACTTAAGAGGCCCTCAGGGCAGCTCCCAGGGCAAAGAAGATGATGCCTCATGCCATCAATGCTGGGAGGCTGGGTGCCCATATTCTCTAAGAAATTGTCAGCAACCCACTGGCGTGGCTCAGTAGTTGAGCATCAACCTATGAACCAAGAGGTCACGGTTCAATTACTGGTCAGGGCATGTGCCCAGGTTGTGGGCTCAATCCCCAGTGTGGGGCATGCAGGAAGCATCCCATCAATGATTCTCTCTCATCATTAATGTTTCTATCTTTCTCTCCCTCTCCCTTCCTCTCTGGAATCAATTAAATTTTACATATATATATATATATATATATATATATATATATATATATATTTTTTTTTTTTTTTTTTTTTTTTTTTTTTTTAAGAAATTGTCAGTAAGAGGTCTACCTCATTTTTCTTTTCTTTTTTCTTGTCTCTCTTCCTTGGTTTCCCTGTCTCAAGCAAGTCTGTACTTCAGAGTGTTTACTAACACCCCTATTGATTGGGAGTTCCTAGAAAGGCAAGACTATCCCTGTCCTCTTGCTGTGCGTGTCTAGCACAGCGCCAGGCCACTGTGTCTGCTCACTCCCAGTGGAGAAGCCTGAGGTCCATGAAGCAGTGGGCAGTAACTGCAGCTGTCTCCCTCTCTCCATCCTCACAGCCAGAGGTTCAGCACTAGGGACAAAGCAGAGACAGTTTCCATTTCTTCTGATGAGGAAAGCTCCTTCCTGTCTAGGCTCCCAACTGAAAATGGATCTCCCCTCTCTTCCCCTCTCATGATGCCAGGCTCCATGCACCCCAACCCCATAAACTCAGCTGTGCAGTAATCAGTTCATAGTTAGTCTTTTAAAGCCTCCATGAGACCCCTCTAGACTCCTGCGGGCTCTCACCCTCCAACCAGTCCTTAGTCTATCCTGTAATGGAGCAGCAATATGATAAACTAGTTCCTTCAAAGGCACTGTAGTTTGAGGGGTTAAGAAAAGGGGAACAGCCGGGCCAAGGGCTCCAACACATAAGTTTCTTAGTAGGGAAAGGAGCTACATAGGTACTAGTGTAACATGTGACTGGTTCCATTATATTATAGTATAAATAATGATGTCACATTGCAAGTGCCACCTGAAGCAGGGTCTGAGGCCCAGGACAGAGAAGAGGCAAGTGTTGAGGAGGGAAGCCAGTTGTGGCTGATAAAAGCTGTCTGCCTGGGAGGGGTGGGGAACCATAGATGCATCAGGATGGCACTGGGCATCTGAAGGGGAACAGAAGACCCTGGAAGCAGGCGTCAAGGGCCACAAGAAAAAAATCACAGTTGTACCCAAGAGGGCTCTGCCCCGTGGTGACAGTCCAGCTCCTCTCAATGAATGCAAAACCCTGGAGAATGAATGGGTTTTGTTTGGCTTTTCTGAGATGCATCTTAATTCAAAGGCTGTTGCCTGAGTGAGTCAGATACAGGAAAGTCTCCAATCTCACTCCAACTGGTACTTTTCCATCCTTCCCCTGGATTATATAACACGGCACATTTTTAGAAACTTGGTTCGAGCTGCAGAGACTTCTGCACTAAAATTTCAGCTTCTCAGTCCTCATGCTCTCAAATTTCCAAGAAAGGAGATGCTGGTGTTTTTGAGCTACTAAGAGTAGGAGTTAGAGAATAATATATTTTCCCTACATGTGTAAAAAAAACAAAACAAAAACATGAAGAAGTCTCATGCAGTCATCTCAAAATAGCTCTTCCTATCCTTGTGTTTAGGGATAGAGTAAGAGAACCTGCAAGATGGTTGGGTTTTATATAGTTGCTCCTAGGGAAGCACCTGGGAAAGTACCCAGCTTGGAAATTTTAAATGTAGTCACATATGGAGATAGAACATCTGCTGAAATTCATACTAACATGTAGATCATTGATAGAGCATCCAGAATACTTTTCTAGAGCAAGAAGTTTCATGGGGACAGCTTGAGAGAACAAGGATCCTAAAATAAGGAAAGGTTGAAGCCAGAGGAGAGAGAGGTGCCTACAGAGATGGAGGGAGAGGGGCTCAGGGTAAAAAGGAAAACTGAGGCAGAGATTGCTTCAATGACTGTCAAGTTCATAGTTCAAGATGGCAAGTTACAAGGACCAGATTCCAGATCTCTCGTTTCTCACCTCACTTGTTAGAATGCCCAGCCTTATCCCCTTTGAGCCATTTTCCAAAGCAGCTCCTTGTCCCAAGTGACCAGGAAGAAAAAAGCAGCAGTCCAATGCCAACCTGTCCTCCTCTGTAGCGCTTCAGGCAAAGCGAGACGTATCTTCTTGTTTAATGTCTGCTTAGCCACCAAAGGTCATGGAACCTTAGTCATAGTTCTGAACAGCTAAAGCCGAACAGGAATGGAAGGAAGCGAAGGAGAGAGCAGAACAAAATGGGTTGCAGCTGTGCAGACGTCCTCTGCTGGGCTGTGTCTGCTCTCCTGTCTCATGCCCAAGTGCTGACATCTGGTATACATGCCATTCCCCAAGGACCTTTAAACTGAAAAACCGTAACTTTCAGCTGCACTGTAGGGTAATCATGTCATATGAACTATGCAGAAAGCTAAAGATTAGATCTGACCTAATATGTTTATATGCAACTCATTTGTGCAGCAAGTGGCCACTGTGTTCCTGCCTCTCCTCTCATACAACCTTTCACAGTGCCAATGGGACATCCCTGTGCCCACGGTTTCATCTGTAGCTACATTTTAGACCTGTATGTTAATCCTAGACCCTGAAAAGCAAATTAGTGAAGAAGTGGAAAAGTCTTGATATATAAGTCTTCTGTTCCCAACATAAGGATAATTGTGTGTATAATATTTGTCTTACATCTCACTAGGTAAAGTGGCTTTCTTTAGAGTTCCCTGTCTGTCTAATGATTGCTACAGGACAGTCACGGTTACCCCACCAAAGATTCATCCATCCAGTGGGTCCAAGGAGAGACGTGGTGGCCACTTAGCTCTTTACATAAATAAAGAGATAGCAGAAATACATTGAGTGCTTGCTATATACCAAACACAGGACTGGGCACTAATCACCAAAGGTTAACAAGACATGCTCCCTGTCTCCATATCATAAATACTTTAACAGTCCATGTGAAAACTGTATACGTCCCTTTCCAACTCCACATTCAGAAATATCACAGTGGCAGCTTGAAATCAGCCATGGTAGAAGTATTTACACTATACAAATTGGCCACTACAGATTAGGGTTTTGTTATTGTTATTCAGATTTTGGTGTGTGTGTGTGTGTATGTGTGTGTGTGTGTGTGTGTGTCAAGCTGGTTTACCAGCACACCATGGTCTGTAACAATGGTGTGATTGAAGTGCTATAGCAAAGACCATACTTTTCTGCTTTTAAGGGATGGAGTAAGGCTTTACATATAAGATGACGTACTAATTTTGCATTGAAAGCTGAGTAAGATTTCCCAAGGCAACAAAAGAGGAACAAAGAATTCCTGAAAGAATAACATTAGTAGAGGCACAAAAGTTACTAATTTTAAAAAGCTGTAGGGCACTAGTCAGTTTGGCTCAGTAGATAGAGCACTGGCCTGCGGACTGAAGGGTCCCAGGTTCAATTCCAATCAAGCTCACGTGCCTGGGTTGTAGGCTCAATTCCCAATGTGGGGCAGGCTGAAGGCAGCCAATCAATTATCCTCTCTAATCATAGATGTTTCTCTCCCTCTCTCTCTCTTACTCTCTGAAATCAATAAAAATATATTTTAAAAATAAATAAAAATTAAAAACCTCTAGGAATTCAGAGAAAGAACCCAATACAATCTATTGTGCTGTGCAGGGGCGCTAGGGTACCTTAAAGAATAAATAGGTCTTTAGCAGATGGATTTGGGAAGGAGGAAGTAGGGGAGGAAGGACGTGACAGGGTAAGACAGACACTGCCATCAGCATGAACAGCACAGTCCTAAACTGTTCAACTTAGCTGTAGAAGAGAGAGAATGGTAGATTTTACAAGTAAAAGGTTGTACAGAAAAATTGCAACTTCTGTGTGTCTGTAAATTGCAAGGATGGAATACATGGATCTGTCTTCAGTTCAGATTCTAAGCAGAATTTCAATTTATCCAAGTTTAGCACAAGGTACTAGTATCTTCCCCAAGTGAGAAATTCCTTCCTTTAAAAGCACTTGTTTATTCCCTGCCTTCTTCCCAATAGCATGAATAGTGAGTGAAGAAATTCTGTGTTTTTATGGCTTAAAAATTAGCACAAAAGTCACTATATAACTATCAAAATGGCCAAAATCCAGAACACTGGCAACACCAAATGCTGGTGAGAATGTGGAGCAACTCTCACTCATTGCTGGTGGGTATGCAAAAGCTACAGCCTTTTTGGAAGGCAGTTGGTGGTTTCTTACAAAACTAAACATATTCTTACCTGTGATCCAATAATTGCACTCCTTGTTACTTACCCAAACAAGCTAAAAACTTATGTCTACACAAAAACCTGCTCATGGATGTTTATAGTAGCTTTATTCATAATTGTCAAAACTTGGAAGTGACTGAGATGTCCTTCAGTAAGTGAAAGGATAAACAAAATGTGGTTCATCCAGACAATGGAATATTATTCAGCACTAAAAAGAAATGAGCTATCAAGCCATAAAAAGACATGGAGAAAACTTACGAGCATTGCTAAGTGAAAAAAAGTCCATTTGAAAAGGCTATATTCTGTATAATTCCAACTATATAATATTTTGGAAAAGGCAAAACTATGGAGATAGTTTTAAAAAAAATCAGGGGTAAGGGATAAGGGAAGGGATGAATAGGCAGTAAAACTACTCTGTATACTATAATGGTGGATACCTGTCATTAGACATGTGTCCAAATCTATAGAACTTACAACACCAAGAGTGAACCCTAATGTAAACTGTGAACTTTAGGTGATAGTGATGTGTCAATGTAGGTTCATCAATTGTAACAAAGGTACCATCTGGTGAGTGGTGTTGACAGTGGAAGAAATTGTGCATGTATGAGGACAAGAAATACAAGAAATCTCAGTACTTTTCCCTCAATTTTTCTGTGAAACTAAAACTGTTCTTTAAAACTATTTTTTAAGACAAAAAAACTTAGCACAAGAGAAGAAGCCTGATTTTAAGGGGACCCTACTCCTCCAGAGCTTCTTGCCCTTCAAGAGGATTTGTTCCCTCTGTGATGACTGGAAGCCACCAGATGGCGTTGTTGCAACAATAAACTCGCCCTTAGCTTAGAGGCCAAGTTGTTGATGAGCCTCGGATCCAGCAGCAGTATGATCAAGGATTCCCATCCACAGGGACAGATAGATTCTTTAGGAGTCCAGAGGCCTGAAGCAAGGAGAGTAAGGAGGGAGAAAAAAAAATCTGATGTTGGGAAGGAAAGTGAGGATCACCTGCAACGGGTAAAGTTTAGCTCAAAATGCATCAAGCAGTTTCATCACGAAGACATCCCTGCAAACATTCTATTTAAAAGGATGGAAGAGAACAGCAAGTTGGAGAAATGCATTTCCACCCATTTTGTGCATGGCTTGTAAGACAGTTTAAGAGTCCTCACTGGACTGTGAGGAAGAGATGGACATGCCCGATTCAGCTCTAGGGAAATGGTTTGGTGGAGTGAACAGAGTACATGGTAAAGCACACATAATGTAAAATTTGAATTGGTTATGGGTTGAATGTTTGTATCCCCCAAATTTATATGTTGAAGTCCTAACTCACAGTATGGCTATATTTGAAGACGGAACTTCAAAGGAAGTAATTAAGGTGAAATTAGGTCATAAGCGTGGGATTCTGTTCAATAGGGTTCATGTTCTTATAAGAAGAGACACCAGAGAGCAGAGCACACTCCGCGCCCCCCCCCCTCCACTCCCAGAGTAAAGGCCATGTGAGCACACAGTGGAGAAGGTGCTGTTCACAAGCCAGGAAAAGGGCCTTCACCAAAAAACAAATTTGCCTTAACCATGGACTACCAACCTCCAGAACTGTGAGAAAATATTGTTAAGACCACCCAAACTCAGGCTCGTTATGGCAACCCAAGCAGCTGAATACACCATCTTAACCACATTTAAGTGTACATTTCAGTGTCATTAGGTACATTGGCATTATTGTGAAAATTTTATTTTTTTAATACTAGGAGTAAGCAAGACAATTATTTTAAAAACTGGGGACACAATCATAAAAAATCTAGAAGAACTCTGCATTCAGATTGCTTTTCAAGCACCTTTAAATTCTTCCTCCTTTATAAGGACCCACACTGGAAAATAAAACTTCCGGACTATAGTTTATGAAGAAAGTCAATGGAGAAATTAAATCAGTAAACTTGTAATCAAAAAATCTTATACCAAAGAATCATTAAATGAATGTTGTTGATATTATAAGTGAGAATGTTTAAGTAGGTTGGTTTTCTTTTTTGATTTCCTTCTTTAACTGACTCTTTTGGTTGATCGGCCATTGCTGGTGTCAGTCATGTTCGATAACGGGAGTATGTACAGATTCCATTTCATTTGCCTGTGCTTTAAAGGATGAATGGTTTGCACAAGGCAAAGAAGGAAGAGAAAAATAATCTGGATGGAGGAAATAGGTTGAATGAAGCCACAGAAGCATGACTGTACATGACATATTAGTGAATTGTTGAGATTTCAAGGGCAACTGTGACACTGGATCATGAAGGCATCCCAGGAAGAAAAGTCAGAAAGGTTCACAGGTCCTAGATTGCTTAAGACTTTGAAAATCATGCTAAGACATTTGGATTTGATCCTGTGGGCCACCACTGAAGGTTTTCCTTGGGGTTGTGTTTGGGCACAAGCTATGGTTAAATACAGCACATGAACTAAAAATGAAGGGGTGCCTGGTATCAGGCATTTTCTACCAGAGTCCATAAGAAAGATAAAAAAATTTGAAATAAGTAGTAGCAGCAAAAATGGAAACATGCAGACATGGCAGGCATTTTTAAAAATAAAATTGACTTCATAAAGAAAAAGACGTTTTCAAGGCTGGTGAGGAAATTTCTAAGTTGTTTCAATAATGGTTAAGATTAAACTGGCAGGAAATTGGCCTGTGGCTTTCTCCCAAGCAAATATCTTTTTACTGTGGATAAATTAATTTTAACTGACTGCCACATATTCCTCTGATACTGTCACTGTCAGTAGAAAGTGAGAACAAAGCTCAAAGCGGAGAATTCAACTCCCATCTGGTTCACAGATATTAAGCAGAATAGCAGTCAAGATCCCGAATGCTCTTGGAATCAGCCACATGGCCAGATGAGAGTGGAGATTCTGCCTCTGTTGTGGTCTTTAGAGCACGATTTATTGAGAATATGGAATGTGTACCAAAACAATATGTCCTCCAAACCCTCTTCCAGTAGAGTTGGACAAAAATACCATCTTTCTTTGCACATAATAAAGTTGAAATCATTTGAGGTGTATTGGTAATGTATTGCAAGATAAACCTCATCTATTTCAATTCCTTTTCCATACAGGGGTCCTTGAAGACTTTTCCAAGAGAGTTTGAGCCTGAAATTCTTTCTCATGACCCTAGGTATTCAACAGTAGTTGCATGACCATGAGTATTAACAGGTATACTTATTGGCTACATCTTATTGTGTGTTTAATAATTGGCAGCATGTCAGTTTGACTCTGTGGATAGGGCTTCCGCCTGCATACCAATGGGTCCCAGGCTCGATTCTAGTCAAGGGCACGTACCTTGGTTGCAGGCTTCTCCCAGCCCAGTCCCTGGTCAAGGCGCATGCAAGAGGCAACCAATCGATGTATTTCTTTCATATCGATATTTCTCTCTGTCTTTCCCTCTCTCTTCTACTCTCTCTAAAAGATCAATGGAAAAATATTCTCTGGTGAGGATTAACAAAAAATAATAATTGGCAGCATGAATGGCCACATGAATTTGAGTTAACTCTGTGATTATGTTGATCTTGCCTATGAGGTGCTTAGAATCTAATAAGAGAGATAGCCTGATATATAAATAATTATAATACTAAGTAGAAAACAGCATAAAGAGACAAATTGTTCCTGTAATTAAGAAAAGCCATGCCTTGGTCAGTTTAACTCAGTAGATAGAGTGTTGGCCTGCAAACTGAAGGGTCCTGGGTTCAATTCCAATCAAGGGCACATGCCTGGATTGCAAGCGTGCAGGAGGCAGCTAATCAATGATTCTCTCTCATTACTGTTTCTATCTCTCTCTCCCTCTCCCTCCTCTCTAAAATCAATAAAAATATATGTATTAAAAAAATAAAATAAATGCAGTTTTTGCCCGAGACCAGTGATCTCTTCTAATTCTATAATTCTGTAATCCTAAAACCAATGGCAAAAAATTAAAGATCAATGAAAAGGCTACTTAAATACTTAATATGTGCCAGTCTTTCATTTAATTGCCACAACACCCCTATGAGTAGATATGGATAACACCATTTTAGAGATAGAGAATTTTATTTCCCACTATAAACTCCTCAAAGATGGAAACTATCTCCTACACCTCCAGGTTTATGCTGCTCAGAATATCATCTAGAATAAACGAGCTGATTGTATACTTAGAATGCTCACAACCACCTTGTGAAGGAGGTTGCTTTTTCTTGTCTCCATTTTGCTGATGAGGGAACCAAGGCTAAAGAAATAAGCAATCTGCCCAAGGTCACACTGGTGGTTGCCCAAATTCTGACTCTTCTCATTCTGCCACATTACCCTACCACCACCACCAATTGCCTGTGTCTTTTCTAAGGTCCCCCAAGAGAAGTTTTGCTGATTTGCTTCCCAAATGGAGTAGTATGACATGTCCTGCTCCATAAAAAAAATGACTTGGTCACACAGAAGCACCATGATTTACCTGAGCTTCCAGAACTAGCCCCTTCCAGACAGCAAATAGAATTCTAGTCCCAGTTCCCATGTGTTGCCAGCATTCAGTTCGCATCTCCACCTTGACTGGGGACCAGTGTGTATAAAGGGTTCAGCTGGGTGCAATTATAGTGCTTCACCCTCATGATGACTACCCAGGGTCAACTGTCAATTTCAGAACTGGATTTTCCAAAAAAAGTGACTATTCCTAGCTTTCAAGTGGTTTGAGTTTAGCATAAAAACACCTAAGAATGTGTACAATGTAGTATTTTCCCCTTCTTTGGCATTTTAAATTTCCATGTATTTAAGTGAAATTCAATATGTGACTAAATACAAATTAACTCTTCAAAATGAAAGCAGTAAGAGATGCCAGTTATTTCCAAGACTTTTTGCCAAAGTCTCCCTTTGCTCCCTCCTGAGAGGCAGCACCAGGCTGTCTATTGATATTTAGCATTCAGGTGACATTTTACAAACCCATCATCCATTTTTAATGAATTATTGCATGTCAAAGCTCAAAGGGGAAGCTGTGGGCATAGCTCTGTCCTCCTAACTCCACAAAAGACATGTAATAAAGACACACAGCCTTAACTGGTTTGGCTCAGTGGATAGAGTGTCAGCCTGCAGACTGAAGGGTCCCAGGTTCAATTCCTGTCAAGGGCATGTACCTTGGTTGCAGGCACATACCTAGTAGGGAGTGTGCAGGAGGCAGCTGATCGATGTTTCTCTCTCATCGGTGTTTCTAACTCTATCCCTCTCCCTTCCTCTCTGTAAAAAATCAATAAAATATATTTAAAAAAATAAATAAAGACACACAATACAGCTAATTAGTGGGAATAGGAATTGGGAAATGAGATACTTTATATTCCTCTTTATTGTTTAATTTTTGTCTAAAACATGTACTAATTTAATATTTTTTAAAACTCGAGTAAATAAAAGAGTTCTAAAAATAAAGTTTATAGTTAACATGCCAAATAACCTGAATTAAGTCAGTCATTTAAAATTATCATAACTAACGGTGAGTAAGAACTACAGGTCTCATCATCCATTACCATGCTACTAGGAGAAATGTGATTCAGACAGCAAATCCCAGACCAAATTCTGCCACACAGAGAAATATTTATTAGTGAGTAGGCACAAAAAGAAACATTTATGTAAGCTCAATGAAGTACCAGGGCTCAGACCTTCCAAGAAATGTGAATTCAAAAGAGATGTAACACTAGTCTACCAACAGTACTCAGCTCCTGTGTTAGTGGGAGCAAATTGCTAGAACCCTCTGTTAATACTTGGACACAGGACAAATTGGTGTATCAAAGTTAAACATCACTCAAAGGTTTATAATTTGCTGGCATGGTTGGATTCTTAAACCCTCTTCATGCAAGGGCAAGGGTGTCTGTAAGTAGTTCTAGCCAATTCACATATCTTGAACAGCACTCAATTCTCCTATGAAAAATAGCTTCATGTATTTATTAGGCTCATAAGGAAAGCCTACTAATTGACCAGAGATAGAGATCACTAAAGCCTTACAGTAGTCCATCAATACTACCAACCACTCCTAAAGGGTATATCCAATTAGGGTATTTCAAAAGTTAACAACCCCAAAGAGGATTAAACAAACATGCAAACACACACACACACACACACACACACACACACACACACACACACCACTGTATATACTGAAATATTTTAAAGTAAAATACTTAAAAGTACATTTTATGGACACTATAACAGCTAGATAAGACAAAAAAAATACAACAGCGATAGGTGGATTTTATAAAGACACACCAATGGGCTCCTTCCATAAAAATGAACATATTTTTTAAAACCTTAGTTTGGTTCTTAATTGTGCACACAAAAATCACAGCTTAGTCTCTTCATTGTTTTTTGTATGTTTCTTTTCTATTTTTTAATTTCTTTATTGATTAAGGTGTTATGTATGTGTCCTTATTCTCCCATTACCCCCCCATCTCTTCCCCACTCATGCCCTCACCCCCCCCTCTTTGTCTTTGTCTATTATTAGGCTTATATGCATGTATACAAATCCTTTGGTTGATCTCTCCCCCTTACCCTCCCCTACCTTCCCTCTGAGGTTTGATGGTCTGATCTATGTTTCTCTGTCTCTGGATCTATTTTTGTTCATCAGTTTATGCTGTTCATTATATTCCATAAATGAGTGAGATCATGTGATATTTATCTTTTTCTGTTAGTCTCTTCATTTTAAATCCAAGCAAACTGAGGTCCAGATGAGCAACATGACTTACTCAAAGTTGTTCTCAGGATTAATGACAGAGCCAATACTGGCACCAGTCTTCAGTTTTTCCATGAAGTTTCTGAAAAAATAAACTTTCAAAATATAAAAAGAATCCATAGCTTTTTATAGAAAATGTATGAGAAAATAAAAATATAAAGATTTAATAAGAGGCTATTCATAATACCTCACTTAGATATAGCCACTACTGATGCATCTCCTTCTAGATATTAACATAACATATAGCCATACCTTGTCATTTTAATTTATAAATTTTACATGCATTATGCATGGTTTTATGGACTACTTTTATAGTTTTTAATGTCTATTAAATTTATTGGGGTGACATTGGTCAACATAAACATAAGGTTTCAGGTATGGGTTTCTATGTTATAAAATCTGAATATTGCAACATATGCTTTTATTTTAGTATTTGATTTTATATTGGAAACCATCTCCCATGACATGTAATAGCCTTCAAAAATATGATTTCTATAATGATTGCATGGAAGTTTCTAATATTATCATTTATTTATCCATTTCTCTAATGCTGGACATAAAGGTTATCTATATAATAAAAACCCAGTGGTCGTAACACCATAACGACCAAAGACCAGTCACCAGGAGGCTGTGTGCACGGCAAGGTGCACGCAGGTGGGCGGGGCTGCATGGCACCAGCGGGGCTTAGGGGTTCCGGGTCTCATGCAATTTCGTGCACTGGGTCACTAGTCTCTAATAATTATAATCACTCTAAGATGAACATTTTGCCATTAGAATTTAAATACTCTGAAGGTAGGAAATGTGTCTGTCTTATTGATCATAATGCCATCAGTCCCCAAAAAGTATCCATCACAGAGTAGCTCAATAAAGATAAATTGGTGGATGGATGGATGGACATCGATGGATGGATTAATATGGCTGGGTATTTGTATACATCTCCGATAACTTCTCAAAACTCATTTTGGTTGAACACTAATACTGATATTCTCATTAAGGTTGCCACAAAAAATACAGGACACCATTTATCTGAAATGATTCATTGTATTGTATTAAATATATATTCATTCTTTATCTCACATTTACCTGAAATTATTTATTTACCTGGAATTCAAACTTGACACATCATATTTAGATTTGCTAAATCTGATAAACATAAAATTAATGATGTACCACCTTCACAGAACGGGCTGCCAGAATACCCCATTGGTCCCCAAGCAAAAACTCAGTCCTCTTAAAGAGTCTAAACCCTATGGCTCATGGCAGGCAAATAGTGTGAGTGCTGTAAATAGCCATTTTCATTAGTCAAGAGGAGCAAGAAAAACAATAGAGCCTGGCTGGCATGACTCAGTGGTTGAGCATTGCCCTATGAACCAGGAAGGCATAGTTCTATTCCCAGTCAGGGCAAATGCCTGGCTTGCAGGCTCAGTCCCCAGTGTGGGGTGTGCAGGAGGCAGCTGCTCAATGATTCCCTCTCATCATTGATGCTCCTATCTCTCTCTTCCTCTCCCTTCCTCTCTATCTACACATCAATAAAAACATACTTTAAAAAAGAAGAAAATAAGAAAAGAGAACACCCAATAATAACAATGAAAAGAACCAGAGCATGATCATCCCAAACACAATCATAGGACATGAATATCTTTCAACTCTGCTCTCACCTCTGTCCCTGCCTCTCCTCCTCTACCTCTGATCTTAGTCACTCCTATGCCTTCCATTGCTCTAGTCACACTTATCAGAAATTGTGTCATCTAATCCCTGCTTCTCTCTCAAACCACTTGCCTCTCCCTGCCCCTCACTCTGTGCACTATAGCCACTCTGGACTTGTTTGAATTCCTTCAGTGTTCCAAGCTCCTTACTACCACAGGATCTTTGCCCAGGCTCTTGCTTCTGCCTGGAAAGCCTTCCCTCCCTCCTTCTCCCTCCTCCCGTTACTTAGTTATTTCTTTTTTTTTTTTAATAAATATTTATTGTTCAGATTATTACAGGTGTTCCTCTTTTTTTCCCCCCATAGCTCCCCTCCACCTGATTCCCCACCCCACCCCATGCCCTTACCCCCCGCCACTGTCTTCATCCATAGCAGTAAGATTTTTTGTCCAATCTCTTCCCGCACCCCTCACGCCTGCTTCCCCTGAGAATCGTCAGTCCACTCCCTTTCTATGCCCCTGATTCTATTATATTCACCAGTCCATTCTGTTCTTCAGATTTTTTATTCACTTGATTTTTAGATTCACTTGTTGGTATGTATGTATTTGATGTCATTTTGTTGTTCATAATTTTTATCTTTACCTTTTTCTTCTTCTTCCTCTTCTTGAAGAATACCCTTCAGCATTCCATGTAATCCTGGTTTGGTGGCGATGAACTCCTTTAGCTTTTTCTTGTCTGTGAAGCTCTTTATCTGACCTTCAACTCTGAATGATAGCTTTGCTGGGTAGAGTAATCTTGGTTGTAGGTTCTTGCTGTTCATCACTTTGAATATTTCTTGCCACTCCCTTCTGGCCTGCATAGTTTCTGCTGAGAAATCAGCTGACAGTCGTATGGGTGCTCCCTTGTAGGTAATAAACTGTTTTTCTCTTGCTGCTTTTAATATTCTCTCTTTGTCTTTTGCCCTTGGCATTTTAATTATGATGTGTCTTGGTGTGGTCCTCTTTGGATTTCTCTTGTATGGGGTTCTGTGCGCTTCCTGGACTTGTACATCTATTTCTTTCACCAGGCAGGGAAAGTTTTCTGTCATTATTTCTTCTAATAGGTTTTCAATATTTTGCTCTCTCCCTTCTTCTGGCACCCCAAAAATTCAGATGTTGGTTCGCTTAAAGTTGTCCCAGAGGCTCCTTACACTATCTTCATATTTTTGGATTCTTTTTTCTTTTTGTTTTTCTGGTTGGATGTTTTTTGTTTCCACATATTTCAGATCTTTGGTTTGATTCTTGGGGTACGTTGATCTACAGTTGAGTTTCAGTGTATGCTTCATTTCTGACTGATCCTTTTCCATTTTTTTGGCATTCTCATTAAGGTCCTTGAAGGTCTCACTAAGCTCCTCAGAAGTGTCATCAAGTTTCTCGGCGGTTTTTAGAAGATTCTTGAGTAACCTTATAAATGTGGTTCTGAACTCTATGTCATCCAGTAGTTTGCTTTCCTCCATTTCTTTCATTTGTGACATGTTTCTTTGTCTCCACATTTTGGCTGCTTCCCTGTGTTGCTGGAGTAGCTTTGTGTAGTGGGTGACCTATAGGAGGCAGTAACTCAGCCTCCTCAATCACTTGAGGTGGATGCTCTTGGTACACCCCTTTGTGGGCTGAGTGCAAAGTCTTGGTGTAGTTAAGCCTTAATTGCTATTGGTACACTGGGAGGAATTGACCTCCAGGCCAATCGGCTGTGAGCACTCGCTGTGTCTATAATGGAAGAACTGCTGCACTGAAGACACGCTTATGGGGCAGGACTTGTTTCAGTGGGGCTTTGGTGCTCACTGAGTCTGCCTCTTGAATGTGTCACTTATGGATGTGAGGAGTTGAAATCTGGTGTCTCACACTGACCACTAGGTACACTGGCTTCTGGATCTCCAATGGGGTGCAGGTCAGCTACTGTCTGAGGCCACCCAGCAGGAGCTACAGTGAGAGCTACAGTTTTCTCCTCTTTGCTTGGGGTTTGGAGGTTTTGGAGCTGTCTGACCCGGGCTGCAAGTTTGCTTGGTTAAGCTGCTATAGGGCAGGGCTTTCTTATGCTAAATCCGCTGCTTGGAGCTTGGGTGGGTTTGTAGGTTGTGCAGGGCGGGGTCTCAGGGTGTCACTAGGCTAGGGCGTGGAAAACAGCAATGGCTGCTAGTTAGCCGGCTCTGCGTCCCCGTCGGCATCCCCGAGTCCCGTGCCCCAGTGCCGTAAACAATTATTCCTGCGCGCAGCTCTGTAAGCAAGCCACCCTCACTGGCAGACAGTCCAGCTTCTTCCCGTAGGAGTTTGGGTCCCCCGCGTCTCCCCAGAAACTGTATTTCAGTGTAATTGGGGGCTTGCCTCCCTTTGGGTTGAAAAAAGCAACGCCTGCCACCAGCCCAGATCACACACCTCCGTACCTCAGCTTTTCAGCGCTCATGCACGTCTCAATGTTCTTTTCTCTTTCCTTCTAGTTGTAGAACTTCCACTCAGCCAGCTTTCCCGTGGTTCTGGGTGATAGACGTTTTGTCTTTTAGTTGTAGTTTTGAAATTGTTGTGCAAGGCAGCAGTTTAGGTGTTTACCTACGCCGCCATCTTGGATTCTCCTACTTAGTTATTTCTTAGTCACCCTTCATCTCAGCTCCAAAATCACTTCCGGAAGGAAGCTGTCCCTAATTAACATTGCAGATAGGTCAGGTTCCCTTTTCTAGGCTATTAACGGTATTGTGTGTTTTTTCCTTCTTTGCACTTACAATAGTTAACATTTTGTTTTGTTTTTGTGATTATTTGTTTAATATGTGTATTTACTATAATCAAAAGTCCATGAGGGCACCTAGAAGAGTTTCTGCCAAAATAAGACAACTGGGCACTCAATAAATATTCATTGACTGGTGAGTGAAAGCCTTCAGAGTAACATGTTACCCTCCCAAAGTAGACAAAGAGCTACTCCTGACTGGAAAGGTTGACTCACTCTAGGTGGGTAAAAGGAGGCAGGTCAAACTCCAGTTCCTTCTTTCACTAAATGTCTACGGAACTGTATATAATCCTCACGTTATGCCACTTAGGACATGAATATGACCACATCACAATGTGAAAATGTTATAGGCGTATAGAAAATACTTTAGGAAATATGGGTGAATGTGGAGTGAAAGTTAGAGTCTCTGTCATTCAAGCTAACTTTTCTTCCAGCTGAAAACTTCCAAACTTTCAGGTCTGGGGGGATTTTCACTCCTCCATGGGCCTCCACAGCACCATTTTATCCCAGGTTTTCGCCTAGCTTATCCTCTTCACTGGATCTTCTTCCTCTGTCAGGCCTAGGCCTCTTTTCCCCTCAGTTTAAAGTATTACTGAAATCTTCAAACGTATGCAAAAGTAAAAAGACCAGCACCCATCATCCAGCTTCAACAAATATCAACACATCATCCCTACTTCCTTCCCAACACAACTGGATTATTTTGAAGCAAATCCCAGATATGATATTATTTCATTCATAAATATGTCAGTATCTATTGAAAAAACATAAATATTTCCCTGAGTGTCTTAAATTTTTTTTGAGAACCTTTTCAGCTTTAATTCTTTGACTTACCTTATTTTCCAAGTAAAATTTATGGTTGAGAGTCTGAGATTACTTTCTCTTTTTTTTTAATTTTATTGTTTAAGGTATTACAAATAGTAGTACATTTGTCTTCCCCCCTACCTGCCCCCCACTGACCTCCCCCCGGCCTTCCCTACCCCCTGGCACTTGCCCTCGTTCCCCCTGCCCCCAGGGTCTTGAGTCTGTTGGTTGAGCTTATATGCATGCATACAAGTCCTTCGGTTGATCTCTTATCCCCCTCTCCCCAACCCTCCCCTACCTGCCTGCTGTAGTTTGACTGTCTGTTCGATGCTTCTTTGCCTCTGTCTATTTTTGTTCAACAGTTTGTAATGTACTTTATTATCCATAAATGAGTGAGATCATGTGATATTTATCTTTCACTGACTGGCTTATTTCACTTAGCATAATGCTAAAATTTTTTTTAAATAATTGACTTGTTCAAATTAGGCTTCAAATAAAGGCTACACATTGGTTTAACTGTTGTAGCTCTAAGTTACAGATTCACTCTCTGTATTGTTCTTGCATTTTATTTATTGAAGACACAGGTCATTTGTCCTATAGAATTTCCCATGTCCTAAATTTAATTAATTGCATCCCCCAAGATGTGATTTAGCATGTTCCCCTGCCCCGCTCTCCACCCCCGCAGTTCCTGCCTATAAACTACAGTTAGATTTAGAGATCTGGTGGGATTTGGGTTTCACTTTTGGTTTGACCTGTATATTTCAAAGATAGTACTATATACTACTTATTATATCAGGAGGTTCATAGTGTCTTGCTGGGGTTCATTCATTCATTTGTTTAATCCTCACCTGAGGATATTTTTCCATTGATTTTTAGAGAGAGTGGAAGAGAGAGGGAAAGACAGAGAGAAATATTGATGTGAGAGAACACATCAATTGGTTGTCTCCTGCACGAGCCCCGACCAGGGCCCAGGCAGGGGAGAAGCCTGCAACCCATGTATGTCCCCTTGAACCCGGGACACGTTAGTCCGCAGGCCGACACTCTATCCACTGAGCCAAACCAACTATGGCTGGGATTCTCTTTTTTTTTCATATATTTTATTGATTTTTTACAGAGAGAAAGGGAGAGGGATAGAGAGTTAAAAACATCGATAAGAGAGAAACATCAATCAGCTGCCTCCTGCACACCCCCTACTGTGGATGTGCCCACAACCAAGGTACATGCCCTTGACCGGAATCGAACCTGGGACATTTCAGTCTGCAGGCCGACGCTCTATCTACTGAGCCAAACCAGTTAGGGCTGGGGTTCTTTTTTTATGTTAAAAAATTAATCAGTGGCCCTAGCCAGTTTGGCTCAGTGGATAGAGTGTCGGCCTATAGATTGAAGGGTCCCGGGTTCAATTCCAATTAAGGGTAGATGCCTGGGTTGTGGGCTCAATCCCCAGTAGGGGGCATGTAAGAGGAAGCCAATCAATGATTCTCTCTCATCATTGATGTTTCTATCTCTCTCTCCCTCTTCCTTCCTCTCTGAAATCAATAAAAATATTTTTTTAAAATTAATCAGTGGTGCAGGTGGTACCAGCTTGATCCATATATTATAAAGTCCCCCATCAGCTTTTTCACCTCCTACAGGAGTGGGCAAAAGTATGCTTACAGTTGTGAGTACGTAAAACACAGAGTTTGTTTTTATATTATTATTTACTTATTTATTTATTATTGTGTTATTTTTATTATTATTAACCTACATTTTTCACCCTGTAGTTTTAGCATTACACTGCTGATAATTACCCAGCTCTACTGTTTCATTAAAGTGGTGATGTTCTAATTCTATCATTCTTTCTGAGCTTATCAGCTGAATTTTCCCATGAAGAAGACATTTTCTTAATAAGCTTTTTGGTTACTGTGAGTATAGTTTACACAGGAAAATAGAATAAATGTTTGATTTCACCCCCCTTATTTTACTGGTTTTCAGAATAATCAAAGGTAACAGACTCCTCCAAAAGGAAACAAATGAGTTTTGTCATTTTGAAAATCATTATGAATTCATGGATTGATATACTAGTACGTAGATGTGTTTCAACCCACTGATGTCATTATTCTTTGTGATGCTCAAATTGTCCCATCTCTAGCCAGTGGGAGCTTCTGGGCCCTTCTGATAGGACCCAGTTGTCATTAGTGGCTTCCTGGCTAATCTGACAAATGTTCTTGGCTCTTCTTGTAGAGTTCCTTACCCAAGTCTGGATCCGCTTTCTCCAAGGGTGCATGGTCACCTGAACCTTCTTATTTACCTGTGGTTTCACTTTCCGCAGGCAGTGATCAGAGTACTCCAAATGGAACGCTCCTGTTGAACGGGTCAAAATAAGCCACGGTGACATAAAAATTATTTTTAGCTGAAGGCATTTGAGTTCCCGAAATCCATTACCTGCCTAAAAGCTTAGCACCCTAAAAACTAAATTGTGGTAAATCCCCTTCTCGAGAGCAACTCTAATCCTCTCAGAGGCCAAGCAGGGACCAGGCAGCACCCTGCTCAGACACAGTCACAAAATTATCATGTCTCCCATCCATTCTCTTCCAGGACTGCTCACCTCTCCAAGGAAGAGATAACTGTTTTACATTTAAATTGTCTCCCCTTCATCTGTTAAGGTGATATAGAAGCCCCAAATGTTAATTGCCCTTTGAGTCACATTTCTTTGTAAACTCACATCTATACTAATAAAAGGGTAAATATGCTAATTAGACCAGACAGACCAGACGTCTTCCGGATGTCATTCCCCCATCCTTCCTGACAAAGCGAGGGCCAGGGAGAAGCCACCTGAGGTCCTGGGTGCCTGCAGCCAGCCCAGGCAAGGCTGCCCGGGGTCCCAGGTGCCTGTGTCCAGCCGGAGGAGTGAAGCCTAGGTCTCAGGTGTGGGGGCCAAGGCAAAGGCAGTTAGGGGCAATCAGGCAGGCAGGTGAGCAGTTAGGGGCAATCAGGTTGGCAGGGGAGAGGGGTTAGGGGCGATCAGGCAGGCAAAGGCAGTTAGGGGCAATCAGCCAAGCAGAGTGGTTAGGGGTGGTCAGGCAGGCAAGCAGAGTGGTTAGAGGCAATCAGGCAGGCAGGCAGGTGAGCGGTTAGGAGCCAGAGGTCCCAGATTGGAGATGGTGCAGGCTGGGCTGAGGGACCCCTCCCATGCATGAATTTCGTGCACCAGGCCTCTAGTCTATATATATAAGAGGCTAAGTTACTGACCATCTGTCTGACTGTCTGACCGACCAGCCAATGCATATGATGTACCCTGGCAATTTAAAAATAAACATTGACTTGCACACTTCCATTGTAGAGAAAGGCCAAATAGCAATATTAAAATACTTCGTATTTTAATTTTATAATACTATATTATATATACTATTTTGACATGTAATTTTTTGCAATAATGTAATTACCTCACGAATCTTTCTTCTAATTAATTTCCTTTCAATGTGCATGAATCCATGCACCAGGCCACTAGTTACTTCATAAGTGATTAAAATCTATTTTTCTGTTAGTTTGAGTTTAATTTTCAGGCCCCCAAATACTGAACCTAGGAGAGCAGAGGAAAAGCTTTTCCTCTCCAACACTGTTCTGATTTTCCCCCTCTACCACAGATCTGTATACATAGCAAGTGACAGGCTATTGCCATCTTTATAGCCACCAGACACATTTCAAATTCACCTTGTTCAGATATTAACTCACCCCTTTTGTCCACATCTACTTCTGTTACTCTTTATTATGGCCTTTGTCAATACTGGGTATCAGTACTTGGAGTCAGGTCAGAACAAGACTCCTTTAGAAACACAGATGTCGCCCATACCTCCTGAAGTGGTCTTCTTCAAGCTCTGGCTAGACCAGCCTCCTAACAGCACAGTATAATCCTGGGCTTTGCAACAGCCATGAACTGTTTGAAGACTCTGGAACCGCTGAGGACTCTTGGCCAGCCACATCCCTTCATTTGCATGAGACTGTGAGAAATAGCTTTGAAGAAATTTGTCTGTCTGCGCAGGCCATTGTAGAGGATGGAGAGAACACGGTTTCTGGGTCAGAAGGTATATTTGATTTGATTTTTGACACTGGCCCAAGAAGAAGAGGTTAAGCTATGCAAGCCCAGTCAGCTCTGAGAAGCCCCTCTGCAAAAGCTGGTGTTGAAGGGAGAAAGGCTCTCGATGGCTTTGCAAGTGGGCACAGCATGGACAGAGCACAGACAGCAACCTGGGGCAGAAGGACACAACAGCTGTGATGTGAAAGACAAATCAAGGGGAACGATTGATCAAGGGGCTTCCAGGAAAAGATTGGACATCCTGCCAGGCAATCAGGTGGCCTCGGAGCACTGAGGTTTTGATGAATGTGATCTTGTTCTCACTCACAGCTGAGTCCTGGGAAAAACTGGGTACAAAAGCAACACCATTCCCTCATCACCCAAGCCAAAGTCCCAACACTCATCACTTCCCCTCTCCAGATCCAGGTCCCTTCAGTGACCAACTCTTACAGTTCTAACTTCTCTCTAATGAAGGGCTCTCCCTTGGATTACTGCATTGCCTCCTAGCTGATCTTTCTGACTATAGTGTCACTCCCATTCAAGTCTTCCTCTGTTGCAGAGTACGCCAAACACTTTTTTTTATTTTGCCTCCGGCCAAATATATTTATATTTATTTATAAACTGAAAATGCCCTTCTGAACCAAAACTTAGGTATATTTTAGAATGTGTACAAAAGAGAAATTAAAAGAGAATGAGAAAAATAAATAGATTTGCTAATAGTTTCTTCCACCAATCAGTTGTCTTACCAACTTCACCTGACACGTACCTGCAGTTACTGAAGGGGCTTTAGACTGGGCTTGCAGCTGATTCTTACTTAGGCTAGACTGGATTATTAAACCTTAAAAATGACTCTTAATGATCTAAAAAGAGACTTTCTTAGGGCTGAAAGAGACAGGAAAGGGATGAATTAAGGAATCTGTCCAAGATGTCATGTGTGATGGCAGAGACTGAAGATAAATAAATTCATTTCCTGGTCCTCCCTCCGTTTAAATTCAGTCTGTTTAATATATTATGCCCAAGGCCCAACAAATTTTTTCTGGCTGGATTTTTAATTTCCTACTTGGCTCTGGGATAAAACATGGAATTGGGTGGCAATATAATCATCAGGTCTGCTTAGGTGGGGACACTTCAAGTTAAACATGGGTATTAGAGGTCCAAAAGCAAAGGACAGGGGTATTCTGCCTGGCAGTGGTCCCACCACACAATAGCCTTTAAAAGGCAAAGATGGTTCTTGCAAGTTCCAAAACCAAGTCGGCCGACCTTAAGCCTGGCTCTAAAATAAATTTACAGGCGTCATTTAAGATGTAGGTTTGTTTTTCCCGTTTTCCAGTCAAAGCAAACTAGCCTTTAAAAAGAAATAGCATTCCAAGTGACCAAAGGTTAGAAAAATTGTCCTGCAAGTGTTTTGATTCCATATCACCCCTGATTTCTTTCACAACTGAGTATGGGTCACCAGGGAGGGTATTGGCATGGGGGTTGACAGCTTAAATGGCAAACAGGATGCACCCCCACAGAAGCCTCCTGCTTTGCTTCAATCAACTGGAATTAATTGGTCTTGGGGTGTTTGGGTGGTGGCGACGTGGGTTTTTTGCTTTTCCTTCTTTCTTTCTTTTTTACTGAAGGGCCTCAGACGGGCAGACGTGGAAACAGCTTCTCATTTGCATAGAGCATGGCAGGCAAAGGTGAGTTGAGGACACACTGAACTGCCTCCTTGGCAAAGGCAGGAAGTCAGCTGTAAGAAGCTACCACTTTTCAACCCTGGGTGGCTTTTCTTTTTTTCTCTCTCTGTCATTCACTTTGGAAGAAAACATAAGTTTAATTTCAAACAGAGCACAAAAACTTGGAAGTGGGGGACAAAAAGAAGGCAGCCAAATGCTCCAGGCTGGCCCGACAATTCTTGCCCCATTTTTTTCTTAATTAAAGATGTGACCCTGACTGGGTGGCTAAGTTGATTGGAGAACTGTCCCCTACACCAAAAGTTGCAGGTTCGATTCCCAGTCAAGGTACATACCTAGGTTACGGGTTTGATCCCTGGTCCGGGCAGATACAGAGGCAACCAATTTATGTTTCTTTTTCACATCAATGTTTCCTTCTCTCCCCCCGCCCCTTTTCTCTCTAAAATTAATAAACACATATCCTCGGGTGAGGATTAAAAAAAACTATATATGCGAAGCCATCAAACTGAAAGGGGCTAGCGGTCCTTGGCCATCCCAGAGTGTGACTGGCAAATATTAACATGACAGACAGTGCCCCAAGCGCCCACTTGCCACATGGAGGCAGACTGGCATCAAGGGGCGCAGCATCCTCTACCACCACCTGGGCATATCCAAATCTGGTTTCTTCATCATTCCACCTGGGGGAAGCTTTTTTCACGGAACGCTGCCTGAATGGGTGAGAGGTCTGGGCAGAATGAGCCAACACTGAGAGAAATGCTACATCATTTCAAAGCAAATTGAAACCAGTCAGTTCCTTACGATTGGTTTTCGGGTGTGGTTCAATTCTCCCCAAGTTCTTCTCTTGATTTGAATCTCCTTCCAGCTAACTGTGTAATGTGCAGCTCTGCTGTCTGGTACCAGAAACTAATAAGCAACTCTGCTCTGGTATGGGTGGCAAAAAGGCAGGCAGGCACATGTGGAGGGGAACTAGTATATTTCTGTGGGTGGTTTCTGGCTAAGAGTCATGTCATTTCTCTCAGATAAAACAAAGAATTCTTCCCCAACAGATGCAGCAAAAATGCATGAGGGTATTTATATGTTGGTTTATTACAAGGAACAAAACAATAGTGGGAAATTACAACACTAAGTTGTAATAAGGTAGGTGGTAATACTTAAACCTGCATGTACACTTCACTTTTATGAGTGTTTTGTCATTTTTATACAATCCTGAAATCTTGTTCCTCCAGCAGAGTCAACAGGCCTTGCACACGGGTAAAGGATGTGACCCAGACCCCTGGAGAGCTCCAAATTATTGAATCAAAATGTTTCTACAAGTTCCTGACTTTCTTGACAATCATATGCCCACTGAGTCACAGTTCTAAAAATATTCTCATCCCACAAGTTGTCTTTTCTACTTTCATCACTACTCTCTCCCATACCAGATTGTTATATATGTTTCTAACAAAGAAGTCTTTTATCACCTGAAAAGCATAGAGGGTTTGCTATTCCCCTCACTCTGTCACTAGCTAGATGTGCAATCCAACATACACATTAGACAGAGCATACACTGTCTGACAAAGCATGTCAATTGTGCCTCCGCAAAATTAAAATCACTATGTTTTATGGTCCTTCAGGTTGATTTGAACGGCAACACCAAGAGATCACATCCTTTGAAGGGACGAGAGCACATGCTAACTTATGAAGTAGAACCAATTTATAATTCAGATATCTGGCAAAGGACTGGCATCGAAGGCAGGGTTTCACTTGGCTTTCTTCTTCATCGTTATGTCTGGGGAAGATATGATTTGAAATGTGGATATATTTTAATTGAGAGAATAAATCATATTCTAGTGGGATTCCATTTCTAACGACCATGAAGATTTGCAGTTCATTGGTCTTTGCCACTAAAATGATTTCCTATTGTCAACTTAGCTGATGATTTTTTTCACACCTTTTTACTGGGCTTTTTGAGGACATTTTTAGAAGGCAGGGTAAATAAGGAGACGTTGTGCATAAAGTGTTATATCAAACGCCATCAACTAAATGTTTTAATAAAACCTGCTTTGTGTCTGTGCAGCCAATGTGAGTTGGCTGGGATGAATTCCCTATCTGCTTGTTATGCAGACATACAAGCCACTGCAAGGCAACCTAGAAACGTGCTTCAGTGTGTAGGGTTCTCTAGAACCAGACAGACATGCCCATCTTATTCTGCATTTAGCTCTTTGACCTTAGGCAATTGCTTAACTATTTTTAACCTCATTTCTTAATTTGTGGAACAGAGACAAAATACTTACCTCACAGGGTTCTTGTGAGGATTGTGTATATAAAGTGTTTATCACAGTGCCTGAAATGCCAGATAAGTGGATAAATAGATAGATATTAAAATATTTTGGAAGAGAGATGAGTTTATTTTTCAGAAACTCTTCCTGGGGAAAATCATCCAATGACTCAAATAAAAATAAATAAATAGTTCTTAGTGTTTCACTCTGTGAAGTATTAGTAATCTTCAGCTCCAACTTTATCATCTATTTCTTTACCAGAATTCCATTCAGTTTTTCTCATTATTTTTTTTATCAAATCCTTCCCTGTCCTCATTTCAATTCTGTTTGGGGAAATAGTACTCAGAGGATACAACAGGAGGACCTAATTTTTATTCCTCTCCTTGCTGTCCAGTTTCACAGTATGGTCAGGCATATTTATCAAACCTCATTTAGCCACAATCTGCAAAGGACATTTTTTTTTAATTCATTGGGGCGGTCATAGAGACAAATCAGATCATTTTTGCACAGAGCCATTGGTCCCGTGCAATAAAAGAATATAGCCATTTTATGCATAGTTATCAATTAGCCTTCATACCATTATACGGCTTGTGCAAGTCTGTCCTCTCCTAGTCTTCTCCCCGTCCCCCACTCTTCCCTTGTCTTCATGGTTAACCCAAACTTGACCTGCTTTTGCTCTTATTCAGCTCACTTCTGGGGTCTGAATCTCAATTCTTTGGGACAAAACTCTTGATCTCCAGATGCCAGTTTCCCAGGGTCACATGGTGATGAACAAGATTGGATTGGAGGCACCAATGTGCTCTATAGGCACTTGCGTCGCAGCCCACTTACACGGCTCTTTTTCCTCCTCGTTGGTATTTAGATGCTTTCTTAGACTTTAGATTTAGCAAAGCTCTGCTTTACCTGAATGAGGCATCATCTCATAACTCTCTAAACTCATCTCACCATTCTCATGGGGACAAATGCATGGAATGGGAGATGGCAGCCCATGGCAGGGAATGGGAGAAGGGCAATCTTTGATCTTGCTCCAGGCCAGCATTTCCACCACCGAATTTTAATCAAAACGTGCTTTCCTTTCTTTAGACTGACCTGAGGACATGGCATGCCCTTATTGTCCTTTGATAGTTTGAAGGAAAAGACAATCTTACCATGAATAAGAAAGGCACCCCCCACTCCCACCATCTCCCTCTTTGTTTAGCCAGGAGATAAAGCAGACAAATGGTGGCCTAACAACCAGCCAGACTCATCTCCCATATTCTTCATTTATCAAAAATTCAAAGGGGCAAACTCCACTACTGCAGTTCTCCTCCTCCCCAGTGGCCTAAGGCCCAACACTGACCTGATGGGGCCAGGCTGGACAGAAGCAGAGCGAAAAGCCTGCTCGGCTAACCCAGGTGACTCCCGTCAGAGAGGTGCGGCTCTTGCATATTTCAGGCTGCAGTCACTCTGCCCCCAGAATGCTCTCTGCAGAGTCACAGAATCGTGTTTTGATGAACCAGACTGGCACCGACAAACCACCAGATTCATTTCCTGACTCCATCAGCACCACGTGAAAAGGCTAGATGTGGGTATATCTCTGGAAGCAACATGCAAGCGTGCACACCTTTCCTCGGCTCCTCCAGGTGGATCCGTTCATCCTGCCTACACTCTAACCACAGATCGAGTGCTGGACAGAAAGCTGAGCGGTGTGGGCCTACACAGCGACAATCCACTGCCTCACCCTATTTCTCATGCCCAGGAAGCTCTCAGGATACAGCACCCCAGTGCCTGGCACCTCCCTGTATCACTGAACTCCCAGTGCCCTTAGCGTAGTCCAGGGACCTACATAGCCTGTTGGCTCTCCACCTCTACCTGTCTGTCTTCCCAGTGCTGGTCCTCTTCTTCTTACTCCATTCTTTTGGACTCAGGAACTGAGACCTTCTCTGCCTCCAGCCTGCACCGAAACCAGGCTTCAAAACCTGGCCTAAGTCCCTGGGCTTCACAGCTTGTCCACTGTTCACAACCTCCCACACCTCAGCAGCACCTTCAGTTCTTTCTCCATCTAGTGTCCCTACCACTATCATTCTCAGCAGCAGACACCCACTCCTGTTTAGACACCCACACAGATTATTATAGCCCCTTCCTAGTCCACGGCTTGTGAGTGGTAAATTCTCCCCAATTAAAACACCAATTTTTAATAACATTCATTGTTAGAAAGTTCTTACATATTCAGAAAAATCATGATTATTCCCTAACTAGCTCCTCACTGATACATGCCCAGGAAATGCAAAGTAAGTCTGATGAGAGAGAGAGAGAGAATTCTCATTAACTCTAACTACATGGTAAAGTAGCTGACATTCTTATGACCATTATAGAATGAGATTGATATTACATCTCACTTAAAGATGAGAGTGTTTGCCATCTGAATTAGCTCACTCTTTTGCCTACTAATATCAAAGCTTCAGTCCGACTAGTTGTACAAGAAAGGGGAGAAGGGACTCAAACACAAGTAGGTTAGAACAGGAAGAAACTTTATACTTGTAGGTAGATCATGGATCTAACTACTCTGCACCCCTCTTCTCACCATCATAGTTGGTCCTTTTTCTCTTTCTCTTTCATGTTCAACCACCCCAAGCAAAGAAGAATTGCTAAAGTTGATTTGATTTAGTAACACGTGGTACTCAGAGCCTACTTGGGCTCCAGCATAGTCACCCAGAGAGAATCAGAGGTCTGTGTGACTGGCAGGCACTACCAGGCATCAGAGTCTTTCCTGTGCACTTGATCCCATTCTTTTTTCATCTGGGCACTGGCAATTCTCAATCAAGTACTCACATCTCTTAAAGAGAAAAGCAAGCTGATTCACTGACATTTAATGCAGATCTGATGCATTCTTTTTTTTTTTTTTTTGGTACCAAATTACTTTTGAAGGAATGGTACAAATGAAAGATATAAGTGGATGGATGATTTGGTACAAGTTATACAAAAGGTAAAGGTAACTCCAACATGCAAGTACTGGTTTGGTGGCCAGGGAAGTCACCCCCGCACCTGTGGGAAGGCAGCCTCAGGCTTAGCTCTCATCACTGTCTCCAGGGTGTGCTTGTCAAAGAGATTCTCTGCCATGCCAGTTTCAGGGGCCCCCAAACTTCCCAAGTTGGTTACATAGTCACCCAATTCTTTGATGGATTCACCTGCTCATGCAGGTAGTGAGTCTCAATGAAGTCACACAAATGAGGGTCATTTCTGTGGGTGGCCAGTGTGTGCAAGTACAGTAGTGACTGATTCACACTTTTTCCAAGTGTAATACAGACTTCATTGCATTCAGCCTGTTCTCCCAGTCATCCCGGGCTGGTTTTTTGATATCCTGAAGGAAGATTCAGCCAACTCATTGGTTCTGCAGCTTCATCAGTTTCTCAGCATGTTCCCCCTCCTCATGAGATTGGTGATGAAAATATGTGGCAAAGTTCTTCAAAGCCACATATCATCACAGTCAAGGTAGTGAGACATGGACAGGTAGATGTAGGAAGCATAGAGCTCCAGGTTGATCAGGCGGTTGATGGTGGCCTCCAAGTCCTGGTGGTAGTTCTGGTGCACCTGTGAGGTGGAAGTGGTCATCGTGGTGGGTGGCTAAGGAGAGGAGGCTGCACAGCACTAGAACTGTGGCAGGGGCCTTGGGGCTGTGAGGAGGTGGCTAAAGGTAGATGTGGGCAGCTGGCTGGGTTGGGGGTCAAGAGCCGGTTCCACCCAGGCATTGTTGAAGCAGAAAACCACAGTGACTCCCCTCAAAGATTGTCTCATTGCATTTCTTGGACTGCATTTTCTTCTCATTGGTCTACACTCTTGACTCAGGCAATCTTATCTGATCCTGTGGTTTTCTTTATTTCTTTCTTTCTTTCCTTTTTTTTTTTTTTGTTTTCTTTTTGATCCTATGCTTTTTAATGGTATCTTAAAAACCATAGGATCCACGATGACCACTTTCACCTCACAGGTGCACCAGAACTACCACCAGGACTTGGAGGCCACCATCAACTGCCTGATCAACCTGGAGCTCTATGCTTCTTACATCTACCTGTCCATGTCACACTACTTTGACTGTCACTTCCCAGTTCCTACCTGTTACCATCCTTCTGAACTTAGACCTATGTATCCAATCCCTATTTAACAGCTGCACTTGGTTCTTTCATAGTCATCTCAAACATAATGTATCTAAACCTGAACATTTGAACCCCTCAACTCCCCACCTCCCTCTGTTTGCAATATGTACCTCCATCAGTGTTTGCCATTTCAATGTGGTACTTTTAATCTCTCATTGCTAATACCTGACACCAGGGTGGTGCCATCCCTGACACTTCCCTCCCTATCTCTCTCACTACCACCCCCATCTAGAACAACACCTAGTCCAGTGGTCGGCAAACTGCAGCTCGCGAGCCACATGCGGCTCTTTGGCCCCTTGAGTGTGGCTCTTCCACAAAATACTATGGCCTGGGAGAGTCTATTTTGAAGAAGTGGCATTAGAAGAAGTTTAAGTTTAAAAAATTTGGCTCTCAATAGAAATTTCAATCATTGTACTGTTGATATTTGGCTCTATTGACTAATGAGTTTGCCAACCACTGACCTAGTCCAATGGAGTTAAGCTTGAAAATGAATTGATAATCCATTCACTTCTCCTGGTCTCTACTGCTCCAACCTGATCCAAGCCACCCTGCTCTCTAACCAGGGCTACACAAGAGCCTGGGGGTTGGTCTCTCCTTCTCCCGATTTTGCTGCCCACCTCAACTCCCTATGCAGCAACCATAACAAATGTTTCTATTGTGGCAAAATATATGTAACAAAAATTTACCATTTTAACCATTTTTAAGTAGTTCGGTAGCACAAGTACATTGTTGTGTAACCACCACCACCATCCATCTTCAGAACTCTGTCATCTTTCCCAGGTGAAACTCTGCACCTATTAAATAATAATAACACCCCACTCTCCCTACCCACCTACCCACAGGCACTGATAACCACCATTCTACTTTCTGTTTCTATGAATTTGACTACTCTGGAAACCTCACATTAAGTGTAATCAGACAGTGTTTGTCCTCTTATATCTGGCTTGGTTTATTTAGCATAATGTTTTCAAGGTTCACCCATGTTATAGTACCTATATGTCAGAATTTCTTTTGTGTAAGGCTGAATAACAGTGCATTGTACATATATATACCATATTTTGTTTATCCTTACATCTGTTGATGAATATGTGGGTTGTTTCTATCTTTTGGCTATTGAGAATAATGCTGCTATAAACATGCAGGTACAAATATGTTTGTGTCCTTGCTTTCAGTTCTTTTGGGTATATATCCAGGAGTAGAATTTCTGGATCAGTGATAATTCTATGTTTAATTTTTTGAGTAACCATAACAAACTTAAAAAGATTAGTTGGAGCCTTAGCCAGTTTTGCTCAGTGGATAGCGCATCAGCCTGCACACTAAAGAAAGGGTCCTGGGTTCAGTTCCCGTCAAGGGCACATATCTTGCTTGTAGGCTTGACTATGGAAGCAACCGATCTATGTGTCTCTCCCCCTCCCTGACACTCTCTCTGAAAATAAATTTTATAATATCCTTGGGTGAGGATTAACACACACAAAACACACACACACACACACACACACACACACAAAATTAGTTGGATTATGTCTTTCCTAAAATCCTTTGATGACTTCCCATTGCACCTGGTAACCACTAAACAGATGTTCCAAATTTTGCCTCTCTGCCCTGGCCTTTCCCACCTTACTCTATTTCACTCAACCCCTTCCTTTCTCACCCTGTTCCAGCCTCACTGGTCTTCTTTCCGTCACTCAAGGACACAAAGTTCATCCTTGTTTCATCACCTTCACATAGCTTTACCTGGCTGGAATTTATTTTTTTCTACTCTTCTACTCCCCAGGTCTCAATTTAAATATCACAGGAAAGTCTTTCCTGATAATGAAAGATGGGGCCAAGAAAACCAAGATGGCAGCATAGGTAAACACCTAAACTGCTGCCTCGCACAATTTCAAAACTACAACTAAAAGACAAAATGTCTATCACCCAGAACCATGGGAAAGCTGGCTGAGTGGAAGTTCTACAACTAGAAGGAAAGAGAAAAGAGCACTGAGATGTGCACAAGCGCTGAAAAGCTGAGGTATGGAGGCGTGCAAATCAGGCTGGCAGTGGGCGACTGGGTGCACTGCTTTTTTCAACCCGAAGGGAGACAAGCTCCTGATTACTCCGAACTCCCGTTTCTGGGGAGATGCTGGGGACCCAAACTCCTATGGGGAGAAGCTGGACTGTCTGCCATCAGGTCAGAAAGTGAGAGTGTCTTTCTTGCAGAGGTGCGCCTAGCAATCATTGTTTACTGCACTGGGGTGCGGGACATGGGGACTTGGAAACACGAAAATGCAGAGACAGCTGACTGGCAGCCATCACTGTTTGCCATGGCCTAGCTTGGTGACTCCCTAAGACACAGCCCCGCACAATCTACAGACCCACCCAAGCTCCACATAGCGGCTTTTGCATATAAATGGCCTGCCCTATCGCAGCTTAACCTAACAAACTGCAGCTCTGGTCAGACAACTCCAAAACCTCCAAACCCCAAGCAAAGAGGAGAAAAATATAGTTCTTGCTGTAGCTCATGCTGGGTGGCCTCAGATAGTAGCTGACCTGCACCCCATTAGAGACCCAGAAGCTAGTGTATCTAGTGATCAGTGTGAGATGACACCAGATTTCAATTACTCACATCCATAAATGACACATTCAAGAGGCAGACTCAGTGAGCACCAAAGCCCCACTGAAACAAGTTCTGCCCCATAAGTGTGTCTCCAGCACAGCAGTTCTTCCATTATAGACACAGCAGGTCCTCACAGCCAATTGGCCTGGAGGTCAATTCCTCCCAGTGACACCAACAACAATCAAGACTTAACTACAACAAGGTTGTACACACAGTCCACAAAGGGGTGCACCAAGAGTGTCCACCTCAGGTAACTGGGAGGCCGACCCACTGGGCCATATAGGACACCTAGCACACAAAGCCACCCTACCAACTCAGGAAAGCAGTGAAAATGCAGAGACAAAGAAACAGATCACAAATGAAAGAAATGGAGGAAAACAAACAACTGGATATAGAGTTCAAAACCATGGTTATAGGTTTTTCAAGAATATCCTAGAAAAGGCCAATAAATTTAATGAGACCCTTGAGGATATGAAAAAGGACCAACTAGAAATTAAACATACACGGACTGAAATAAAAAATATTATACAGAGACCCAACAGCAGACTAGAGGAATGCAAGAATCAAGTCAAAGATTTGAAATACAAAGAAGCAAAAAACACCCAACTGGAAAAGCAAAAAGAAAAATGAATCCAAAATGTTGAAGATAGTGTAAGAAGCCTCTGGGATAACTTTAAGCATACCGACATCCAAATTATGGGGGTGCCAGAAGAAGGAAGAGAGCAAGATACTGAAAACCTATTTGAAGAAATAATGACTGAAAACTTCCCCCACCTGGTGAAAGAAATAGACTTACAAGTCCAGGAAGTGCACAGAACCCCAAACAAAAGGAATCCAAAGAGGACCACACCAAGACATATCATAATTAAAATGCCAAGGGCAAAAGACAAAGAGAGAATATTAAAAGCAGCAAGAGAAAAACAGTTAATTACCTACAAGGGAGCACCCATACGATTGTCAGCTGATTTCTCAACAGAAATTATGCAGGCCAGATGGGAGTGGCAAGAAATATTCAAAGTGATGAATAGCAAGAACCTACAACCAAGATTACTCCACCCAGCAAAGTTATCATTCAGAATTGAAGGTCAGATAAAGAGCTTCACAGATAAGAAAAACCTAAAGGAATTTATCACCACCAAACCAGTATTATATGAAATGCTGAAATGTATTCTTTAAGAAGAGGAAGTAGAAGAAAAAAGTAAAGATAAAAATGATGAACAACAAATACATATCTATCAACAAGTGAATCTAAAAATTAAGTGAATTAAAAATCTGAGGAACAGAATAAACTGGTGAATATAATAGAATCAGGGGCATAGAAAGGGAGTGGATTAATAATTCTCAGGAGAAAAAGGGTTTGGGGGGTACGGGAAGAGACTGGACAAAAATCGTACACCTATGGATGAGGACAGTGGTGGGGAGGTAAGGGCAGAGGGTGGGGTGGGAACCGGGTGGAGGGGAGCTGTGGGGGGGGGGGGGAAGGAGAAACAATTGTAATAATCTGAACAATAAAGATTTATTAAATTAAAAAAAAAAAAGAAAGTCTTTCCTGAGCTAGTCCTAGGCCTCTCCCCTGACCCCACCCCTCAACCACTCATCCCCCCACACACACTCCCTACCATCTAATCCTGATGTTTGGATATAACCTGTATCTCTCAATTGATTGGTTTAGGGGTTGTAAGATCAAGCCTCCTGACTCTCACATTCTCGTTCTTATCCACAACACGGATCACTTGGTTGAATAAATGAAGAGCCAGTTACATTATGAGTTTTTGTTGTTACTTTTCTTGCTGTTGCTTATGTGTCTTCATAAAATGATGGTTGAGCTCTCTTATTGGTGTTTGTATATGCCATGCCATTTGACATGCACAAAATGTTGTATCCCCCTAAATTCATTTGTTGAAGCCCTGGTCCTCAATGTGATGGTATTGGGAGTGGGCCTTTGGGAGGTGATTTGGTCATGAGGGCAGCGACAGGATTGGTGCCCTTATAAGAAGAGACACCAGTGAAAATCTCAGTGGTGGCCTGAGAATCCAAGATGGCGGCGTAGGTAAACACCTAAACTGCTGCCTCCCACAACAATTTAAACTGCAACTAAAAGACAAAACGTCTATCACCCAGAACCACGGGAAAGCTGGCTGAGTGGAAGTTCTACAACTAGAAGGAAAGAGAAAAGAGCTTTGAGACGCGCACGAGCGCTGAAAAGCTGAGGTACGGAGGCGCGTGATCTGGGCTGGCTGCGGGCGACTGGGTGCGTTGCTTTTTTCAACCCGAACAGAGACAAGCCCCCGATTACTCTGAAATCCAGTCTCTGGGGAGACGCGGGGGACCCAAACTCCTACGGGAAGAAGCTGGACTGTCTGCCAGCGAGGGTGGCTTGCTTGCAGAGCTGCGCGCAGGAATAATTGTTTACTGAACTGGGGCACGGGACTCGCGGATGCCTTTGGGGACACAGAGCTGGGTAACTAGCAGCCATTGCTGTTTGCCACGCCCTAACCTAGTGACACCCTGAGGCCCCGCCCTGCACAACCTACAAACCCACCCAAGCTCCAAGCAACCGAGTTAGCATAAGAAAAGCCTGCCCTATCGCAGCTTAACCTAGCAAACTTGCAGCCCGGGTCAGACAGTTCCAAAACCTCCAAACCCCAAGCAAAGAGGAGAAAACTGCAGCTCTCACTGTAGCTCCTGCTGAGTGGCCTCAGACAGTAGCTGACCTGCACCCCATTGGAGATCCAGAAGCCAGTGTACCTAGTGGTCAGTGTGAGACACCAGATTTCAACTCCTCACATCCATAAGTGACACATTCAAGAGGCAAACTCAGTGAGCACCGAAGCCCCACTGAAACAAGTCCTGCGTGTCTTCAGCACAGCAGTTCTTCCATTATAGACACAAGGAGTGCTCACAGCTAATTGGCCTGGAGGTCAATTCCTCCCAGCGTACCAACAGCAATTCAGGCTTAACTACACCAAGACTTTGCACTCAGCCCACAAAGGGGTGTACCAAGAGCATCCACATCAGGTGATTGGGGAGGCTGAGCTACTGCCCCCTATAGGTCACCTACCACACAAAGCCACTCCATCAACACAGGGAAGCAGCCAAAATGCAGAAACAAAGAAACATGTCACGAATGAAAGAAATGAAGGAAAGCAAACTATTGGATGACATAGAGTTCAGAACCACATGTATAAGGTTACTCAAGAATCTTCTAAAAACTGCTGAGAAACTTGATGACACTTCTGAGGAGCTTAGTAAGACCTTCAAGGACCTTAATGAGAATGCCAAAAAGATGGAAAAGGATCAGTCAGAAATGAAGCATACACTGTCTGAAATAAAAAATATACAGAAACTCAACTGTAGATCAACGTACCCCAAGAATCAAACCAAAGATCTGAAATATGTGGAAACAAAAAACATCCAACCAGAAAAACAAAAAGAAAAAAGAATCCAAAAATATGAAGATAGTGTAAGGAGCCTCTGGGACAACTTCAAGCGAACCAACATCCGAATTTTTGGGGTGCCAGAAGAAGGGAGAGAGCAAAATATTGAAAACCTATTAGAAGAAATAATGACAGAAAACTTTCCCTACCTGGTGAAAGAAATAGACTTACAAGTCCAGGAAGCACACAGAACCCCATACAAGAGGAACCCAAAGAGGACCACACCAAGACACATCATAATTAAAATGCCAAGGGCAAAAGACAAAGAGAGAATATTAAAAGCAGCAAGACAAAAACAGTTAATTACCTACAAGGGAGTACCCATACGACTGTCAGCTGATTTCTCAACAGAAACTATGCAGGCCAGAAGGGAGTGGCAAGAAATATTCAAAGTGATGAACATCAAGAACCTACAACCAAGATTACTCTACCCAGCAAAGCTATCATTCAGAGTTGAAGGTCAGATAAAGAGCTTCACAGACAAGAAAAAGCTAAGGGAGTTCATCGCCACCAAACCAGGATTACATGAAATGCTAAAGGGTATTCTTTAAGAAGAGGAAGAAGAAGAAAAAAGTAAAGATAAAAATTATGAACAACAAAATGACATCAAATACATACCTACCAACAAGTGAATCTAAAAATCAAGTGAATAAAAAATCTGAAGAACAGAATGGACTGGTGAATATAATAGAATCAGGGACATAGAAAGGGAGTGGACTGACGATTCTCAGGGGAAGCAAGTGTGAGGGGTGCGGGAAGAGATTGAACAAAAATCTTACTCCTATGTATGAAGACAGTGGCGGGGGGTAAGGGCATGGGGTGGGGTGGGGAATCAGGTGGAGGGGAGCTATGGGGGGGAAAAAAGTGGAACACCTGTAATAATCTGAACAATAAAGATTTATAAGAAAAAAAAAAAAAAAAGAAGAGACACCAGAGAGCTTGATCGATCTCTCTTATTGAGTGCACTAAGGAAAGGCTATGTTAGGATACAGTGAGAAGGTGGCCATTTGTAAGCCAGGAAGAGAGCTCTCCCCAGAAACCAACCATGCTGGGACTCTGATCTTGGACTTCCAGCCTCCAGAACTGTGAGAAAATAAATGTTTTTCGTTTGAAATTTAAGCCATCTAGTCTATAGTGTTTTTTTATAGCAGCCAGAGCAGACGAATACACCCTCTACCTCAAATCCATCATGTTACACTCAACTGGTATAATATGAGCATGTTACTTAGCATTGCTGTCATTAAATCTCATAATAGAATTGGTTGTTCATATGTCTGTTCCTTTCTCCCCCCCTCCCCCACATTGATTTTTAGATAGAGTGGAAGGGAAGGAGATAGAGAGAAATATTGATGTGAGAGAAACACATCCATTGGTTGTATCCCCACATGCCCTGACCAGGGCTGGGGCTCAAACCTGCAAACCAAATATATGCCCTTGACCAGGAATCCAACCTATGATCCTTTGGTGCGCAGGCCGACACTCTAATCGCTGAACCACAGGGGCCAGGGGCCATGTGCCTGTTTCCATCATCAGACTTAAACTACTAGATGAGGTAGGAACCACATGTGATTTATTTCTTCTTTATCTTGCCTGTTGTTAACCCTATTCAGAGCCATACACTGAGAGGCATGTTTTTAAAAGTTGGCTGAAATTATTTGGTGGCTTGGTTTAACTACATCTATAGCAATTTTACATTTATGAATATATTCTCTTTCCAAAAACAGTTTTGACTAAACTTGGTTTCTCAAATGTTAGTAATTGTCAAACACTTTAAATCACTATCTAGCCATATTGCAATTAGAGCAAAAATATGATGCATACTTATGCTAACTAGTGAGTGATTTAAGTTACCACATTTCCCTTTATTTTGTGAATGTTTTGTCAGCATTCAGACTGAGTGCCTAAATTATTTAAATGTCTCTCTGTGTGTATACACAAATGTTAATAATAACTACCATTGCTGAGTTCCTGCATCTTGTAAACCCATAGTGATGGGCTCTTAATGCTATGCTAAAGTGCTTTATATATATGATATAATTTAATCTTCACATAATCCTGTAATGTAAATATTTTTATTCCAGGTTTGTGGAAGGGAAAACGTACTCTCACAAAGACTGAGTAACTCCCTAAGGCTACCTAGCAGGTGAGTGGTAGAGTCAGGATTTGAACTCAGGCTGTCTAAGTCCAAAGCCACGCCCTTACATATTTGCTGTGAATAATCAGTCAGCTTTATCTTCCCTAAAGTCTGGGCTACGCTCATTTCCTTCTTTAATGTATCCTTAGTGCAATGGAAAGCAACCTTATCCTTGGAGTTGATCTTATTTCTTAAGCTGGGAGGCCTCCCTGAGAACAGAAGTTACAGTTTAAGGAAAATTTCAGGTCATTTAACGGTCAGGGCAGGCTAGGTCATGCTTAGTGAAAACAACCTCAAAATCCCAATGGCCTACAACAACAAACAGTTTATTTCTAGCTCACATTATGTCTGTTGCAGGCTCAGCTCCATGTCCGGAACCCAAGCTGGTGGCAGCCTTTATTTGACATTGCCTATCTTCAGACAGAAGAAAAGGGGGACAGTGAAAACACACAATAACCTCATTGGCCAAAGTCACATGGCCAAGCCTGATATCATGGGGTGGGAATTACAGTCCTTGCCCAGAAAGGAACAGCTATTACTTTGAACCATATTACAGTCTATCATAAAGTTCTTTTTCACTATGAAAAAATAAAAAAACTTATTATTTCAGTCTGGAAAGAACATTTTTGTTCTGTATTCCATAAATCCATAGCACTGTGCTGCTTTTGCCAGAACACTATGGTAATATCTTCTTTTTTATTTTAAAGGATAACATTTCATCTAAGAACTTAGAACTCAGAGAATGCATAATTTAAGGTGTATGAAACAGAGGCCTTTTTTAATAAACAAAACCACATGAATACAATAAAACTAATTTTTCAAATGCAAACTCTTCTATATAAGTGTACATTATATCTCCTGAACAACAGTCATCAATTCAAAAATTAGAAATATTTTCATCACTAAGTTTTGGCCTTGTATCTGCACTATACTGTCTGATTCAGCATTCAGAGCACCTTTTTATTTCTCATAGTTCTGGAAGCTGGAAGTCTGAGATCAGGGTGCCAGTAGAGGCAGTGTCTAGTAAGGCCTGTTTCCTGGCTCCTAGATGGCTGTCTTTGGGAGTAACCTCATTTGGCAGAAGGGGCTCACTAGAGTCTCTTTTATATAAGGGCACTAATTTCATTCATGAGGGCTCCACCCTCATAACCTACTCACCTCCCAAAGGCCCCAGCTCCTAATACTATTGCATTGGGCATTAGGGTTCAACATAAGAATTTGGGGAGACACAAATACTTAGTCTATAGCAGTGATGAGATTACCATTTGAATGGATAGACTGAGTAAAGCAGATGGCTGCATCTCACTTCTGTGGGTGGGCCTCATCCAATCTACTGGAGGCCTGAACAACAGAGCAAAAGGCTGAGTAAAGGTAATTTTTGTTCTCTCTCTCTCTCTCTCTCAACTCTTTCCCCTTGCCTGATTGCCTCCCAGCTGGGACATGAATCTTCTCCTGTTTTAAGGACTTGGACTCAGATTGGAACTACACCATCAGCTCCCCTGAGTCTTCAGCTTGCCAATTGCAGATCTTGAGACTTCTCAGCCTTCATAACTGGCACGAGCCAAACCTTATAATTAATATGTATATAAAATATTCCTTACAGTTTGTATATATTTACATATGTATATGTATGTATATGCATATGTAGATGTAGATATATATACATATTGGCTCTGTTTCTCTGGTGAACCCTGACTCACACAAACAGATTAGAAAATCTTCCTGCTGTATGGTTGGGAAAACTGTGGTTTAAAGAGATGCAACTCTTCTTGAGTCATATAGCAAGCAAGGTCTCTGGGCTCCACACTCTGGATTTACAACCTGAACCAAACCAGCAGCAGGGCAGGTTTGCTGTGTGACCTAAATTTGGCCAGCATCCCCCTTGACCCCAAGCCCAGCGTGGCACAGGCCAGGGTGAGCTTTGTTGCCTGTGGTTGCTTCCAGGGACCTGGCTCCAGAGTATCTATCACAAGCCTGCCTTGCTCACACCAAGTGTATGGAAGGGACCTCTGCCTTCCAATTAGGCTCTGGCAGACATGAGGCATGGAGCTTTCGGATGGTATGGGTCCTCGTATTTTCAAGGACAAGATCAGAGATTAGTCCAGTTGGCTCTTTCTGTGCCAGCCAAAATACTCTCAACTATAATTAAAACAAAAGTAAAAAGAGCCAAATAAAATTTGCAGGGGCCAAACTTTCCATGCCTTAAGCCTGATAACATGTTTTAAAACCAAGGAATCAAACAAGGTCAAGAAAATAATTTTGTTCTATTGAAGTGACCCCAGAAACTTTCTGCTTTGTGGAAGGGTATAATCAAACAGAAGCACGTGGTAAATCACCTGGCCACCATCACCACACTGGTTCTGAATGAAGCTAGCCTACAGTTACACAGGCTTAGATGGCATGCAGATGGCCAATGGGCCCGTGAAAAGATGCTCAACATCACTAATCTTCAGGAAAATGCAAATCAAACCATCATGGTAGGTCGGATTTTTCAAATGCCAAAAATTTATATGTGCATATAAATATTTCAGCTCATTTCTATTTATTTCTAAAGGTATTATATATTCATATATCAGCAAATGTATGTAGAATGATATATTTATATGAATTGATCATTAAATTTATACCTTTCTGTACTTGGAAATACTTAGATAAGACCCCTCCACAATAATAAGATATCACCTCACTTCTGTTAGGGTGGCTTTTATCAAGGACAAGAGATAACAACAATTGGTGAGTATGTGGAGAAAAGAGAACCATGTGCACTGTTTCTGGGACTGTAAATTGGTACAAGCACTATTGAAACCAGTATAAAAGTTCCTCAAATAATTAAAAAAATATATTATGGTCCAGCAACCCCACTTCTGTGTATTTATCCAAAGAATATATCAACAAGTATCTCAACAAGATATCTGCACCCCCAAACATCACCTGGTACACCGTAAATATATACAAGCATTACTATTCACAATATCCAAAACACGGAAGCAACCTGAGTGTTCCTTGATGGATAAATAGATAAAGAAAATGGGATTATATATATATATACGAAATTCGTGCACTGAGGAGGAGGGGACCCTCAGCCTGGCCTGCACCCTCTCACAGTCCAGGAGCCCTCAGGGGATGTCCGACTGATGGCTTAAGCCCACTCCCCCCAACGGGGAGCAGACCAAAGCCATCAGTAGGACATCCTTAGCGTTGCCAGGGAGGCAGGAGAGGCTCCCACTACTGCTGCTGTGCTCGTCAGCCATGAGCCCAGCTTCTGGCTGACCAGTGCTCCCCCTGTGGGAGCACACTGACTGGTCATTCCGCTGTCGGGCCAAAACCGGCTCTCTGACATCCCCCAAGGGGTCCTGGATTGTGAGAGGGTGCAGGCCAGGTTGAGAGACCCCACTGGTGCACAATTGGGGCCAGGGAGGGATGCGGGAGATTGGCCAGCTAGGGAGGGACTGTGGGAGGGCTCCAGGGCATTTCCGGCCCATCTCACTCAGTCCTGATCAGCCAGACCCCAGCAGCAAGCTAACCTATCAGTTGGAGCATCTGCCCCCTGGTGGTCAGTGCATGTCATAGCAAGCAGTTGAGCAGCCTTAGCATATCATTAGCATATTATGTTTTGATTGGTTGAATGGCTGACTGGATGACCAGACACTTAGCATATTAGGCTTTTATTATATAGGATGATGTAAATGCATCATAACAGAGGCTGTGTGGTAAGGCCTAAGACGTCCCCTCTGTTAAAGGAATCGGGGACCATATTGTCACGCACTCATTCAGTGAACATCTCCAGTGCTTTCTCTAGCCCTGAGCACTCTTTCTGTGGGTTCCCAGGTGACAGAATTTCTGCCAACGACCCCCAAGGGTCCCTCCAAGGAGACACTGCCAACAGACACCACACTGGCTTATCTGACTCTCAGATTTGTTTCGTTTTGTTCATTTGTACATTTCTTACAGTGGAATCTGTGTCTGACATGCTAGACTTGGACTATTTCACATTGACAAAAAGATATGAGTCTCTAGGCCCCCCAGCAAGACAGCCTCTGCAAGTCCTCCTGGGAGATCGGACAACTGCCCATGGGGACCATGGAGAATGAACCCATTGTCTCCTCAGGCAAACAATTGGCAGGAGTCACACATTTCCCAACATTTAGGATCCAGGCAACACTGTGACGGGGTCCAGGGTGACTGGTATCCATGGTGGGCAGACCCCAGTGGCCCCGCTTCCTGATGTCCTGCCTCGTGTGAACACTTCCTCTCGAGTGTGGGAAAGGCCATGGCTGCTCCTAACAGCCCAGCCAGGGAGCTGGGATGGGGCTCCTGCAGCTCCCTGGGGCCTGTCCGGCTCAGTCGTGGCAGCCACGGCGGGAGGCCCCCTGGGGGACTGGAGAAGCCATGGCAAGAAGCCAGGGTGGCCTCTAGGACCTCAGGGAGTCTCTGTCCACAGCCAGCACGCAGCTGGGCCTCTAGTCAGACAGTCCCCAGGACGGGTCCTGCCAGTGTCCCGATGAGCGTGGGCCAGAAGGCTCCCTGATCACCACAGCCTTGCACAGCGTGTGAGAGCTGGAGCAGAAGGTCCGCTAAGATCCCAATCTGACCGCAGCATCTGTGAGACCCAGGCCTGTTGTTGGCTGAGTCCATGGGGGGTTTACTGCCCCCACTGCCCTCCGCTACCACCTCCCCTCTCCTGCAGCACTGCCGTCTGCCTGCCCAGCTCCCGTGTTCCTGCACCACTCAGCGTCTCCCCCCCTTCCTCGCCCCGTGTATTCCTAAGTGCACCTCACTTTCTGAAGTGCTGGCCTCACCCTCCCGCCACTTACTCTCCACTTGCTGACTCATTGGCCACAGAGCCTCTGACCCCATCCCCCTGGGGGCCAGTTTCCATCCTCCTGTAATGAAGGACCACACACATGGGCTGACAGCAGCGGACGCTGATGGACTTGCAGTTCTGTTGGTGGGGACACAGCAGCGGCACTGGGTGTGGCAGGCGTGTCTCTGTCCAGGGGCTCCGGAGAACCACTGGCTCCGTGTCCAGCCTCCTCCTTCAGCAATCACAGCCGAGCCCCTCACACTTCCTCAGGTCCTCCTTCTGCCTCCCTTGGCCCCCCGCCATCACAGAGGCCCAGGGATTCAGGGGACCCTCCCGCCTCAGTCAGCTGAGGTGCCATCGCAATTCCACCCGTTTAGCTTGTGTGTCGCCCTGTAACACCTGGGGACGGGATGCAAATGTCAAGGCCAGTTTTCCTGCCTTCACATATTGTGAGAACTGTAAGTACAAACAACGGTCTGAGACCTCCCTGAAGCCTCGGGTTCACCCTCCTGGGGACGTACACCCTCAGGAGACCCCAAAACGCACAGAGTGCTCACATCTAAGGGCTCTGCTCCCCACGTGCTCCCTGGCACTGGACACGTCCTGAGGATATATTTTAAGGAGGGACATTTAATGGTTCACAAACCACATCATAAAAAATGACGGCTGGGTCTGCCTTCTTGTGAAAACGCCTCCCAGTTTGGCCTTCATGGTTCACACCCTCTTATTATCCTCTCACAACATGAAGGGGTTGGAGGTGCAGCTGTGATGATGAGCTGAGCAGTGAGAGCGCTGGAGCCCCTCAGAGCCAGTGCCAGGCCTGCAGGACGAGGGGGGGCGGGGAGGTGGCAGCCACTGCTTCACAACCCCCAGCAGCAGTTGCTTCAGGGGCTCCACTGGATGACTCCCCGTTGTGCATCAATGCTCTCAGTGGGAGTCCCAAATTTCCCAATAAATCTCCAAACAAAATTAATTTTAATGGCTTTACTTAGCCTTAATGGACTATTTCTATTGGTATCTGCTCCTTTTGTGAGGTTGTTGAGGAAATACTTAGAGAGGAACAAATCAACAGGCCAATGAGGGAAACAATTGGTCCAAAATTTTTTGAAACAAATTGCCTGTGTGCTATCTACTCACACTCCTTCTGTGTGCAGTGCTCACACTTCATCTGGGGCCCAGCTCGAGTGACCTGGAGGAAGCACAGGGAGAGCAGTAACCACTGGTCCCCTGGCGCTGCTGGTGGTATCCTTTCTTTCTTGTGGAGTGTCTAGGGAGGGGAAGCAGCTGCAGTGCCCAAGGCTGAGTTCCAGGAGGCCGGCAGCGCTGTCAGGATCGTGCCAGCAGCACTGGTCCATTGGTTCCTGTCCTGTCCTCTGGAGATTGAACCTGCAAGACTATTAAGGAAGGCAGTCCCCAGTTCCGCCCGCCTCTGCCACTGATTGATTGGAGTCTGAGGGCCGGGAGGGGGCACCAAGAGGCCTGCCTTCCATCTGTCCACTCACCTCACCAGTCACTGCTGCCGCAGATTTAACAGTGCCTGAGGACCCCGGTTCTCCCATTAGCCATCCCCTGATCAATAGAACCTGCTGTTCGGTCGTCCGTCGGTCATTTAGGTCGTGATGGACCCTGGCTCTTTATATATTAGTATATATAATGGAATCATATTTAGCCATAAAAAAGAAGGAAATCCTGCCATTTGCAACAACATGAATGAATCTGGAGATTATGCTATTGAAATAAACCAGATACAAAAAGACAAATATTGTATGATCTCATTTACATGTGAAATATAAAATGGTCAAACCCATAGAAACAGGGCTGAGGGAAAGAGGAAAGAGGAGGTATTGGTCAGAGGATACAAAGTTTCATTTATGCAGGATGAAAAATTTCTGGAGCACTAATGTACAGCATGGTGACTATAGTTAACAATGTTTATCATACACTTGAAATTTGCTAAGAAAATGGATCTTAAGGGATCTCATCACAAAAATATAAATGAAGATAACTATGTGAGGTGATAGATGTGTTAATTAGTTTGATTTTGGTAACCATTTCACAATATATACACATACCAAACATCACCTGCTATACCTTAAATATATACAATTTTTATTTTTCAATTATACCTCAATAAAGCTAGTGGGGAGGTGGGCAAACAAAGAAAAGAAACAGATTTAGCCTGAGATGCCTGGCTTTGTGATTTGTGATCTTGAACGAATAACTTATCACACCTGACCCTCATGATCTTTTATTGGTAAATGAACTTTAATAATATCTAACTCATGTCGTCATTGCAAAAATTTAAATGAGATCCTATGTATCAGGGTATCTCAAACTCAGCGTTATTGACACTTAAGCCAGATAATTCTTTGTTGTAGGCTGTCATGTGCATTGTAGGATGTTTAGCAACAGCCCTAGCCTTTAGCCATTACAGCAACACTCTCCCAAGCTGGTATGACCAAAAATGACTCCAGATAGTGCCAAATCCTCTGGTGGGGTGGGGTGGGGGTAGGAGACATTGCCCCTTATTGAGAACTACTGTTATATATGAAGGTATTTTGTAAAATCATAAAACATTGTCCAGTGGTTGGTTTTTTTAATATTAAAGCTCATTCTTTATGTAACATTTTTTTCAATCACAGTTTATATTCGATATCCTTTTGTATTAGTTTCAAGTGTACAGCATAGTGGTTAGGCTAACTGTTAGGCAATCATATACTTTACAAAGTGTTCCTCCTGATATTTCCCAGCAGGAACTATACATAACTGTTAAAAATTATTGACTATATTGCCTATGCTGTTCTTGACATCCCCATGATTGTTTTGTAACTACAAATCTGTAATTTTCAATCCTTTCATCTTTTTCACCCGTTTCCCAACAAAAATATATAACACTTTATGAATTTGTGTATCATCCTTGCTCAGGGACCATGCTGATCTTCTCTGTATCATTTCAATTTTAGCACACGTGCTGCTGAAGCGAGCACCAGATGTTGATTATTATTAACATGCAATTACTTTATTTTATTTTTTTATTTTTCACTATCCTCAAGACATTTTATTCATACTTACATGGATGAAAAATTAAAATACTTTAAGAATTTTAAAATAAACAACAATTGAATTTATACACTAAAAATATACCTCTGCCTTTCCTTTCACTGGTAATTGAAAGCATTCTCGGTAGAGGGAAAAGTTAGTGTGCAGGTTCCAAGGAAGAAAGAAGTCCAGTAGGTGGAGATTACTGACAGAGTGGGAGAGTGGTAAAGGAGATTTCTTGTGCTAAGGCAAAAGGATTTCAAATTCAATCAAAGTTTTCATTATCAAGAATTTTAAAATAATGAAGAGACTTACTTGCAGTCTATATTATAATCGTTACCTTGTAGTTACCCTTAGATTCCACCAAAAGTGTATCTCAGCTGCAAAGACAGAAGTACCTGATACACAGTAATTCAGGGCTATTGCCCCAAGCTGTGCCCACCAGGAGCCTCTGCCCAGCCCCTCTGCTTCATCTTCCAGACCAGGTATACACGATGCTTATGGTACTCCTGGATCATTATGTGTCCCATCGATTCCACTCTCCCTCAATAAGCAGCAGCTGGCTCCTGAAACAGATGTCCAGCTGGTAAATGACTTATTGGGCTGCACTCAGAGCCTTGCATCAGAGCAGCAAATGACAGCTATCCTTCAAAATATGTGCTATTTGCAGGGATGATGGGGCTTGTGGTCAGACACTGCTCCATTATGAATGCCCTCTGAGGAGTTCAGTATAGGGATGGATCGCGATGATTCTAAAGTAACCACTTCCAAATCTTGACTGGTTATCTTAATATATACAGAAGAGCAGTGGCATGTAAAATGCAAAAGCCACCGAGATTCCCTATGGAAATGTACAATGGTTGTTGTGTGGCATGCAGAAGCCCTGGTTGTTTTATGTTTCTAACAAAGTTTGAGCATACGACAACCGTTTTTTAGACAAGGAGGCCACATGGTCCCCAAGCATATGAGAGACAGGAGAGAGCCGGGGACCAAATGCACAGAGCTCTTACCATTATTGACTGTGAAGTCCCCAGACTGTGACCCTGCAAGTGCTAGTACAATTTCTCCATCTTTCTATGCTCTGTATCTGTATTTGTCTGAGTCCATTTGGGCTGCTATACCTCAGACTGAGGTGCTAAAACAACAGACATTTATTTCTCACTGTTCTGGAGACCAGAAGTCCAAGACCAAGGTGCCGGCACATTTGATGTCTGGTGAGAGCCTACTTCTTGTTCCATAGATGAGACTATGTTTTTGCTGTGCCCTCACATGGTGAAAGGGGTGAGGGAGCTCTCTTTTATAAGGGTGCTAATCCCATTCACGCGGGCTGCACCCTCATGACCTCATCACCTCCCCTAATACCACTCTCCTCAGAATATTCAATATTCTGATCACTTTGGGGGTCAGGATTTCAACAGATGAAATTGGGGAGGGAGCACAAAACATTCAGTCCATAACAACATCTGACACTTGAAAGCTATTTAATGAATTATAAATTTGCATCAAAATGTAGTTCTCAAACTTGCCAGCATATTGGAATACCTGGACAACTTGAAAAATATGTACTGGTACATGAGCCCTACCAGAGATTCTGGTGGAGGGCATGTTCTGGACATTTTCAGCTCCACTGATAATTCTAATATGTGGTCAATATGTGACCTCATGTGGTCTACTATGTGAGAACTATTGGTACAGAAAGAACATAATGCAAGTGTTGCTTTGCTGCACAACTGGACATAACCCATAGGCTGGTTTCTGTCTGGGAAGCTGCCTTTCACTTGTCCTGTGTTCAAGCCATCAGTGGTTCATGCCAAACAGTCCTATCTCATCTCCTCATATTTCAGCAGGTACAGTCTCCAGTGCACACTTCCTTCCTCTTCTGTTTTAAATTTTCCTGAATGCATTTCCTTGGACTTTTCTCAAGAGTCAGAAGCTACTCAGCTTCATATCAAATATACCTCCTGGAGAAATTCCAGAACCTTCATATAAACACTAGAGGCCTGGTGCACGAAATTCATGCACGGGGGAGGAGGGTTCCCCTCAGTCTAGCCCGCACCCTCTCCAATCTGGGACCCCTTGGGGGATGTCCAACTGACCAGCAATTGGACATCCCTCTCACAATCCTGGACAACTGGCTCCTAATTGCTCACCTGCCTGCCTGCCTGATCACCCCAAACTGCCCCCCTGCTGGCCTGGTTGCCCCCAACTGCCCCCATGCCAGCCTAATCACCCCCAACTGCCTCCCCTGCTGGCCCGGTCACCCCCAACTGCACCCCCCACCAGTCTGGTCACCCCTAACTGCCCCCCACTGGCCTAGTCAACCCAACTGCCCCCCTGCCAGCCTGATCACCCCCAATGAACCCCCCACCCACCAGCCTGGTCACCTCTTACTGCCCCCCCTGGTGGCCTGGACACCCCCAACTGCCCTCCCCACCAGCCTGGTTGCCCCACACAGCCTGCCGTTCAGTAGTTTGGTCGTCCCTTACTAACCCCCCTGCTGGCCTAGTCATAGGCAGCCATCTTGTGAGGGTGTGAGGGTCAATTTGCATATTACTTCTTTATTATATAGGATTAAGTGATAAAGAGAAAAACAGAAGGCCAGGGTGCTAAATATGAGGGTGATGGGGAAGCAGTCTCAATCACAGCCTTGGTAAAAGGTTAAACCATCAATTAACTCACAAGTGTTGCAATAGCCAACAATTACAGGGTTGACTCTTGTGGAGACCAGCTTTGGGAATGTCAGTCATATCAGCAAAACAGAATTTGGGCCTATGAGAACCTTCTAACATCCTTCAAAGCACATCAGTGATCAGCTGTCTCCTCTACCTGTGTGTAGAACTCTCTCTAACCCTTTCGAAGGTGGTAGGAGGAGAAGACAGAAAAAAGAAAATGGCCAAAGGAAAAGCAGAAGAAAACAAAGGGTTTAATGCTCTAGCTTTGATTCCACTGAGATAGCCGTGCAGGCACACAAGGAATAAGCACTCGGGAAAACTGCCGTCTGAGACCTTTACTGAGTCCTTCCATCAGTCCGGCTCTGTGATACTCCAAGTGCTAATTGTGTGCATTTCTCTTTCCCTGTTGATTTTTTGTGGCTTTAGGGAGCCCAGATAAAAGTAACTATCCATGGAAGGGAAGATGGTTGCCAACGGGAAGGCAGACTGCAAGATACTGTGTGAGTGAGAGAACAAAGGGAGAGTGTGGATCACATGGGGAGTGTTTGTTAGTGTGTTGAGGGACAGCTATACTCCAGGAGACTGTGGGGGATGACTGGACAGGGTTCCGCTGACCAGGCAGCCCCCACTGCTGCTGGGTTCCTCTGACATAGAGACCGCGCCATCTTGAAGGGGAAAGTGGATGTTATTGGAAGCCTGAAAATCTACAACTATGGCACCCAGCGAACAGCTGCGAACCCAAGAACACCGGTTCCCAAGTGGCGTGAGCATGCAGATTCAGAAGAGTTCTGCACCCCCTCACAGAAGGTCATATTTCCCCTGGGATAAGGTGAGGTCTGTGGTCTGGGCAGGATAGAGAAACACACACGGCAGGAGCTGGAGAATCCGGGGAAGTCTGTGACCAGAAAAAATTCGCAGCTGTTGGCGCTGGTGTGATCTGCGAATGTGGAAGGAGGTCTGCAGAGCTGCTAACAGAAGGGAACTCTAAAAAGCAACCCATAGCTGAACTGGGAGCAGAAGGACAGCCTAGAGATTTTGGGGGTGTGCCGGCTGCTTGGACCCAAGGGGAAAGGAGACTGCACAGATTTACGTGCAGCACCAGGGTTCACGCACTTGCTCTGGCTTCTCTCTCTCTCTCTCTCTCTCTCTCTCTCTCTCTCGTTTTTTTGTTTTGTTTTGTTTTGTTTTGTGTGTTGTTGTTTTTTTTTTTGGGGGGGGGGGTTGTATCTCTTTGGATCCTTGCTTCTGACTGCTGAGCCCAGTGCATAGGATCACCCAATTGGGGACACTCTAGGTGACTGCAGGGGAAAGTTGTTTTTGTGGAACCTGGGAATCAGACTGAGGAATAGCAATCAGAGAACCAGCTCTGGGGCAGGCCATTTCCCCAAACCGGTATTAAGTGCCATGGGGAAAACAAAACCTAAAACCTAGCTAGAGAGGACCTATAGACCTGGAGGTCAATCCAGAAACACTGCCACCCAGGGGTTGAATCACAAATTGACTCTTGTGTAAACACAAATAAAGTAGTATAAGAAATAAAAATGTACTGCTTGCTTAAAAATCAGGACTGTGGCCTACAACACTGAGGAGCAGTGGAACGCAGGAAATTTCAATACTGTCCTGACTAGGAAACAGGCATTCCAAACAGAACAGTAGAGGAAGTGAATGACCTTCACTACTCTACATTTTTAATTTTTTTTCATCTTTTACTTAAGAAACAAAATTTTTTTTCTTTTTTCCTCACTTGATTTTACCTTTTTAATTACTACATTTTTATTTTCAATCAGTATTATTACTACTACTATTTTACCTTTTTTTTAAAAGTGTCGTTTTATTTTATCTTTATTTTACTTTGGGATTAGGGTTCTACATCCTATTTTCATCTTTCCTTTAGCACCATTTTATTCTATCTCAACTTTACCTTTATACCAACACTCTCTTCCTCACTCTTCCCATTTTGTTGTCCTGTTTCTTTTACAATATTCCTGCTTTAGATTTTCCCTATTCCTTCTTTTTACCCTCTGTTAAAATCTCACTCTACTTATATATCTAATTTCCAATCCCCTGCTCCAAGTCCATACACACCACACCTCTCTCTTCTCTTTCTTCACTATCCAAATTTTTTCCTCCTCTCTGTCCTTTTGTTGTTGTTTGCTTGGTTGTTTATTATATAGGGTTTTTTATGCTTGTTTGTGAGAGTGTTTCACTTTTTCTTTTTGTTTTTTTCTTTTGTTTTGTTTTTGTTTGTTTTTTTGCTTCTGTTTTCCCTTGCCTCACTTAATATTAGTTGTTGTTTGTAGTTTGTATTCATTTCTAGGTATTTGTTGCTGGCATTTGTTGGGATTAGTGGCTGTTCTATTGGAGTTTTCTCCCCATATAAATAGTTTTTTCCCCTCTTCTTTCTTATTCTCTTTCTTTTCTCTCTCACTTTTATTTTACTTTTCCCAATTTCATTTTTGCACTCCTTTTTTTCTCTCTTCTTCTTTAATTCTTATCCTGTAATTCACCTTTCTCTGGTGGTCAACTTTATTTGGGGTTATTAATATCATGAATACATTTGTGTTCAGTGCCTTATGTGCTGTGCCTTGTTGTGTTGTATTTTGTGCCTTTAAGTCAATGCAGGAGAGAGAGAACTACATACCAGACACCCGGAGAAGAGAGATCATGGGGAGACAAAGAAACAGCCCACATATGAAAGAAAAGCAGGCATCACCAGAAAAAGAAGTAAACGAAATGGAGGCAAGCAACCTGTCAGAGAAAGAATTCAGAGAAATGGTCATAAAGTGGATGAAAATAATAAAAGACAGATTCAACAATATGTGTAAGAATCAAGAGGAAATGAAGAAGAACCAAGAAGAAATGAAAAATGATATCGCTGCTATAAAGAACTCAATAGAAAGCATCAACAGTAGACTAAAAGAATCAGAGTACCACATCAGTGAGCTAGAAGACAAGGTAGGAAAAAATACCCAAGTAGAGCAGCTTCTACAAAAAAAAATTAAAAAGCAGGAGGAGAGCCTAAGGGAACTTTGGGACAACACGAAACAAAACATCATCCACATAATAGGGGTGCCAGAAGGAGGGGAAAACTGAGCAAGGAATAGACAATCTGTTTGAAGAAATAATGACAGAAAACTTCCCTGGTATAGGGAAGAAAAAACCCACACAAATCCAAGAAGCTCACAGAGTCCCAAACAAAATGAACCCCAAGAGACTGACGCCAAGGCACATTATAATTAAATTGGCAAACACCGTCAACAAAGTAAGGATCTTAAAAGTGGCCAGAGAGAGACAGAAAGTTACCTACAAAGGATCCCCCATCAGACTAGCGACTGATTGCTCAGCAGAAACACATCAGGCCAGAAAGGAATGGAATGAAATATACAAAGTCATGCAAAGGAAGGGTCTGAATCCAAGAATACTGTACCCAGCAAGGCTATCAATCAAAATTTAAGGTGGAATCAGGAGCTTCACAAACAAAAATGGACTAAGGGAGTTTATTACCACCAAACCAGCAATGCAAGAAATGTTAAAGAGTCTGCTGTATAAAGAAGAAATAGGAAGCGAAGAAGGAACACAGGGGTAAAGAATAAAAATGGCAAAAAATAAGCACCTATCAATAATAACTTTAAATGTAAATGGATTAAATGCCCCAATTAAAAGACATAGGGTAACTGGTTGGATAAGAAAACATGACCCATATATCTGCTGTCTACAGGAAACCCACCTCAGAAAAAAAGACACACACAGACTGAGGGTAAAGGGATGGAAAAGGTTTTTAAGCCGAATGGAAATGAAAAAAAGCTGGGATAACAATACTTACATGTGACAAATTAGATCTCAAAGTGAAGGACATAAAAAGAGATAGGAAGGCCACTTCATAACACTAAAGGGAGCAATCCAACAAGAAGAAATAACTCTGGTAAACATATACGCATTCAATACAGGAGCACACAAATACATAAAAAAAAAACTCCTGGAGAATATCAAGGGAGAGATTGACAGCAATACAATCATAGTAGGGGACATTAATACCCCACTATCACCATAGAACAAATCCTTTAAACAAAAAATCAGCAAAGAAACATCAATCATAAATGACTCACTAGACCAGATGGAATTAATTGAAATCTTCAGAACATTTCACCCCAAAGCCACAGAATATAAATTCTTCTCAAGAGCACATAGGTCATTTTCAAAGATAGACCATATATTGGGTCACAGGCAAAGTCTCTTCAAATTCAAGAAGATAGAAATCATATCAAGCATCTTCTCAGATCACAATGGCATAAAACTGGAAATCAACTATAATAAAAAGAATCCAAAAAAATCAAACACATAGAGACTAAATAGCATGCTATTAAACAATGACTGGGTTACCAGAGAGATCAAAGAAGAAATAAAAAACATCATGGCAACAAACGACAATGAAAACACACCAATCCAAAATCTATGGGACACAACGAAAGCAGTCTTGAGACGGAAGTTCATAGCTCTACAAGCATACTGCAAAAAAAACAAGAAACAATGGTAATAAACTACCTAACCCTACAACTCAAAGAGTTAGAAAGAGAACAACAAGAAAAGCCCAGTGTAAGCAGAAAGAAGGAAATAATAAAGATCAGAGTGGAAATAAACGACATAGAGACCAAAAAAAATCAATAAAACCAAGAGCTGGTTCTTTAAAAGGATAAACCAGATTGATGAACCTCTAGCCAGGCTCACCAAGAAGCAAAGAGAGAGGGCTCAAATAAACAAAATCAGAAATGAAAGAGGAGAAATATCAATAGACTCCACAGAAATACAAAGGATTGTTAAAAAATACTATGAACAACTCTATGCCAACAAACTGGACAACCTGGAGGAAATGGACATATTCCTAGAAAAATACAACCTTCCAAAACACAATCAGGGGGAGGAATCCAAGATGGCGGCGTAGGTAAACACCTAAACTGCTGCCTCGCACAACAATTTCAAAACTACAACTAAAAGATAAAACGCCTATCACCCAGAACCATGGGAAAGCTGGCTGAGTGGAAGTTCTACAACTAGAAGGAAAGAAAAAAGAACATTGAGACGTGCACAAGCGCTGAAAAGCTGAGTTAAGGAGGCACGGGATCGGGGCTGGCGGCAGGCATTGCTTTTTTCAACCCGAAGGGAAACAAGCCCCCGATTACTCTGAAATCCAGTCTCTGGGGAGACACGGGGGACCCAAACTCCTACAGGGAGAAGCTGGACTGCCTGCCATTGAAGGTGGCTTGCTTGCAGAGCTGCGCACAGGAATAATTGTTTACTGCACTGGGGCACAGGACTCAGGGACGCCGTCGGGACCCAGAGCCAGCTAACTAGCAGCCATTGCTGTTTGCCACACCTTAGCCTAGTGACACCCTGAGGCCCCGCCCTGCACAACCTACAAACCCACCCAAGCTCCAAGCAGCGGATTTAGCATAAGAAAGCCCTGCCCTATCACAGCTTAACCTAGCCAACTTGCAGCCCGGGTCTGACAGGTCCAAAACCTACAAACCCCAAGTAAAGAGAAGAAAACTGTAGATCTCACTGTAGCTCCTTCTGAGTGGCCTCAGACAGTAGCTGATCTGCACCCCATTGGAGATCCAGAAGCCAGTGTACCTAGTGGTCAGTGTGAGACACCAGATTTCAACTCCTCACATCCATAAGTGACACATTTAAGAGGCAGACTCACTGAGCACCAAAGCCCCACTGAAACAAGTCCTGCCCCATAAGCGTGTCTTCAGCGCAGCAGTTCTTCCATTATAGACACAGCAAGTCCTCACAGCCGATTGGCCTGGAGGTCAATTCCTCCCAGTGTACCAACAGCAATTAAGGCTTAACTACACCAAGACTTTGCACTCAGCCCACAAAGGGGTGTACCAAGAGCATCCACCTCAAGTGATTGAGGAGGCTGAGTTACTGCCCTCTATAGATCACCTACCACACAAAGCTACTCCATCAATACAGGGAAGCAGCCAAAATGTGGAGACAAAGAAACATGTCACGAATGAAAGAAATGGAGGAAAGCAAACTACTGGATGACATAGAGTTCAGAACCACATTTATAAGGTTACTCAAGAATCTTCTAAAAACCGCCGAGAAACTTGATGACACTTCTGAGGAGCTTAGTGAGACCTTCAAGAACCTTAATGAGAATGCCAAAAAAATGGAAAAGGATCAGTCAGAAATGAAGCATACGCTGTCTAAAATAAAGAATATACAAAAACTCAACTGTAGATCAACGTACCCCAAGAATCAAACCAAAGATCTGAAATATGTGGAAACAAAAAACATTCAACCAGAAAAACAAAAAGAAAAAAGAATCCAAATATATGAAGATAGTGTAAGGAGCCTCTGGGACAACTTTAAGCGAACCAACATCCGAATTTTTGGGGTGCCAGAAGAAGGGAGAGAGCAAAATATTGAAAACCTATTAGAAGAAATAATGACAGAAAACTTTCCCTACCTGGTGAAAGAAATAGACTTACAAGTTCAGGAAACGCACAGAACCCCATACAAGAGGAATCCAAAGAGGACCACACCAAGACACATCATAATTAAAATGACAAGGGCAAAAGGCAAAGAGAGAATATTAAAAGCAGCAAGAGAAAAACAGTTAATTACCTACAAGGGAGTACCCATACGACTGTCAGCTGATTTCTCAACAGAAACTATGCAGGCCAGAAGGGAGTGGCAAGAAATATTCAAAGTGATGAACAGCAAGAACCTACAACCAAGATTACTCTACCCAGCAAAGCTATCATTCAGAGTTGAAGGTCAGATAAAGAGCTTCACAGACAAGAAAAAGCTAAAGGAGTTCATCACCACCAAACCAGGATTACATGAAATGCTGAAGGATATTCTTTAAGAAGAGGAAGAAGAGAAAGGTAAAGATAAAAATTATCAACAACAAAAGGACATCAAATACATACCTACCAAAAAGTGAATCTAAAAATCAAGTGAATAAAAAAATCTGAAGAACAGAATGGACTGGTGAATATAACAGAATCAGGGACATAGAAAGGGAGTGGACTGACGATTCTCAGGGGAAGCAGGTGTGAGGGGTGCGGGAAGAGATTGGACAAAAATCTTACTCCTATGGATGAAGACAGTTGTGGGGGGTAAGGGCATGGGGTGGGGTTGGTAATCAGGTGGAGGGGAGCTATGGGGGAAAAAAAAGAGGAACACCTGTAATAATCTGAACAATAAAGATTTATTTTAAAAAATTAATTAATTTTTTTAAAAATCTAAAAAAAAAAAAAAAAACTCAATCAGGAAGAATCTAAACATCTCAATAGGCCAATAACTATGGAAGAAATTGAAGCAGTCATCAAAAAGCTTCCAGCAAACAAAAGCCAGGGACGAGATGGCTTCACAGGGGAGTTTTAGCAAACATTCAAGGAAGAACTAAAACCTATCCTCCTCAGACTATCCCAAAAAATTCAAGAGGAAGGAACACTTCCAAGCTCATTCTATGAAGCCAGCATCATCCTAATACCAAAACCAAATAAAGACAACACAATGAAAGAGAATTACAGGCCAATATCCCTCATGAACATAGATGCCAAAATCCTCAACAAAATTCTAGCAAATCGGATCCAGCAGTACATCAGAAAGATCATACAGCATGACTAAGTAGGATTTATATCAGGGATGCAAGGATGGTACAATATCCACAAATCAATAAACGTGATACATCACATAAACAAATTGAGAGATAAAAATCACATAGTCATATCAATTGATGCAGAAAAAGCATTTGACAAAATCCAGCACCCTTTCTTGAAAAAACTCTCAACAAGGTAGGAATAGAAGGATCATACCTCAACATAATAAAAGCCATATAAGACAAACCCACAGCCAACATCATACTCAATGGGCAAAAACTAAAACCATTTCCCCTAAGAACAGGAACAAGACAGGGATGCCCGCTCTCACTGTTTGACATAGTACTGGAAGTTTTTAGCCATTTCAATTAGACAAGAAGAAGAAATAAAAGGCATCCAAATTGGAAAAGAAGAAGTAAAACTGTCCTTATTTGCAGATGACATGATATTGTACATAAAAAACCCTAAAGACTCCATCAAAAAGCTATTAGACTTAATAAATGAATTCGGCAATGTAGCAGGATACAAAATTAAATGCCAAAAAATCTATGGCATTTCTATGCACCAATAGTGAACTTACAGAAAGGGAGACTAAAAAAGCAATTCCATTTACCATCGCACCAAAATAATTAAGATACCTAGGAATAAACTTAACTAAGGAGGTAAAAGACCTATACGTGGAAAACTACAGGACATTGAAAAAAGAGATAGAGGAAGACATAAAAACAGATGGAAGAACATACCATGTTCATGGATTGGTAGGATCAACATCATCAAAATGTCCATACTACCCAAAGCAATCTATAGATTCAATGCACTCCCCATTAAAATACCAACAGTGTATTTCACAGACCTAGAAAGAACTCTCCAAAAATTCATCTGGAATAAAAAAAGACCCCGAATAGCCACAGCAATCTTGAGAAAGAAGAACAAAGTAAGTGGGATCTCAATACCAGATTTCAAGCTGTATTACAAAGCCACTGTTCTCAAAACAGCCTAGTACTGGCACAAGAACAGACATATAGACCAATGGAGTAGAATGAGAACCCAGATATCGACCCAAACCACTATACTTAATTAATATTTGATATAGGAGGCATGAACATACAATGGAGTCCAGATAGTCTCTTCAATAAATGGGGCTGGGAAAATTGGACAGAAACATGTGAAAAAATGAAACTAGACCACCAACTTATACCACACACAAAAATAAACTCAAAATGGATAAAAGACTTAAACATAAGATAGGAAACCATAAAAATACTAGGGGAATCCACAGGCAGAGAAATCTCAGACATATGCCGAAGCAACTTCTTCACAGATACTGCTCCTAGGGCAATGGAAACTAGGGAGAAAATAAACAAGTGGGACTACATCAAAATAAAAAGCTTTTGCACAGCAAAAGAAATCATCAACAACACAACAAGAAAGCCCACTGTATGGGAGAACATATTTGCAAATGTTATCTCTGATAAGGCTTTAATCTCCAACATTTACAGGGAACTCATACAACTTAATAAAAGGAAGATAAATGATCCAATAAAAAAATGGGCAACGGACCTAAATAGATACTTTTCAAAAGAAGACGGAAGGAAGGCCAAGAGACATATGAAAACATGCTCAAAGTCACTAATTATCTGAGAGATGCAAATCAAAATGGCAATGTGGTACCATCTCACCCCTGTCAGAATGGCTATCATCAACAAATCAACAAACGACAAGTGCTGGCGAGGATGCAGAGAAAAAGGAACCCTGGTGCACAGCTGGTGGGAATGCAGACTGGTGCAGCCACTATGGAGAACAGTATGGAGTTTCCTCAAAAAACTAAAAATGGAACTCCCATTTGACCCAGTAATCCCACTTCTAGCAATATATCCCAAGAAACTAGAAACACCATTCAGAAAGGATATATGCACCCTTATGTTCATAGCAGCACAGTTCACCATAGCTAAGATTTGGAAACAGCCTAAATGCCCATCAGCAGATGAGTGGATTAGAAACTGTGATACATCTACACAATGTAATGCTATGCTGCTATAAAAAAGAAGGAATTCTTACCATTTGCAGCAGCATGGATGGATCTGGAGAACATTATGTTAAGTGAAGTAAGCCAAGCAATGAAAGAAAAATACCACGTGATCTCACTCATTTATGGAAAATAAAGCACATTATAATCTGATTAACAAAAATATAGCTACAGAGGCAGTAAAGCATCGAACAGACTGTCAAATTATAGCGGGAAGGCTGGGGAGTGTTGGGGAGCGGGGGGGAAAGAGATCAACCAAAGGACTAGTGTGCATGCATATAAGTACAACCAATGGACACAAGACACTGGGGGAGGGGGGATTAGGACATGCAACAGGGGGTAGGGGAGGCTGGGGGAAGGTCAATGGGGAAAAAAAGGATATATATGTACTACTATATGTAATACTTTAAACAATAAAAAGAAATCTAAAAAAATAAAAAGAATAACTATCCACTATGCCCTTAAAGAAAACATAGTAAGCAAAACTAAGATCTTCCTAGTTTCTTATATGCCACTCTGCAGACAAGGGGCAGATAATATTTATGCTCATCCTTTTGTGAAAGTTCTCAGTGCATATACACTGAGTGGCCAGATTATTATGATCTCTGAACATAGATATATATATATATCTATATATATATATCTATCTATATATATCTATATATATCTATCTATCTATATATATATTAGAGACCTGGTGCATGAATTCGTGCATGAGTGGGGTCCGGCCAGCCTGGCCAGGGGGAGGGGACATGGGCGGTTGGTTGGCCTGCCTGCTGGTCGAACTCCTGGTCGAGGGGACAATTTGCATATTAGCCTTTTATTATATAGGATATACACTGAGTGGCCAGATTATTGTGCATTCAGAGATCATAATAATCTGGCCACTCAGTGTAAGTTACTAACAGTTTTTCAAACATCAGATTATTTAACATTGGGTGATAAATAACCTGAATAGAGGTATCTGTCTATCTGCATTAATGCATTCCGGGGGGGGGGGGGAGTGGGGGGGGAACAGAAGCAAAATAGGAGTAGTTTTATCAAATTATGTCACAGTTATTTCTCAGTTGTTTGGGAAAGAATTTTTTCAGTCCTTATACTTTCATGAATATGTTGTTGGTTTTAGTCAAGTTTAAGGGGAGCAGGAGTGTGTGAGTGGGTTTGTAAAAATTTTGCCCAGCATGGAGATCTTTGTTTAACCCACTGGCAAGATAGCAATGTGGCAAGACACCACATTCTTGGCAAAAAGCCTCTTTTCCAGAGATCGTGCATTCAAGAAGAAAATAAAACTTGAATTGCTATTCATAAAGCAGAATTTGAAAGACAGATGGAAGGAGTAGGTTCCATGGGAAAGGAAAGAAGGAAGAAAGGGAAGGAATGACTTGCCAAAGTAAAGCTGGCTGTGGCTTGGAGTTCTTTCAAAAATGCCAGGAACCTTGGGAGTCAAACACTTTCCTCTCCCGGGAGGAGATGCAGGGCTAATGACAGTTCAATAACTGGAAATGCACTTCTCCAAGGCAGAGCCCCACTTGGAAAGCATTAAAAGAGTTAGCTAAAGGCCTTCTCTCCTAATCTCTCAATTATGGGGTCAGTGAGAAGCACATAAAAATCGTTAGTAGAGCCTGGCCAGTGTGGCTCAGTGGTTGAGTGTCGACCTATGAACCAGAAGGTCACAGTTTGATTCCCAGTCAGGGCACATGCCTAGGTTGCTAGGCTCAATCCCCAGAGGGAGAAGCACAGGAGGCAACCAATAAATTATTTTCTCTCATCATTGATGTTTTTTTCTCTCTCTCTCTCTCTCTCTCTCTCTCTCTTTTCCTCTCTCTGAAACCAATAAAAACATTTTTTTAAAAAAGAAGAGAGAAAAATATTTCAACAGGTGTTTTGTTTTTTTAATCATTAATCCAGATTTTGTGATCCTCTAGATTCTAGAGTCTAGAAGGTTCGTGATTGAGTTCTAGGTGATCTGTGAAAATCCCCAGATTTAGGCTACAGCTAAATTCAAGTTAAGAAGAGTTCTAGGGTGGGTCTTGGGTGGAGGGGGTCAAAGGGGCAAAAATGGGGCATCTGTAATACTTGCAACAATAAAGATAATTTTTAAAAAGAAAAATGGTTCTATGTCAGATTGGTCATATTTAGAAGACATTTTCATATTACAACCATTGTTCTGGTGCACATTTTATTCTTCATTAATACATATTTATTTGATTATAGCAAGTATTTTCTTGGCATATCTAATCTTTTTGGATGTTCTAAAGTACCCAATAAATGTTACAAGTAGAGGTAGTGAAGTAACACATTTTGTAAATGTCTTTTTGTTAAAATCCATAAAAAATATTCTCTCTTGGAAATGGAATAGCTAAATGGCCTCTTTAAAGGGGCACGTTGCATTGTGCCTGGTTTGAGAGAAGATGGGTGAGAGGGACCTGCACAGGGCTCTATGCCCGTGTGACTATAGTGAGCCAAGATTACCCGCTGTCCCGTAGGTCTGCACTTTGGGTTGTTGGGAGGTTTTTTTGCTGTGCATATAATGTATATCATGGACAAGTGTATCCTAATTTTATAGCTTCTAGCATGTCTAGATGTTAAAGTGTTTGACAAAAGTAGAGTTAGTAAGCTATTTTGTACATTTTGTGTTAAAATTCATAGGAAAGACTTTTCTAAAAAACGACTTGTAGACATTGTTAACATCCTCTCTGGGCATTGCCCAGGTGCCCACTGGCTGACAGCAGACAGAAGGGTTCTAGGCCGGAATGGTCCTACCTGGAAGACACTTTCAGGATTCGGCTTTTGTTACATGACATGCATGAAGTTTGTTTCATGCTACTGTGGTCCTTAGGTTTTTATCTGAAATATCTAGTCTTTTTAGATATTTAAATTGCACAACCTGTGTTAAAAGTACAGAAGGTTAAAAAAAAATACCTTAGTATTTTTTTCCTCTTAATTCATTAGGCATGATTACCTTTTGAGGATGAATTTTTCAACTTAATCTCTTGGAACAGTATACTGACTGTCACAAGCGGAGTGGGGATGGGTCTATTACCATAAGTTTTTAAACAAATTCAGACTATTCTAAGTGGGCATTTTAGTTAACATTGGTGTCTATTTAAAAACAAGTTCTAAGTGACCATAGTGTATTCAAAGCAGAGGTAGTAAAACAACCCCTTCATAAATGTCCTTTTGTTAGTTTATAGGAAGGACTTTTGTTAATCTACCTCTGGAGCAGAGTCTTTATTATAATTAATATAATAGAAAAGAAGCACCTTAGACATGGAATTGTTAAGCCACTTTTGAAATATATGTATATATATCAGGACTTGTTCATTGGGTTGGTGGCCGAGGGGCAGAAAGAAGGTCAAGAAAGGAATTATACAGATATACAGGTATGTGCATATTTACATCTTGATGATAACCACTGATGGATGTGTGCATCTCTCTTGGCTGTGCTACACAAATACACTGTTAAATAAGTCAGTGGTACATGCCTTCTTATTAATGTTTTAATAGGATGATCTAAAGATTCTCTTAGAAACATTATACTGATTATACTCTATTGCTTTTTATCTCACTTTAAATTGATCATTAAGGGAAGGCAGTGTTTTAATTTAACTCTGTCAGCATCTTATTCAGAGTCCTGCTGCCATTTTTGTCTTTTAAGAAATGTTTGTCTCCATGAAATGCAGGGTTACACTTTTTCTGGATTGAGTTGTACTGTATTCTTGGTTATCAAGCTACCCATGGCTTTGCCTGGGCTCACACTCCTTTTTCCAGGAGGTCTACGCCCAAGGTGTCCCTGCTCATCACTATGCTACCCTTACACAAGGTTTCCTCCCTTCTCTGGCATATATCAAACCTCTTGCTGGGTTTTCTAGAAGGATTTATCATCCTGCAGGTCAAAGAGTAACTAGAAAACCTTATTTAATGTGCCCCTGAAGGGTGATCTTGCAGGTGAGTCACACTGAGATTCCTGATATCACACCCTGAAGTACTGGAAACCCAGGTTTCTCTTGTCTTCTCTTCTCTTCTCTTCTCTCTCTCAATCTCTCTCTCTCCCCTCCCCCTCCCCCACATACACTGTTTTATTTGTCACTCATGTAATTAATTTCTCACTACAGGCTTGCTCTTTATTTCTTTATTTCTTTCTTCCTTTGTTTTCTTACTTTTTTTCTCCCTTCCTTTCTTTTTTTCTTTCCTTATTAGTCACTAGACTTACATGTACTCATAAACATTATCTTGTGTAGTTCTCATAACAATGTAAAACAAGTATTATTGTAATTATTTGTAAAATTTGTAAACTGAGACATTAAATATCTCGCCCAGGGTTACACAGTAGAACTAGAATTCAAACACAGGACTGAAAGAACACGAGATCCATGATCACTCCATTTTATCATTTTGTTTCTTTTTTTTTTTTTTCCAGAGAGAGGAAGGGAGATGGAAAGAGAGAGAGAAATATCAATGATGCCCTACTAGGAAATGGAGCCAGCAACTGGACATGTGCTCTGAACAGGAATGAAACCATGATCTCCTGGTTTATAGGTCAACACCCAACCACTGAGCCACACTGGCCAGGCTCTAATTTATTTTTAAAAGTCATTGTTGAAAAATATTAATGTCTTTGAGGGGTTATTAAAAGTTAACCTTAAAGCTAATGGAGAAAAAATAACACTTTAAAAATATAAATCAAGGAGAGAATCCAAGATGGCGGTGTAGGTAAACACCTAAACTGCTGCCTTGCACAACAATTTCAAAACTACAACTAAAAGATAAAACGTCTATCACCCAGAACCACGGGAAAGCTGGCTGAGTGGAAGTTCTACAACTAGAAGAAAAGAGAAAAGAGCATTGAGACGTGCACGAGCGCTGAAAAGCTGAGGTAAGGAGGCGCGTGATCCGGGCAGGCGGCAAGATTTGCTTTTTTCAACCCGAAGGGAGACAAGCCCCTGATTACTCTGAAATCCAGTCTCTGGGGAGACACGGGGGACCCAAACTCCTATGGGGAGAAACTGGACTGTCTGCCAGTGAGGGTGGCTTGCTTGCAGAGCTGTGCGCAGGAATAATTGTTTACTGCCCTGCAGCACGGGACTCGGGAAGCAGAGCCGGCTAACTAGCAGCCATTGCTGTTTGCCACACCCTAGCCTAGTGACACCCTGAGACCCCGCCCTGCACAACCTACAAACCCACCCAAGCTCCAAGCAGCGGTGTTAGCATAAGAAAGGCCTGCCCTATTGCAGCTTAACCTAGCAAACTTGCAGCCCGGGTCTGACAGCTCCAAAACCTCCAAACCCCAAGCAAAGAGGAGAAAACTGTAGCTCTCACTGTAGCTCCTGCTGGGTGGCCTCAGACAGTAGCTGACCTGCACCCCATTGGAGATCCAGAAGCCAGTGTACCTAGTGGTCAGTGTGAGACACCAGATTTCAACTCCTCACATCCATAAGTGACACATTCAAGAGGCAGACTCAGTGAGCACCAAAGCCCCACTGAAACAAGTCCTGCCCCATAAGCGTGTCTTCAGCGCAGCAGTTCTTCCATTATAGACACAGTGAGTGCTCACAGCTAATTGGCCTGGAGGTCAATTCCTCCCAGTGTACCAACAGCAATTAAGGCTTAACTACACCAAGACTTTGCACTCAGCCCACAAAGGGGTGTACCAAGAGCATCCACCTCAAGTGATTGAGGAGGCTGAGCTACTGCCCCCTATAGATCACCTACCACACAAAGCTACTCCATCAACACAGGGAAGCAGCCAAAATGTGGAGACAAAGAAACATGTCACGAATGAAAGAAATGGAGGAAAGCAAACTACTGGACAACATAGAGTTCAGAACCACATTTATAAGGTTACTCAAGAATCTTCTTAAAACTGCTGAGAAACTTGATGAGACCTTTAAGGATATTAATGAGAATGCCAAAAAAATGGAAAAGGATCAGTCAGAAATGAAGCATACACTGTCTGAAATAAAGAATATACAGAAACTCAACTGTAGATCAACGTACCCCAAGAATCAAACCAAAGATCTGAAATATGTGGAAACAAAAAACATCCAACCAGAAAAACAAAAAGAAAAAAGAATCCAAAAATATGAAGATAGTGTAAGGAGCCTCTGGGACAACTTTAAGCGAACCAACATCTGAATTTTTGGGGTGCCAGAAGGGAGAGAGCAAAATATTGAAAACCTATTAGAAGAAATAATGACAGAAAACTTTCCCTACCTGGTGAAAGAAATAGACTTACAAGTTCAGGAAGCACACAGAACCCCATACAAGAGGAACCCAAAGAGGACCACACCAAGACACATCATAATTAAAATGCCAAGGGCAAAATACAAAGAGAGAATATTAAAAGCAGCAAGACAAAAACAGTTAATTACCTACAAGGGAGTACCCATACGACTGTCAGCTGATTTTTCAACAGAAACTATACAGGCCAAAAGGGAGTGGCAAGAAATATTCAAAGTGATGAACAGCAAGAACCTACAACCAAGATTACTCTACCCAGCAAAGCTATCATTCAGAGTTGAAGGTCAGATAAAGAGCTTCACAGACAAGAAAAAGCTAAAGGAGTTCATCGCCACCAAACCAGGATTACATGAAATGCTAAAGGGTATTCTTTAAGAAGAGGAAGAAGAAGAAAAAGGTAAAGATAAAAATTATGAACAACAAAATGACATCAAATACATACCTACCAATAAGTGAATCTAAAAATCAAGTGAATAAAAAATCTGAAGAACAGAATGGACTGGTGATTATAATAGAATCAGGGATATAGAAAGGGAGTGGACTGACGATTCTCAGGGGAAGCAGGTGTGAGGGGTGCGGGAAGAGATTGGACAAAAATCTTACTCTTATGGATGAAGACAGTGGTGGGGGGTAAGGGCATGGGGTGGGGTGGGGAATCAGGTGGAGGGGAGCTATGGGGGGAAAAAAGAGGAACACCTGTAATAATCTGAAAAATAAAGATTTATTTAAAAAAAAAAAAAAATATATATATATATATATATATATATATATATATATATATATATCAAGAAGATAGCATATTTTTATAGCCCTAAGCAAAAGACAGAGGAAAACAGAACTGAACAAGTATTAAGTGTTAGTTTCTTCAAGACTCTTCTTAATGTATTATAAAAATGGATCATGTGTCCCTAAAAGTCATAGTATAATTATCTGTGGGGGAAAGTCAGAAGAGCAGGAATCAGCAAAAGAGAATGAAACAGAGTGGGGTAGATACCTTGGATAATGGAAAGCCTGGTAAGGACATAAAATAGAATTTCTATGTGGAACTTAGCTCTCATTTAAGGTATGCAATTCATTGTGAAGTCAGTCGGTGTACGGTGTGACTTTCTCCAACAATATTCAGTAATTGAATCCAATGATCTACCTCAAGCACAAAGGAGGTAGATCATTGGATTCAACCAGGTTGGAGTTTTGACAGATGAATGCAAAGGACGGAAGACAGACTCTTAATATATGGTATTGACCTGAACAAGCATGGCCTCCTCAGGGGGTTCTAGTTTGTTTGTTTTTTTCCTTGAGGAAAAAAAAAACAAATTAATTTATATAAATACAGAAAGATTATGGAATATACCAGAGAGGAAGAAAGTGTGTCAGGGAGGTCATTTACCAGTGGTCATCAAAAAAGAATGAGTCATTTTTCTTCACTACTAAATCCCCAGCATATAGAATATATAAGGGGCTCGATAAATATTTGTTGAAAGGCTTCCTTCTGTGACTATCAAGCACCTACCGTGCTAGATAAACACCGTGCTAAGATGTGGGCAAATGCGGATATCAGATGGCAAAGACAGCACCCACAGCACATGGAGGCAGCCTAGGAAAATCTCCCTTGGCCTCCAACTTTTGCCAGTCCGGTTCATGTTTGTGCATGATATGTTCTCGTTTCACTACAATGCTGGAGCTCTGAGAAGTGGCCTGAGTCCACAGCCCCAGGGAGGGACTGTCTGCTGGGAATAATATTTTCCCCCTTTGCACAAATTGTCAGTGGCCTCCCACATGCTTTTCTTCAGGCTTCTGATCTGTGAGTCTCCTGGGATTTTCCACAGTGGAGTAAATGACATTAATCACTACGGAACCACAGCAGACAAATCATAGTGGTCAGGCGTAAACACGAATGAATGTCTCTGTCTCAAGTCAAAACACCACAGTGATTGTTGGCGGGAATGTGGCTGGCCACGGTCTGCTAGCAGAAATGAAGCAGAGCTTTGGAGATGGGCAGGAGACCTCATTTCCTTCTAACTTGCTGTTCATGTCTTGTTAACCAATTGGGTTGTCTTCAAACCTCAAACAAGACACAACTATTTAATCTCTTGCTAGACATTTCCCCTCTTGTTGCAATGGAAAAAATAATAATTTTATGTTCATACAAAAATTGTACACAAATGTTCATAGGAATACCCAGGTACCCTAGGACCATCAAATAGTAATGCTACTTGAAGTCCCGCAAGAGCAAAGGGCAAATCCATACCTGGAATACATGTCTATTGCTATTAGAACAAACCTCTGGCCCTTCCATGATAGAAGGGATCCCATGCAGTAAACTGCGGCCAGTTGGTCCTCCTCAAGTATAATCATAATTAAGGGCTCAGCATTGGTTTCTGTTGCTTGCAGGTTGACCATTTGACAGTTGCAGAGGCTACATCAGTCTTGGTAAGAGGGAGTCCATAATGAAGGTCCCATCTCATCCTTCATCTCTCCTCCCATGGCCACCCTGGTCATGTGCCAATTATGTCAACTGGCCAAGTCATTAATACCTCTTCCACTTTGGATGTTCGCTGGTGGGTGTTAACATGTGATAAAACTATCTTCACATTCCATTCCACTTTTGCATGTTCATCTTCACATCCCTACCCCAAACTTCCTGGTCCCTAGTCTTCCAATCTCTCTCCTTTCAGGGCCCTGACTAGCTAGCCAAGCCATTTGCCACTTTGAGTCAACAAATATTTTAACATCCAGTCATTTTTCCTTCAACACAAACTAGGCAACCAGGTTCAACACCCAAAGTTTTGCCTTTGGGTGATTATGCCTCACTACTTACTGTCTTTTAAGGCCACTCCTAACTGTCTGTATAATAGCTGCAGGCCACTTTTGACTTGCACCTACCTCCTGAGCCAAGCTCAATGATTTTCTTCCTCCATGTTGCTATTAATACCATAGACTTCTACCAAATCCTGTTACTCAGCCCATGAGGCCATCTTTTCTATTCTATAAGGCCAAATCTCATCTATAAGGTCAGCATCCCATCTTCATGATCAAAACTGTTAAAATCAATGACAGATCTGAGATTTTTTTCCCTTGAAAGCTAACAAGTTAGCCTGACAGTTACATAGATACCGAGCACAAAATCTTGGGTCAGTGACAAATGACAGTTTATTATTCACAGTAATAGCAGTTGCCATCAAATCAGCATTTCCACTCACTCCCCAAACCCTAGTTCTCATGAAGCTACAAAGTGAATGCCAGGTAGTATGTCCATGTGCACTGGGTTATTACCAGAGATGAATCCTAAGCTAAAGAAATCCAATTCTTTTTTTTATTATTATTATTGTCTAAAGTTTTACGTATGTCTCCTTTTTCCCCAATTGACACCCCCCTGCCCCAGCCATTCCCACTGTGGGCAAGCCTCCACCACCCCAGTGTCTGTGTCCATTGGTTATGCTAATATGCATGCATACAAGTCCTTTGGTTACTACCTGGCCTTTACTCCAGAGGAAGATACTACCTTTTTTCTCCTGGACAATAAACAACCTGGGATTTGCCCCAGAAGGAGACACTATTGCTCTCTATCTCCAGGCTGCTTGCTATACAAATATCCTTGAAAAGATCATCTGAAACAAAAACTGAATACCTTTGCTCACAAGACATGTAGAAATGTGAGAGACCCATGGAGAATTGTCTCCCAACATAACCTGGCAGAGGTATATATACAGGGATATTCAGTAGAGCACTCTTTTAACAATAGTAAAAGATCACAAACAACATAATCAATAGAGAACTCAGTAGATAAATTACTATACATGCAGCCCTGGCTGGTGTGGCTCAGTTGGTGGAGCATCGTCACATGCACTGAAAGGTCACTGGTTTCATTCTCAGTCAGGGCACATGTGCAGGTTTCAGGTTTGGTTCTGCCCCTGTCAGGGTGCAACCAATCAATGTTTTTCTCCCATATCAATGTTTCTCCCTCTTTCTCCCTCTCTCTCTAAAAATCAATAAAAACATATTTTTAAAATTACTGTAGATACAAACAATAGAATAGAATACTATGCAGTCACAAAAAATAGAAAAATAGCTCTAGTTGTGCATATATGGAACAATCCATAACAACAACATAAAAAAACAAATAGCAAGAACCCTAGCTGGTTTTGGCTCAGTGGGTAGAGCATCAGCCTGCGGACGAAGAGTCCCAGGTTTGATTCCTGTCAAAGGCATGTACCTAAGTTACAGGCTTCTCCCCAGCCTGGGACCTTATCACAACTCTCACATATCAATATTTCTCTCTGTCTTTCCCTCTCTCTTCCAATCTTTCTAAAAATCAATGGAAAAATACCTTTGGGTGAGGATTAACAAACAAAAACAAATAGCAAGATATAGAGAAGAATGTATAGTAAACTGTATTTATGTATAAAATTAAGAAAGTATTTTAAATATATTTGCATGTACATAAAATACCTTAGAAAAGATACATTAAAAATAGTAACTATAGTTGCATCTGGGGAAATAAACTCAGAAACAGGATTTGGAGGGAGGCTTATTTTATACTAGAGGCCTAGTGCATGAAATTTGTGCATGGGAGGGGGGTCCTTAGCCCAGCCTGCACCCCCTCCAATTCTGGACCCCTCGGGGGATGTCTGATTGCCGGTTTAGGCTCATCAGACATCCCTCTCACAATCCTGGACCGCTGGTTCCTAATTGCTCACCTGCCTGCCTGCCTGCCTGGTTGCCCCTAACTGCCCCTCCTGCCAGCCTGATCATTCCTCATTGCCTCTGCGTGCTGGTCTGATCACCTGTAACTGCCCCTGCTGCTGGCCAGGTTGCCCACAACTGCCCCCTCCCTGTTGGCCTAGTGGCTTCTAACTGCCCCCCCCCACTGGCCTGGTCACCCCTTACTGCCCCCCCCCCACCAGCCTGGTCACCCCCAACTTCCCCCCCTGCTTGCCTGGTTGCCTCCAACTGCCCCCCTGCCAGCTTAGTTGTCCCTCACTGCCCCCCTGCCAGACTAATTGCCCCCAACTGCCCCCCTGCCAGCCTTGTCACCCCCAATTGCACCCTACCCACCAGCCCGGTCACCCCTAACTGCCCCCCCACTGCCAGCCTGGTCGCCTCTTACTGCCAGCCTGGTCACCCCCAACTGCCCCCCTCTGCCAACCTGGTCACCCCCAACTGCCCCCCACTGCTGGCCTGGTCACCCCCAACTGCCCCCCCTTGTGGCCTGGTCATATCTTGCAGCCCCCCTTCCCCGCCGGCCTGGTTGCCACACGCAGCCAGCTGTTCAGTCGTTTGGTCATCCCTCACTAACCTCCCTGCCAGCCTCGTTGCCCCATGCAGCCTGCTTGTTCAGTCATTTGGTTGTCCCTCACTAACCCCCCTGCCAGCCTGGTTGTAGGCAGCCATCTTGTGAGGGCGTGAAGGTTAATTTGCATATTATCTCTTTTTTATATAGGATTATAAGCTCTTTTGTACATTTAACATTTTTAAACATATGCCTATGTTAATTATTCAAAATGATTGTAATATTTTTAACTGGAATTTTAAATCTTCTGGGGCTACTACATCATGGACAGAGCATTGGAATGAATGACATTCTTGTTTAGGGCAATACTTTGGTTTAAAAAAAATAAAATCCCCTCATGATGGCCTAGAAGGAAAAGATGGCTCTGCACAATAAAACAACAAAGGTTTTTCTTTTTCTAGTGAGGATTTCAAGTTTTCAGTAAGAACTCTTGAACTGAGAAAAAAAATAGTTTATGGTCATACAATACAAGAATAATGGTACCTAAGTAAAAAGATTGCCAATGGGGAATATCACTGTGGCATGGTGAAGCTCTCTAGTATTGACTTTTAAGTCATTTCTTTTTCTGTGTTTTGCTATAATCCATTCTATTATTCCCAAATATTAGCATTATAGTCTGTTTTTATAATTATGTAGAGAGAGTCCATTATTTATACGCATGTAAGGTCTATTATATACTAGTGTATGCAAATTTTCATTGATGGTTCCTTATAGAATGGACTCTATTTTTGAAGTACCAAATTTATCATTACTAGTGCTAGAAAATAAGTTAAATGACACCTCAAGGAATAATCAGACAGATCTAGAACATGGAACATTTTATAAGACAATTGGCCTGGTATCTTCAAAAGGTTACTACTGTGGAAAAAAAATAGTGGGGAACTATTCTGTGTTTAAAAGTGATTAGAGAGACACAAAAATACAATTCAATATTATATATATACTACAGGCTCAGTGCACAAATTCGTGCACCAGTGGGGTGCTCTCCCGATAGGCCGGACCCCAGCAGTAAGCTAACCTACCGGTCAGAGTGTCTTCCCCCTGGTGGTCAGTGCACATCAGAGCGAGCAGTTGAGTGGCCTTAGCATATTATTAGCATATTACACTTTGATTTGTTGAACACCTACCGGACAACCAGATACTTAGCATATTAGGCTTTTATTATATAGGATTTGGGAGCTGAATGGAGAAATTTGAATATAGCTGAATCTTAGAAGATATTGAAGAATTCTTCATTGTTTTGGATGACATCATGGTTTTGTAGGCATGTAGAACAATGTCAGTATTTTAGGAGGTGTATGTGAAGTAGTTAGGAGAAAAGTATCATATAGACTATGTGTAAATATTCTATACATCTGTAGATAAAGCAGGTATGACCATATATTAACAGTTATTGAATTTGAGGTACATGAGAAGTGATTATATTTTTCTTTCAACTTTTTAGCATGTTTGAAAATTTTCACAGTAAATAGTTGGAGATGAGGGTTGAGCAGAACTGCAGTGCAAGAGGCTGTGGAGGAATCTAAGCACTACTTCAGGATTCTGGGTGAGCTCTTGAGCTGTTCTTTTTAATATTTTTTAAGTGGGTGCCCTGAGAAGGACTTTGTTCACTTAATACTTTGTAAGCAGCTACTACATGCCAATACTCTGCAGTGGTAAATAAGAAAGCAGACACTGAGCACTGATAGTTTCCTGTTGAAGAACATTTGGGTTTTATACACATTCCCCAACAGTATTCACTGTTGAAGGCTATCCCTGGGTCCGTTGTTTAAGAAATCTGACTTGGTTTGGGCAGTTTGCGCCAAGACCCCAGAGATTTGTCCTTGAAGTAAGTCAGTCAGAGCAATTCCATTCCCCTTTACCACTGGCTGGCCTAGGATGGGCAGGTGAGCCAGGTCTGGCTAATGTGATGTAATGAGAGGTTTTTTGTTAGCTTTTGGCCCTTAATAACAGAGGGGACAATGCAAGGGAAAGTCCCTTGCCCAGAGCCCTTTCCTTCCTGCTGGACTCTGCCACGTGAGTACATGATACATTGAGCTACGGCATCTGTCATTACCTGTTACAGGAGACATCACCAAAACACTAAAGATGGTGGAGTAGAAAGCAGGAAGAGCCATAGCCAGCTCAACTCACTGAATAGAGCATTGGCCTACAGACTGAAAGGTCATAGGTTTGATTCTGGTCAAGGTCACATGCCTGAGTTGCCGGCTCAATCCCCAGTAGAGGGTATGCAGGAGGCAGTCAATCAATGATTCTCTCTCATCACTGATGTTTCTATCTCTCCCAGCCTCTCCCTTCCTCTCTGAAATCAATACAAATATTTTTTTTAAAGGAAGAGTCTGACTTCATTGGGGCAGGAACCAACCCTGGAACCCCCTACCTCCATGTCAGGCTTCTTCTTTCATGATAGTAACAAGCCCATATGAACCTCTTATTCAGGCCACTCTGTTATTTACAGCTTACGAACTCCTAACCTTTTATCTAGCTATTTCACTTTCACTTTCAATATCTTAAGGATATGATTAAGCATTTGCTCAGTGATTCATCTATGATTATAAATAGCATTTGTGGTATTCTTCACAGAAAAAAGAAGTTCAAAACAAACTTAAATATCCATTAATATAATGTGGGTTAAATAAATTATAATGTAATCATACAGAGCATTACTAGTCAGCTATTAAATATAATAGGTAGAGAGTATATAATACCATGGAAAGATTTTGATGATGCTTTATCATGTAGGGGGGAAATTGGATCATACAAGATGTATATTATGGTTCCCTTTGTGTAGAATACACATGGAACAATTAGAATTTGTACACTAATTGGATTTTTTATGACAAAGAAATTTTTGATAATTTTAAAGGTATAATCAGTTTATTCTGATTGTTTTATAATAATTATTTTTAGAGATACATTAAAATATTTATGGATTCAATGATAGGATATCTGAAATCATTTACTTCAAAATAATCCAAAAGAAGGAGGAGGACAGGGATGGGTAAAGGAGCATTAATTGTTTCTACAGGTGTTTAAAACTTTCCTTAATAAGAGATTTTAAAATGTTAATAGCCAGCCCTAGCCAGCCCTAGCCAGCCCTAGCCAGCCCTAGCCAGCCCTAGCCAGCCCTAGCCAGCCCTAGCCGGTTTGGCTTAGTGGAAAGAGCATCAGCCCATGGACTGGAGAGTCCTGGGTTCGATTCTGGTCAAGGGCACATGCCTTGGTTGCAGGCTTCTGGTCCCAGGCACGTGGTTGGAGGCAGCCAATCCATGTGTCTCTCTCACATTGATAATTCTCTCTCTCTCTCTCTCTCTCTGTCTCTATCCCTCCCTTCCACTCTCTCTGAAAATCAGTGGAGAAGTACCCTTGGGTGAGGATTAAGAACAACAAAATTTTCATAGCCAACTCTCATAATTTACTAATGCATAAAATGAAATATTCTATATGACTTACTTCACTTTAGTAAAAGTAAACTAACATATTCTAAACAGCTTCTGAGTACCAGGCATTAGGTTTTTGGTGTTTTCTTTTTCATTTAATTTAATCTTCTTAAAAACAGATGTTGAAATTCAAGTTAAACTCTGCCAAAGATTGGACAGCTCATAAATAGTGACGTGAGTGTAAGCATGTGTCTGTGACTTCACAGCCTTTCTAGTTATGTCGTGAACTCCTTTTACACTTCCATTCCTCTCTGAAATCAATAAAAATATATTTTTTTAGAAAAAGGAAAACACATCTCTTTTTCACATATGGAAAAGACCTATCAATGGACAATTTTTTCAATTGCCCATGTTTGCTTGTCTCCTGCACTGGCCACTATGGAGGGTAATTTACCTCTTATCATGGAGTGCATCCCAATGTCCTGCTCCTGTCACCAGTGACCTTTTGCTTTTCCATAATGCAGGGCATGTTTCTTTGATCCCTTTGTCTCATGAAAGTTCCCCAAGGAAGCCCAACCAGGGTGCTGCTGCAGTTATCTGGGGATGCTTTGTTGCATGCACAAACTTTAGCACAAGCATGTCAAACTCAAAGGCTAACACAGGCCTAATAAACAAGGTTTAAGTGTATGTAGGCCGCAAAAAAACAAAAGCTTCAATGTTCATAGAAACGTAGGTTTATTTCAATAGAGACAAGCTGAATACAAAGGGCTGAAATAAATAAGTAATCATTAACATAAAATAATATAACATTTTAATAAAAATTAATATTTTTTTCTTGAACATTAACTTACCAGACACTGAATAACTGTACAAATTAATAAGCGTAAGGCAAATAAACCTATTTTTCTTATTCTCCGAAAGCAAAGTATTTCCTGTTGCGCACACCAAACAAGTCAGTCCAGGACTAACGATGTGGCAATCGGCTGCTAAAATATTTGCCGCTGGTATTAGTAGAGAGAAATGGCGCACTTGCACGTAAGGCACATAAGGGAAATGAATGCAACATGATTACAGTAATCAGTCATTAGCGAACATTGTAGTTCATTATTAATAATTATGTATAACAGAATATTGTAAAAATTAAGTTATGAAATTTTTATTAAAACATTTCTGACATACCGTTATATTGGCTAGGCCACAAAAATATTCGTTGTGGGCCGCATGCGGCTCATGTGCTGTGAGTCTGACATGCCTGCTTTAGCTTAGCATAACATCTTCAGAGTCTCTGGGGTGGGGAAACAATGCGATTGAGGATCTGTCTCCTAAGTTTCTCTCTAGAATCTCACCCCCATCCTTACCCACATATTTTATTTTCACTCACAATATTTTGTTGAAAAAAATGAGTGATCTGTACACTCTGCATTTTGCTAATGCATTTCCCTGTCTTTAACTTGTTCCTCTGTTTTCTGTATGTCTTATAAATAAAGGTGGTTGGTGACAAATTTTTGGTAATTTTACAGGTATAATAACTTTATTCTGATTGTTTTATAAAAATTATTTTTAGAGATACATTAAGATATTTATGCTTATAAAATGATTTTCTAGGAGGTTTCAGAAACAAGAAAACTTTAAGTTGATCAGAAAGGCAAAGACATAGTCCTGCCTAGATGTACAGTGATGATTAAATAATAAATCTTACTCTCACGAATAAGTGTTAATAGATTTACTTACAACACAATACATAGGAAGTTTAGAACTAAGTCAAATTGTAGGCAGCAATTTTTTTAAAAAAGGTGATTGCACCTTTAGGTCCTATTTTTACTACCTTAATAAATTAAAGGAGTATAAATTACACTTCCTGGTCTTTTCTTAATTAGAATGAGGTGTATTCACAAAGTTATTTTTCCTGCTGAAAGCTTTGGGGAGAGGTAGGTCAAGGATGTTGACCAGGCTCTATCTGAAGTCGGTGGTATCCCAAACAAAATGTGATGCTATCTCCTCAGTAGCTTTTCCACTGAAAAGCTATTACAAGGATTTTATCACCTGTCAGGCTGGGGCACCAGTTTCTGGACCCTCAGATTCCCAGTCTGGATGCTGCAAGCTTCTGTCATGACCAAGGTAGTGCAAGTATGCAATCATGGCAGAAGGGAGGGAGGGGGGGAGGCAGGGAACGAGAGAGCTATTTTAAGCCTCTCTGTTCTCAAAACATTGAAATTGCCCCTTTTTTAGGGCTACCCTTGGTAGCCATCTACATCCTGCTTGTATTAGTCAGGGTTCTCCAGAGAATAGAACAATTAGGATGCAGATAGATCAATCGATCAATAGATAGGTAGGTAGATAGATAATAGAGAGAATAAGGAATTGACTCATGTAACTATTGTAGTAAAGAATTGGTGTGCAGGAATAGCAAAGGGCTAAGCTGACCCAAAATGCGTAATGTCTCGAACGTAACACAGGTAGACTTTTTGTTTATAAACCTGATCAAAGCACGTGCTCTTTGCTCATAGCTTCTCTGTGAGGTAATTCAGGGACCCAGCATCCTTCCATCATGTGGTTCTGCCATCCCCCAGAGCCTCATTTTCACTGGAATCCAGCCAGCAGCAGGTGAAAACAGAGCAGGGAGTGCACCTGTGTCTTACAGGCCTCAGCCCAGAAATGGGACACTTCACTTCTCTTCCTATTCTCTTGGCTAGAACTCACTATAATCACTTATTTCTACATTTTAATCAAGAATAAATAAATGCGCCCTAACCGGTTTGGCTTACTGGATAGAGCGTCAGCCTGCGGACTCAAGGGTCCCAGGTTCGATTCCAGTCAAGGGCATGTACCTTGGTTGCGGGCACATCCCTAGTAGGGGGTGTGCAGGAGGCAGCTGATCGATGTTTCTCTCTCATCAATATTTCTAACTCTCTATCCCTCTCCCTTCCTGTCGGTAAAAAATCAATAAAATATATTTTTTAAAGATTGTTTATTTAAAAAAAGAGTAAAAAAATGCAATTTCAGCATTTATTAAAGTCATGAGGTTTTTGTAATGGATCCATCTATGTGATATTTAAATTAATAAAACGTTTAATATTAAACCATCAGTGCATAGTGGGAAAATATTGCTATAGTCTACTATTTGCTCATATTTTTATTAGAATTTTTACTTCTCTAAAGGAAACAAGCCTATACTTTTATTTTTCTTCTCCTCCTTCTCCTCCTCTCCTTCTTGTCCTCCTCCTCCTTCTTCTTTTGCATTAGGTTTCTGCTGGTTTTGTAAATGAATCAATGCATTGCCTACAAGATATATAATACATTTATTACTCTTGTAAGATTATAGTGGTCCATAAGTCCTTATGGACATTAAACTGGATTTTCTAAAAAGAGATCATAAGTAAATATTTGTCGGAAAACAGGATATTTGTGCTTTATAAGGCCATTCATATGCTTGATTTTATCACTGTGTGCTGGACCAGCCATCAGAAGAACCATTTTAGTTTCAACTCTGTTCTACATGTCACTGGGGCACATGACAATTCCACATCAGCTTGAACTTCCTTCCTATCCATAAAAAAAGGTATTGGATAGATGTGATGTCCAAAATCCTTCTAACAGTCCCAGTTTTTTTCTAAATTCCATAGATGACTTCTTCAGTTCAGAAGCCAAGAAAGAGTTCTTTAAAACCAAGATTTGTTTGTTCATTTGTTTGGCCTTAGCTTCCTACCTGAAAGGAAAATGGGTGTGGAAAAATCACAAGTATATTAGCTTTATATAAATAATAAAATTAGCACACTTCTCTGTCCCTCTACCAGGAGGAAGTAGAGAAAGCAAAGTGACAATCCAGTCACTAAACCGCCTTATGAGGATCTTGCGAGATTGATCAGTCATTAACCATTTATTAGAGCAGCTGGCAAAGCAAGTGACCCTCAGCCCAGTTCTTTGCACTGGAATAACATGGTCTCTCATTTCCTGTCATGTAATCATAACAAAAGGACTGACTTGCAGTGAGGCTTCCCTTATCAAGATAGAGTGAGTGGTAAATTGGAACTCTATTTCCTCTGTGGCTTGCCCCCATTACTCATGACAATTCCCACATAGACCTTTGAGCAGAGCTGCTCTGTAGGGCAGATTTGGTGCTCACTGGGTCAGGTTGTCACTCACGTTTGTGCAATCAGTGCTTTTCAAAAAAAAGGAGCTTTTCTTAATCTATTAGTAATTACATTAAGTAAACTATCTGAAAACCCAGATTAGCACAATTTTGTTTAAATAAGAATTTCTCTCTTTTCTTTTTTCTTTTTCTTTTTTTTTTTTTTTTTTTGCATTAGGTTACTCAGTGCCTTTATTTTTTTTATTAAAAAATTTTAATATTGACATAATTACAGGTGTCCCTCTTTTCCCCACCCTTTGCCCACCTCCACCCACCCTCCCCACCACGCCCCCCACACCCCCACACTCCCGTTTCCCCTCCCTTGGCCTTCACCAAAGTATTTTCCTTGTCCAAGGGCTTTCCACATAATGTTCTTTAGCTAATCCCTTCACCTTCATTTTTTAATATGTTTGTTTTCATTGATTTCAGAAAGAGGAAGGAAGAGGGAGATAGAAACATTGATGAGAGAGAAACAGATTGGCTGCCTCCTGCACTCCCGCTCCTGGGGATCAAGCCCACAACCTGGGCACACTGACAACTTGACCTGGAATCAAACCTGTGAATCCAGCAACTTCTTGGTGCTTGGGACATCCTGGTGGATGGGACTTGGCTCAATCAACTGAGCCATACCGGCCAGGCCCCCTTCACCTTCTTTATCCAGTCACACACACACCTCGTCCTCTCTCCCCAGGGCACTGGCTAAGAAATATCATGCTTCCCAGTTGCATTTAAAACAAGTCAATCCTCCCATTCCAAATGTGGTCAACACTCAATATTTTTAAGGATGTATCTCAAATGACCCAAGGGTATGCATTGGCCATTACCTACAAGTAAGGGTGAAGGAAAATAATACTTATCAAGTCCCTTAAACATCCAAGAACCATGCTAGATGTATTACATATGTGCTAGGAATAAATCTTCATCTTGCAATCTAGCTGTACATGAATCATTACATTACTTTATTTCCTTAAATCAAAGTCAACTCCAAGTCACCATTCCACTGAGATAGTGAAAAGTCCAATTGTGGATTTTCCTTCCTGTTCAGCACTTCTCCAGGATTATAAAAAGGCACCCACAGCAAACTATTCATTTCCTGTTTATACTCAGATGGCCCATTGAAGTCTGGCAGCCTGGGGCTTCCATGCCAAGCTTGGATAGAGGAATCTGGAACAAGATGGTCGTTTCAGTTGCTAGGGCCTGGCCTCCATGGTGCATCACACAATCTCTCTCAATGGCCTTCCCACCTTCCTGGAGGCTGTAAGAGAGAATACGAGGGTCTCTTTATTCATGGGACCCACAAATTCATGTCCTGTTGTTAACCCTAAGTAATTACCCTCCTCTCATTGGCAATAGCTTCTCTCTACTACCAATGGCATAATCCTCTCAAGAAGCCTAGGCTTCCAGAACTCAAATCCAGGAAGGAATCTGGAAGGAATCCAGAACTCAAATCTGGGAGGAAATCATATCCAATTGCACAGAACTTCTAACTTCCACTCTGTACCACAAGACTGGTAGACTTCTGGGTGGCAGTTAATAATAAAACAGCATGAGATGTGATGCTTTCTAGTTTCAGAGTTGATCTGAAGCTATTGCCATTCAGAAGAGTATTGGTGAGTTCCTTTCTGGAAATGCCAAATTTGATATTTCAAATTAGTACATGCTAATACACATTTCATACACACAGAGAAAGCAACATTGGGCAACACTTCACTACTAAGACTGATCTTGTGAGCTCATGATGTCTCTAGAATCTACTATTTATTCAGTAAATACAAATACTTATTGAATATCTATTGGGTGCCAGGCACTATGTCAAATGATGGAGGAAGTAAGGTGAATAAGACAAAGTATCGCCTTTGAGGAGTTCAGAGTCTTAAAGACAAAGACGGAGAGATTCATCATGTGGTTTGTATGGAGGTTGCTCAAAAAATTAAAAAGAGCTATCATTGATCCAGCAATCACACTTTTGTGTGTTATATCCAATAGAATTGAAAACAGGTTCTCAAAGAGACATTTGCACACCCATGTTCATAGCAGTATTATCCACAATAATCAAAAGGTAGAAGCCGCCTAAATGTCCATCAAAGAATTAATGGGTAAAGACAGTGTGGAATACAATGGAATATTATTCAGCCTAAAAAGAGGAAATCCCAGCTTGAGAATCCGAAAGTGCGAGGGAGAGCTGAGCCACGTGGGTGGAGCTGGAGCACAGCTCGCATGGGGAAATCTATCTCACTGGCGCCCTGGTCCTGGTGGAACAGGCTGTGCTGGAGACATCTTCTCTCACCTGGGTGTCTTCTCTTAGGACAAGGCCAAGGACAATGTGGAGAAGGAATGAGAGGCCAACAAAACCCCGGGGAGGTTGGGGGGGTGGGGGGGTGGGGAAGCTGGCTGTTGCTGCTGGCGGCCTTGGCCCACCTGGCCGCAGCAGAGGAAGTCTATCACAGCCTCACCTACCTGGGGCAGAAACTAGGGGACCAGTTTTTCTTCAGCAGGAAGGACTCCATCCACACTATACTTCCCTGCATAATGAGCCGAAGAAGGTGGTGACTGGCTGTGGCACCCTGGGTTGGACCACTCCTCACGTGGAAGAACTCCTTTCCCACCTGTCAGAGCAGCTCTGCTTCTTGGTTCAGGCACAGACGGAGATTGCAGACTTCTGTGAGAAAATGTACACCTTGGCACACAGAAGTTCATCAATGCTGAAGAGCTCGTTGGCCTTTTGGAAACCATCCTCAAGAAATACAGCTCCAGGTCAGTGTAGGTGAAAAAGGAGGGAGGGATAGAATGTGGCAGCCTCTAGACCCCACGCACACCCTCAGTTTTCCCCAAACTCTTATGAAGATCTATGATGAAAAAACAAAGGAGAATAGCATATTGCATTTTATATAGATTAATTGACAAGTATGCATTTGGCTTACTTGGACTTAGTTTACACCATCCTGGATGGATACTTCCCTAAGCAATAGCGAAAGACCAATAAAGAAATAAGCCTTAAAAGATGTATTATAAAAAGAGTTCATACAACCAAAAGAAAATTGTCTATAAAATAATGTGATTTTTTTAACAAACCACTATTTGAATAAATGCCCCTTCAAAGTAACAAAACAAAACAAAGAAAAAAAGGAAATCCTGTCATATGCCATAATACATACTAAATTTAAGGACATTAGCTAAGGGAAATAACTCAGTCACCAAAAGACAAATACTTACATGAGGTATCTAGAGAAGTCAAGATGAACAAGGAATCTAATGAACAAAATAAACTGATGAGTAAAATAGAACCAAGGCATGAAAACATAAAACAGACTGATGAATCTCAGGGGGAAGGGGGAGGAGATTAACCAAAGATCTTATATGCATAATAGAGGCCTGGTGCATGAATTCATGTATGGGTGGGGTCCCTCGGGGTGGCCTGCGGGGATTGGGCCCCAGCTCACACCCCCAGGCTCGCAGCCCTGCAGCCCTGCCTGGCAATCTGCCATGGCCTGATGCCACCCCCTCACCTGCTCCACCATCCCGCCTGCGGGATGATTGATCAGGGCCAGGCCCCCCTGCCCGGCTCCCTCAGCACCTGGGAGCCAGCTGGTGGCCCTGCCCTCTGCCTCTGCCACTGGTTGCCGTCTGCGGGGCGATCTACAGGGCAATTGGGCCCCCTCTTGCACCCGCCTTGGCCTGGCACCACCCACTTACCTGCTCCACCATCCCACTGAGGTCCCACTCTCATTAGGACCCATCCAGGCCTGCATCACCTCCACTGCTACCTGCTGCCAGTGCCACATCACTGATGCCTGCCATGTTCCACGCCACCCCCTGGTGGTCAGCACACATCATAGCGAGTGGTCAAACTCCTGGTCAAACAATTTGCATATTAGGCTTTTATTATATATTATATGCATTATCTACAGACACAGACAATAGGGTGGTAAAGGCCTGGGGTGGGGTGGGAACCAGATGGAGTGGGGGCAATGGGGAGAAAAAGGGGGAACATCTGTAATACTCTCAACAATAAAGATGTTTTTAAAAAGAGTAAACACAGCTTAGCCCTCACAGCAAAGTTTTATCTACCACAGTTCCTTTTTCCTGGTACATCATATCTGACTTTCAACAAAAAAAGGCATGATGAAAGGCAAACATCACAGCCTGAGGAGACAAAGCCATTATCAGAGCCAGACTGAGATAGGGCAGAGATTTGGGGATTATCAGACCTGGAATTTAAAATAACTGTGATTATTATGCTAAAGGCATATTAATAACCTTCCAAGATAGAAATCACCAAGCCCACATAGTTCCACTGAAGAATTTTCCCAAACTTTTAAGGAGTAAACCATACCAATTATCTGCCACCTGTCCTAGAAAAGAGAAGCAGAGGAGACACTTCCTAACTCATTCTGTCAACATTCTCCTAGTACCAAAACAAGACAAAGACATTCTAATAAATCTAGAGACCAATATCTCTCATGAATAGAGATGCAAAAATCCTTAACAAAATAATAGCAAATTGAATCCAACAATGTATAAAAAGAACTATACACCACAACCAAATGGAATTTATTCCAGGAATGCAAGGCTGGTTCAACATTCAAAAAGCAATTCATATATTCCATCACATCAACCAGCTAAAAATATATGTAGATATATTTTATAAATCCTATATATAAATATCTGATAATATACAGGCATACCTTACTTTATTGTGCTTCACAGATAGTGCATTTTTACAAATTGAAATTTTGTGGCAATATCTGCATCCAGCAAATCTATCAGCACCATTTTCAAATTAGGCTCAGACTATGCTTTTTTCTTTTTTTAGCAATAGAGTATTTTTGGTTAAAGTATGTTCTTTTTTAGACATACTGCTATTGTACACTTAATAGACTATAGAGTAAACATAACTTTTAATTTTATAGGCACTGGAAAACCAAAAAATGCATGTGACTTGCTTTATTGCAATATTTGCATTATTGGGGTGGTCTCCAAGGTGTGCCTGTATATTTTAGATATAGCTAGTTCATATACATTATAATAAAGGGTTGTTATCACAGAGTAAAAAGACACACACAAATAATTCTGTCTGGTAAACATAAGGAAGGCATCACAGAGGAAGTGACATTGGAAGTGGGTCTTGAGAGACAAGTAGAATTTCTCCAGGGAAGGGTGATTTAGGTAGGCAAGGCAACTGAGCAAAGATACCACGGTAGGAAGATAACTAGTTACATAGTTACACGTGGCTAGTACGTGGGGTCAGTGTGGATAAGCTCAGGAATTCTTTGTCTCCCACATTTGTCTGTTCTATCCGGCAAAGCCTAGATTCCTCCAAGAGGCATTTCTAAATAACCTTTTCTACACACACTGCATCCTGCCAGGGTCTAGCACAAAGACTAGGTAATCTTCATAAACCCACCTCCCTCACACAAGGGCCTTAATATGTGGGGGCAACTGACTCTAGCTCCATTAAAGTAATGGTAAATATCATCGGTGTTTACTTATCAAACAGCTGGAAAATGTACTCACCTCTTCCTGCCCTGCAGTTAATGGTTAGTTTCTAATTGCTGCTTCATGCTGTCCGGTGGGAGGTTCTGTGTGACTCAGCGCTTTACTGACATTCCAGGAGGTCACTGGAAACACTCCCCTCAAACATGACACACAGACACACAGGATCCTCTCCCTTCAAAGTGCTCAGACAGCAACCCAATTTCTGAAAAAGAGGGGGGAAAAAGGAAACAAGACACTTGCTTTTTCAAATGAATTTATAGCAGCAATTTTCAACTAGTATGCCACAAGAATTTTTAAAATATGCAACATTTAACTAGTTAGTCAGGGTCACTGACCTCTTGTCCCTTAGTTTGTCAAATTTAAAAAATGATAACAGCCAACGCAACAATAGCCATCCGGTGCAAATGAATCAAAATTATACCTATTATTTTTGTCAGATCAGCAAAAAAATATGTTTTTTGGTGTTGCCGCAGAATTTTAGTAATTAGTTTATTTGTGCCATGAGATGAAAAAGGTTGAAAATCACTGATTTATAATATGATGAAGAGGGAAAAATAAAATCTGTTCAGGCCACTTTTATAAAAGCAGCTACCATTTTCCAAGGTTGATAGAAACCCCTGACCAGCTACACAGGAAAGAACATTTCAATCCTTCCTAATGTCTAAAAATATGTATATGCATGTTAAAATATTTGACTTAATGTTCATAAGATAACATTAAATGTTAAACAAGTATTGCTATTTTAAAAAGAAGGTACTTAGCTATTTAAAATGTTTGCATACACATGAACACCAAATTTAAATATGAATAAATATCAACAGTATAATGGTATAGCTTCATTTGAAGGATAAAGCATTTCACAATAAAAGCAGTTATTGCATTGTAATGATCTTATGTAGATTTATGATCTAATAATGAATAGTAGTAAGAGCTGAAATTTATCACACAATTACTACTTAACAGAGACTGCTAGGAGATTCATGCATTTCCTCACTTAATTTTCACAATAGCCCTACAATAGCAGTACTGTTATCCCATTTTACAGATGAGGCACAGAGATCTGCATAAGACTATCTAGGAGGTAATAAATTCAGGCATAGAATTCTACTCTGTCTGAATCTAAATGTTTGGTTTTAAGCACTCCACCATATTGTCACCTTGTAATGGCTGCTGCACACCCATCCATTCAATAAGCAAGCATTTATTGAGCATCTGTGTGCAACACTATGCTAAGTATTAAAGGATAAAAATGTGTATAAAATCCAGTCTTCCCTCAGCAAACCTTTGGTCTACTGATCAGTATCACTTTTTACCTTTAAAGCTACTATGCAGATAGCAGCTTTATTCATAACTGCCAAAAACAAGAAACACTCCAAATGTCTGTCAGTGGATAAATGGTTACAAAACCTGTGACACACCCATATCATGTAATACCATTCTTTGATTTAAATGAAACGAATTATTAATACACCCAGCATCTTGGATGGATCTCAGAGGAAGTATGCCAAGTGAAAAAAATCTACCAAAAGTTTACACACTATAAAATAACATTTATGCAACATTCTTGAAATAACAGAACTATATAGCTGGAGAACAGGTTAGTGGTTGCCAGAGGTTAGGGATGGGAAGGGGAGGGGAGTATGTGGCTGTGAATGGGGTACCATGAGGGAGCCTTGTGGTGATGGAACTGTTCTGTATCTTAATTTTAGTAACTGTTATAAGAATCTCTACATATGATAATACTAGAGGCCTGGTGCATAGATTCATGCACCAGTGGGGTCCCTCGGCCTGGCCTGCACCCTCTCACAATCTGGGTCTCCTCGGGGAATGTCAGAGAGTCGGTTTCTGCCCAATTCCCACAGGCCAGGCTGAGGGACCCCACTGGTGCACTATCAGGGCTGGGGAAGGACTGAGGGAGAGCTCAAGGACATGTCTGGCCTGTCTCACACAGTCTTGATCATCTGGACCCCAGCAGCAAGCTAACCTACTGGTCAGACCATCTACCCCCTAGTGGTCAGTGTGCATCATAGCAACTGGTCAAACAGTCAAACGAACAGTCAGACCCTTAGCATATTAGGCTTTTACTAGTAGCCCTGCTCACGAATCCGTGCGTCAGTAGCTCTCTGCCGCCCTCCTGTAGTTCCCCTGCCCTCTCCCCCTTCCTCCCCTCATAGCTTGCTTCCCTGCCTCCTCCTGTAGCTTTTCACTGCCCACTTGTAGTTCGCTGCCTCACCCTCCTGCAGATCCGTGATCTGGTCGTTACACGGTTGTTACTCCTCAAGGCATAATGGATAATTAGCATATTCCTCTCTTATTATGTAGGATTGCCAGTGAGCGTCATACGTACCTGCTGGTAGGTCAGTCGGACAGTTGTCGGACGTACAGTCAGCCACTTAGCCTTTTATATAGGTAGAGGATTGTATAGAATTATTCACATGCACACACGAATGCATATAAAACAGGGAATTCTGGATAAGCTCTATGGACCTATGTGGACAACCTGGTGGTGATACTGTACAAGAGTTATGTGAGAGCCTTAGCTGGTTTGGCTCAGTGGATAGAGCATAGGCCTGTGGACTGAAAGGTCCCAGGTTCGATTCTGGTCAAGGGCACATGCCCGGGTTGCAGGCTTGATCCCCAGTAGGGAGCATACAAGAGGCAGCCAATCAATGATTCTCTGTCATCATTGATGTTTCTATCTCTTCCTCTCTGAAATCAATAAAAAATATATTTTTTAACAAATTCTTCCAAAAAAAAAAAAGAGTTATGTGAGAGCCTGTCCATCATGGCTCAGTGGTTGAGCCAAACTCAGGAACCAAAAGGTCACAGTTTGATTCCCAGTCAGGGCAGATGCCCAGGTTGCAGGCTAGATCCCCAGTAGGGGGCGTGCAGGAGGCAGCCGATCAATGATTCTCTCTCATCATTGATGTTTCTGTCTTTCTCTCCCTCTCCCTTCCTCTCTGAAATCAATTTTTTAAACATTTTTTTAGAAAACACAAAAAACAATGTTTAAAAGAAAGAGTTATGTGCAATAGTACCATTGGGAGAAGCTGGAGGAAGAGTACAAGAACCCCCCATGCACTTGGCTTTTTATAAATCCTTGCATCTATGGTTATTTTAAAACGTCCTTTTTTTGTGAAAGAATGAGTCATCTTTTATTTTTAAAATTATTATTATTATTGATTTCAGAGAGAAAGGGAGAGGTAGAGAAAGAAACATCAATGATGAGAGAGAATCACTGATCAGCTGCCTCCTGCACACCCCCTACTTGGGATTGAGCCCACAACCTGGCATGTGCCCTTGACTGGAATTGAACCTGAGACCTTTCAGTTCGCAAACCAATGCTCTATACACTGAGCCAAACTGGCTAGGGCAGTGGTTGGCAAACTGCAGCTCGCGAGCCAGATGCGGCTAGCGAGCCCCGGTTTGCCACTCTGTTGACTAATAAGTTTGCCAACCACTGGGATAGGGGCTTAGTCACAAGGAACAACAACAGCCTGTAATTATTGGAATAAAGAGTCTAGGTCAGTGGTCGGCAAACTCATTAGTCAACAGAGCGGCAAACCGCGGCTCGTGAGTCACATGTGGCTCGCGAGCCACTGTTTGCCAACCACTGGACTAAGGCAAACATTTTTACATTATAACTACTACACAGGAGATATTATTTAACTCCACTAGCAGCTGCAATATCTCTGCTGTTGCCCTAAGGCAGTGGTCAGCAACTTTGGCTCGCGAGCCACATGCATCTCTTTGGCCCCTTGAGTGTGGCTCTTCCACAAAATACCATGGCCTGAGAGAGTCTATTTTAAAGAAGTGGTGTTTTAAGAAGTTTAAGTTTAAAAAATTTGGCTCTCAAAAGAAATTTCAATTGTACTGTTGATATTTGGCTCTGTTGACTAATGAGTTTGCCGACCACTGCCCTAAGGCCATTGCCCTAAAAAAGCAGACTTTGCTGGTCCTTGGCAGAATTCAGATGGAGTTTATCATAGCTGATGGTTAAATACAGTCACAAGTTAATATGCAACTACCCTGCCAGCAGTCAAATCACAGTATCATATACCAGTGGTCGGCAAACTGCGGCTCTGTTGACTAATGAGTTTGCCAACCACTGCGTAAGGCATTACCCTTACCCAAAAGTTTTGACTTCAGGTTAAAGACATTAGGATATTATTAAAATGTTTTTTAAGTGTTTTTCCCTAAGGCAGTGGTCAGCAAACTCATTAGTCAACAGAGCGGCAAACCTACACTGTCCTACACAGAGTTGGTCTTTTGGTTTTTGTTGGGGTTTTTTTTGCGGGGGAGAGTTTTTTGTTTTTGTTTTGTGTTTTTTTCTGAATAATGGTCCTTTTATTAAATACTAGAGGCCCAGTGCACAAAATTCGTGTACTGGGCGGGGGGGGGGGGGAGGAGGGTGTCCCTCAGTCCAGCCTGCACCCTCTCCAATCTGGGACCCCTCAGAGATGTCCAACTGCCAGTGTAGGCCTGATCCCTGATTGGGCCTAAACTGGCAGTCAAACATTCCTCTCACAATCTGGGACTTCTGGCTCCTAACCACTCATCTTCCTGCCTGCCTGATTGCCCCTAACAGCTCCTGCCTGCCTGCCTGATCAGCTCTGCCTTTCTGATCAGCTAACCACTCCCCTGCTGGCCTGATTAACACCTAACTGCTCCCCTGCCAGCCTGATCACCCCAACTGCCCTTTCCTGCCAGCCTGATCACCCCTAACTGCCCTCCCCTGCTGGCCTGATCTCACCCCCAACTGCCCTCCTTTGCTGGCCAATTTGGTTCTGATTGGTTGGTTTCTATGCCAGTCAGCATCAAAAGCTCCACCTCCTAGGCAGCCATTGGTTCCTCACAGTTGACCCAGATTTGGTTCTGATTGATCGGTTTCTATGCCAGTCAGCATCTCTGGACCTATCAACGGGCCTGATCAGAAAGGCGGGGCTGATCAGCAGCCCCGGTGGAGACCTGGAGAGAAATGGAGGCACAGCTGCTGACCAGGCCCAAAAAGAAAGAGAGAGGCAAGTGCTGATCAACAGCTGCCACAGAGGCTACAGATCACACCCTACTTCTCTCTTCAGACCTCTCTCTGGGCCTGATTCGCAGCCCCCTCAGCAGTCAGTGCTGGGTAACCATGCCTGCAGCAGTAGCAGTCAGTGATGAGTCACCACAGCAACCCAGCACTGACTGCAGGACTTACTTCTGGTTGGTCAAGCCTCCCGGTCTTTGTGGATATGGTGGACCCAGGGTTTTTATATATTAGGATATGCACAAACATACATTTTGCATGTTTATACATTTTTCTAAATTATGATCTAAAATATATTTTATACTAGAGGCCCGGTGCACAGATTCGTGCACCAATGGGATCCCTCGGCCTGGCCTATGCCCTCTCACAATCCAGGACCCCTTGGGGGATTTTGGGTTGCTGGTTTCAAATTAGTCCCCACAGGCCAGGCTGAGGGACCCCACTGGTACATGAATCCATGCACCGGGCCTCTAGTATGCATATAAGATCTTTGGTTAATCTCTTCCCACCCTTCTCACTTCCCCCTTCCCTCTGAGATTCATCAGTCTGTTCCATGTTTCCATGCCTGTGCATTGAGTTTCTGCCCCCTGATGTGCAGCATAGCTACTGGTTGAACGGTCAACTGGTTGAACAGTCACTTAGGCTTTTATATATATATAAATAGTAGGCAGTTAGGCATGAGCAGAATAGGCCAGGTACAGAAGCTTATCAGGGTGGAAATCGCCAGGTGCCTAGCAACAGGCAGAACTGGGAGGTCAAATATTGTACAGTGGGACCTTGGCCACGGGGTGATCTTTTCCTCCCCTCGCATATAGCTAGCCATGCAGTTTAGACACCCTGACCCTTCATATTGTTAGCCATATGGTTCAGACCCTCCCCTGACCTTTCCTGCTCTGGCAAGTCACCAGTCATGTGGTAGACCCCTAGAGGAAGAACAAGGGGGCTGGAGAAGGGCCTCATATGACTCCTTGCATGAGCACTTTCTTAAGCATTAAGCCCTCAGGACAATGGGGTTCTGATCCACATTATATAATCTTAAGAATAGATGTGCTCTCCCTCCTGAGAGCATGCCAATGCCTTTCCCTCACTCTCTTCTTCCCCCACAGGCTTGCATCTCCTAAACTGTAAGAGGCCCCACCAGACTTGCAACAAGGGGAGCAGTGGGCAGCAGCAGCTTGTCCTGACTTTCCAGTGAGCTGACAGCAGCCCTGCCTTGGCTCACTTTCCCATAACATTTCTAGAGAGCCAAAGAAACACCGGCCCCCCTCCATCCCCAGTCTCTGTCCTGTTGCTTCATCTATTCTAAGCCCTTCCTTGTTTCACTGTCCCCAGCTTTAATAAGTGTATTCTCAAAATAAAAAATAAAAATAAAATTTTTAAATAATCTTAGTAACAAAGCCTGGGGTCTATGGGCCACAGAGACAGTTGGTCAAACTAGAGACAACATCTAGGCCAGGTACAGAAGGTTATCAGAGTGGAAAGCCCCAGGTGCCTAGCAACAGATAGAACTGGGAGATCAAGTATTGTACAGTGGGACCTTGGCCCTGGGGTGATCTTTTCCTCCCCTCACATATAGCTGGCTATCAGCTCCAGGCCCAGGTCCTCTAATTCCCAAGAATGCATCCTATTTCTTCAAATACAAGACACCAGGAATTGTAGGACACATATTCCAAGGTATTCAAGCATGAAAAAAAGTATGTCTTAAAATAGATGGAATACTGTAATATTCCATCCAAATTGAGATAATGTAACCTCTGCCTTTATTTGGAGAACAGGATTCTCCCTTGTGCCATAAAGAGAGTGTTTCCATTACAGTGTAATTCCTCCATTCAAAACACAGGTTCTGAATAAAGATTTTCTTTCTGTGACTTAAGAACCTGTGGGGGGTGGGGTGGAGAGGGAGTGTATGGGTATTCGCATTAGTTAGATGAGCTCATGTGAGTCTTCCTGGAGAACTGGAGCTGGGAGAGGGCCACATGAGTAGAGACCAGCTGACAACTGACTAGAGGTTCATGATTCAGGGACAGCTGGCTCTAGCATGGGGATAGGTAGGATGGAGTTCCTGGGATAGACAATCAGCTACTTCCTGCCTGTGTCAGACCTCAGGAAGGGCTCAGCTGAGTCATGCAGCAGCAATGGAGTTGGCTCTTCCGAAGAAACTGACATGTGACTCCTTCTCAACACCTTCTCACTGAGTCACAGACCAGCTATGCAGAAAAATCTTCCAAAGCAGTGACAGCTTCAACTGAGAAAGGAGCAACTTCCAGAAGCCACATAGGCCAGTGCCATGACAACAAGGGCCCAGAGAAGAGGAGGTGTGGCCATGAGTACCAGGCCCTGGCGCCAAACCCCTAAGACCCAAACTGGAGGAGTGATGGGATCCAAGCAAGCAGCCACAGACAACGGGCTCAGAGTGGAACCAATCCAGAGTCACCTAATCACACATCTCAACAGTCCCCTAGACAACACCCAGGCTAGGAGTGAATAGAATTTGGGAAGATGCACACTTGATGGTGAAAAAGAAATCATTGCTTCTGCGAACCAACAACAGATATTTAGCATTTTAACTAGGAACGTGGGCAACATACCACATCAGTGGCATCTGTGTCTGCACCAATAAAAATCATGATATGCCCGTCTCACATTATGGTTATGGCAGATATCATTCACCCTTCATCTGTACTTGGAATTTACAGTTGTATTTAGACTTTTCACTATATCTTGCTATATAATTATTTCTTTTTTTTAAAAGCAAACTGCCACATGCAGCACCTCATTTGGAAGCTTGACTACCCTACGCTCTCCTACAAATGGTCCTTGAGAGTTTGTTTGGAGGCTCTACTGGGGAGCAAGCTACTCATATACCCTTGACTGAAGAACAGTCCTCTCCTCTATCGGGGAAGGTCGTCCTCTTTGACCCAACATGCAGCTTCTGGAGGGACAGGGATGCACACGGAGCAGTGATGGAGGAAAAGGTCGCCTGCCTAGCCAGCCAGATCAGCTGAATCAACCCTGGCGATCAATGGGGTGATCAATGGGGATGCCGCAGCCAGATCGCCCTCATGTCCTGTAATCCATTATTAAAGTATACATATGTACTATGCCACAAATGTTTATGTTTGGTATTTTGATAACTGTATTTCAACAAATGTTCTCTCCTTTGTAATCCAATGTATTTTATTTTTTTACATTTAAGCGTTATTCTGAGAAGCCGCCCAGGGTCAGTCTTAGACCACCAAAGGGGTCCATGGCAGGGGGAAAGTTTAAGGACATCATGTTAGTTTGCTAGGGTTGCTGTGACAAAGGGCCACAGACCAGGTGGCTTAAGCAACAGAAACTTATTGTCACACAGTTCTAGAGGCTGGACGTCCAAAATCAAGGTGTTCAGCAGGACTTGTTCCTTCTGAGGCCAATCTCCTTGGCATGGAGACACCATCTTCCCCTTACATCTATTCACGCTGTCTTCCCTCTATGTGTTTCTGTGTCCAAATTTCCCCTTTTTACAAGGACATCAGTCATATAGGACTAGAGCCAGATCTAATGACCTCATTTTAACTTTATTACCTCTCTGCAAAGAGCCCATCTCCAAATAAGGTCACATTCTGAGGTACTGGGGGTTAGGACTTCCACATATTTGTGAGGGGACACATTCATCCCACAGTAGACACATACTCTAGCCCATTCTCCATGTTTCCTCATAAAGCCCTATGCAATGGAGCGACTAACAGAACTGCTAATAGATACAGGTTTCCTGGTGCCTCCTTCAGGGTTTAGAGAGCATTGTACACTGTAAAGACCCACACAATTGTAGGTCTTCACCTGCTGATACTATCAGCAATCTCTTCACCTGCTGATGCTCTCAGAAGCCTGAGAGGCCCAATTAGAATGCCAAGCTTTTCACCCACTGGGCAACTAGTTCTTAGGTGCCTGAAGGGAAGCAGGGAGCTCTTCAGCATCATTTTATTACTTTCAGTTGGCAGCTGCTTCCAGTCTTGTCTTTAACTTTTATAACAGTCATGATCATCTGTATCACACATGTCAGGGGGCAGGTGATGGGGCACAGGGAGTCCACTTGTAGTCACCAAGAAAACGCCTGCAACCTTGACTGCACTTAGTAGAAGACATTCGAACGCTTCAGGAGAGTGGGAAATATTTTCTCACCACTGTTTTCTCTCTGAGAATCGCTCAGGTTCTCAGACTTGTTATCCAAATCTGAAATCCTGTCTCCTCCATCTGACCCTGTTATCAAGGGAGCTGAAATGAAATCTGTCCACAGAGCAGCTGGCATGTACAAATCCAGGGTTTGGAACTAGTCCAACAGCATGCAGTCAAAAGCAGAGAGCAGTTAGGGACCCGATAGACCTATTTAATTACACTGACCATAAATCTGATGTATCATCCAGGCTTTAGTTAAGAACCCCAGCACCCTATGTCCTAATGGGGCCATCAGAATGACCTCATTCATCCTGTAGACATGTGACTTCAAGGGAGGAAACAAGGAGACTATTACCTGACAGCCCTAAAATGACATCAGGGTTAGGAACTGGGAGGAGGGGTGGGTAAAGGGGAGGAAAATGGGAGTATCTGCAATACTATCAACAATAGAAAGGAGAGAGAGAGAGAGAGAGAGAGAGAGAGAGAGAGAGAGAGAGAGAGGAAGGAAGGAAGGAAGGAAGGAAGGAAGGAAGGAAGGAAGGAAGGAAGGAAGGAAGAAAGAAAGAAAGAAAGAAAGAAAGAAAGAAAGAAAGAAAGAAAGAAAGAAAGAAAGAAAGAAAGAAAGGGGGGAGGGAGGGGGAAGGGAGGGAGGGAAGGAGGGAGGGAGGGAGGGAGGAAGGAAGGAAGGAAGGAAGGAAGGAAGGAAGGAAGGAAGGAAGGAAGGAAGGAAGGAAGGAAGGAAGATCAGGGACATTTTTCATCTCTGAGCAGCCACCTTCCCTACCAGCCATTCACTAAAGCAAACCAACTTTTTTATAACCCCTCAGTCCCATGAACTCAGAGCACTTTGTACTTCTTTGTAACATGCTGAGTGCACACACAGTGTTAATTAAACACATAATTATTGCTTCACATTAGTCTGTCCTGCTAGATCGTAAGCAATATGAGGGCAGGAGCCATTGTGTACCTTGCCCACCACTGTATTCTCAGTGCTAGGCACAGATTCCCACAGTTGGCAGACACTGGTCAATATTTTCTCAGCAAATAAAGGAGGGCCTCTCCCACTTCCACGCCCACCTCTTTGATAACCTATTGCCCTGTTGCAGCACTTTCTCCCCTCTGTGGTTGCCCAAGTTCATCTAAATTTAGCTTTAAAAATATGAAAGCATGCCCAAATGTGGGAGCAGAAACTTGCCCCCAAAGACCCACCCCCAACCCCTGTTCCCAGGTTCTTTGGGGTATTAGTGTCCAAATTGCCTTTATTGAACACTCACTTTCTGTTACCAGTTGTGAGTACACTGCCTCATTCACTTTACACAATGACCTGATTTAGAGACTCATAGGCTAAGGGGTTGAACATCTTGTTTGAGGTCACAAAACTACAGGATATTTGCGGAATAATAAAAATATATATTTGTTTTTATCTTTGTCCCCATTCCTGGGACAGAGCCCCTTGGAAATTCTTACGTAATAAGACTGTGTTTTGCTATTCATAAGGAGCCCCTTTGGATCACACCTGAATTTATGCTAATGAGGTGAAACAGGTAGTGCCCCTAGGTAGCCTGGTCACCCAGATGAGGCTGGTCAGCAGAAAGCCCAGGTGATAAGAGGATTTGAACTTTCAGCCCCACTCAGGACCTCCGGGAAGGGGAGTGGAGCTGCAGATTGAGCTCTGTGGACTCTTACACAAGGAGATAGGCTGAGCTTCCGGGTTGGTAAATACGTGGAGGTGCTGGGAATATGGCCCACCCAGACAGGGCATGGAAGCTCCACACGCCTCCCCACAAACTGTGCCCAATTCATCTCTTCCATCTGGGTGTTCCTGAGATGCATCCTTTATAATATACCAGTAATCGCAAGTAAACTGTTTTCTCTGAGTTCTGTAAGTCGTCTTAGCAAATTATCAGATCTGAGGAAACAACCTTCCCAACTTCATGGCCCGTGTGTCAGAAGTGCAGGTGGCAACCTGGACTTGCCACTGGTGTCTAAAGTAGAGGATCTTCTGGGACTGAGTCTCAGCCTGTGGGGTCTGCATCAATCCAGGCAGATCGTGTCAGAATTGAACTGACTGGCTGGCCACCCAGCTGGTGTCAGAGAATGGATGGGAGTGAGGAGAATCCTGGCACACCTGATGTCAGGAGCGCAGATATGGCTGGTTCAAACGTTGTGCTTAATCAGCTGGTTGTACAACCTGCCAGGAAGTGGCTTCATGACTTTCAAAGAACTTTTAGATTCACGCCCTTCCCTGAACACTGTTATTTCATGGTCACGTTTGAAGTTTGACCTCTTGCCTCTTGGCTTCCAGACTTCCTTCAGAGCCTTCAGTGGCTTAAAGGGCTTTCCAGCTGTCACACATGCACCAGAAAATAAACTAAAAGGTTAAACTCTTTTTCCGTTCTCAACCCTCCCTTATCTGAGGTGTCAGAGACAATGCTGACAGTGAGTGCATCAGTCCCAGAAGCAGCGGCCTCACAGCTAGTCTGCCTTTCCCTCGGCTGATTAGCAAGTGGCAGGAGAGGTCTCCCCAATTCCTGAAATACCAGTGCCCCTCCCCGTACCTGGTAGGTCCTCATTACAATGCAGTGTTTTTAAAAATTAACAAATAAAGAGCAAAGATTTCTCATCCATAGCCTAGTTTGGATATCTCAGCAATTGCATTGCCACTGGTGTTTCCAGGAGAATCAGTGTAAATTCTAAACATATTTTCTCTTGGCACTTGAAACCAGGTTCCAGACAGCGGAAGTGGTTGAATACTAATCACTTGTAGCCAAGGACATTTGAAAACCATCTTTCACTTTTGCCACAGTTTAAATCATCTGTCTCTAATGCTTCTTGCCCCAACGCACTTTTCAGAAAGCAGTTAATAAACTGACAAAATCTATAGTTAGAATAAAATTAACAAGAGTTCTTTCCTTCATTCATTTATTTGACAAATATTTATTGGGTGCTTACTATCCCCAGACAGTGGACTAGAGGCTGAGGAGAGAGTGATGACCACAACCCAGCATGATTCCTACCCCGCAGGTGCATACTAGTAAGTCTAGTGAGAGAGCAGGCAGGAAGCAAATAATTACACCGATAAATGTAAAGTACAACAAGGAGTCCTACAGAAGAGAAGCACATGGTCCAAGGAAGGCATTTCACAGGGATCTGAACTAGTCCTGAGGTTGCAAAGACTCCCTTGGAGACATGACACTAGACACTCCCCTGAGGATGTGACAGTAGATGCATCAGAAACTAACTGGGCTGGGAGGAAAGGGAGACATTTCCAGCCAGAGAAACAGCAAGGACAAAGGCCTTACAAAGGAAGGGAGCACAGCAAGGGCAAGAGAGCTACAGAAAGTCAATGTGACTGGAGGAGGATGGACTAAAGTGATCAGGGGAGGGGGTAAGGCCAGACCACCCAGTTCATGGTGAGCTGTGATTGCAGGTGTGTCATTAAGCTCAAGAACAATAGGAAACCATTGAAGGGCTTTAATCCTTGAGATGACAGTCTGTTACCTCAACCACACTGCTCCAGTTTCATGGTAGAATAATGAGTAATATCAGCCATACTGCACTTTTCACATGAAATGGGAAAAGTATGAATTATCATCTCCTCTAGAGATGACAATATTGACTCACAGAGAAGGAAAGGCACCTGCCCAAGTGGTAGCATACTAGAGGCTAAAACACAGGACTCTTGTCCCATGTTCCCAAGTCTCTCAACATCCATTTCAAAAAAGTAGATTACAAATTTGTCAGTAATCACTCTCGGTGCCCCTCCTCACTTATGCATTTGACATGCTCACTTGTGAAGTTGTCTAAGTATAAATGACTCAGCCAGTGGCCAGAATTACAAACCACCTAATATCTGCCCCTAGGGATGGCTCAGTCTTACTGCCTCCTCTTTCCACACACCAAACCTATTTCTCCTCCCATCTCCCCACACTAAGTCACTCCCAGCTCCTTAACGGCAGGGAGTGAGACTCTGTCCCCTACACTTTCACCATGACCTCATCACCACAGATGAAACAGACCCTGTAGTCTTGAAAAGGAAAGGAAAATGTTGTGTGTTACTTTCTAAAACAAGTCTATATCACCCTAGACCACTAAATCTGTAATTCAGCCTTCACTTTACTTAGGGAGAGTTATTTGTGCTCTCTCAGTCTCAGTATCTTCATCTATAAAATGGAAATAATAAGACTTCCACTCCTAATAATGGAGAACTAGTAATTCCAAAGTTCCTCCTCAGAATACGTAGGGCAGCTGAGACAAATATTAGGGAGCTAAAATACAGTGACGAAATGCCATTGAGGGAAGCTGAAGATCCAGAGAGATGAGCCTGTCCATGTTGGAATTGCTTTCCTCCTGAAGGTGTTTGCTCATTTGAGAGGGGTTGGTTGAGAGGGTGAGCAGTGATTCTGTGGATTGGAGCACAGGGACAGGCATAGGAGTGGGACATGGTAAATGCCCCTCACTTTGGGCGGGAACCTCACAGGACTACAATAAAAGTAAGGGTAACCCTATGGAACTGCTGCTACATTTCAAATGAGTTCAATGACTGAAAGTGAATGGAGGTCATTACAGAGTGTAAGTGCCCTCGGGCACCCAGCAGAAAAAAAATGTAAATCTTCTCTGGGAAAAGATAGCATCATATGAATTATTTCTACAAATAATTTTATAAGAATATCCTGCACACAATAAAAAATAACAAGGCAGATAAGGAGACAAAACAACATGATTAAAAATCTGCAGAAATAATAAGCAGTAGAAATGGACTCAGTGACTGCAGTTAACAAATACAAACTGTTAAATGCTTGCTGTGTCCAAGATGACAAAAGACAGTGGGGCAGTGAAAGCCTGGGTGGGGGGTCGGAGCAGGGGAGGTGGGGGTCAATGGGGGAAAAGGAGGGACATATGTAATACTTTCAACAATAAAGATTTAAAAAATAAAAACAAAATAAATACTATACCAAGAAACAACTCTATGAAAATGTGGATCTACAATCAAATTACCAGAGAAATAAAACTTACCAAACCTGGCATGATAAAGTAGAAAATATGACTAGTGATTTAAATCAATAATTTAATACCTGCCCCCGTCTCCCCCCAAAAAAGGATCCTCCTGGTCCAGATAGATTCATTAGGAATTCTGTTGAACACTCAGAGAAGAAATAATGCTACTCTTACACAATCTCTAACTTTTAGATCATGTTTGAGGTCAGCCTAACCATGATCCAAAACCTCTGAAAAAATCATAAAAATGAAAAAGTTCAGACCCATCTTACTCATGAACACACACACATACACACACACAAAACAAAGTAAGCAGAAACCAAATCCAACAATATATAAAGAATTTCATACATCCCAGCCAAGTTAGGCTCATTCCAGGAATACCAGATTGGCTTCTATTCAAAAAGCAATGTCAGAATCACATGACACCTTAATAGATGCAGAAAAGGCATTTGATAAAATTCATCATTTATACATCATTAATTTTTTTTCAAAACTTATAGGAGATTAGGAATAGAAGATAATTCCTTGTCATTGTTTTAAGCATCTACAAAAATCATAATGTTATGGGTGAAAAGTTAAAAGCTTTCCTTCTGAGATCAGGAATGAGTCAAGAATGTCCACCTTCACCACTTCTATTCAACTCTATCCTGGAAGGCCTAACAACAATAACACAAGAAAGATGGGTAAAAGATAAGAATTGAAAGGAAGAAATAAAATTGTCATAATTCTCTAACCAGATATCAACTTAAGGAAGAAAACTATTATGCTGTGGCTGACCAGCAGACCTTGAGTGACAAATGAATGATTACTCTGACACAACATCTGCTGTGAAGGAGAGGGCTAAGGGACTGCCTGGCTAAAGGAACCAGGCAGCCTTGATCACCTGCCTCATTAGGCTTTTATTGTAACAGCACTTTGAGATAAAGTTTATCTTTAAGATATAATCAGTAGGGTAAGTAATCTTGGAAGGACACATGTGTTTGCAGTGTCCTTTAAGCAAGGACACCCAAAGGTTAAGTATAAGGATTCCAGTAAACACCTGGGACTCTGCACATTCACAGACTTGTTTGGAAAGATCAAGGAATAATTAGGGGCACTGCTTTCAGCACTCCCCTGAATTGGAATTCCAATAAATAGGGCAGGCTGCCTTTAGCACTCTTTCCTGATCTCGGAATGTCCTCCTTACAAACTTTCCAACCAAGTCTCCTGTGCTCCCCAACACTATTAGAGATAATTCAATGAATTTCACAAGATCCCAAGGTATAAAGTTAATTTTTAAAAGCAATTATTATTTCTACATAACAGCAATAAATAATTTAAAATTTTAATAGCTTTTTTATTGCTGTTGTTAATCCTCACTGGAGGATATTTTTTCCATGAATTTTTTAGAAAGAGTGGAAGGAGGGGGAGAGACAGAAAGAGAGAAACATCAATGTGAGAGAGTCACATCGATTGGTTCCCTCCTACATGTGCCTCGACTGAGACCAGGGGCCAAGCCTTTAAATGAGGTGTGTGACTTTGACTGGGAGTCGAACCCACCACCCTTTGGTCTTCAGGCCAATACTCTCACCACTGAGCAACCAGCTAGGACTTAATGATATCCTTAACCTCTTTGCGCTTGATCTTTGTGAATGTATTATCCAGCCCAAACAAATGTTTTCGATTAAAGTCTTTTGTTGGGGCAGGGGAAGGGTAATTTTAACTATGGCATTTAAAACACACACACACACACACAAAAAGTTTTTAGTCTGAAGAATAACAGCAGCCACTAGAATTTAAAATTTTTCATGAAACCTCCAAAAAGAAGCCTAAGAGCTTCAAGGAGTGAAAAGAAACCAGACAAGTCTTCATCATTACCAGTACAAAGAGAACTTCAAATTATGCAGAGAACTATGCACCCATTCACACAAAGCTACCCCTGGAGCTCTGCTGCCGCTTCATCACCTTGGGAATAAAGAATGGAAGATCAGAGTCTTAAGGAAATCTTAAAAAAATAGGATACCTGTGAACCATGCAGTCTTCAGGGAGGACCCTGTGCTAAGAAGGACACTGCACTTGGTTTAATGCTCTGTGACACCATCTTGAAATTCATAATAATTTTATCTTTAAATTGATGTTTTGAAAGTGAAGTCTGATGCTATGATGCATGGGAATTCAGTGAGGCTCAAAGAGAGCACAAAGAAAATGTTATGTCTACAACAGGGTAGGTGAGCATATGCTTTGACCCAGAACTTGCTGTAACTGAAGACCGAAGGCAATGGCATCCTAGGAAACACTAACAACCAAGGAGCCCTAACATGACCTTTCTTACCCCACCTCTACTAGCCAGCCACATATGCTGAAAATGATGGCATGGGAAGAAAGGAAAAGATAGGTCAACCCAGAGTTCCCCTTCCTTTTGATCCTTCCTTACTCATCATTAAGAGAGTGTGGGTAGCCTGACCTGTGTGGCTCAGTGTTTGAGCATCCAACTATGAACCAGGAGGTCACTGTTTGATTCCTGGTGGTCAGGCACATGCCTGGGATGTGGGCTCAGCCCCATGTGGGGGTCGTGCAGGAGGCAGCCAATCAATGACTCTCTCTCATCATCTTTTTGCTCTCTCTCTCTCCCTATCCCTTCCTCTCTCAAATCAATAAAAATATATATATTTTAAAAAAGAGAGTGTCGGTAAAAATGTGAACATATCAAGAAGTGAAATAAAAACTGTTGAGTTAGTTTCATATAATGATTCCATTATTTTGGTAAGAACAAAATGCATATGCATGTACAAGTTAGGAAAAACTAATTGTGTGATTTTGATGACTCTGCCAATGGGTAAATGCCCTTATATTTGCACTTAAAAGTGGCATTCCACAATATAAAGATGATCATTAGAATTCATGCTAATTATATAACTTTAATTTTTCTTTATTTAGAATGATACTAAATCCAAATTTTAAAAAAACCACTGTAAATCAGAAGAAAAACTTTATATTTAAGTATCTTTAATGACCTTTTTTTTTTTTTTTTTGCTTTGTAAACAAATGGTTTTGTATTTTCATTTTGCACATGGCCCCCACATGAGGTATTGCCCTGAGTAGATGATATAAAGCCCTGAGTAAAGCTTGGAGTTAATATTGCCAGTGAGCATTCTCGCTATGGAAAAGCTTAATTTAAGGAATGATGAAGGCAGAGCCCTCTTCACCTGTGTGAGACCTAGGTAGTAACACAGGGCCCCATGCTTAGGAAGGGCCCCTTGCTTGGTTTTATGCCCTCTGTTTCTGTCTTGAAATTCTGGACACATTTTGAATAAGCAGTCCCACATTTCATTTTTCATTGGACTCTGCAAATTATGTAGACAGTCCTGGGTGATGGCATGGTAGAATCCTGTGGGTTCTACTGGAATTAAAGATATCAATATAAACTTATGTTTTAAATAATATAATTATATATACAGATATATTATAGATATTGTATAGCTATATATATATACACTCTAGAGGCCCGGTGCACAAAATTTGTGCATGGGGGGTGGGGGGGTGGGGGGAAGAGGGGGCTGCCTCAGTCCAGTCTCCCTCTCCAATCTGAGACCCCTTGAGGGATGTCTGACTGCCCATTTAGGCCTGACCCCAGTTGGACATCCCTCTCAGAATCCAGGACTGCTGGCTCCCAATTGATCACCTGCCTCTGCCTGATTGCCCCTAACCACTTCTGCCTGCCAGCCTGATCAACGCCTAACTGCTCCCTGGACAGCCTGATTGCCCCTAACTGCCCTCCCCTGCTGTCTGGTCACCCCTAACTGCCCTCCCCTGCTGGCCTTGTCCCCCCCAACTGCCCTTCCCTGCAGGCCTTGTCCCCCCCAACTGCCTTTCCCTACAGGCCTGGGTCCCCCCCCAACTGTCCTCCCCTGCAGGCCTGGTCCCCCTAACTGCCCTCCCCTGCTGGTCTGGTCACCCCTAACTGCCCTCCCTTGTCATCCTGGTCACCCCTCACTGCACTCACCTGCAGGCTTGGTCCCCCACAACTGCCCTCCCCTGCTGGTTTGGTCACCCCTAACTGCCCTCCCTTGTCATCCTGGTCCTCCCCAACTGCCCTTCCCTGCAGGCCTTGCCCCCCCGCAACTGCCCTCCCCTGCAGGCCTGGTTCCCCCCCAACTGTCCTCCACTGCAGGCCGGTCCCCCCCAGCTACCCCCCACTGCAGGCCTGGTTCCCCCCCCCAACTGCCCTCCCCTGCAGGCCTGGTCCCCCCCAACTTTCCTCCCCTGCAGGCCTGGTCCCCCTAACTGCCCTCCCCTGCTGGCCTGGTCACCCCTAACTGCCCTCCCTTGTCATCCTGGTCACCCCTAACTGCACTCACCTGCAGGCTTGGTCCCTCCCAACTGTCCTCCACTGCAGGCCTGGTCCCCCCCAACTACCCCCCACTGCAGGCCTGGTTTCCCCCCCCCCAACTGCCCTCCTCTGCCAGCCTGGTCACCCCCAACTGCCCTCCTCTGCTGGCCTGGTCACCCCTAACTACCCACAACTGCCCTCCCCTGCAGGCCATCTTGTGGCTGCCATCTTGTGTCCACATGTGGACAGCCATCTTTGACCACATGGGGGTGGCCATCTTGTGTCTTGGAGTGACAGTCAATTTGCATATTACTCTTTTATTAGATAAGATATAGATAGATAGATAGATAGATAGATAGATAGATAGATAGATAGATAGATATAGATATATATATATATATTATGTATACACCTATATTTATCCCAGCCTTGGCCACTGAAAGAGCCCAGAAGCAATCACATCCTAATAGTAATGCATACATCTCCATCCAGATCCAGGAACAAGGGTTAGTTGGGGATGTGGCTGATCCCAGGACTGCGAACGGGGAAGGCACAAATGAGGGCAACATGTCAAAGGATATAGAAGCCAGCTTGAATATGTTCCCACTACTCAAATCTAGAACAATTGGAGCATCAAAAGAAAAAGGACAGTAATAAGCCACTGAATATAATAAAGAATCCATGAATCCATAAAATAATAAACAGAAAACAAACAAATGAGGGATAAAAGAGGGTTCTTCTTGATGATAGAATGCTGAATGATAAATGTGGAAAGAGTGGTGGAATTGGAAAAATCATCCTTTTGCAATCATTAGAGTAAAGATTGGTTTGGGCAAGAATCATTAACAGATGCTAAAATTACTGGGCAAGTTTGATGAGATGCAGGATATTTTCAAGGCCTCATTGTTTTCCCACAGATTGTTTATTACCTTCCATGGGGAAAATAGTATGTATACAGTGGAAAAACTGAACATACCTTGGGCAGAAGATCAGAATCATTACCAGTGAGAGGCAGATAGGCATCAATGTGCCTTCAGATGCAATACCCTGAGAGAGACACACATTGCTCATGTAATTCCAGCCAGGGATGAAAAATCTGAATCTAATCCTGAGGAAATATGAGACAAAGTCAAACTGAGAAACATTCAGTAATATAACTGGCTCACTGCCTTCAAAATTGTCGATATCATGAAAGTCAAAGAGCTGAGGAACTGTGCCAAATTAAAGAAGACTAACACAGCCCAGCTGGCATGGCTCAGTAGTTGAGCATCGACCTATGAAACAGGAGGTCACAGTTCAATTCCGGTGCAGGACAAATGCCCAGGTTGCAGGCTCGATCCCAATGGGAGATGTGAAGGAGGCAGCCAATCAATAATTCTCTCTCATCATTGATGTTTCTATTTCTCTCTCCCTCTCCCTTCCTCTCTGAAATCAATAAAAACATTAAACTATATATCTTATATAATAAAAGGCTAAAATACAAATCAACCAAATGGAAGAACAATCGGACACTATGATGCCCACTGACCACCAGGGGGCAGATTCTCAACGCAGGAGGTGCCCCCTGGTGGTCAGTGCACTCCCACAGGGGGAGTGTCACTCAGCCAAAAGCCGGGCTCATGGCTGGTGAGCGCAGCGGCGGTGGCAGGAGCCTCTCCCGCCTCTGCAGCAGCACTAAGGATATCCCACTGACAGCTTGGGCCTGCTCCCCATGGGAGCGGGCCTAAGCCATCAGTCAGACATCCCCCAAGAGCTCCCAGACTGCGGGAGGGCACAGGACAGGCTGAGGGACCTCCCCCTCGAGTGCATGAATTTCATGCACCAGGCCTCTAGTGTGTGTGTGTGTGTGTGTGTGTGTGTGTGTGTATTTATATGTATATGCACACTGAGTGGCCAGATTATTATGACCACCTCATCAGTACTTCGTTGGGCCACCTTTTGCCTTCAATACTGAGGCGATTCTTCTTGACATTGACTCCACGAGATGTTGAAAGGTGATGCAAGGAATCTGACACCATGCCTGATGAGTAGCACTGTCCAGTTCTGTGAGATTTGATGGTTGTGGAACCAGCTGCCTGATGGCTCTTTTAACTTCGTCCCACAAATGTTCAATGGGATTGAGATCTGGTGATTGTGGGGGCCACCTAAGCAAGGTAAAGTCTCCCTCATGTTCTTGAAACACTCCTACACAATATGAGCACCGTGGCATGGCACATTGTCTTGTTGGAAGAAGCCATCTCCATTGGGATACGCCATCAACATGATAGGATGAACTTGATCAGCAATGATACTTAGGTATGTTGTGCTATTCAGACATTGTTCCACATGAATTAAAGGGCCCAAATCATGATAGGAAAACATGCCCCAAACCATAACACTGCCCCCACCAGCTTGAAGGGTTGTACTCATGCATGTGGGGTGCATGCTTTCATGCTGTTTTGGCGAAATTACTCTGCCATATGCATGATGCAACTGGAAACGTGATTCATCAGACCACATGACTTTTTTCCAATGCTCAAATGTCCAATCCGTTTGTTCCTGTGCAAAATTGGAGACTTTTTTTTTATTGATTTTTTACAGAGAGGAAGGGAGAGAGATAGAGTTAGAAACATCAATCAGCTGCCTCCTGCACGCCCCCTACTGGGGATGTGCCCGCAACCCAGGTACATGCCCTTGACTGGAATCGAACCTGGGATCTTTCAGTCCACAGGCTGACGCTCTATCCACTGAGCCAAACCGGTTTTGGCAAAATTGGAGACGTTTTATCTTGGTAACTACAGACAGCAAAGGTGTTTCAACAGGCCTTCGGCTTCCATATCCCATATGATGCAGTGTACGGCTAATTTGCCTACAAACGTCAGGTGCTCATAATAATCTGGCCTCTCAATGTATATGTATATATATATATATATATATATATATATATATATATATAGAGAGAGAGAGAGAGAGAGAGAGAGAGAGAGAGAGAGAGAGATGATAGATAGATAGATAGATAGATAGATAGATAGATAGATAGATATTTTTTATTTTTTTAAGACAACTAATACAAAATGACATTTAAGTGCAATATGTATTCCTAAACTGATCCTGTATTGGAAGGATGTTAATAGGACAACTGATGAAATTGGAAGGTGGACTACATTAGGTAAAAGCATCATATCAAGACTAACTTTTCTGAATTTTATAATTACACTATCTATATATTTAAAAGGTTAACATGCAAAGTGTCCCCTCAGGAGTTCGACCGGGAGACTGGGAGACCATGAGTTTGATGGCTCACTATGACATGCGCTAACCACCAGGGGGTGGCATGGAACAAAGGAAGGCCCCAGCCAGCAGCCAGCAGCTGGAAGGCCCCAATCATCCCTGATTGCTGGCCAGTCTTAGGGACTCTTTGTACACGAATTTCTTGCACCAGGCCTCTAGTGGTTATACTAGTATAATGGACTCTCTTTGTTCTTAGAAAATACACATGGAAATCTTAAGGGGTAAAGGGCACTGACTTATTTACTCTCGAGTGATTTAGAAAACAAAAAATTAACACATACCTATAAATACAATGAAGAAAAAAAGAGATGGAATTCCAAAGCAAATGTGGCAAACATTTCTCAGATGTTGACTCTGGTTCCAGGAAATAAGAGGTTTCTCTGTACTATCCTTGTAGTTTTTCTATGAGTTTGAAATTACTTCAAAATAAAAAGTTAAAAAATCAAATACTGGGAAGAATAAATGTTATACAACACGTGTAAGATTTCTAACAGAAGAGTGGCAAATATTAAGAGAAAATAAAGAAAACCTGGGAGGGGGCAGGAACTGGGTGGAGGGGGGAAATAGGAGGGAAAAGGGGGGATATCTGCAATACTCTCAACAATAAAGATTTTTTAAAATTAGAAGAGAAAAAATGCTCAACATCACTAATCATCAGAGAGATATAAATGAAAACCACAATGAGGGCCTTAGCTGGTTTGGCTCAGTGGATGGAGCATCAGTCTGTGGACTGAAGGGTCCTGGGTTGGATTCCGGTCAAGGGCACATGCCATGTTGTGGGCTCAATCCCCAGTAGGGGATGTGCAAGAGGCAACTTATCAGTGATTCTCTCTCATCACTGATGTGTCTATCCCTCTCTCCCTCTCCCTTTCTCTTTGAGATCAATAAAAATAATTTTAATTTAATTTTAAAAAACACAATGAGGTATCACCGCATACCGGTCAGAATGCTACCATCAATAAACCAACAAACAATAAGTGCTGGGGAGGATGTGGAGAAAAGGAATCCCTGTACACTGCTAGTGGGATTGCAGACTGGTGCAGCCACTGTGGAAAAGAGTATGCAGTTTCCTCAAAAAATTAAACATGAATCTGCCTTTTGACCCAGTAATCCTACTTGTGGTAATATACCCTAAGAATCCCAAAATACCAATCAGAAAGATTATAGGCACCCCTATGTTTATAGCAGTGCTATTTACAATAGCCAGGATCTGGGAACAGCCCAAGTGCCCATCAGTAGAAGAGTATGTAAAAAAGATGTGGAAGAGAGAAAGGGAACTCAGTGGGACCCTTTCCCCCCTCCCCACTTGGAAATCTGTACTTGTTCTTCAATAAATCTCCATCTTTGCTATACAAAAAAAAAAAAAAAAAAAAAAAAAAGCTGGTACATTTACACAATGGAATACTAGACAGCTATAAAAAAGAAGGTACTCTTACCTTTTGCCACAGCATCAATGGACCTAGAGATTATTATGCTAAGTTAAATAAGCCAGTCAGAAAAAGGCAAATACTATATGATCTCACTAGAGGCCCAGTGCATGAAATTCATGCATGGGGGAGGTGTGTCCTTCAGCCCAGCCTGCACCTTCTCCAATCTGGGATCCCTCTTACAATCCAGGATTGATTGCTCTCAACTGCTTGCCTGCCTGCCTGCCTGATTGCCCTTAACCACTTCTGCCTGCCAGCCTGATCACCCCTAAACCACTCCCCTGCCAGCCTGATTGACACCTAACTGCTCCCCTGCTGGCCCGATTGCCCCTAACTGCCCTCCCCTGCCAGCCATCTTTCGGTGGCCATCTTGTGTCCACATGGGGGCGGCCATCTTTGACCACATGGGGCAGCCATCTTGTGTGTTGAAGTGACAGTCAATTTTCATATTACCTCTTTATTATATAGGATTATATGTGGAATCTAATGAACAAAATTAACTAATGAACAAAACCTAGGGATATAGAAGCATGGAACAGACTGTGGAAACTCAGAGGAATGGCACAGGTGGGTGGGTGGGTGGGTGGGAAGAGATCAACCCAAGAACTTGTATGGCCCTAACTGGTTTGGCTCAGTGGATAGAGCATCAGCCTGCAGACTGAAAGGTCCCAGGTTCGATTCTTGTCAATGACATGTACCTGGATTGTGGGCACATCCCCACTAGGAGGTGTGCAGGAGGCAGCTGATCGATGTTTCTCTCTCATTGATGTTTCTAACTCTCTATCCCTCTCCCTTCCTCTCTGTAAAAAATCAATAAAATATATTAAAAAAAAAAAAAAGAACTTGTATGCATAAATGCAGAACTCATGATCACAGACAATAGGGTGGTGAAGGCCTAGGGCTAGAAGGGGTCAATGGGGAGATAAAGGGTGGGGTACATGTAATACTTTCAACAATAAAGATTTAATTTTTAAAAAGAACTGAGGAAAAGAAAAACAGAAGTCATTATCATATATATCAGGATGATTGTTACTTCTAGAAGGTAAAGATGGAGTGGCAATTAAAATGGGGCATAAAGATGACTTCTGGGGACTGGCAATGTTCTATTTTTTACCTCATTATATATGCACTGCTTTTTGAGAAATTTCAGAATCGTAGTTTATTTTTGTACACTTTTATTTATGTATGTTGTATTTCACAATAAAAAATTAAAATGTAGATAATACTACATATTTCTTAAGATCATTGTAAGGATTAAATTAAATCAAGTGTGTTTAATATATGCAAATATATAATATAATATAATATAATATAATATAATATAATGTAATATAATATAATGTAATCCTATATAATATAATCCTATATAATAAAAGCCTAATATGCTAAGTGTCCAGTTGTCTGATTGTCTGCTCAAACAATCATAGTGTAATCCTATATAATAAAGAGGTAATATGCAAATTGACCATCACGGCAACACACAAGATGGCCGCCCTCATGTGGTCAAAGATGGCTGCCCCCATGTGAACACAAGATGGCCAGCAGGGGAAGCAGTTGTGGGCGATCAGGCCAGCAGGGTAGGGCAGTTGGGAGGGACCAGGCCTGCAAGGGAGGGCAGTTGGGGGAGATCAGGCCTGCAGGGGAGGGCAATTAGGGGTGACCAGGCTGGCAGAGGAGGATAGTTGGGGGCAACTAGGCCTACAGGGAAGACAGTTGGGGGAACCAGGCTTACAGGCAAGGGAAGTTGGGGGGGACCAGGCCTGCAAGGGTGGGCAGTTGGGGGGGATAAGGCCAGCAGGGGAGGGCAATTAGGAGTGACCAGGCCAGCAGAGGTGCGCAGTTAGGGGTAATTGGGCCAGCAGGGGAGGGCAGTTGGGGGTGACCAGGCTGGCAGGGGAGGATAGTTAGGGGCAACCAGGCCCGCAGGGGAGGGCAGTTAGGAGCAATCAGGCCAGGAGGGGAGCAGTTAGGCATCGATCAGGCTGGCAGGGGAGTGGTTAGGGGGTAATCAGGCTGGCAGGCAGGCAAGTGGTTGGGAGCCAGCAATCCTGGATTGTGAGAGGGATCCCAGATTGGAGAGGGTGTAGGCTGGGCTGAGGGAACCCCCGTACACAAATTTCGTACACCGGGCCTCTAGTATGCTAATGACATGCTAAGGCTGCTCAACTGCTTGCTATGACGTGCACTGATCACCAGGGGGCAGACAGTCAACTGGTTGACCAGTTGCTATGATGTGCACTGACCACCAAGGGGCAGATGCTCCCACTGGTAGGTTAGCTTGCTGCTGGGTCCAGCCAATCAAGACAGAACGAGACAGGCCAAACATGCCCTGGAGTCCTCCTTCAGTTCCTCCCTGGCTGGTCAACCACCCATGTCCCTCCCCAGCTCCAATTATGCACCAGTGGGGTCCCTCAGCCTTCACCCTCTGGCAATCTGGAATCCCTTGGGGGATGTTGGAGAGCTGATTTCAGCCCAATCCCGCTCAATGCAGGAGCTGCCTCCTGGTGGTCAGTGCACTCCCACAGGGGGGGGGCGCTGCTCAGCCAGAAGCCAGGCTCATGGCAGTGGTGGGAGCCTCACTCACCTCCTCGGCAGTCAGACATCCCCCGAGGGCTCATGAACTGCAAGAAGGTGCAGGCCAGGCTGAGGGACCACCCTCCCCCCAAGTGCACAAATTTACACTAATAAAAGAGAAATATGCAGATTGACTGTACCTCTGTGACACCCACCAACCAATCAGGAGTGAGTATGCAAATTAACCCAACAAAGCTGGTGGGTTAATTTGCATACGCGGGCACGGAGTGAAGACTGAAGGCTCTGGCCCAAGCAAAGACTGAAGACTGAAGACTAAAGACGACTGAAGACTGAAGAGGCTTGGCTTCTCCGCTGCGGCCCAAGCAAAGGCCTGGGTCCCTGGTGCCGGAGAAAAACTGGGGCCGGCAGCCAGGAGAAGAAAGGCCTATTGCACAAATCTTAGTGCAACAGGCCTCTAGTATAATATAATAAGCATTGAATACATGGTAGTTATTATCTGACTAGAGGCCCAATGCATGAAAATTTGCAAAAGTAGGCCTTCCTTCCCCCAGCTGCCAGCACCAGCTTCCCTCTGGCACCTGGGACCCAGTCTGCTTCCCTCCAGCCACAACTTCATCAAGAACTACGTCCGTAAGGCGTCCTGTCTAATTAGCATATTACCCTTTTATTATTATAGATGTAGTACTACTGAGAGATGAAAGTAACAATAAACTTTGGGCTAGAAAAAAACCCTAAGAGAGGGCTTACAGTACTTTCTAACATATACTAAAGTCTGCAGGTAAAGGTTGAACGTTAGTTTCAAGTGTGTTTACTACAGATAAATGCCAGGAGATGAGGAATTAAGGATGGATGGATGGATGGATGGATGGATGGATGGATGGATGGATAAGTTGAAACAAAAGTTAGTCTGATGCAAAATTGCAATTCCAAGAATGTAGAGACATTCTCCAAGCAGTGCTCTTTGCCCCAAGTTTAATGCAACACCATATGCAACAAGACTTCAGGCTTTGTAATAACATGAAAGACCATTTTTTCTGAACAGTTCATGGTACTTCCTGGCTGTTTACAGGCCAGGGTAATGGATTATATCAACCTGAATCTATAATATCTACCAAAGTGGGTAGTTTCTTCTACCTACAAATTAAGGGTTCTTCCAGGGCTACCAATCTAGGCTCAAGGCAGAGTATGGGTAGTTTCTCCACCCAAACAGCCTCCCACAGAGAGCAGAGCCTAAGCTAACGCACATCCAATGGACAGGGATTCAAGCATGAAGGGGAAGCACTTGACTGAAAACCTATTTTCCTAAGATAGCCTAAAATAACAACCAGGCATCTGGAATGAAAACCACAGAAGCCACAATTTCCAGTCCAGTATTGAACATAATTGTAGATTTCAAAGTATTGTTCCTTGCAGGGAAATGTCACATATTCTCTAAGTAGCACTATGCTCCTTTCACTCAATATGACCCATCTGATTGTCAGAACTGCAGATCGAAAAGCCCAGCAACTACAGAGGCACATACTCTGGTTCATGGCAAAGGCCTTGTACATTGTGTTATTTTTTATTTCTATGATAAAGCATAATATGTTTGCTCATAAACTCTGAATGCCTCTATCTAAAAAAAAAAAAAATAACACCTCTATCTAATCCTCCACCACTCTTCTCCAACCCTAATCTCTCCTGCAGTAACACAACAGTTGGGTCTTTTTCCTTCCAGACTTTTTTCTTTACATGCACATGTTTCTTTTCACTTAAAAAAAAAAATGATATCAGCCCAGCAGGTGTGGCTCAGTGGTTGAGTGTAGACCTATGAACCAAGAAGTCATGATTCAATACCTGATCAGAGCACATGCCTGGGTTATGGGCTCAATCCCCAGTAGGGGGCATGCAGGAGGCAACAGATCAATGATCCTTATCATTGGCATTTCTATCTCTCTCTCCCTCTCTCTTCCTCTCTCAAATCAATAAAAATATATTTAAAAATAAAATAAAAATTATATCAAACTATATGTGTATCTATATATATAAAGAGGTAATATGCTAATTGGTCCTAACGGTGTACCAGTCATGACCAGTCAACAGGCAGGAGCTGTTGGGTGGGGACAGGGGCGGGCACTTGCGCCACCAGGACATGAGGCTGCTGCCGGGGGCAGCCCCCCCTCCAGCGGAGGCGCACACAGGCCCACGGCACACCGGGCCCTGAGTGGGGCATCAGGGCGGGGGCAGGGCCTTGGCAGAGAGCTCTCAGCACTTCTGCGCGGGGCTCTGAAGGCACAGAGAGGAAGGGAGAGCATGTAGGCAGTTAGGGGGTTTAGGCCAGGAGGGGAGAGCAGTTAGGGCCATCAGGCAGGAAGGAGAGCAGTTAGGGGCATCAGGCAGGCAGGCAGGTGAACGCTTAGGAGCCAGTAGTTCTGGATTGCAAGAGGGATCCCAGATTGGAGAGGGTGCAGGCCAGGCTGAGGGACCCCCCCCCCTCCATCCCCCGTGCACAAATTCCGTGCTGCGGGCCACTAGTAGTATAATAAGCAATGTTTTTTGTCCTATTCCTGGCACAGAGCTCCTAAAAGCCTTCGGAACTCCTGAGCAATACGAGTATCTTTTTGTATTCATAAGGATCCCCTTTTTATTACCTCTGAATTTATGCTGAGATAATACAGGTGGGGCCCCTAGGTATCCTGAGGATGGGGCTGGTCATCAGAAAGACCAAGTCATCAGAGGGTTGGGACTTTCAGCTCCATCTGCAGACCTAGGGGGCAGGCAGGGGACATTAAACTTTATAAAAACTCTTGGACAATGAGATTGGATGAGCTTCTAGGTAGGTGAGCATGTGGAGTTTCCAGAGAAGGCATGGAAACTCTGCACCCCTTCCCACACACCTTGCCCTATGCATCTCTTCCATTTGGCTGTTTCTAAGCTGTATCCTTTATAATAAATTTGTAAATGTAAGTAAAATGCCTTCCTGAGCTCTGTGAGCCATTCCAGCAAATTACCAAACCTGAAGAAGGGGTCTTGGGAACCCCCAACATATAGCCAGTCCGCCATAGTACAATTGGCAACCTGAGACTTGTGGCTGGCATCTGAAGTGGAACTGAGCCCCCTAACTCCTGGGATCTGACACTGAGTCCAGGTAGCTAGTGTCAGAATTGAGTTGATCATTCAATACCCAGCTGGTGCTGAAGAATTGATTGGTGTTGGGAAATACCCCAGGAAATGTTACTCGGCAACTTGTTTTGGGTTTTTTGTTTTGTTTTTTTTATTATTATTATTTTTAGCTTAATGCTGATCATAAATTTCCAAAGGAAGAACTCTGCACTCTCACATCATTCTTTCAGTTAGTTGCATAGCAAAGCAGACACTCTAACCAGAACATTTGCAATCCCTTTACCATTCCAGTGTGAGTCAACCCCTGGTATGTGTGTGCTTTTCTTTAGCTGCCTGTACTTGCATGTCTCTCCTGAGGCCTTGAAGTATGGTAGCAACCATACTTGGGTAAAAATTGCTGTTAATATTTTAACCTTGCTGTTTTGGGTTCTGAACTTAAAAGTTATTTTGATTTTCTGAACTTATGTATAATTGAATACTCCATTGATGATTTAAAAGTTATTTTGATTTTCTGAACTTATGTATAATTGAATACTCCATTGATGATGGTTTGAATATCCCATTGATTGTGATCTCACCGGTTACTGAAGCACATTCTTCTGGGAATCAGAAGAGCACAAATTATCCTAAATTGTTTCAGTAACTACAGATAACTGAGTTTCGGTTGACTCAGTGGTCCTGGAATCTGGATAGCACAATTATTCCAAATTGTGCAGGTGTCCCAGATAATGTGTTTCTGTTGATTCAGTGATTCGTAAATACTTTAAATAACTAAATTGCTCAATTTTTGCTTCTGTAAAGGATGCTTTTCACGAAACAGGTTCCTCATTCTAGACCCAAAGATGTAAGCAATACCTTTGTGATACTCTGCCAATATAAGCCAGATGTGGCAAGCTGTTCGGGGCTGCGAGGTCTGGAGCGCTTTTGTTCCCTCGTATGCCACCGGCTTTAAATAAATGACTCCATAATTCTACCTTTTTTGAGGCGTCCTTTGTAAGATGGGGGTTACACTACAACAGCCTGACATTGGGCTTCTGGAGCCACTGGCCTGAGAGCACTGAGAAGCTGGAGGACCTTCAGGGTGACTATGAAAGCCCAGCTCCTGGTCCCCACTTGGTACAGTTTATGCGCCAGAGTTTCCAAAAGGGAACAGGCAGGTGCCAGAACTTTATACAAAAATCACTCCCTGACTTCATTTCTTTTTCTTCCCCACTCCTACCTCCCTCTCCTTTATCAGGTTCTCCGGGACACTTCCATAATAAATCACATGTAGCTGATTCCTTATTGCAGGTGTGTTGGGGAAAGATGACTTATGACACGTAAATTCCATGGTATATGATGTGCCATAATCTACCTAAACAGTCTCCTATTAGTGGATTTTATGTTATTTCTGTCTTTTCCTGTACCAGACCATGCTGGACACATACTTACACCTACAACAGAGTCGTTCACTGCCCACCAGCTGTTCTGATGAGTTTGGTGGTCAAGTCAGTTGTTCAGTCTCCTGCCATTATAGTTTAAAAACAAGAATATGAACATGACTGCAAGGATCCCACTACCTTTATTAGTGACTATGAAGTAAATGACTGGACAGCTTGTTTGTGTTTCCTGGAGTTAAGTAAGGATCAAAAAGCTCAGCCCACACAACTTCCAAACTACTTGCTCTCAGGTTCCTAAGTAATCAATGGTTATTATCACACACCCTCCCCAGAGGCTGGGTCCAGCAGACAAATTTTCAGATCAATGGCTCAGGAAGAGTCCTTTGTCTGAGGAATTACAGGGTCTTATTTCTCTGTGTCTAACCTCTTCCCAATGCCTTGGATAGTCCCCAAACAAAAAAGGTGAAATTTTAATGGCGGAGAGACTTCCTTTACTGTGAAGTTGTTTCCTGGAAATTTCTTAAATGAAAGGGCACCATATGAGTTGAATATTGCTTTCAGAAATGAGCAGCAAGGACGTATGGAAATCTATTTGGAACCACTTTGTGTAGAAAACCTCTAAAAAGAAACTAAACTATCTTACTCTCTGGGGAATCACCAGAGTAGAGAAATTCTCTGCACAGAACCTAACACAGCAATAATTGGGTTTCTTTGTTTTACCAGTGTCTGAAAGACCTCTCTCATCTCTGACTGCAAATTTCCATTCACTGAATAGTTCCAAATGGAATGTCAGGATGACAAATCTCCATCACATTAACTGTGCCTCGTAGTGAGGAGCACCACCTCATTTTTAAAGCTTTCCAGAGCAATTAATAAAGTCAGCCCTCTTACAACATGCAGCCATCGTGTGAAAAAAAGAGGTGTGGTGGTTGCAACCTCTGAGTTGCAGGACAGCTTGTCTGAGAAATGGAATTCGAAAAGGCATTGCAGACGCAATTGGATTATCACAATCCCGGGACCAGGTGGGTACAGACAAAGCCTTGTCCCTGTGTTATCAAATCTTATTCACCTGTAACTCTCACAGTCTCTTATGTCCCATCCCTTACTGTACTGAAAAAACAACTCCAATTTGTGTCCTCTGGTTTGAGGAACAGTGGATCAAACCATTCAGGAAGAGAATAAAATCTCCTCCCAGAAAGCATCTCACATCTGATGCTAAGAACAAAAGACACAGTAAATGCCGAGAACATGGGCCCTAAAATCTGAAATAGAAGGAAACCCAGAGATTAGACCACACGGGGGCAGTGGACAGAATTAACAATTTTTCAGAGTTTAAGTGGCTTAACCCAAACCAGCTCACAAGTCTGAGACTGCGGCCTGCTGTCCTAACTCCTAGCCTGGGGTTCTTTCCACTAAAAGACATTGCTAATGTTATTAGAAACACAAAGAACATGGGAAAGAACAGAAGGTAAATCAAGGCCTCACAGATCACCTGCCTGCACATTATTTTCATTATTACAGCATGCTGTTGTCACATCTTCCCACACATGTGAAGCGACAGGGAAGCAGCAGCACTACTTTTCCATCAGTGTTAGCATCATGCCTGCCCAAGCCTCCCCTCTGGGCTTAGGACTCGGAGCACTGCCAGCCAGGCTGATGTCATTCAGAACACCAGCCTTCACCTCACGGAATTCACACAGCCAACTGGCGCACAGCAGTCTGCCCATCAGGCACCAACGTCTGCTTGGCCTGGCAGAGTTCTGCATACTAAACAAAACTAAACTTTTTTAAAATGACTATTTCCTTCGAGTTTACACAGTGAGATAAGGGAGACACCTGTTGAAATAATCTCATCCTGAATTTTTGCATTAAAATTGATTATGTTTTTAAAAAGTCAACTCAATTTCATTTCATTTACATGGAGATTAGAAAGAAATAGAAACTATAATGCTATAATGGGGCCTGAGAAGACTAACAGGAAAAAATGTCAGGTTAACAGAAAACAACATTTTTATTTGGTCTGTACTGGCACAAAACCATGGTATAGACACAAAAACTTATTTTATACAACTGACGCTGGTCTGAGAAAGTGCCAAACAGAACAAGAAAAACTCTTTGAGGCCTGTCTTTGTTCCAGGTTAATGTGGTTTCTTTCAGCCAAGTGTCATTAGAAGCTGCTTCCAAGAGAATCAGAGCCCAGCCCGCGTGGCTAGTGATTGAGCATTGACCTAAGAACCAGGAGATCATGGTTCGCTCCCATGGTCAGAGTATATGCCCAGGTTGCAGGCTTGATCCCCAGTTTGGGGCCTGCAGAAGGCAGTCAACCAGTGATTCTCTCTCATCACTGATGTTTCTATCTCTCTCTTTCTCCCTTTCCCTTCCTCTCTGAAATCAATTATATATATATATATATATATATATATATATATATATATATATATTTTTTTTTTTTTTTTTTTTTAAGAGAGAAGTGGAGAAGCAGGATGCTGGGTGCAAGCACCAGTTTTGCGTTTAGAAATTGGTCACCTCTCTAAGTATCCATCTACTGCCCTACCAGTCAGGGGTTGGACTAGGCGACCTAGGGTCCCTTCCAAAATTCCATTTTTTTACTCCTAAGTAGGAAAGAGCACATTTAGATTGATTGGCTTGAGTGGATAAACAAATGGGGATAAAGAGGAAAAACTAACCATCTGAAAATACATGAATTAAAAGACGCTATTCTTGTCCCAAGTGAAATGTGCTCTTTCTCTTGCCTTGGTGAAGCACCAACTGCCCTCTCTGCTGCCACCCGCCCCCCATCCCCAACACCAGGCTGTGACATCACCTTTTCTTCCCCTCCCTATGCCAGCCACTAAGGTGAAAGAATGCTGGAACCAAGGCTAGGGGAGCTCATTCTGAGCTAACACTTCGTATCACAGACACACCCCATCCACCTGGCTGTTGGATGATGATACTGTCACTCTTGCCTGGAACAAATCAGCTGCATTAGGGGGCTACATCCTGCCACCCACAGCCATTGACCTCAATGACTTGTTTGCAACTTCATCTGGTAGCCAGTTCACTTCAAAGCAATTGCCCAATTAGTTAAATTTTACACTTTAGATTTCTAGAAGAGAGAGTAATTTTTTTCACCTTTCCATAGGCAGCCAATCGTTACTAGAAGATGCATAGGAAGAAAACTAAAAGTCAATATATTATAAAGGAGCAGTTAAGTTTATTATTTTTAATTATATGTGTAATAGGTGTAAATGTTTTCATTGTAAAAGATCCAAATGTAGTTTATAGACTAAAACATAAAGGCCCTGCTCTATCATCCCCACCCACTTCACCTCCAAAACTAAATTTACCTCTATTAGCATTCCTTCTAGTCTTTTTCTGTGCATTGCCATATAATATATATAAATGGCATATATACATGTAAATATAAATAGAGACATACTCTACAATACAACCATGTGTTGCATAAGGACGTTTGAGTCAACAGCAAACCAGATATACAAAGTGGGTCCCGTGACATTATAACAGAGCTAAAAAATTGCCCAGTGACAACATAATGTGGTAGCCAGCGTCAATCGTAACGCAAGGCATTACTGTTTTTTGCTCAGCTCAGTCTACCGATAGTCATGCAACTGATAGAAAAGCCTGAGGACTCCCTGGTCCCCAGTGAGCTTCCCAGGGACCTCTTCCCTTTCTAAACCAAGGTTACAACTGGACCCAGCCTTATGGTTCTTATTACCATTGCAAGATACCCTTCAGCAATAACCATTAGGAAACTTTGAAGAAAAGTTTATTATTTACAGGCCATTGGGAGTCTAAGGTAGGCCAGGAGATACACAGCCAGGTCATGGGAAGGGAGAGAGCACCCAAGTCCCCAGGTTCTGCTTTTGTTGGGGTGGAGTGTGGGGGCTTAGGGTTTCAATGGATTCACTCTTTATTGGTGAATTTTAAACATAAAAACAGAAACCTAAAGCATCCAACATAAAGCTTTTCTTGTGATAGATACTCAACTAATGTTCTCGAGGTGACATTAAATGCATTCTCATGAGAGTCAGTCTTAGGAACTCAATATCAGGAATAAAATTTAAAATTACAAATTTAATACTTCAAATAAAAAAAGAGAGAATAACATTTCCAAGCTAGATAAATTCACATCTTATACTTTTACATTGGCCCAGGAAAATGGAAGTGAATATATTTTCAGGGAAAACACATCAATAAAAATGAAAGAAAAGGTTGGATTTTCCATTTCAAAAAATTGCTCCCACAGAGTTTCTTCTCTTTCTGGAGACTCGTTGATTTTCTCTAATCAAGTTGGACCTAGCAAAACAGCAAAGACAATGGCTTCCTGGCCACCTGGTAACGACGGTTACCTGGTTTAATTCTCTTTCTATCCGTGACATTCTGTGTGATATAAGGCACATCACTTAACCTCTGAGCTGGAGTTTTTTCATATATATTGTTAAAAGATATATTGAGACATATTAAATTTTTAGGATTATAGAGCAAAAATCCATTCAAATTGGTCCACAGCATCTAATCCAGCAGATAGAAAGGAGCCCCAAGCAGCTGTACAAAATGGAAGGCTTTACAATGGGAATGGGAAGCTGTATTAGGTGAAACAGCAGTTAGTTACTGCAAGGTCACTTTCCTTTAGCAATTTGGCAGGGATCTGCTGGGCAGATGATCTAACTAGTGCTGATCAGGCGATTCCTGATTAACAGGTTTAATGTTCCATTTCTGGAAGAGCTAAAACTGTGATTAAGTCTCAATTTGGTGACATGGGACTTAACGTAAGTGACTCCATTTTGGGACTGTTGTCTTGTTTTTAACAATATAAATGGCAAAAATATATAACTACCTCATAAACTTCTGGTGAAAATTCAATACAGTGTTCTAAGAGTAAACATCTAGCTCATAGTAGGCATTCAAAAATTACTTTTGTTTATTCTTTGGGACCATTTCTTCATTTTTACCCTGGTAAGGAAATCCAGTTAAATTCTTGCCTCTAGTTTTTATTCAAAGAACACTTCTAATACTTTTGACCACCAAGGAGGTACACTAGTAAGATTCCATCATCAAAACCAGCAGTGGTTCGATTAGGAGGGGTCTGGAAGGCAAAACATCACAGCAGTAGAATGAGGAAAGAGGTCTGGGCTAACCAGGGGAAAGAAAGATGGATTTTTCTCTTAATGAAGGGAGAGATGAACTCTTGAACCAACTGGATGTTTTCCTTTGTTTTGCCTTCCCCTGGGCTAGCCAAAAGCAATGGGCGGGTGGATGTGACTGCTTACTTCCTCCCGATTGTTTTTACAGACCTACATTTTGAGAGGGCTAATTGTTGGAGTCCTCTTCTTTCTTCCCCACAAGAAGAGAGCTTTGTTAGGCAATTAAATCAGGCTGCCTGAGATGCAAAGCCTTACCATTTCAAATCAAGGTTTGGCCCCCAAAATAAAAGAAGTATTGCCTCATTTTCACTTAGCTGACAGTGTTTACTCCTTCAGAGACTGAACTGGAGTTTTCCATCCGACAGAAATACTGGCCCAACCATGATGCAAAGCAGAGCATGAAGACAATTATTTAGATATCCCTGTTCTACTTGCAGTTGAATCACAGAAATTAAACTAGAATGCATTGTTTTTCCCTGGGCAGTATGCAGAGGTGGCTTCCCGGGATTCTTGCCCAGGTGGATTTGAAGAATGAAGCCACAGGCAAAAAGGTGGTATAGGAAAAGATGGAAATTTATTGAGAAACAAGCACAGACTCCCAAATGAGGAGGGGAGAGAGTCCCACCAAGTCCCTCTTTCTTAAGTTTTATAAAGGTTGCAGTTCTTTGTGTCCTGATAGCCCTTCTGATTGGTCATTATAGTGGCTTCAGAGCTCAAATCCCACAGGAGATTCCCCTCTTTTTCTCCCCTTTGTTCTTCTATTCCCTCTGGCCTTCCTCTTCCTTCTCTGAATGAGTGGCTTCCTTTCCTTTATTCTGTAAATGTATACCTTCTGCAGCTCCCAGCTTTGCAGCTCTGTGGTTCTCCTGCATGGACCCCCTAATTCCTAAAGCTTCCTAAACCTGCCTATTTTACCCCTAAAAACTTTCACAGTGAATGAAAACAAGCAAAAATTGCCTTTCGTTTACCTACATAAAATGGCCCAGCCCTCTCTCTTCCTTTGTTTGAGACTTACTGCACTCCAGACTCATAGGGAAAGGTCACCCCACCAGTCTCTGGGGTACGTGGGCCAATCCTTGCTATCTCAGGAGGTTTGTTTGGCAGCCAGCTTTGCAAAACCGACACATTTTGCCCCATCCGGTTTGCTCGGTGGATATAGCATCAGCCTGCAGACCGAAGGGTCCCAGGTTCAATTCTGGTCAAGGGCACGTACCTTGGTTGCAGGTTTGATCCCCGGCCCTGGTTTGGGAGGCAACCAATCAATGTGTCTCTCTCACATTGATGTTTCTCTCTCTGTGTGTCTCTCCCCTTCCCTTCCACTCTCTAAAAATCAATAGGGGAAAAAAAAATTAAAATAAATGGAAAAATAACCTCTGGTGAGAATTAACAAACAAACAACAAAACAAAAAACACACATAATTTTCTCTGATGTTTTAGAGAGCCCCAGAGAACTTCTCGTTGTCACTGTTGAAGGTGATTGTCTTTTCTGAGATTAAAGGATCGCATTCCGTGGTTTAACCTGCATGTAAACTACTTCAGTCCTGTCTTTGGGAAATACTGCCCATGTTTCCTGGTGCAAGTCACTCGGCAAAGTCACCCTCTAAGCAGGAGACTAAGAAGTGTGACTCTAGTAGGGTAGACAGTCAGCATCAAAAGGCAACCCCACTTTGACAGCAGAGTTGAACTAGAGGACCTGGAAGACCGCAGTTTGCACAATCTAGGCTTCTAAGCCTAAAAAGCTCATATTGTGATGTGTTATCCTTCTCTTTGATAGGAATTAATGTTTTTCTCATCACCTGTAAAATTCCTCCTAGCATTTAGCACAATCCTGGAGCATAATAGAAGCTCCATAAATTCTGAATGAATGAGTGAGCAAATGGACAAACAAACAGAAGAACCTGGTTTAACTCAGTTTGTCTCACCTCCCCATACAGCACCGTAGTGACGTGGTGAGGGGCCCCCGATATGCTTTTGTCCTTAACTTCCCTTTACAGCTTTGAAATCCACTCTAATCTTTCGTGAGCTGTGAATTTCGAAGACGAAGAATTCCTTGCCCATATGTAATCTGCTTGCCACAGAACAGATTTATTTTTGTGGAAAAAAGCCCAGGTGCTTGACTGGACTAAATTGTGTTTTAGGGTCCAACTGACCCAAAGTGCCTGCTGAGTATAACTTTTCCTGGGCACTGTGCTCACTCTCAGGCCTGGCCCGGATTGCAATATACTTAATATCTTTCTAAAGCACCCTGATTGCCCTAGAAAGACTATACTCTTTCCAGAAGTTCCCTCCCACTTGGACGAAACTCGTCTTCCCCTGGCCAGTGGTAGTTCATCTGCTTGGAAGACTGAGAGCTTGATCCTCACTAACCGGGCTTCACTCAGTCTCCCTGTGTATCGTGCTTTCTTATCCTCCAGGTGATTTTGGTGTCATGCCCTTCCTTTGCCATCTGAGACCCAGAAAGGCTCAAACAGCTGAGCCAAGCCACGCTGCCCTCTCCATGAGCTGAGGAAACAAAGAGCTAACACATTTAACTCAAAAGCCCTGAAGTTATAAAATGATGACTGATTTGTCTCATACCTTCTTTCCACTGCAGCTGAGAAGATGCAAAGTGAGTTAGAAAGAGAACAGGCCCCAGGAGGAAACTGTTCCAGCTCAGGAAGACCGCTGCCTTCAGCTGATGGCTCAGATGTGCAAATGAGATAAGAGTGAGAGCACCCAAAGGCCAGCCTGTTCAGAACAGCCAGTCCTGCTTCCTTTCAGATGGAAGGGTTTCTCTGAAGCTGTCACAGTAGGTTTACTTCCTTCCCCTTCCTGTTCCTCTCTCTGTATTTGTCATTCCTCACTAACTTCATCCACTGATGCAGTTGGGGATTTAAAAATAAAACACACAAAAAAGTAAAGCAATCTTGCATTGAGTTTCCTAAAATCATGGAGCTAGACAAAAGAAACTAAATTAATCATTCTGGGACCAGGTACCAGGGACCAGCAGCAGCTCCATTTCTGATCACTACAATGTGGTATTTAAATCTCTTGTTTTCTTTCTTTTTCCTTCAATGAGATTCTTTTTCTTCAATGAGACCCTCTGAAGCTCTTGCTTTCTCCTCCACATGTTGTGACATAACCCCCATCTTACAAAGGACGCCTCAAAAAAGGTCGAATTATGGAGTCATTTATTAAAAGCCGATGGCATACGAGCGAGCAAAAGCGCTCCAGACCTTGCAGCCCCGAACAGCTTGCCATATGTGGTTCTGAACTCTATGTCATCCAGTAGTTTGCTTTCCTCTGTTTCTTTCATTCATGACATGTTTCTTTGTCTCCACATTTTGGCTGTTTCCCTGTGTTGATGGAGTAGCTTTGTGTGGTAGGTGATCTATAGGGGGCAGTAGCTCAGCCTCCCCAATCACCTGATGTGGACACTCTTGGTACACCCCTTTGTGGGCTGAGTGCAAAGACTTGGTGCAGTTAAAGCCTTAATTGCTGTTGGTATACTGGGAGGAATTGACCTCCAGGCCAATTAGCTGTGAGCACTCACTGTGTCTATAATGGAAGAACTGCTGCGCTGAAGACACACTTATGGGGCAGGACTTGTTTCAGTGGGGCTTTGGCGCTCACTGAGTCTGCCTTTGAATGTGTCACTTATGGATGTGAGGAGTTGAAATCTGGTGTCTCACTCTGACCACTAGGTACACTGGCTTCTGGATCTCCAATGGGGTGCAGGTCAGCTACTGTCTGAGGCCATCCAGCAGGAGCTACAGTGAGAGCTACAGTTTTCTCCTCTTTGCTTGGGGTTTAGAGGTTTTGGAGCTGTCTGACCCAGGCTGCAAGTTTGCTAGGTTAAGCTGCGATAGGGCGGGGCTTTCTTCTGCTAAAGCTGCTGCTTGGAGCTTGGGTGGGTTTGTAGGTTGTGCAGGGCGGGGCCTCAGGGCGTCACTAGGTTAGGGCGTGGCAAACAGCAATGGCTGCTAGTTAGCTGGCTCTGTGTCCCCAAGGGCGTCACGGAGTCCCGTGCCCCAGTGCAGTAAACAATTATTCCTGCGCGCAGCTCTGCAAATAAGCCACCCTCACTGGCAGACAGTCCAGCTTCTCCCCGTAGGAGTTTGGGTCCCCCGCGTCTCCCCAGAAACTGGATTTCAGAGTAATCGGGGGCTTGTCTCCCTTTGGGTTGAAAAAAGCAACACCTGCTGCCAGCCCGGATCACGCGCCTCCGTACCTCAGCTTTTCAGCGCTCGTGCACGTCTCGATGCTCTTTTCTCTTTCCTTCTAGTTGTAGAACTTTCACTCAGCCAGCTTTCCCATGGTTCTGGGTGATAGACGTTTTGTCTTTTAGTTGAATTTTTGAAATTGTTGCGCGAGGCAGCAGTTTAGGTGTTTACCTACGCCGCCATCTTGGATTCTCCTCACGAAATCTGATGTTTAAAAAAAACAACAACACCCTGTTTTCAGGGCATTGCCATAAGAGTACATTCATCCTGAAAGCTCGACCCAAACATCTGAGAGAAATCTTTCATAATTACGTTTTCACTCTTTCTACTTTTGTCAGAAACACCAAAAAGAGTTCTGTCTTTTCTAATGCTTGTTAAACTACTGATTTAAAGTGGGCAAGGGGGAAAAAGCCAACACCATAGACACTTTTTTGTTTAGTTTTATAATAAAAAATTGTTTGAATAATTAAATCTGCCTTGTTATGGGGGAGAGGGGATGAGGAGACCTCGGTTCTTGTCTTCTTGAGGGAAAGATTTCAATCAAGTGGCAAAGTGTAGAAAAGTAAGCAAGAATTTTTTGACCATGGCAAAAATATACTTAGGAGAGTGAAACAAGGGCATAGAACAGTGGTTCTCAACCTTTCTAATGCCGCGACCCTTTAATACAGTTCCTCATGTTGTGATGACCCCCAACCATAAAATTATTTTCGTTGCTACTTCATAACTGTACTTTTGCTACTGTTATGAATCGTAATGTAAATATCTGTGTTTTCCAATGGTCTTAGGCGACCCTGCTGTAGAGCCTAAGACCAAAATTCCTCTTAGCATCTAGCACAATCCTGGAGCTCCTATTATGCTCTAGGTTTGTGCTATATGCTAGGAGGAATTTTACAGGTGATGAGGAACAAGAGAGCCCGATGAGCCAAGAACAACATGAGGAACTGTATTAAAGGGCTGAGGCATTAGAAAGGTGGAGAACCACTGGCATAGAAGAAGCAATAGTAGAGTCTAGACTGGGCTGCTTTGGCTCATTGGGAAGTCAGAGAAAAGGGGGCCTTGGAGACAGGTTCACAAGGTTAGTCTGGGACGAACTGCTTCTGCCCATTGCTTCCCTGGTTGCAAGTCTCCTGGGGTCCTTTATAGGGTTAAGGGATATGTGTGGGGAGTAGGAGGAGGAGAGTTGGAAGGGAATGGCACAGGTGTGTTCCCTGGAAAGAGAATGTGCTGGGATCTTCATTTTCAGGGGTTTTAAAGGCTGGACATTTAGGGGATGCTTAGAGTGGATCAATAGAATATTCATCAGCTTTATGCTGATGTACCAAAATGAAATTTATTCTCTTAATTTGTGTGTCCTTGGTGTGGTTGGCAAATGGCACTTAATTGGATTTCTGTTACCTATCTCCCTGAGTGGAGTGACTTAAGCTATTTACTCTCTGGTTGGGGAGGAGAAGTGCAAGCCATTTACTCTTAAGTGTCCTTGGTTTAGGGAAGATAGGATTTGCTAGGTGGACACAAACTGATGTTTAACTAACTGTCTCAGCTTCCTTATTTTGCTTCTCCTAGAATATTCCTAGCTTCTTACTATTCTATAACATTCCCTCCTCAGAGACTTCCACCCCTAAAATCTTTTTTTTTTTTATCCATAAAATCTTTTAGGATTGATGAAGGAGGATGGTCTATCTTTAATAATTTTCCTGCTGATAATAGTCATAGTCCCTGCCTATGTTACAGTATAGAAGTCTCTATCCCTGCCTGATCTAAGGGAGACAATGGAATGGGATTTGACACTGGAATAGAAAGGCCATTGGTTGGTTTTTCTAAAGTAGGGATAGGCTGGAATTCCTGAAGTGTCATCATGGAGTCTCACTTCTGGAGGTAGTGATGTAGATAGACCTATATTGTGTAAACAAATGATCAGTTATTTAATAAGGAGTATGCCTATGAAAACAGAAGAAAAAACGAAGGTTAATAATCATAGAAAATTATAAACCAGTTTCTGAGTCTGTAAGACTGTCAATCTAGAGAAGGCTTAACGTTTCTTTTGCTAGAATGAAAGCGAGCAGTGACAATCTGATAGATCCTTTTTATCTGCAGTTTAAATATCTTTGATGATGTCATCAGATCTTCAAGTAAATTCTGTATGGTTGACATTGTGATAACCAGAACAGTGAGCTGAGTTTTTTCTCCCGGGGTCCTGTCTCATGACGCCAAAGAATGAGACATGGACCAGAAGATTTAAGCAAAAGTGTGAAAATTTTATTACAAGTAGATTCAGGCTCCCCTGCATGGGAAGGGAGCCCAAATAATGGGTTTCCAGTGAAGCTAGTAGGTCTAGAGGTATATGTGTTACAAGCCTGCTCTGTATCTACCTGTGTCACCACCTGATTGATTCCCTCATTGTTCTTGCCCAATAATGGACCTGAACTTTCTCTGTTCCTATGCGTCAGTTTACCTTGTTGTTGCAGGCCCTCCCTTGATCTCACACGCCTCCCACTCTGAGTCCAAACACATTCTATTATTACTGCATGGTTGGTTCCTGAGATTAGGCTTGCTCAAACTGTCGTGTCTGCCATGTCCTCTGTTCCGCCTGCCTTTGTTTCCCACTGGCCCCCTGCCCTGTCTGCCTGCGTGTCAAGCCAGTTCCTCTTAATTGCATCAGTAGTTCTCAATAATCCCAAGTCAAAGGATGGGGTAAAAAGAAAACATTCGCTTGGAGGGTTGAAGGCAACTAGAAGAATTCAGAAATCAGTTCAGTTTATAGGTAAAAATAAAACTTTAGAGATGATGAACTGTACTAGAGTCCAATAATTACAATTGGGCATTGTGATTTCCACTGAAACACGTTTTTCCTCCCTAAAAATCACTCTCATTTTTATCAAATAGACTGTATTAGATCCAGTTTTAATTTGACCTGATTATTTGTATAAACACAATAAGAATAGCAATATTACATAGGCTTTGTAAAATCTGCTTTGCTGGAATTTTATTCACATGAAATCTTCAGATTGAGCTTTAGTCAACCCCTCAGGGCACAGAAGCCAAGCCACACAGCTGCCATCCAGCTTTTCCTGCAATGCCTATAGGTTTGGGTGGATTCCTCAAGTCCTTGAGGTCCTTTCTTTGCCATCTCCCAGGAAAGCAACCTTCATTCTTACCTGAAAAGACTGCCATGAACCTGGCAAGGTACCAGGCCATTTTTTCCAAGTTTCTCTTGATCATGACATTCCAGTCAAAGACTTGGTTAATAAAAACACAAATGGAATCTGGTTTTGTGTGTCCTATTATAAAGATGTGGATGAAAGGAACCACATACTAACCTGACAAGCCCAGGGAAGGCCTGCATGACAGTCTTGCAAACTCAAAAACCTAAAGTAACCACAAAGGATGGTCTGAAGTTAAACTGTAACTAAAAGCAGTCATGGTGGGTAGTCACCTCCTAAGCTGGTATCTTCCCAACAAGGTCAATCTTTACCTTAACTTGTTGTGGCAGAATGCACGGGAGAACAATCAGCCAGCACTCTGAGGGAGGAAAGTTTAACCTTTATTTTGCAGATCTGCTAGTCCAGGGGAATTCTGGATCCAAAGCCTGAACTGAACTCCTGGGGAGGCTCTGACCTATATATCTCCTCCTGTGGCGAGCCCCTGCGGGTCCCCGAAGCTCCGCCCAAGTCAGTCTTGGCAGGGCCTTGAAGGCATGTTCCACAGCTCTGCCCAAATCAGTCAGAGTGGGAAAGTAAGAATACAGTTTTAACCAGATACTGAACTAGGTTGCAAGCCACCCCCCCCAACCCCCGCCACCCCATTTTCCTTTTCATTCCCCCCTCTTGTTCCACAAGCTATTCTTAGCCTTGGGGATTACAAAAGACTCAGGAATTGACTCAGGTAAGGTAGACGACGCTCTAGCTACTTCCTACTGAAGGGGGAGGCGATGAAAAAGGGGGTTCAGTATCCTGAATCTTCACCATTTTCCCCAAGGGGGTCATTGGAGTAGCAAGGGCAGAGAAGTTCTCCTTCTGGTACCAGTCTGGGATTCTGGAGAAACTTGTACTAGAATTCAGGTCGGTCAGGTGGATCCACCGTCTTCTTGAAGATGATCTGCAGGGGGTGGTTCAGGTCAGAGGTCACCTTCCACTCTGGATGCTGATTGTCCAGCTGGTGGCTGCTTTTACCCAGGACTGGTGGATCCAGGTGTTCAGTCCTGCAACTTTAAGAGCTGAGGGGTTGGATAAGGTTCCTTCCAGGTTGGCTTTAAGGGGTTCCTTTTTCCAATCTTTTACCCAAACCTGGTCCCCAGGCTTGTGAGGGTGCACAGCTGCTCCTAAAGAGATGGGCAATCTATCAGTAACCCATCTGTGGACTTCAAGGATAGTTTTCCCAAGTCCTTGTAGCTGTTTCTGAATTTCTAAGTTCAATATTTCCCCTAAATCTCCCTTTGGCCGAATTAAGGGAGGGGCTCTGTCATACAGAATTTCACATGGAGAGCCCCTACGCTGGCTCTCAGGGCACAGCACACCCGCAGGAGCCCAAGTGGTAAGATATCTGTCCAGGGTAAGTTCATCTTCTGGCATAGTTTAGCCATTGCCTGCTTGAGAGTCCAGTTCATGCGTTCCACTTTCCCTGAACTCTGGGGCCTGTAGGCTGTATGTAAGTTCCACTTAATTCCTAATGCCTTAGTTACCTGCTGTACTACCTCAGCTATAAAGGTGCCTCAGTCTTTTCGCAGCAAGGGTTCAGTAATCTGGAGAAGGGCTGCGCATAAATGAATCGAGACTAGACAAGAAATATAAATTTGGAATGTATTTTGGGGGAGCCAGATGGAGGCTTCACCCTCTAGTGGGGTGTCTCCCTAAAACTCCAGACCTGTGGCTTTTTATTCACTGGAAAGTACATTGGTCCTTTAGGAATGCAAACAGGCATATCAAAGGTAGAGTTTGGTAAACAGGAAAAGATTATCAGGTTAGGGAAAATGCCTACAGCTGTTCAGCAGCAGGTAATAATATGCAGATTTTCAGTCCTCCTGAAAATGCCCATCAGCCTTCTGATGAACTTCTCTCATTTATTATGCTAACTACTGTTCTTAGCCTCCAGCATAAAGACTGGGCCATTATCTGACCCTATGGTTAATGGCATTCCATACCGTGGAATTATGTCCTTTAGTAACACCTTAGTGACTGCCTCAACCCAGCCTGAAAAGGTGCAGATAAAAACTAAAAGATATTTATTTCCTCTACTAGGTCTTATTTCTGTAAAGTCTACCTCTAGATCTTCAAAGGGAGCCTGCCCACAGCACTGAATTCCTGTGCACAGAGAAGGCAGCACTAGAAGACTGAGGCAATAAGATAGTAACTGCTTAACAAGGCTTCCAGAGCCATCCTCCCTAAATGGGTAAGTTCATGCTGCTGGAGGACTACTCTATGAGCTAACTGTTCTGGAATGTAGGCCCTATAATCTGGGAATATCCACCAACCTTCCTTCATCCTTTTACCCCCTTCTCGTTGGGCCCATTCTTTTTCTTGAGGGGTGTATTTCGGAGGTTCAGGTAATTCAGGAACCAGCATGATCCTCAATGGCTCCACCAGCTCCTCAGCAGCTAGCCTTGCCGCTGCGTCTGCACAACAGTTCCCTTCTGACACTGCGTCTTTTCCTTTTTGGTGTCCTCTACAGTGGATGACTGCTACTTCCCTGGGCTCCCAGACTGCTTCTAGTAACTTCAAGATCTCATTCTGATTTTTGATTCCTTTTTCTCTGGCCATCAGGAGCCCCCTTTCCTTGTATATGGCTCCATGGATATGCAGGGTAGTGAAGGCATAGCGTGAGTCAGTGTAGATATTGGCGTGCTTATCCTTACTGAGATTTAAGGCTCTGACTGGGGCCCAAAGTTCTGCACTCTGTGCTGACCATCCTTCAGGCAAGGCCTGTGCCTCTATTGTCTCAAAGTTTGATACCACTGCATACCCAGCTCGTCTTTTTCCTTCATCTAGGAAGCTACTGCCATTTGTGAACAATACTAAGTCTGGATTCTGTAGAGACCTATCTGTTAGATCTGGCCGGCTGGAGTAAACCTCCTTTAGGACTTCTAGACAATCATGCTCAGGGGTTCCCTCTACTATGGGTAGGAAAGTGGCAGGATTAGGAGTTCTTACTGCCTCTAATCTTATTTGTGGATTCTCACATAGGAGCCCTAGGTATTGAGACATCCCAGCATGAGTCAGCCAGTGTTGCCCCTAAGCTTCCACTAGGGTGATAACAGCTTGAGGCACTTTAACATTTAAGTTCTGTCCCAGAGGCAGAGCTTGTCTGCCTCTGACTAATAAGGCTGTGGCTGAAAGGCACTGAGGCATGGGAGCCACTGGAGGCAACCAGGTCAATCTGTTTGGAGAGGTAGGCTATTGGCCTCTGCCAGGGTCCCAAATCTTGAATCAGAACTCCTGAGTCAGGCTACCCCATTGTTCTCTTGAACAAAAAGGTTAAAGTCCTGCGTCGGTGCCTCAGTGAGCTTTGTCTTTATGGTCCTGAAGGCTTTTTCCTGTCAGGACCCCAGTTAGTGAGTGCCTTTTCCTCTCCTTTGAAGTCTTCATAGAGGGGCTTAGCTAGATCTGAGAATCCTGGGATCCAAATTTGACAAAACCCTGCTGCCCCTAGGAAATCCCAAATTTGTCGCTGGGTGCTGGGGACTGATATCGCACATACTACCTGTTTTCTTTCAGTCCCTAGTCTTCATTTCCCTTGGGTAATTCAGAAACCTAGGTATTTGACTTCCCTCTGACAGATTTTTTTTAAATATTTTTTTTATTGATTTCAGAGAGGAAGGGAGAAGGAGAGATAGAAACATCGATGAGAGAACCACTGATTGGCTGCCTCCTGCATGCCCCCCTTGGGGATCGAGCCTGAAACACAAGCATGTGCCCTTGACCAGAATTGAACCACAGACTGACGTCCTATCCATTGAGCCAAACCGGCTAGGGCGAGAGTAAATTTTAAGACTAAAGACATAACAGTTTGTTGAGTAATTTGCCCAAAGCAACTGTGAGGTGTGGTCTGAAAATGTATTTTCTTCCTTTTTAGCAGCAAACCCCAGTGGCTCAAAAGGACATATCATGTGGACGTCCTGTCCCCAGACTACTCAAGCTTAGTAAACACCTAAAAAGAACACAACCTCTTTCTTTTTGAAACATAAATGTTCAATTTGGATGATGAGGATAGGCAAGCACTAAAGACAATGGCTAGCTCTTCCATTTATTCCAATGAATTCTAATGGAGGAAGAGGAAATAGGATCTAGACTGGTTTTGATCTATGAATAATTTACCTTATATCTACAACTTGGCACTTCTTGAGCAGGACTGCCCCAATAAGGCGAGATGTGATAATAGTCGAAGATGGAGATGACAAACATGCAGAATTCAACATATATATGCAGTTTAGTCCAGTGTCCCCATATGGTCTCAAATTCTATATTTGGTCAGAGCTGGCTCATCTTTGCTCCACTGTGCCTCAGATTCTGCTTCACCACTTTTGAGGGAGAGTAGGTTCAGATCGTCTGGGAGCCGGTGGGGGCCATTTCCTTGGCAGCTTGCTGGGCCAACCAGTACTTATATCTTTTTGTCTTCGGTCTCTCAAAGTTCACCACAGACATAGGTACCCTGATAGTGTCAAGCCCATTTACTGTCACCTCACACCAATACTCGCCCCATTGTGTGATGGGCTCTTCTGGTAACTTTAATGTATGTGGGGCTACCACAACACCAAGATTTTTTAGAAAATGGTGGGCAACTATTTCAGGGTTTAGCTCCCATTTGACATTGTTCTTCATCCCCACTTCCAGGTGACAGCTTTTCAGGAACTTCACTGTCGCCTCACCGGCCTTGGTCTGGATCTTTTCCAACTTTCCTTCTTTTCTTAGCAATTTCTCCTCTTCAAACAACTTCTTGTTTTCAGGGGATGCATACACAGCCAGTCCTTGAGGAAGAAGCTGGTTCCGGCCCACAGATTTCTTCACTGAAACCAAGTCACCCCGGACGCCAAGCTCCTCTACCGACTGCGTGAGGATGAGCTCCAGGTTGTCTTTGGGCCGGTGCTTCGTGTCCTCCACCAGCTTGTAGAGGCGGTGCCGCCGGTGCAGGCGCGGCTTCCGATCCTTCCCGGCCAGCGGCACCTTCCACCAGCGCTCCACGATGACCGTGCCCCGGTTGTGAGAGAGGCTGAAGCCGCGCTCCAGGCCTGGGGTGCCCCCTTCGAGTTGCGGCCGGAGCAGGGCCCTGACTCGTCCTCGCAGCAGCTGCTCAGCGGCCACGCGCCGCAGAGCCCGGCCAGGGAACGCCATGTTCCCGGGCGCGGAGGGGGCCCCCTCTGACAGATTTGAGCCTTCCTTTTGGACACCTGACAACCTGTTTCAGTTAAGAGTCTTAGAAGGGTTCTTGTTCCTTCCCAAAACTGTGTTTTCATGGAGTTAGCCGGTAGGAGGTCATCTACATATTGGAGTAGAACGCACCCCACGTCCTGTCCTGGAAATTTGGACAAATCTGCTGCTAGTGCTCCACTAAAAAGAGTTGGGGAGTTCTTGAACCCTTGTGGCAGTCTGGTCCAGGTGAACTGTTCCTTAGTCCCTGTGGTTGGGTTTTCCCACTCAAAGGCAAACAGGGGCTGACTGGAGGGTGCCAGCTGAAGGCAGAAAAGGGCATATTTTAGATATAGACATGTAAACCATTCCACTTCTGTCAAAATGAGTCCCAGGAGGGTGTATGGATTCAGCAGCACCAAATGCAGGGTTATAACGGCCTCATTAACAGCCCACAGGTCTTATACCAGGCTGTAACCATTGGTCCTAGGCTTCTTGACAGGTAACAGAGGGGTGTTGTATGGAGACTGACACTGCTTAAGAAGTCCCCATTGAAGCAGTTGTCCTAGGTGGCCCTGGATACCGAGGCGTGCGTTCCTTGGAATTGGATACTGGCAAAGTTTCACAGTCTGTGCCCAGGCTTCAAGTCAATTAGCACTGGGGCATGGTTCTTAGCAAGGCCCAGGGGATTTCCTTCTGCCCAGACCAGTGGGAATTCCTTCTCTAGTTCAGGCTCTAATGGTGAGTCTTTTGACTGGGAGGTGTAAAGTATCCATTCTTTCTCCCTAGGCACTGCTAAAGACAGAATCATTGGAGAGGTCCCCTCACCTAAGCGCAGTTGTGCTGAGCCGTCTGAGGCAAAGGTGATTTCTGCTCCCATTTGGCTGAAAGGTCTCTGCCCATTAGAGGGACCGGGCAATCTGGTAAGTACAGGAATTCATGAACCACCTGGTGGCTGCCTAAATGACATTGGTGGGGGCAGCAGAACAGTCCCCGGTAGCTTTGATAATAGTGACTTCCCATCCCGAGAGGGGAGCCACTTTCTGGTAACTACCGAGTGCTCTGCCCTGTATTAACCATAAAGTACACAGTCTGGCCCTTATTTTCATTTCGACCATGGGCTCATGGGGGCCCATTTGGAAAGAACCCAGTCTGTGCTAGTCTGAATTGGCTGCCACTAGTCCAATGAAGTCTGCCTCAGGCGGCTCTGGCTGATAGCAGCTGGGTGGTTTGGATGGCTTTGCCTGCTTCTTCTGGCGGCTCAGACATTCATTCTTCCAGTGTCCTAATTCTTTACAATAGGCACACTGGTCCCGTTTAAGATTCATCCTTCCTTTTCCTGACTTGACTCCTTGATGTCTCCCTTTCCTTTTCTGGGAGCTAGCTTCTATAACAGCCACAGCAGTCAAAGTCACTTTCCTTTGTAGTTTCTCCTCAGCCTCCTTTTTTGCCTCATTGTCCCAATTAATGAAAACCTTGTTTGCTATTTCTAGTAGCTTGGTTGCATTCTTTCCCACAAATCCTTCAAGCTTCTATAGCTTTCTCCTTATGTTTGGCTGAGCCTGACTAACAAAGGCTGCATTGACCATAGTTTGATTCTCTGAGGCCTCTGGGTCAAAGGAAGTGTAAACTCGATATGCTTCACAGAGTCTCTCATATAAGGCTGCCGGACTTTCATCAGGCCTCTGGAAAACCTCAGAGGTTTTGGCCATATTAGTGGGCTTCTTGGCCCCAGCCCGGAGCCCCTAGAGGAAGGCCAGCCAATATCTCTCTAATCTGGCCTTCCCATCCTCTGAATTTGGGTCCCATCTGGGTTCCACATCTGGGAGAACCTCCCTGGCCCATCTGTCTGTGTCTAATGTCCCTGGTGGGGCCTGGGTCTGGAGCCATTTCCAAGCTTCTATTATTATTCTCATGTACTCCTCAGTGTTAAAAAATGTGAAAAGGAGTTGCTTGCAGTCGACCCAGGTGGGCTTATGGGTCTGAAAAATTGACTCCAGAAGGTCAACCATGGCTTGAGGTTTTTCAGAATAAGCAGTAATGTGATGCTTCCAATTTAAGAGATCGGTTGTAGTGAAAGGCTGGTAGTAAAAGACCAATCTCCCCCTCTTGTGGGGTCACATTTTCTCCAGTTATATGAGGACCCCGCATCTCTCGGACAGGCATCTGGAAAGCTGGGAGTGTTTTGGGTCCCTGATCAGCTGAGCACGAACATCGTCCAATGGGCTCTGGAGAGTCCAGTTGCGGGGAGATGGAAGGAGCTTCCCTGGCGAGGCAAAGGGGCACTGGGTACTGCTTGTGGCACATATGGAGGTGGTGGAACTGGCAGGGCTTCCTCAGGGGGTTCCTGCAGAATAGGAGGCTTATTCTCCTTCTGAGGGGCCTGTCCTTTTTTCTTATATACACAAAACTGGATCCAAAGCGGCTTAAGCTCTGCTATTTCTAGCCACTGGTCAATAAAAGGGAACTGGTCGGATGACCTGGGTCTCCTGTGATAATTCTGTGATCATTCCTGGTCATGGGGACAGTATCTGGTTAAAACTGTAGTCTTACTTCCCCACTCTGACTGACTTGGGCGTAGCCCGAGAGCCTAACCTCAGGGCCCCATCACAGCTGACTTGAGCAGAGCTGTGGGGACCCTCAGGGGCCCACCACAGGAGGAGATATATAGGTCAGAGCCTCCCCACAAGTTTAGTTCAGGCTTTGGATCCAGAATTCCCCTGGACCTGCAAAATAAAGGTTAAACTTTCCTCCCTCAGAGTGCTGGCTGATTGTTCTTCCGTGTATTCTGCCACAACAAGGGGGCATCAATGTAATCGAAGGGATATTAATCAATGTAATTTTTAAATATTGTGTTATGAAGTGTGTCAACATTTGAAAGATCTTCATAATGTCTGGGCAAAAATAGAATATTGGGGAATAGCTATGGATGAAATATTAATCATGCTCTATTAACAATGATTGCCTTGTTCTGATTAAAGACATTATAACTTGGCTGCAAGTTGTATGCCCTCAGGACCTGGGAGTCAACCTTGGAATGTGGTCCGTTCTCATTTAAGACCTGCCTATTATCATGGAAAGATTAACCACCTTATTGCCCAAATGATGGAGTCCCACCCCGACCTACATAGTCTACTTCCTCATGCCTGTAATCCCTATTTCCTCATGTAATCCTTGTCCTACCCAATATAAGCAGCTGGTTTATGGCGGGGGGGGGGGGGGGGGGGGCGGGGGGGGGAGGGGGGAGGGGAGCTGCAGAGCAGATTTCTGTGAATGACCTGCTGCTCTCCCATACTGCCGGCAGTATTGGAATAAATGCTCATATATGATTCAACTCTGTCTTTCTTAATGGGCTCAAGTTGTATAGGCAGCACGAACTCATTGATTATCTGGTTACAACAACTCCAGTGAGCCAATACTTTACAAATAACTGATGTTGGTAAAAAAAAATCAATTCAAGCCCTAGCTGATTTGGCTCAGTGGATAGAGCATCGGCCTGTGGACTGAAGGGTCTTGGGTTTGATTCTGGTCAAGGGCACATGCCCGAGTTGCAGGCTTGATCCCCAGTAGGGGCCATGCAGCAGGCAGCCGATCAATGATTCTCTCTCATCATTGATGTTTCTATCTCTCTCTCCCTCTTCCTTCCTCTCAATAAAAATATATTAAAATAAAATGTTATTTTTTAAAAAAAATCAATTCAAAGAGCAAGATTGACAAAGTGAATTTTAATCTAACAAAGTACCAAAAGTTCATTGATATAGCTTCAGATTTGACACCACAACTATTCTTTAAGAAACTATAATTTGTTCAGTTTGGGTATAGAACCAGAGAAAAATATTCACAATTATCTGAAAAAGATATTAACATACTCCCCCCTTTTCAACTACATATCTGTGTGAGGCTGAATTTTTTTCATATACTTTCACCCAAGCAATAATATCACAATAGGTTGAATACAGAATCAGAGAATCTGCCACTAGAGAGACTTATAAAAAATACTAGAGGCCCAGTGCATGAAAATTCATGCACTGGAGGGGGGTTCCTCAGCCCAGCCTGCCCCGCTCACAGTCCAGGAGCCCTCAGGCGATTAGGGCAAGGCAACACCCCATCACACCTCTGCTGCTGCCACTGCTGGCAGTGCAAGCCTCAGCCGGCCCTGGTTACCTAAGCCTCAGGTAGCCCTGGGCGGCTGGGCAGCCACCATCCAAGGCTTGGCTGCACCTTGGGCCGGCCCTGGGCGGCTGGAAAGCTGAGAGGACTGGGGGACTCCAGAGCCAGGTGCCCAGCCTTGCCATGTGCCTACCGCCCCGGCGGGGCTGAGGGGACTGGACGCCACCATCTTGTGGCTGTGGGCGCTGCCATCTCTGAGGGCGTGGCAGTCAATTAGCATATTCCCTCCTTATTGGCTGTGGGTACCGCAATCTTCGTGACAGCATGAGGGTCAATTAGCATATTCCCTCCTTATTAGATAGAATAAATGCTATTCTCACTAAATATTTTCAAATTTGAAAAGTAGTTATTGTGCATAAAATATATTAAGTAATGTGAGGGGCTTTGCAGTTTTCATTTCAAACACACTAAATATGGACAATCTAGCCCACATAAGTAACGGCTCTTTAGAGTCCTTAATAATTTTTAAAAGTATAAAATTCTTATATAGAAATATCAAGTCATCACATTGCGCATATGAAACCAATATAATGTTATGTGTTAATTATTCCTCAATTTAAAAAAAAACTAATTTTTTTTTAAAAATTAGTTCTAGGTGGGGGGGGGGGGGCAGGGGCGGGAAGAAGAAGAGTGCAAAAGAGTTTTGAGATCAAAATGTTGGGAAACCGCTGCACTAACTTATACTGCTTCAGTCTTTCTAAATTCAAAACATTCCAACCTTCAACAAAAGATAGTGGAAGAAAGAAATCCCTGGGGGTGTAGTGCCTGGATTAATCATTAAAGGAGCTTCTCTTTGTTGGGTGTCCTAGAGGTGTTTCCACTCCGGGGGCAATGCACTTTAGTAAGCACTTTGGGGTGGGTGAGGGCATTGCCTTCTGTTTGCAAAGCAGAGAGACTATTTATTGTGCACATAAGCAAACTTCCCAAACTGTTTTAGAAAGGGTGAATGTAAAAGCTGAGGCTCTGGAAACCTATTCCTCTAAAACTATGCAAGTGTACCCATGGGAAAGTCTTCATGTAACCTGGGAGAAAGGTTTCCCAAGATGCTGGTCTCCAGGCCCTATTTGGAAGAGATGGGAAGGGGAAAACACAGGACCTTAGATACTGGATATCTGGTAAAGAAACCTTTTATTCATTTGGTTGCAGAGATCTCTCTGTAGCCCCAGGAACACAAAAACATTTTGCTAATTAGCATGTGACTCAGTCCAATTCCTGCCGTTGATGATCCATCCAGCAGGGCCTTGCCCAGCTCTGTGTCTCTCAGGCTGTGTGATTGACAGCCTGAGTTATGACTGAGAAAAATCCAGCAGGATCCCTGAGTTCTCCTAGTCTCCACACCTGCAAAGTAGGGATAACATTACCTACTTGGCATTAAAAGCACGTGGCACACATTATTAGATTAATAACTACCATTTCAGCGCTTACTCTGTGCCAGAAACTTGTCAAGGGCTCTTCCTTTGTAAGATTTAGTCCTAAAAAAAAGCCTGAAAAATAATTGTGGTATTTCTTTATTCCTAAGGAGAATTTTTGTCTGCATTCAACACATCTAAAATTGAATTTGGTCTTGTATTTGATGTGCATGTGGTTTGTCCCGTTTTGTACAAAGCTAATAAATTGATGATGCATCTTGTAATAAAAATACAGTATGGATTTCCCCATTTTATGAATAGGGAACAAGTTAAAAAATATGAAGTAACTTGTTTAAGTCCACACATTTGGAATGTGGTGGGACAGAGAGGTGAAGCATGAACTGTCCATCTCCAAGACCTGGGGTTGTTTCATTGATTCATCACACCTGGCTGGCGCTCTCCTCTCCCTGCCCCTGGATGCTACTACATAGCCAGGACTTAGTGGAAAAGAATCTGGACCCAGCCAGGCCTTTGGTGCCTCTTCTGCCGCTTTGTTCACCGAGTGTATTTGTCAGCATATTCCAGTGAGACATCTTTTGTTCAGTTAATCCTATATATCTGAGATGAAGTTCCTCTGAGGCCTGCAGCTTAAGTTTAGTCCTCAAAGAACTAAAAGTGGACAGCTTGCATTGAGCACTTATGCACAATGCAATGTTATAAAATATTTTACATATGGGAGACACTCCTCCACCCCACCCCCACCACCACTAGGTTTCTAACAGTCCACCAACCCAGCCTGCCCCTAATCATTTTGTCCTATACGTGGAATCCAATGTGGCTAATGATCCCTGTGGGTGCAAAGGATATGAGGCTTCTACCACCGACACCCACCCTATTAAGTAGATCCAGACTTCTCTCAGAGAGTGGGCAAAGGGGTCCTCTTTAGTCCTAAGTGGCCAGAGTACCATGCTTTGAGGTGCTTCTGTTGTCTTTACAGAGATTCTTTCACTGTCATATTAGGAGTATGTCAGAACCTGTAGTTGAAACCAGTGTTTTTATAGATTACCTGGGCCATCAATACATTGACTGTGAAGACCTGCTCAAACTTCGAGAAAAACTAGACCTGAACCCACTCACGTTGTGTTGAAAAACTGTGAGCTCAAAATGATGTTTAGAAAACAATCTTTAGGACTTAACTCCACCAAACTTTCACTGTTTCATCTTTATTCTTTAAAACATTGAAAAAGTTTGTGATAGGATTAAATAAAAGACTTTGTCTAGGTATCTAGAAGAATCTCGATGTTTTTCTTATCGCTTCAGATGGGTCTCCAATATATATTTTAGGATAATGGGTGGTGGTGTTGGTATCAAATTTGTTGCAAATGTTTCTTAGTATTTTTTTCCCTTTTGCTTGATTTTTGATGACTTTGAACTTAAAATATTTACATTGTAAAATCTCACTATTTCCTTTGTAGTTTCTTTTATTTTTTAAAAAAATTTTTTTATTGATTTCAGAGAGGAAGGGAGCGGGGGATAGAAACATCAATGATACCCTATTGGGGATTGAGCCAGCAACCCACAAATGTGCCCTTGACCAGAATCGAACCCGGGACCCTTCCATCCACAAGCTGACGTTTTATCCACTGAGCCAAACCAGCTAGGGCTGTAGTTTCTTTTATTGCTTTTAATCTTGATCACTGTCCATCAAAAATTTAGACATTCACCAATATTTTTTCTCCTTTTTAATAGTCTGATTTTTTTTTAACATATAGGCCTAACCCTGGCCAGGTAGCTCAGTTGGTTAGAGCGTCATCCTGGTACACCAAGATTGTGGGTTTAATCCCTGGTCAGGGCACATATAAGAAGCAACCAATGAATGCATAAATAAGTGGAACAACAAATCAATGTTTCTCTCCTCTCTTTCAAATCAATAAATATTTTTAAATCACAAAGGTCAAGATAGATGGTACAATGCTTTGATCTCATTAGCTTTTTCTTCACAAATAGTTGGCCAATTCTTATAGTGGTACCATTTATTAAATAATTCCAAGTTAATATATTCTTAACCATGCTGGTGAGGGAAGTGGAAAGCGATCCCAGGCAAAGTGAGATGAGAATCAATCTGACTGGAGACTCCAAATCAGCGGCACTGGCCTGTAGGAGGGGAGCGCTTGGGGTGAAGAATGCAGGCCCAGACCAGCCCCACTGCTGTGTAAGAACTGCTGCTGTTTGAAAGGGCTGGGGAGGCAGGGGGTGGAATCTACACTAATAAAAGAGAAACATGCAAATTACCGTCACTCTGCTACGCTACCAGCCAATCAGAATGAGTATGCAAATTAACCTAAAACCATGGCGGCAGCCCCGCCCCCCTGCTGCTCAGGGCCTGTGGGGGTCATAGAAGTCAGGTGCCAGCGCCTAAGGCTGGCTGCAGCCAGGAAAACCAAGAATCTGCCTGCCCCGTGATCCCAGGCCGCAGAAGCTGCCTGCCCTGTGATCCCAGGCTGCAGCCAGCTGCAGAAGCTGCCTGCCCCATGTCCTAAGGGAGGTGGAGAAACCGGGCCCCACCATCTGAGGCTGGCTGAAGCCCTGGAGACAAAGAAGCCACCTGTCCCATGATCCCAGGCCACAGCCAGCCAGAGAAGTCGCCCACACTGCATCCCAGGGAAGACGGAGAAGCTGCCCGCCTGCGGTCCAGGCATCAGCACCTGCGGTTGGCTGCAGCCTGGTAGACGGAGAAGCCACCCCCACCCACCCCGCAGTCCTGGGCACCAGTACCACCTGTGGCTGGCTGTGGCCCGGGAGACAGAGAAGCCACCCACCCCATGGTTCCGGGTGCCAGCACTTGCAGCTGCAGCCCAGGCAAAGCCACCTACCCACCATCCCCTGTGGCTGCAGCCAGCCTGGGCAACTATGGCTGACCAGAGGAAGGGAAGCCTGGATCCCGGGTGCAGGGCTGAGGCAGAGGTGGTTAGGGGCAATCAAGCCAGCAGAGGAGCAGTTAGGGCCAATCAGGCTGGCAGGCAGTAGTAGTTAGGGGCAATCAGGCAGGCAGGTGAGCGGTTAGGAGCCAGCAGTTCTGGATTGTGAGAGGGATATCTGACTGCTGGTTATCCCCTGAGGGGTCCCAGATTGGAGAGGGTGTAGGCCGGGCTGAGGGACACCCTCCCCCCGCCCCCACCTTGTGCACCAATTTCATGCACCAGGCCACTAGTGAAGGGAATAAAAACCGATGGGCATACTGTATACCATAATGGTGGATATATATCAGTATGCATTTGTCAAAACCCATAGAACTGTACAACACAGGGCGAACCCTAGTGTAAACTATGGATTCTAATAAACAACCATGTATCAATATTGGCTCATCAACCGTAACAGGTGCACCACGTTAACAAAATCATAATAATAAAAGGCCAAGAGGTGTCACGACCAAAACAACCAAAAGACCGGTCACCATGAGGTGCATGGAGTACCTCTCAGGCCCTCCCCTGCGGACAACAAGCTCTGATCACAGCAAGGCAGTCAGTCGGTGGGTGGGCGGGGCGCATGCGGGTGGGGCTGTCGGTCGGTGAGTGGGTGGGGTGCATGGGGGTGGGCAGGGCCGCGTGATATCGCACGCTGGGCCTCTAGTATGTTAATAGGGGAGACTTTGTACAGGGACAGAAGAGGGCACATGGGAACTCTGTACTAGCTGCTCTTTCCTATAAACCTGAACTGCTGTAAGAAATCAAGTCTCTTATTGTTATTTTAAAAGTTGACACAGCTTATTGTTTCCCAAAAGCTAGCACTAGGCGATCAGTATCTGCATGTCCTGTTTTAAGGAAGCAGTGCAGGGGGAGGTTAAGAACTGAGGGGTAGAAACTTGGTGTACTGACCAAAAGTGTCAACTAAAGATTCTTCTTGCCTAGCTGGTTTTGCTCAGTGGATAGCGCATTGGCCTGTGCACTGAAGAATCCTGGGTTCAATTCTGGTCAAGGGGACATGCTTGGGTTGTGGGCTTAGTCCCCAGTGTGGGGCATGCAGGAGGCAGCCAATCAATAATTTTCTCTCAGCATTGATGTTTCTCTCTCTCTCCTTCTCCCTTCCTCTCTGAAATAAAAAATACATATATATTTTAAAAAAGAAAAAGAAAAAAGATTCTTCTTCCCCCAAAAAAAGACCAGAAGTGCAATACAGTGTATTTCAACTGGGTATTTTATTGTTCTGGCAACTGCAAAATATACAAATTTCTGAAAGGCAGCCCCTGTGTGAAAGCCGACACAGCTTCATCCCAGGTAATTAATTCAGACAAATATACAGAATGCAGAGAAGTCTTAAGTCGCACGTAAAAGGCCCCAAACCAACCGACTAACAATAAACCCAATGTAAGAGGTTTTCTATTTTCAAGCTCCCTTATACACATTAAATAAATAAATAGCACATTTGCTATCAAAATAATAAAAAAATAAATTTCAAGTATTACAAACGAAATCATCATTGGTGTGGTTCAAACAGTTTTTCTTCTCCCCCCAAATAAAGAGTTTTGTCCATGGTCTCAGGACAGAAAATGGAGAGGGGTACACTTACCCAAAAACAAATATGCAAAGTTAAAAAAATTGGTCCCAGATATTTTTTGCGGGGGGAGAGGGGGTGAGAGGCAATAAAGTAGCAGATGCTCCATGCCTGTAGCTCCCATACACCTTCCATCCAACGCCTCCTCAGAGGTCACCTCAGCATTCTGCTCCTCCAAGGCTCCCTCCCCATCCATATTCATGCCTATGCCCCACCCAGGCCCTTACAACTATGTTCTGTGGGAGGTAAAGCCTCATTAATGTCTGTATCTACTTTAGGCTGTCCCAGGCAAGGGGTGTGCACCTTCATGCAGCCCCACTCAAATCGGCTACAAGAGTCAAAAACCAGAGCTAGCTCTGACAACCAGGAAGAGAATTCCAGGAAGTGGGACACAATGAAGTCTTCCTCAAGAGCAGAACTACAGGCCCCTCTGCCTAAATATACGACCACCCTACAAGCACACACTCGTGTCAACTGGACACAAGATAGTGAGAAAGAGGGAAAATAACGCATCTTCAGTAGCACAGAATGTTACATACAGATCCTCTCAGGCAGACTGCCAAGTAAGGGACAAGGGTTGAGTGATTTGGTGTGAAAACCTCAAATTTTATTATATGGTATATGAAGTATGTCCCACTTCTCAAGCTCCTCTCAAGTAAAAATAGCTGTTCTCTCCACTTCCCACTCCTGCTGTTTCAGCCTGCCCATCCCTACTCTCAGCTAGCTCATAGGCTAAGCAGGGTGAGGATGTCAGGCTCAAAAGCAGAGGGCAGGAAAGGAACATGACCTTTGGCACCAGCTTTTAGAAAGATCCTTAAAGGGTCATTTGGACAAAAGCTGTCTCCACACTGTTTCTTCTGGACCTCAGGACACCCTGTACTTGGAGGCAACAAGGAGATAGAAACTACAGGTATTTAGAATCACATGTTCCCCAATTCCTGCTCGAAATGCCCCCCCCAAAAAATGTCACAGGTGCTACTAAGGCAAAAGAGAACATTTCCCGAGGAACCCAACACCATGCTAGGCATACAGCTGATGCTCCATGAAAATGTGCGGGAATGAGGGGACTCCTGCAGGAGGCCATGAACATAGCCTCTTGGAGGAAGAGGCCCAGCGTGAGGCCTGGCTTGGGCCACTGTCCCCACCTGGGAAATATGGGAAGTGATGAACGTCCTGAAGGCAGGAGGCTGGATCCTTGTTCTCCATGCGTTCTCCCAGGGGATGTCTTGCAATGATCTGAGCTCTTGCTCCCAGCCATTTAACGGGGTTCCTCTGCGTTCCCCATCTCATGGGAATGTCTGACTCCCCACATTCTTCCAGAGCTCTAGCCCCCAAGGGCACAAAACCCAGACATCTAAATTCCTGAAGGGAAGGTGTGATTTTCAGGTCACATGTTCTGCCAGAAAACAATCTGGAAGCAAAGCAGCCCCAGGGAAGCCATGTCTCACTCAGGTGCCGTTGATCCAGGCCTGAGGCAGAGGAACCATGCAGCTCCTGGGAAGGGGAAGGCTCCAGTGCCATTTCCTCTTGCCAACACCACCAGACTGTCCAACATCTTCAGCGGCTAAGCACAGACCTGGGACGTGTGTGGACACGGAGAGGGTCACTGCTTAGCTAATGAGCAAGTCCAGCTCAGGGACTTCTGTCTGTACCTCCAGACTGGCTCTCTGGCCGGCTCCACTCCAGCAAGTCGTCTTTTCTTCACAGGTCAACATCCCAGGCAAAGATGCACCAACAAGCCTGATGAACGTTTTCTACATCCCTGAACCGTCAGCAACTGGGACCTAAGCCACTTTAATTTTAGGATTCTGAGACCACTGTCATCTTCCCAGCTGGGAACATCTCAGGCCAAGGTCACAGACACAAAACAAAACAGCACGAGGTGCCCAACGTCCCCTCCTAAGGGCCTTCTCTCACCTCCTCCACGGCTCATCGTCCTCACCAAGTCTTGTGGAGGGTCCATGAGGCCACAGCCTGGACAGTGGGGAGAGCATGGGTTGGGGGTGGCCGCAGAAGCATGGATTCTGTGCACACACAGGAAAGGTGTGCTGGGGTCTTGGCCGCCCAGGTACTGCTGAGAGCAGAGGTTCACTTTGACCAGCAGACCCCTCTTCTACGTCACCCAGCCCTTTCTGGGAGAAGTCGTTGGGATGGTCGGCCTTGGGTGGAGGGAAGAGCCCTACCTAAGCTGTGGGAATGGAAATGGAATGGAACCGACAGGTCTGCCTCAGTGTGTCTGGGAGGAGTCGACGCTGCTCTGGGAGCCATTCATGTTCTGTTTTCAGGAGAAAAAGGGTGGGGAAGGGGAATTGTTATTACTGTCGACTAGGTTTCCCAAGCAAGACTAAAGCCATGCAACTGAGACTTCAACTTCCCTCCCCCCAGCCAAAAACACAACCCTGGAGAGCATCAGTAACCAAACTTGTGGCAGCTGCCCAGGGAGGCCCCAGGAACATGTGGAGGTTAAGGCCAGGGTCACACGGGAGAAGGGCCTCGTGGCAGAGGAAGGAGAGGAGGCACAGCAGGCAGCTCTGGTAAGGTCAGAGCTGTCCTGGGGAGCAATGGGGCCAGCACCCTCCTCGGCTCACAGCCCTTGAGAGCCAGAGGGCTGCCTCTGTCCCGGGAAGTCTTGTTGGCCACGCCAGGCAGAAGATGCTCCAGGTGGCCCTCTAAACAGCATTAGGATTCTCCTCCCTACTCGGCTCAAGCAGGGCCGCACACCTCAGCCCCTGGGATCCAGATCCTAGGAACACGAGCTCCGCAACTGGAGCACAAGTGCCACGAGCGGGCTGGACGTGGGCGCTGTCACTAAAGCTCTCTTCCCGTTCTCACAGAAGTCATCCCAGCCAGAAGCCTCACCTATAAGAAGCTGGCCAGTACCAAAACCCTCTAAAAACGTTTTAGCCCTGACCAGTTTGGCTCAGTGGATAGAGCATCAGCCTGCAGACTCAAGGGTCCCAGGTTCGATTCCGATCAAGGGCATGTACCTTGGTTGCGGGCACATCCCCAGTAGGGGGTGTGCAGGAGGCAGCTGATGGTGTTTCTCTCTCATTGATGTTTCTAACTCTCTATCCGACTCCCTTCCTCTCTGTAAAAAAGCAATAAGATATATTTAAAAAAAATGTTTTTCTATCAGCTGGGGACAGGTGATGGCTGCCACCACACAGCAGCGATCTCCTTAACCTCCTTAATTTACCCACCAAAAAGGAAGACACTTTTTAAAAAGTGTCCTCTCCCATCCTGAGTGTTTACAGCAAGATTGTCTTATAGGGCAGAGGCATAGAGTGGAACCCAGAGAGACAAATATGCAAGGATCACCTGGGCCCACTCCCCTCCCCTGCAGAACGGAGGGCCCTGGTGCAGGAATCCCTACAGATGAGAAGCCCGGGCTGGGAGCACTGAAGGCCACATCTGAGCCTGCTCTCAGCTGGACTCAGGAGCCCAGGCAACCCGACCTCCAACTACAGCACTTCAGACAGTCTCTGTGAAGTGGGTGTCTGTTGGGGAAGACTCTGTAGCCTCGAAACCAGAGAGGACCCAGTGAACTTGTGGGGTTGAAGCGAGGTGCTGCCCAGCTGCCTCCAACCCGCCCTCACACATGTCAAGCCTGACTCTGAGCACCCACAAATGGTGGTGATGAGACAATGACACTGGGGGCCGCAGGCACAGGCATTGTCAAACCATTCACTCATGGTGTCCCTGGCTCAGGACACATGGAAGGAAAGGAGGAAGTGAGAGAGACCTCAGGACAATAGTGCTGCTCTTAAAAAAATCATGAGTTCTCTGGCATGGGGTGTATGAGTCACACACTTCACAATGGCCAGTCTTCACACAGACCGAGGCACCCTGCCAGGCAGAGATGCCATGACTCAGAGAGATGCAGAGGGGACCGAGAAGAGCATGCACCGAGCCATTTACCTTTCCAAGGTTAATAAGGAGAAAACTTTGAGAAAATGTGACAGACAGTTCGTCTTTCAAGCATAGTGGGGGAAAGGAAGAAACATGTTGAAAAGAAAAAACAAAACACAACATCTTTAGTAGCATTTTGTTGTTAGTGTGCATTTGAAATTTCAAAGTCAAGGATGCATGGTGAATGGTTGGCCCCGAGCACAGGGAACAGCCCCCAGGACTAGATTGGAGGACACCACATGGGCTGGGCCGTCATGCTCGCTTTATTGGGAAACCACACTCATTGGCATCCTCCAGCCACAACCCTTAAGATCTCAAGGGTTCCCCCACTCCCCAGTCTCTTGGTGCTCCTGCTGCTCATGAGAAGAAATGCCACTGGCCTGTGCAGAGGGAACAGGGGGCATCAAAATGCAGAGTGGAGTGCAAGCCAGAGCACTAGACGTCCCCACCAAGGCACAGGACACCATCTCTCCCACCATAACTACCGGCCACAGGGCACTGGCTACGTGCCAGAGATTCTGTAAGTGTTACATTATCAAAACACCTGTAATGTTCCTATCTCCATTTCACAGACGAGGAGGTTGGAGTCCTAGAATGGCACCACCTTGCCCAGAGTTCCAAAGAGAGATAGTAGAGCCAAGATCAAACCCAGCTCAGTGTGACTAACAATACATTTTGGGAACTGCAGCCCCAGACAAGGGCTCGAGCTCCCAGACTGGGCTGAGCGCCGAAATCCCAGAGTAAATGCAGATGTGAAGGGTCCAGAGAACACTTGTTTGCTGAACTGGAGGGAGTCTAGCCAAAGGTACTGTTAGCCTTAGAGATGGGCATGTTCAAGCTTAGTAGGTAGGGAAAGTGTCCAAATGGCCCCCTCCAGCAGAAAGATTTCTTTCCTGGCAGCTCCAGGCCCTGAGTCAAAAGAAACAGGAAATGCACAGATACATGGGGAGACTCCTAAAGCCTGAATTTCATGGACATTGCCCACATTAAGTAAACACACCTCAGTCATGGGAAACAGCTGCATGGGAGAGGCCATAAGAGCTAAAAAGATCAAACAGCTCCAGGCAGTGCCCCACCTGCGGTAAATGCCAGGTGCCCAAGGCAGGGGCAGGGGAACAGTATCTTGACTGTTCCCAGAAACCAGCCCAGAGGAAGCAGCCAGCCTCAGGACAGGAAGGCCTGGAAAAGTCCTGGTCCTGCCACTCACTGGCTGACCTGGGCCCTCGTCTGGTAAACGGGGATAGTAACTGCCCTCAGACATCCTGGGGTTATTTTAAGGATCAAAGACAGGAGATATGTGCAAACACTACAGGTGGTGCCACCTAATCTAAGCGCCAACCAACTCCTGTTTTCCGAGAGCAAGCTGAGCTCTTAAGCTTATCAGGCTGACCTCCTAAAGGCCTTTGGCTTGGGCAGGAATTGGCGGAGGTACCCTAATCAGCAAAAGTGATCACGGGTAGGTGTGATTTGAGGGGTTGGAGAGGGTGATATTTCATGGTGGCTGTTCTGAAACTGTAATATAAAGGCCTCGGTTCCTTCTGTAGCTGGGGACCACTGGAGCACTGGAAACACTCTAGCTAACACTTAACCAGGACTTTCTGCTGAGAGCTCTGGCTGCAGGAAAGGGGAAACAAAATGGGTCTGACTTGAAAGCTGCCCCAATCCTGAACATGACTATTAAGGCTAAGCAGGTTCCCATATACAGGACAACCTGATCCAAAACAACAGTTTCCAATCAGACCTCTCCAAAGTGTGGGGGTCCTGGAGCCCAGGGGGTAGGGGGAGGAGGAGGGAGTCCCTGCCAGGACAAGAGGGAGAGCTGCAGTGTCTCTTTTCTCTGTTTTGCAGATTAGGCTCTGGGTAAATGTTCCCCTAGGAATGAAAGGACTCTCCTAGGGGAGACACAGAATTTTAAATAATAGTAGCAGGCAGAAGACTTAGCTCACCACCAAAATCTGATACCAAGGGGAATAAATGAGATTTAGCACTACAGTAACCCAGGGCGCCAAGAGGGAGTGAGGAGCCAGCTGTGGCAGTGACAAGAAAACAGCTAGGCTGTGATTACTTTTGTGTCTTGTGCTCTAAATTCATGAATCCCTCCTCTCCCTCCTCCAGTGGCCATCTTGCCTCCTTCATATTTCACAAAAACTGTCATTAACCTCAACATTTCAACAGACAGAAGGCCAAACTGGCAAGCAAGAAGAAAGAGGTGCTAGCAGCAAAACCATACAGAGAAAAATACTTACAAACAGGCTTTCCCTAGCAAAGGCTGCAGAGAGAAAAGGTTGAGAGAGAGGTCAGTAGACGGACAGGGTACAAGGCCTAGGTCGTGTGAAATCAGGATTCCTCTGCTGGGACCCCCAGCCTGGCCCAGCTCCCAGACTCCCTGAGGATTCAGCTCAGCAACCCCGAAGGACTGTCCTGCCAAAGTTGGGAGAGCCCCAGCTATGCATCCTCTGTGACCGGGGATAATGTAGCCCCACACACCCACCACCGAACCCAGCCCAGGCCAGTCCCTACAAGTGTTGGTGACAGAAGCCTCTACACTTCCAACTATGACCCCACAGTTTACACCAAAACAACATCATAGACATGCCACGTAGAACTTCAGTTGTTTTCATAAAACAAAACAAAAAAAACCCCTCTCATTTTAGACCTAAAAGGAGTATTAATTACATAGCTCCAAGTCCTACCCTCTCATTTGGAAAGCTAAGGAGATTGATGCTCAGCACTTATTCCCTCATTTGATCTGCTATAGCAGTTGGTGCTACTCCCCTATTCTACAGATGAGAAAACCGAGGCCTGAAGAAGTTCAATGACTGGCCCAAGGCTGCACAGCACTTGTCCCCACATCCCATTTCCAAACACCACAGGATTTAAATGAGCTTCAGGCAAAATGCAGGGAGCATACAGGCCTTAGTGCCAAACTCTTAGACAAATCCAATTCAAAGTTAGCCGTGACTTATTTGTAAGAGATAGGCCTGGTGGGTGGAGGTGGGGGAAGACCCTGGGTGGGACCCAAATTTGTGCCCAGAGATTTCTATGTCTCACAGATTCTTCGCTGTCATTGAAGGAAAAAGTGGTTTTCTAAAAACAAATCCTAATTTGTTCCCCCAGTCTCGAAGATCTTTCAGCCTTTAATCTTTCCAGGGAAAAAAGTGACGTTTAGTTGGTTTTTTGCTTTTGGTTTTTCCACTACCTGCTGAAGTAACTGCTGTGAGAAAGTGGCTGTTTCCAGATCATCCAGCCCTGGGAGTTGGGCTGCCCAGGTTCCCACTGGGCCATGCGGACTCCGGCTGAGGACATTCTCCGAGGGCCCCCTTCGACTACAGCTTTTCCACAATGGGGAGCCACAGAGAGAGGAAGGAGAAATTCTCAACCATGGGCTTGGGACAGCAAAAACGACCTCAGGCCATGCAGAAGCCAACGGCCCAGAGCTGCATGGAGACTTCCACACTAAGGGCTGCCTTCCACTCTGCTTTCAAAACCTATCCACCAACATGAGTAGGACACAGACATCACCATTTCTCCAGCTCTGCCCAGTGAAGGGAACCTCCTCAGAAAGCAGCTATGCACGCTCAGAGCCATGGTCAGGATGGACCTGACTGGACCTCCAGGATGTTATAAACTTCAGATGCTATCTCGTGTTCTTCCCCTCCCGCACCCACATGCAGGCGTGGGTCTGAGGCTATGGTGGCACCCAGGGGCATCTCCCCATCCAGACAGGAGACACGACGGCCGGGAAGGAAAGGGGGGAATCACGCACTTGTCCAGGCAGCTGCGCGGGCACCTCCGGGGGCAGGCAGTTGGGCAGGGCAGCGGAGGCAGAGGCCACATGCTCCTCAAAGCTGTTGATGCGAGGCTTTTTGGTGGGCTCGGGGCTGGCTAGTGGGGTGACACTATTGCGTCTCATGAGTGGGTTAGGTCCCTTCTTTGCGTCCTAAGCGAGACAAAGACAAAAGAGAGAAGGCGACAGTTACACGGAGAGGGGAGGTAAATAAGCCAAAAAGAAAAAAAAATCAAACCAAATCAAAATACATTTCTCTGCTTCTGGAGTTTACTGACAGGACAAGACTGACCAAGGTGACGGCCCTGGGACCACGGGGTGCCATTCTGTCTTGCATCTCCCAATCAACAAAGGATGATCTCCACCTGAGGCCCTTTTCCAGATCATTCCAAGACACCCACCCAGATAAGCTCGGATGTTCACAAAGCAGACAAGAAGAGAACAGTAGGACCAGTTCTCACAGTCATTCAGTTATAGCAGACAACGAGGTGGGAGAGAAGGACCTTGCTGCCAGCCTCCCAGGAGAGACGTGGAGAGGAGAGAGGCCTGGGCGTGAGCTCGGGGAAGGGGAAAGGACGGCAAGACAGGAGGGAAGGAGGGAGGTGTCGGTGCTGGATGCCCCTGTACTGACCGAGAGCCAGGATCTGCAGAGCAGGCCTGGAACAGCTTCTGCGCCCACACTACACCTAGCTCAGGACAGGAAAGGCGGGTTCCAAAGCCAGCCAGGAGACACAAGACCAGAGGGAGGCAGAAACAGCCAGCCAGAGCCAATCACTAGCCTTCTGACCAAGTGACAATGCCATTGGCGCGATCCCCGTGGCCTGTCACTAGAGCTCGTCACCCGAAAGGCTGAGTTGGAGTCTGTCTCCACTAAGGACCTCCCGGTTCTGCACAGTGTTCAGGGACCATCAGAGCCCCGTGCAGCCGAACCCTGATGCTGGGGGGGGGGGGGGGGGGGGTGCGGTCAGGCTGGGAGGCTGCTCTGCACAGAGCCAGAGGAAATGCAGCATCCGCCACCCACAGATGTCCAGAGAGGAGGGTCACAGAGCCAGGGGATGCTGCCCTCCTGTGTTTCAGTCAACCAGCCAGGCAACTGCCGGTGGAAGCCAGGGTTTTAATGCCAAAATCTTCTGGTCAAGCTCCCAGGGAACAGGAAAGTCCCCTGTACAGACGGGAATGTCATACTCGGTGTACAGGAAAGTGTGGGACTGATACTGGCAAAGCAACACATTTCAACAGTTGGTACAAAGTAAATTCCATGACATACACGTGGGCAGAAAGTGGCTCTGCCCTGGGGAGCCCGCCAGGCCAAACACCAAATCTCAGACCTCCCAGGGGATGATCGGATACCACCAGGCACTGCTGTCTCCTGGAAAAGTTTCCACCCACCATCCCTCCTGTCCCTAATTTCCAAATCATAGGTTTCTCCACCCGGCCAGCATGGCTCAGTGGTTGAGTGTCAACCTATGAACCAGCAAGTCATGGTTGGATTCCCGAGCATATGCTCAGGTTGCAGGCTCGGTCCCCAGTGTCGGGCATGCAGGAGGCAGCTGATCAGTGATTCTCGAATCATTGATGTTTCTATCTCTCTCTCCCTCTCCCTTCTGCTCTGAAATCAATAAAAAATATGTTTTAAAAAAAGTCATAAGTTCCTCCAGTCCACTTCCCTTTTCACTATTATCCTTTACTGGTAATTCTGCACCTACCCACAAAGCGGCGACCATTTTAACCAGTGGCCCTGGAAACTGAAAGCAGTTTTTAGCTGCCTCAAAGGAAAAGGCAACTTATGTGTGCTGTGGCTACAGTTAAAGAGCAGAATGTGTCTCCCTCGTTGCCACTCACTTCTCGGTCAAGGAGAAATGGGGGAAGAAAGCATGGAAAGAGAAAAAAAAAGACGGCAAGAAGCCACAAGAAAGACAGGGCAGGAGCGCACAGGTGCTGAGAAAAGGGAGGGGAGAAAGTCACCCAGGCCCTCCTGGTTCCAACAAACTATCTCCGTGAGAACAGAGACTTCCTTCAGCGTTTACAGGCAATACAATACTAGGGACTTCCCAAGAGCTCACAGGTATAGGTCCTGCCCCGACAGTCCTTGGGATGGAGGACAGGAAGGGATGCGAAAGGGAGGCCTGAAGCTTCCACTCACCTCTGACCTCTCCCGGTGTGTGTTCACCGACTCCACATTCAGATAGATGGATTCTACACGGCAGCCTGGCCGGGGGAGAGAACAGCTCATGGTTAAAGGGGACAAGCCGCTTGCAGCCCCACAGGCACCAGGAGCCACCATCCCAGGGCGGCAGGGCCACCACACTCACCATAAGCGACTGGCGTCAGCTTCAGGACGGTGTGAAGGGGGCATCTCAGGTAAGGCATTTCCTCTGAAAAGATGAGAAAGGGCCCCACGATCAGACATGAGACTTGGGGATGGATATTCCCAGGCCCCCAGTGAGAGCTCGGCCAGGTCGGACCCTCAGCGACATCTCCCCGGCCCCACCCCTCACACAGGCCCTCCTTGAAGGTAGACAGCCCTAGAAAAGACACCTAGCCCAAAGAACAAAGTCAGAACACACCCCAAATCCGCTCTCACAGAATGAGTTACAGTTAAAAAAAAAAAAAGCGTGTCAGGATTCAGCTGAACCTCTGGCCGACTCAGAATTAAATTTTTCAGTTTTCTGGGCTATTGGTTCATTAGAGGGGGGCTGCAGAGACGAGCTGGCCCTTCCCACTTTGGCCCAAAGCCACTGAGTGGACGAGGACTTTCAGGGACTGTGAATGAAGCTGTTGGCCCACCATGCCTCACGTCGTGCTATGGCGGTTCCCAGGGGCTGGCCTGAGGGCCCTCAGAGGAAAGGCCCTTCCTAGCCCTCAGAAGCACACCAGCAACCTGTGCAGGTCGGGTAAAGCAGGACCAGGTCTGCTGCTACCCCAAACTCAGAGGTCATTTTCCCCTCCTCCTTTCAGGATGGCAACCAGCTCCCAGCCCCCCATCCCCAGGATGCTTTGGGGGATGCGGCACCTGCACTCTTATCCAGGAAGTAGGCCAGTAGGCAGCGCAGGACGGCTTGATGGCAGATAACCAGCACATTCTCCTGTCGCTCCAGCTCCATGATCACTGGCTCCAGGCGCTGGACCAGGTCCTGATAGGACTGCAAGATGGAGGGACAGAGGGACAGGCGCTGTGCTGGAGCCACACATACAGGAAGGCAAGATCTGGACCACCATGGCCACCCCTCACTATGATCTAGAGGACATACGATTGATCAGTCAACACCCAGGCGTGTCTTAGTGCTGCTGCCTATGGGCCCTGGGAACCCACCTCAGCAGGCTCCCTCGGAAAGGGAAATCGCCCATGTGTTGCTGAGGATGTGGAAAAGCGATCCTGAGGACACTGGCCTGCACCCTCCCTCTCTCCCCGCTCCTTCCCTTTCCTGACCCTCTGCAGGGGGAGTGAGGACTGAAGTCCGACACATGCTGCAGCATGGATGAACCTCAAAAATGGTACACTAAGTGACAGGAGCCAGACACCAAAGTCCACATAATGTACAATCCCATTTATATAAAACTAAATGGCCTGGTGGATGAAATTCGTGCACAGAGGGGGGGTTCCCTCAGCTCAGCCTGCATCCTCTCCAATCGGGGACCCCTTGGGGGATGTCTGACGGCTGGTTTAGTCCTGATCCCACAGGGATCTCGCCCCCAACTGCTCTCCTCTGCCTGCCTACAGGGATTGGGCCTAAACCGGCAGTCGGACATCCCCCTCACAATCTGGGACCGCTGGCTCCTAACTGCTCAACTGCTTGCTTACCTGATCGCCCCTAACTGCCTCTGCCTGCTTGCCTGATTGCCCCTAATCTCTCTGCCTGCCTGCCTGATCACCCCTAACTGCCCTCCCCTGCCGGCCTGATCTCGCCTCCAACTGCCCTCCCCTGCAAGCCTGGTCTTGCCTCCAACTGCCCTCCCCTGCCGGCCTGGTTGCCCCCAACTGCCTTCCCCTACCGGCCTGATCTCTTCCCCCAGCTGCCCTCCCCTGCTGGCCTGATCTGGCCCCCAATGGCCCTCCCCTGCCAGCCTGATCTCACCAACTGCTCTCCCCTGCATGCCTGATTGCCCCCAACTGCCTCTGTCTGCCTGCCTGATCAGGCCTAACTGTCCTCCCCTGCAGGCCTGATTTCGCCCCCAACTGCCCTCCCCTGCCAGCCAATTTGGTTCTGATTAGTCGGTTTCTATGGTAGTCAGTGTCAAAAGCTCTGCCTCCTAGGCAGCCATTGGCTCCTCAGAGTTCACCCAGATTTGATTCTGACTGGTCAGTTTCTATGTCAGTCAGCATCTCCAGGCCTGATCAGAGAGGTGGGGCTGATCAGCAGCCCTCACAGAGGCCCGGAGAGAAACAGAGGCGTGGCTGCTGGCGAAGCCCGGAGAGAAAGAGAGAGGCAATGGCTGATCAACAGCTGCCACAGAGGCTGCAGATCAGACCCTGCCTCTCTCTTCGGGCCTCTCTCCGGGCCTGATCCGCAGCACCCTCAGCAGTCAGTGCTGGGTTGCCACGGCAACCCAACACTGACTGCAGACTAACTTCTGGATGGTTGAGACTTCGGTCATTTCGGATGTTACGGACCCTGGGTTTTTATATATTAGGATGCCCAGAACAGGCAACTCCATAGAAAACAGATCCTGGCTGCCAGGAGCTGGAGGTAGGAGAATGGAGACTGGCCGCCAACAGGTTGGGGTTTCTTTTTGGAGTGATGGAATGTTCTAGACCTAGTGGTGATGGTTGCATGGTATTGTGAATATACTAAAAATCACTGGATTACATACTTAAAAGTGGTTAAAACAGTGAGTTTTATAGTATATAAATTTTATGTCAATAAAGATAAGTTGAAAAAGGCCTCTCTGCTGTCCCCCTTCCTTCTCTTACTAATCAGGTCTTAGGAAAGAGGGCCAGGGTGACACAAAAGGATAGCACCTAGGGTATGGGGAAACTGAGTTGACAGGCCCCAGATGGGCAGGGCTCCTGCTAGGTGTCACCTGCCTTGGATCCCCAGAGCACCACCTGCATTCCAGACTCTCTGACTAGGGCTCTAAGCAGCTGCTCACTCGGCCGAAGTGAGCTACATACAGCCTTTGGGGACTGGCGCATCAGGGCCAATTCAGTCCTGTGACTTGCGCATCAGTGACTTGCGATGGCGTGTCTGCATCTCGCCTGCGGTCAAGGGGAGAACCCTCGCACCAAGGGAATAATCACCCACCACTGCTGTTCCTTCCCACACCTGTGTGTGTCGTTAGACAAACACATCTCTCACTGATGCTCGTGATACTTCCCTTGGAGCTGTTTACAGATTCAGTGTAGGAAGACGCGATTCAAAGGTAAAAATGCCAGGAACAAGCATCAGAACAGCACGTAGCTCACTGTGCACCATCGGTTACCAGTAATGGTCCATCAGAGTGCCCAGCAGCCCTCTCTTGGCCTAGCCCGACACCACAGCCCCTGAAGGACCGTGGTGAGCTCCACCAGGCACAGCACACAGCAGCTACACCTGACCATTGCTCACCGAATGGACAATGATCCTAGGAGGAAGGGACGGCAGTGCCAGCACACATACCTCCCCAGTCGGGTATCGGTAGTAGTACTTGTCCTGCTCGCGCAGAGCATACTCCTCAGGGTAAGTGTCCTTGATCTCCTCGTAGGTCATCTCCTCACAGACACCCTGGAGAAAACACCCAGTCACCATGAGTTGGTCAACACACACATGTGGTCTGAAAGGGCTCTCAGGATTTACAGCAGATTCGACAAGAAGAGGCTTCCTGGCCCTCTCGCTCCTGCCCCCCAACGGCCATAGCCAGAACCAGAACTCACGGCGTCGATTTCATTGAGCGCTTTCCACTGTTCATAGGGAAGCTGAAGGGCTTCTGCTGTCTGGATGGTGCTCTTCAGCTGGCTGGCCCACACCTTGAGGTCCTTCAGGTTCTGCTCCTCCACAAATTTGCTCAGGGCATTGGCAAACTGAGGGCAGGGACAAGAGGGACACACACTAGACTCCAGGCTCCTGTGCCCCCTGGAGAGGCAGTGCAGGGCTTGTTCCCTGCACTGGGGACGGTCACTTGGTTGTCATTAGGATGGTGAGGAGGAGACAGAGAGCAACTGAGGAGCCACCCCCCATACACCCTCCTTACAGCCCTGGAGACACTCCCTTCCCATACATACAAACACAAGCACACACATAGGAACACACACATACATACAGAGATGCATATACATACACACACACACACACACACACACACACAAATGTAGACATATACACGCAGGGGCACACAGACACACACAGAGACACACACATACACATACACACTCACCCCGCACCCCTCAGCCCTGTACCTTTCCCCCTGTTCCCCTCTTACCTTCCTGCCCCTGACGGACAGGCCTGAGTCCCCTCCGATCTTCCCCTGGAGGTTGTGCTCGCTCTCTCCGTGCCGACACAGGTAGATGGTGCGGGGCTGCACGTGGATATTCATCAGGTAGTACACAATTCGGCTCTGAATGTGGTCCTGAACTCTGTTCACCAAGAACCGCCGGCCCACGTCGATCACCTTGATCAAGGACAGGTCCCTGCAGAGGAAGGCAACCAGCAGGTCAAAACCCATTCCCCCATCAGCGCAGCACCCAGCTGGGGCCAAGGGCAGAGAATGGCCCCAAGAGAACCACATTGTCTGGCTGTATGTTCCCGGAGGGCACAGTCTGCATCTATGTGATCTAACAGTGAGTTTGTAACTCACATAGCAGAGTGTGTGGTCGAGAGGCTGATGGCCTCCCAGAAGGGGGAAAGAAAAGCAAAAGAAGGGAAAGAAAACAGAGGCAGTACCAAAGGGACCCAGCCACTGGCTGAATATTCACTTCCTGCACTGCTACATAGTTAGTATCTGAAACAGTTACACTGGACATGCAGTGAAGGATTTTTTTCAAATGATATTTTAAGAGAGTTCTTTAAAGTATCCAGGAGCAATTGCATTATGGGAACTTAAAAGCCCTAAAGTAGGTGATTCAGAGAGGATCCCTCCGAAGAACTACCTGTCACATTTGTCAGGGTCGAGAGGCTGATAGCTGGCTTCATAGCAGTTAATTCTCTTCATGAAGTCCTCCATGGCCTCTGCTGAGTTGCAGTCTTTATAATCCGGGCTGGAGATTTTCACTTCCTGTAACACCACAAAGAGGCAGCTCATGAATCATGCTGGAGACTTTCTGCTAAACTGAAACAGGATTGGGGGCAGGCAATCAAGGAAAGCACAGACAGCCTTGGAATAATGATGATCCGACCCAGTGTTTAAGGGAAAAAGGAAATACATTGGTGCTGAGTCATAACCCGACAATTACCCGGGGAGGGCACCACGGTAGACAAAGGATCGTTGACTGGATGGACAGAGACGGGGGACCCACGAGGGGTCTAATGAACACCTCTGAATGGGCCACGATTCGGGATCAACCCAGTAGGCATGTCACCTTCAGCATCCCAGCCCTCAATAACTGAGCTCCGTGTAAGCACCTGTGACAGTCTCCACACCAAGAACAGGCTTTCGCTTAGCAAAGCTGCCTCCGGTGCTGCTGCGATGGCCCTGGCCCTGGGTGTCAGGCAGGATGCTTCCTCCACCGCCCATAGACGGACAGCAACCAGTCCATGATTAGCACTTTTCTAACCCAGGCCCAGTTCCTTCCAAGGTTCGCTCTTATGGGAAGGAGATGGAGGAGAACCAGCTCTCGAGCCTGCCATCTCCTCCTCTAGGTGAACAATAGGTCTGAGCAAACTGGCAGATTGTAGGGAATATCTCTGACTTTTTTAATGCATATGTCCTTTTCCTCAACAGCTACCACAGCCACAAAAGAGAGGCAGCTACTCTTTCAACACCCGAGTCCAGTGGGGAGTTGGTGTTTCATGGTACAGAGCTTCAATCTGAGATGAAAACAAGTTCTAGAGCTCGATGGTGGTGGTTGCACAATCATGTGACTATGCTGAAGGCCATGGAACTGATCCCTTAAAAACAAATCTTTTCTCCCAGCACAGCCACCCACACAAAGAGGACAGTTAAGCCGCAAAGTCGCTTTGAGGCTTAATCAGAGAAAGAGCCTTCTGAACACGGGGGGTCGGGGCAAGTGTGTCCTAGCCACACACATGGTGACAGCTGCTCACCGGGAAGCGTGACTTTGCAGCGACTCTGTCCTTTACTACCAAGTGGAGCTGGTAGAATAAAACCAAAGAAATACAGCAAAACCCTTTGTTTAGATTACAACAACTTCTGTTTCCTCGTCCTTTGAGCCTCTTCCGCTGAAACCACTCTAGGCTGATTTTCCACAATTTGAATAGCCCTTCCTGAACTATGAAGTCACTTCTTAGAAATGCGTGTAACTATTCCCACTGCCTTGGAGAACAGGCCCAATACCAGAAGCTCATGAGCATTCAGCAGCCTTTTAAAGATGCACACTTATATGTAGCAATACCATGCCATTCCCTGCAGCAATACCAGACCTGTTGCTCTGTATAGCTGTGCCTTATTCTGATGTATTTGAGCTAGACGGAAAATTATCTAGAAGGTGACTTGTGGTAAAAGTCTTCACAGTAACTGTGTGTATTTACAATATACTGTTATCAAGTGATACAATTTCAGAATTAATCAAATTAAGCTGCCAATTACCCGCAGTTTATGTGGGTACAGGGAGAAGAGGAGGATATGTTGTAGATTCACCAGCAAGAAGAGAGTTTGACTACTCCCATGCTTGCCAAACTGGGAATTCTGCCTTTAGTCCACCGAGTCCTACGACCGCTGTCAATCTACAACCACTTACCTAGGGCTCTAAGCAGGGCTGAGCTGCCCCTTGCCCCAAGCAACCCCATCACCACACAGCCACCAAGCTACTGCCACCCCCAGAAACTGTTCCCAGATGCTGCCTTACCTCCCACGTGCCACAATGAATGCTTGCTTTCTGCAGACTGTCTGAAGGGGCCCTGGATAAAGCCAGGCCAGATCGCAGAACATGCTTCTAGGTTAAATACCACTCTGCACTTCTGACCTCCCTGGATCCCACCTCCCAGACAATATCAACAACAAGCTGAGAGAGGTAGCTTGTTCTCAGTACTTCTCTGGGCCTGACCTGGTTCCCTACTTTTCTCAGACTCTCTGCCACTAGAGCGGGGGTCCTGCGTTGTCTTACCCTAATATTGGAGGCCACAACTGTAGGGTCATCGCACACTGACTCGATAAAAAACACCTGGGAAGAAGAGAGACAGAAACGTTAGGAAGCAATAAATGCGGTAACGCAAAGGGCCAACTTTGGTATCACTGTAATGCCATCACCATATGTGAGGAGGAATGACACGGCTCACAAATCCTCAAAACATAAAAAAGGAACCACTCACTCAATCTCAAGTCCTTCCCCAACAGAGAGATGCCTCCCCCGACCCCACCAGTCATAGTAAAACTAAGAGCCAGTGCCAGGAAGGCCCTATCTACATGTGTCAAAACCAGGGCAGCAGGAGCTGAAGGACCTAGTATAAATCAGCTGATTCCTCAGGGTTCCCCTCTCTCCTGAGCACTCCAGGGCAAGACAAGATATTTGACTCACCTTGAAATCATTTTCTTTGGCAAAATTAAGGATCATGTGTCTCCTCTCTCTAGTGGTATTGGTGGCATCAAAAACCTGGGAGAGAGCAAGTAGAGTGAAGAGAACCCAAGTTTGCATTTTAACAGCATTTACCAAGTCACCAAGGAGATCAGGCCTGTCACTTCCAGGTAAAAGCCAAAAAATGTGGTCCCCAGAGAGACTGTGCCCTGCCCCACGGCCCTCCCCTCTCTGCCCTCTCCCACAACTCCAGCTCCCAGGGAGGGCAGAGGAGGGGTGGGCACGATCCTTAAAGCAAACAAGTAACAGTAACCTGCAGGGAAGGTACATATGGAAGGGACACTGGCTCCGTGGCTGTGGCCACCCCAGGTACAGCCTGCCTTGGAGAGTGGTGCCGAATGCACACAGAGGGGTGAGCAGAGCACACCAGCTGGCTGTGCCCGAGTCTGCCCGCTACCCACTTTCCTAGGTCCCTGTGCTACTCTAGCCACCTGCTTCCCTCAACTCTCAGGACAGAGGCACTCGTCCCTATTGGAGGTGTCTCCACAATGACTCTTGGTAATGGCCCGGCTGTGTCTACATTTCACTCTCTCCAGGGCACCATCCCACTTCAGGACTGGAGATAGAGCCAGCATACTCCCAACTTACTGAAATTTGGCCCCCTTCCTTCGTCAGGTAACTTTTGACGTCTCTCAAGGCAGCGAGGGCACACTGCCTGCAACACGAAGAAAGAGAACGTGCATCAGAGCCTGCCCATCCGAGCGGTGACTGGCGATCCTACTGCTGAACTGCCCAGGCTGGCCAGGGCTGCCCGGTGCACACCCCACAGGCCAAGAGGTTCCCCACCAGAGCTGCACAGAGGGCTGCAGTTACCGTCTGGAAGTGGTGCTCATGCTGGCTGCACACTGAAACCCCCTGGGAGCTTTTAAGAAACCTATGCGCGGGTCTGGCCCATAGATCCTCACCAAACTGGTCTGGGGTAGGCCTGGCATTGGGATCGTTCCAAGCTCCCTGGCGATTCTAAAGTGTAGCCAGGGTTGAACACCATTGCACTTGGGTTTCATGATCACCTTGGGCTTAAAAAACAAAACACCACCACCCTTTTCAGTATAAACAGCTGATTTTCCATGAAAACGATTTTGTTCATTCTTAATAATGAAACATTGTTGTTGAGCTGGACTAGAGCATCTGGAGCAGATAAAAGCAGCAAGCCTCAGAGCGGCCAGGAAATTCCTCTTAATACACATGGCGGTGGGGCCAGATCTGATGGTCACCTACAGAGAGCCACACTGCAGGCCAGCTTCCTCTTTCTCTTACCAAGCCTGGCTTTCAAAAGCAAAGCAAACCAAAACCCAAAGCCTCCTGCGGCAGCTCAGCAGCTCGGGCCTTACTTCCGGACTCTCATGGCCTCCTCATTGTCAGAGCGGAAGAAGTTGTAGGAGCTGTAGTGCTTCACGGCCTCCCGGCGGTACTCTCCAACGTTGAACACTGCAGAGGGAACAGAGAGGTCACTCAGGGGCCCCAGGAAAAAGGGGCCACTCACAGCTGGGAACACTCTCCAAAAAGGGAAGCCAAGCACACGTGCGCGCGCGCGCACACACACACACACACACACACACACACACACACGCACACACGCCAACCTGAATAAGATCCCAGTAAGATGTGGAAACCAGAAAGTGAACTGCCTTGTCCAGTGCAATCACTGACCTAGAAGGCAGCGCAGCTTCCCCCAGACCAAACACAGCTCAGAGCCACCTGCTTTTCCACAGGTTGTCATCTACAGTCCAGCCTCATGAGGTCAGGGGCTGGAGGCGGAGACTGTGAGAATGGGTGGCAGCCATACATCTAACGAAAACAGGCAATGATTTCTGCCAGTGGTGCTCAGGAGAGAGTGGGCTTGCACACCACGGCCCGGTCCAAATCAGCCACTCTTCTGCAGACAGGGCAGCCTGCACCCTCAGGAAGCACTGAGTATTTACTGGGCACTTATCATTTGAGGCACTATGCTGGGCCCAGGGGGAACAGAAAAAGTAAAAGTTAGTCCCTGTTCTTAAGACATTTCCCATACAGTTAAGAAACCAGGCAAAGATTCATCACAATATAGTCAACCGTATGGAGCACTTTATGACTGTCATTGATGAATATCACAACTAAGTGCCACGGGAATTTAAAGGAAAAAGCTCAGCATAGACTTCGGGGCCAGAGAAGTCTTCTTGGAGGCAAGGGCTGAGCTAGGCAGGATTCAGGGCAGAGGGACTAACAGAGCGGCCAATCAGAAAAGATCTCAACACAAGGTAAGGGAGTGTAAACAGCATGGTGGGACACAGCCACAAAAAGTCCCCCCAATATAGGGACAATATAGAGATCAAGCCAAGATAGTCCCTACGTGGTGAGCCCCAGCAGCTGAAGATGGGGCAGTGGGGGGCTTGGTGAGCAGGATTTGCAACACACAGTGTGACTCTCAGCCTTGGGACATGGCCTCACCTTTCGTGGGGACACCAATCCAGTTGAGGTAGCGAGTCAGCTTCTTGGATATGTAGGTCTTACCCCGAGCTGGGAGGCCCACCATGACAATCACTGTTGGGGAGTTGGTCAGCTTTGGCCCACAGGCTGGAAAGAGAAACAAAGAAAAGTGCCATGGATGAAGCAGTGCTCAAGGATGGACCAAGTCCTGTGCCCCACAGCAAACTTAAAAATTCCACAGAAATTCCTATTTCCTTCCCACCTTAAAGCCCTGGGCATTATACAATCCAGTGGGGCTAGTGACCCCTGGTGGCCAGAGCCCTTTAGTCACACTTTGTAGTCAATCTTGTTTTCAGGTAATGAATGACAGGAATATTAATTCCCAGTCTGATACCAGAGCCCTAAAGCCAGCTGGGAAGCCAGTTACTAACCCCAGAGTAGAAGGCACTCCTGCCAGTGTAAGAAAGGCACTCCACCCCCCAACACTAATTAGCATGAGGTCAACAGGTTCCAAATGCAATATGTAAATTGAGGTGGCAGGTAGGAGTGGGGCTTCTACAGTTGAAATACAGAGAGGCCAATCATCAATTTCCCAACCTCCACACAGCAGGTCTGGATGACCTTCCTTAAAAATGTTTTTAAAGAAGACAAGTAAGAGTTTATCAATTGAAAGTAGGTCAGGGACCCAGAAGGCAGTCCCACCCCCATCAAGGGTGACAGATACATTCCTCTGTCCTTGAGACTCTCCTGCCCTTTTCTGCCAAGTTCTGACTGATGCCAGGGCTCTGCTTAAGAAATGGCAGGTCAAGCCCTGGCCAGGTAAGTCAGTTGGTTAGATCATCATCCCCGTATGCTAAGGTTTCGTATTCGATCTCTGGTCAGGGCACAAACTAGAATCAACAATCAATGAATGCGTAAACAATGGAACAAGAAATTAATGTTTTTTTTTCTCTCTCTCTCTCCCCGTCTCTGAAATCAATAAATAAAAATAAAAAGGAAATGCAGGTAACAGAGTCCCAGATGCTCCAGGTCACAGAGCCTTGGCAGAGTCCCGGGAAACCCAGAAGGCCTTGCCTTGTGAATCTCCTCTTGGCTTCGCTGCTTAACTACTGTCCCATGTTCCTCAGAATCTCAATAAGACAAAACACCAGGGAGAGAGGTTTTTCACTTTAACAAAGCAGCCAAAAAAAAAGGGTCAGCCCAAAGAGCCCTACTCTAAAACATTTCACACACAGTATTTCCTTGGCTGGCGTCTTGCCCCTGAGACTCTCAGGCAACTCCAGTATCCTGGTGACGAGTACACGTGAGCCAGGGGCTGCCCACTGGGAGCAAGACTGGCCATCTGCCCACTCCCAGCCCAACAGCGCTGCCTGGAGCGCACTGGCTGCCACAGTCAGCCAGCTCTCCTCATTAGCCATGCAGCACTGCTTCCCAGGCACCGGCTACAAGGGTGCAGGCAAAGGTATTCAGGTTGCACTCCAAATCTAGGCCATGTTCAGATTTAGACAGGGGCTCTGTTTCGAATAGGCGAGGGCCAGATGGGGGAGAGGAGAGAAAGCCACCAGGCCACTGACAAGCACAGGCTTGAAGGAAGAACACCTCCTCTTAAGCTGGATGTGCCCCCACACAGACCCACACTGGCCTGGTGACCAAACTGAGGTCAGATGTCCAAACGCCCACTACAGGTCTAGGATCTGTGCCCTGGACCTATAGGCTAGGGGCAAGGAGGAAGCGAGCACACTACACAGGGGCTGTTTCTTTCATGGTTTTGACCATCAGTGACCTCCATGCAGGTGGAGGAGGAGGAGGAGGAGGAGGAGGAGGAGGAGGAAGAGGAGGAAGAGGGCCATCAGGAGGCCAGGACACATTCGGGAGCTACAAAAGCTCAGGCCAAGATTCCTCAGATCCCAGTAGCCATGACCAAACAAGTGCCTAGAAATTTCCCTGCCCAGCGTGAGCACATGAGTAGAGGAAAGAAGCATCAAAGGGCTTTCTTGTATCCCAAGGGACAAGCAGAGAAAGATGACAGGCTCCCCAAAAACAGGAACATAAGACACACCCTACCATATGCATTGTGGCAGCTGTAGGTGATACATGAGTCAAGTGTTCTCACTTGTGCCCCAAAACAATACTTACTGTTCTAATCCTTCCCCCAAGCCACTGGTTTTTCCCTGGTCTTATCTGATGCCCTCACAAAGCTACTGCTCTCAAGAGCATCCAAACATATCAGACAGATGGACACACACACACACACACACAATCTCTGAGCTGTGCACATTTATGAAATACTTTTGTTGGACTCATGCCAAGGAAGTGGAGACAGATATTGACTGATTTATCAAATTGGGGATTACTTCTACTATCCACTAATCATACGAATGAACTCCAAATCTCTTCTGGCAGTAGATGCTTTGGCAGGAAAAAAAGCACAAAGACATGGCAGAGTAAATATCCTAAGCTAAAAAATCAGGTTAAATCTCAAATCTAAATAAACCATCAGTCCCTTGTTTGGCAAAGCAGAAATTGTTCTTCCTATTCCTTTGGCTTGCTGTATAAGATTCAAAGGAGCTGGAAGGGGGACTGCCAAAGGTGGCCACAGCTGTCCCTGGGCCCAGGTGCTCCGGGGTTTCAAATAGAACAGGAAAACCACAAAAACTTTGGACTAAACCTTTGGGTCTTAATCTCCATCATCCCTCCTTACTTCTTACTTCGTAATATTTTATTTAATGCTCACCAGAGAATATGTTTTTACTGATTTTCTTTTTTGAGAGAGAGAGAGAGAGAGAGAGAGAGAGAGGCATCATTATGTTGCCTCCATACATGCCCCAACCGGGGAGCAAACCCACAACTAGGACATATGCCATACTCAGGTCCATATACCACAACCCTCTCATGTACGGACCCGAATAGTCAATCCTGAAAATGGTCAGCCAGAAGGACAGAGGCTGCAATTCCAATACCAGCCCTACAACCCAGGTTAATCTGATAATATGCTAACATATTCTCCATTAACTTCTCTGATAATATATAACCCACTGACATAAGCAGGTACTTGACAGCTGTCCTCACCCACTATACTTATAACTACAACTCATGCTCAGAATATAAAATCAACCATTGGATAACACTTTGCTATTGCTCCCATCCCTCCTACAAGTCTTCTACCCAGAAACCCTCCAAAATGCTAACCTCAATGATGTCTTCTACCCAAGTCATTTGTGTTCGCTTCTACAAATGGGTAAGTTATTGCTTCAATGACAAGTCCAAGGGGAACAATTAGAAGGGGCTGTTTGCGTGTAGCCCTGACCTGCGTTGCTAAGTGGTTAGAGCATCGGCACTGCCCTCCCTCCCCCCAAACCTCTGCACCAAAGGGTTGCGGGTTGGATCCCAGGCACAAGTCAGGGCAAATGCAGAAGGCAACCAATTGATGTGTCTGTCTCACATCTCTCACCTCTCTCTCTCTCTCTCTCTTTCTCCCCCCTCCCCTCCTTTCCACTCTCTAAAAATCAATGGAAAAAATATCCTCAGGAGAGGATTAAAAAAAGAAAAGACAGACACGTGCAGATGGGGTCAGTCCCCAGCACTGCCTGATGGAATTTTGATCATTGTGTGTTTACAGTAACCACTGAAACCTACTCCCACCAGGCAAGGGCTCACCAAACTCTGTACAGAAAGACCTGCTGTGACCCTGCAGTTACACCATCACCTCGGAAGGGCTCTCTGGGAAAACGGCTCCATACACTTGGCCCTAGGAGAATGAAATGCAGGCTCAGAAAATGACAGCAAACATTTAACTATTGTCTACTAGACATAAACGCTCTCTCGGATCACAGTAGCTCAGAGAGTCTGCTTTAGTTGATGTTTAAACCAACATCTAGCCCTAACTGGTTTGGCTCAGTGGATAGAGAGTCAGCCTGCGGACTAAAAGGTCCCAGGTTTGATACCGGTCAAGGGCACGTACCCTGGTTGTGGGCACATCCCCAGTAGGGAGTTTGCAGGAGGCAGCTGATGGATGTTTCTCTCTCATCTATGATTCTAACTCTCTATCCCTCTCCCTTCCTCTCTGTAAAAAAATCAATAAAATATATTTTAAATAAATAAATTAAAAAAACCAACATCTAAGTGAGCTTGCCCCAGGGACATGTGCCTGAGGCTTTGGTGGGGAGGGGGGAGAATCCGGCTGAACCAACCCTTTTTCAAAAGCTATTCTGTACTTTTTTTGATGAATACCATGCTCATTATTTTGCATGCACATTTTAACACACACCTAACTAATCTTTGTCCAATGAATGGCCCTCCCAACCCTACATGGTCTCTGCCAAGGACACTGAGGAACAGGGCAGTTTTAGTGAATCATTTGACAATCTTGGGAGGTAATACAAAAGCATAGTGGCTCAGAGGGCAGGGCCTGGAGTCAAATAGAGTTCAGAGCCAGATCCCACAGCTTCTTTGGACTTTGAACAAGTTCCTTGATCTCTCACTGTCTTAGTTTCTTTTTCTAAGTGAAATGGAGGGATGCTTCGTAAAGTTCCTTGGGAGGATTAACTACAACGTAATACATGGGAAATGCTTTCTTCAGCCGCCTATGTCAGCATCAGCCTTTATAGCTTTCATCACCCCAGATGAGGAAACGAAGACCCACAAGTGAGGAGAGGGCCCACCATATAAGTACTAAGAGACATGGTTGGGGCTCACTGAAGTCTCTCTCACCTGAAATTCTTTAAGTGCTCTTTCCTAAATTAGTGATTCTCCTGTTTTTTTTAAGAGGCTGAACCCACAGCACTCTTAAACAGGATGCAGCCCAGCCTGTGTGGCTCAGCGGTTGAGCATTGACCTATGAACCAGAAGATCACAGTTCAATTCCCTGTCAGGGCACATGCCCAGGTTGCAGGATCCATCCCCAGTGAGGGATGTGCAGGAGGCAGCCAATCAATGATTCTTTCTCATCATTGATGTTTCTATTTATCTCTTCTCCCTTCCTCTCTGAAATCAATAAAAATACATTAAAAACAAAACAGGATGCCCAGGCCTCCCCTGTGGCAATTCTGACTTGGTTTCAAGTATCATATGGATTCCGCCCCACCCTGGCCCCCCAAATTATTCTAATGTGTAGCCAGGGCCAAGCATCAACAGTATAGGTAGGAATTTCTCTTAAATACCCCCCCCCCCCCCCGCACCTTCCTTCTTTAAATTAGAATGTCATTAGTGGCTTTTAGGCCCTGCTGAGATGAAAACCCTTCTATCAGTACACAGTATTCAACCTACTTTACAGATGAGAAAACTGAGGTTCTTTCTTTAAACTGATTTGAGAGAAGTGTTGATTGGTTGTTCCACTTGTTTATGCATTCATTGGTTGCTTCTTGGATGTGCCCTGACCAGAGCTCGAACCCAAAACCTTGGCATATGGGGAGGATGCTCTAACCAACTGAGCTAGCTATCTAGCCAGGGCCGAGAAAACTAAGATTCTGAGTGGGTAAATAAGCAGGGACTCCCATGCAGAAGCTCTCCACTTTTACTGATGATAAAGAATAGGCAGCCCTTGCCAGTCATTTTTGATATCCTTGTCGATGAAGCTGATTTACCAATTCAGTTAATTCTCCCCAAGTTATGGTTTGCATTTGAAGGAAGCTGCAGGCTTTGTAAGAAGCATTTACCACCATGTGGGTATTTTAACAGGGCATCCAATGGATGTGCTTCAGAGGAAGAAATATCAAACTAATCACTCTGGAGTTTCCTGATGTTTCATTGCTCTTTGCACATGAATAGTAATGTTCCCCATGCCCTCAACGGAATCTGCTGCAGACCCCCAATGACGACACCACTTAGAAAGATGCCACGAAAAAACGCCCTGTTTTCTCTATTCCGATGAAAGACAAATGTGGCTATAGGAACCAAGAAAGACACTGCTACTTGAAATAAGGGCATGTAATAACTATTTAGGCTGCAGTTATTTTTATAAGAACACATCTGAGACTATACTTCAGAACCACACGCAGAATTCCAGAGGTAGGCGGGGAAAGGGAATTAATCCATCAGCTTTAGCATCCCCCGCCCCACCCCTAAGCTCTGAAAGGTTCTGACAGGGATTTTTAGGCAAATCTCTCATCGGCGTGTGAGACGTGCAGACGGACGGAGTCTAATGGATGGGTCTCTGATGCCTGGAGGAAGGAAGCATCACTGCACATTTGTCTCTCATAATCACACGACTGGGCAAATGCAGTCAATCTGTGCCCTCTACATGGAGACTCAGGGTCATTCCTCCCAGACCTCAGCCCACCACCATGAACCTCAAGGAACTACCAAAGGTGTGTGTGTGTGTACACACACACATAAATGCATGCATTTACATATACAGAGAGAACCAACATATATTCATATGACCAATTACAGTTTACAAAGTGCTCCACAAATACACTTTATTCCAAGTCACAAAGGGCTAAAGTGAATTGTTTCTGCATCTTGCTGTAGCCGAATCTCCCTCACGATTTGAGGCACTGCATTCCTCACCACCAATAGGTTTTATAGAAATACAAGCAGACTGTGGTCAGTACAGTTTATAAACTATTTAAGAGCATATCTAGCCCTAGTTGGTTTGGCTCAGTGGATAGAGCGTCGGCCTAAAGAATGAGGGGTCCTGGGTTGATTCCGGTCAAGGGTACATGCCTGGGTTGTGGGCTCAAGCCCCAGTAGTGCAGGAGGCAGCCGATCAATGATTCTCTCTCATCATTAAATTCAACTTAAAAAAAAAAAAAAAAAAGAGCATATCTAGTCCTGGCCAGTGTGGCTCAGATGGTTGGGCGTCATCCCATGCACCGAAGGGATGCCAGTTCAACTCCCCGTCAGGGCACTTGCCCAGGTGTCAGGCTCAATCCTTGGTGGGGGGTGTACAGGAGGCTCTCACATCAATGTTTCTCTCTCCCCCTCCCTTCCTCTCCCTCTGAAAGTCAATAAAGCATTCTTCAAAAAACAAAAGAGTATATCTAAAAGATGCAGACCTGCCAAACTCCCAGCTACCTTGCAAATAAACCCAGTTCTCCTTAGGCTTCCGTGGCCCCAAGAACCTGCATGTCCAGCAAAGGCAACAAGCTGATGGAGGAAGGGCCCCAAGTGTCAGGAGTGCCTTACCAGGTCCCCATCACCTATATGACCAAGGAGCACCACAGGGCCAGTTCTCCCCACCTCCTGGGGGAGGTGGGCATTGGGGGTGGAGGCAGTGATTCACACCAGAGCTGTCACCACAGCTGTGTGAGCTGTCATGACAGCAGAGGTCAGCAGGCCACCTCCCCTAAACAGCCACTGATGCCTAGAAGCCATCCCTAGGGTTTGCACCTGGGATCCCACGTTTTTCAGGCAATCCAACCTGGCCCGGGGCAAAACACCACCATTGGGTTCTACCCAATCCACCTGATGGGCTCCTAGGCAGGTTACCTGGAGGAGCGGTGTTACCTTCAAACCACTGACGACCCTTTTAAGAGATGACTCTCTTCATAGCTAGGGAAGAACCTAAGGTAAACCTTCCCAAAGCATTTCTGGCCAACGACAGACAGGGTAGGATGGTGAACTGCCAGCAAATTCTGAGCACAGTCCAGTGCGTGCAACTCGCGCGCCCGCGCGAAACGCTGCCAACTGTACAGTCAGAGATCCAGAGAGCCTCTCCCAAACCAGGGTCAATGGCTTGGTTCCAGGGCAAGCTCTCTTGTGGCCCCAGCACAGGAGCTAGAGGTGGGAGCAGAGACGGGAGACAGATATACGTACAGAGGGAAAGAGAGAGAGGTGAAAAGAGAGGACAAATATAAAGAAGAGAGATTATAAATATATAGAAAAAAGAGATATGGGGGATGGAAATATAAAGATGAGATAGAAATGTATGGAAAAGGGGACTGAGAGAAAGTGGAAACGAGGCAAGGAGGAGACAGAAACATAGAGGGGTTAAGAGAGGCGATGGAAATAGAGGTAAAGAACAAAAAATAAACAAACAAAAGCAAAACAAAATGAAATAGATGTAAAGAGAGAGGGTTAGAGAGAGGTGAAGTAGAGATGGAGACCCCAGGTGACGCTTGGCGTACGAGCGGCCTCGTCCCTTGGCCGGACTCAGCCTAGCGGGAGCGCGGAAGCATGGCCGAGACGGGGGAACACGCGAGCGTCCCTTCTTAAAGGTCCCGAAGCAAAGGCTCACTGCAGTGCCCTGCGCTTCCCGCCCCCTGCTCTCCGGAGCTAGTACCCCGGCGCGCTCGCGGTTTCCGGCTCCCTCTGCGCTTGGGGGAACAACCCCGTGGGGCCAGCCGAGCCACGGTACGGCACACACCCGGCAGGAGAGGTGCAGCGCCGGCGCAAGAGCCCGCGCTGTCCCCGCCCCGCGCCCAGGGGAGGAGCGGAAGGCGCCCCGCCCCAGCCAGCAGAGACTGCAGTGGAGGGAGGCACCCGGCCCCGCAAGAACGCGCTGGTGGCGAGGAGTCGGTACAAAAGCTCCGCGCCAGCTCCCGCCGCACAATGGCTTTGCTCTCCACGCGGCGCGCCTCTCCCCTGCATGTATCTGTACTCACTTCTGGGCAGCGAGGGACGGTGGTCGATCGGAATCCAGATCTTCTGCACCCGACTCTGAGTCAGCTCCAGGGGCATCTTCACAGCCTAGACTCGGCGGCCCTCCTCTTGCGAATAACTTACACTTGGGGAAGAGATCGGCTTGTTGACTCCCAGAAACAAAGGGAAAGAGGGAGTTTGTGCGCGGGAGCGCTGCTCGGGCGCTTTCCTTAGCGCTGCTTTTTTGGAAACGTGCTTTGTGCTAAATGATGAACGCTCACACGGGGCGAGAGGTTCCAGGAGCGCCTCGAAAGGGGCGGGGGTCTGGGGTTACACCCGCAACTTCCGCAGGGCCTGGTTCGTCCACTCAGTAAGTCCCCCACTCAGGGATGCTCGAAGAGCAGTGACAGTCGCAGTCCCAGTGAGCCTGCTCCAGTCCTCCGCGGTTTCCTCCCGCTCGCCTTCTCTCCAGCTCTGCTAGGATGCCCCGCGCTCCGCTAGGGCTTTTAAGAGTCCGGCCGGCAGCCATGCACACGTCAGCCTTGGGGCGGGAACGCATTCTTCTGGTTCCAGCCCCTCCTTCACGTGGGGAGCGAGTGGGAAGGGCGGGGAAGGGCCGTGAGCAAGCCAGGAGGCAGCCTGCTGGTGCCCCCTGCAGGCTAGCATCAGTAGTGCGATAACCAGCTGCAGATAACGCTCTAAACCCAGCCTTGGCTGAAGGTCCTGGACTCCGTGAGCCTCCTCCTACCATCCCCTAAAAACGACGGACATGGCTTCCCAGAATAATCACCTCAACTGTGCTGGGAGGAAAAGGAGCGCTACCGTCCACTGGTCTGTAGACCCGCGCAGCCGAATCGCCCAAGAATGCTGGTTAAAATACATCCTACTGTTGGCCTCTGGGAGTGGGACCCCAATACTCTGCGTTCTTCAAAAAAAAAAATTTTTTTTTTAGTTAACCCTGACCCGAGGATACTATTTCCATTGAGTTTTAGAGAAAGTGGGAGGGAGGGAGAGAGAGAGAAAAATATATTGATGTGAGACACACATCGATTTGTTGCCTCCCCCCCGCACACACACATACACCAGGGCGGGGGGATGGAACTGCAGCTGGGGTTCCTGCCCTTGACCCAGGAATCGAACCCGCGACCTTTGGTGTGCTGGCCCACGCTCTAACCACTGAGAAACCTCTGCCAGGCAGTAAGTACTCTGCATTCTTAACATGCAATCCGAGTCAGGCACAGTGAAGTTGAAGACTCCGCTTAATGTTAAAGGTTGGAGAGAGGGAAGCCGGAGGGAAGATGCTGAGAGCGCCCGTGGGGCACAGCTCTCAGGTCACTCCTTGCCAGAGATGCTCCCTGATAACACTTAACACTTATGAGTCTCACCACGATCCCCGCCACCCCGGTCCTTCGTCCTCACCCTGCCCACTTTCCTAAATCCCTTAGAAACCTTGACTTGTCCTGAACATTGCTCTCCCAACAATCATTCCCAAGATCTGGAACCCGGGCAGCGCATTGGGGGGGGGGGGGGGGGGGTGTGCAGGGAGCGGGTGGCAGGAAAGCCCCGGAGACAGGACCCAAACAGTCCCAAGTATCTTGGTTCTCTCAGTCACCATTCACAATATTTTCAACATGCCTTTATCTCTCCTAGTAGAAGAGCAAATAAAACTGGATCCTTCTGATACCGGCAGTTGATTATCTGACTATAAGCCCCATAAGTGTCGCGGGGACTGCCACCGGATAGATGGCGTTACGGGGGTGTGCGCGATGCATCAGCACAGAAGCGCTGCCTGCCTCGCATAGGTGCGTACCTCAAGCCGAGGCTGGGCTGCGATTGCAAGGAAGTAGGCGGCGCTCCCAGAAACGCACACTGCAGCAGAATAGTCTGAGCAGAGGCTGCCGCCACACGTCGCTCACGTCCCACATGGCTCCGCTGAGACGGTGCCCGCTTTCCTGCGGCGGCCGGCACAGCTGTTCCTGCACCACCCCACCCGGGCCTCCCATCTTCCCTGCACTCCAGCCCGCCCACAGGCTGGAAGCGCTGAGCGATGCCCTTCGCGCGGGGGCCCTAGACCACCCTCCTCAATCCCCCTTCGAGCCCCGTCCTCCCCGGAATCCCTGCTCTCCCTTCAACAGCTTTTCTGTCGGGTTTCGGTGCTCCACAACTGTTCAGAAAGCCGGTGCATTGCATTGGGCCTGTTTTTCTGCAATAGGAGCAAATGCCATACTTGACACCCTATAACGCCCCAGGGAGAGTCCCACTGCACTCTTGAAATAAAAGTGCGCTGATCAAAGAGAAAAGCATTCACCAGCAAAGCGCCCGCTCCGGGGGGGGGGGGGGGAGGGGCGGAGGCGGGGAGCAGGGGAAGAGGGAGGATTGCTGCCCGGGGTTTCACAGAATCAGGAAGGGGGGCCGCTGTGTCCGTGATGGCGGCTGCACCCCTGGATGCCTGCACACTTGCTTCCCGGGGAAGAACCAGTGTACCTGCATGCCTGCTACTTTCCCAGTGGATTTTTTTACACACACACTTACAAACAGGGCAAGGAGACGAGGCGGCATTCTGCCACCCTCTAAATTTGCAAACAACTGCGGTGGGTTTCAGCTTAGGGAGTGAGAGGTCCAAAACTTGGAGGCACTCTTTAATTTCCCGACCCAATTACATGTTTGTCCAGGGTCCGGCTCTGAGGGCACGAGGCAGTACACATAACTCGGAGATCCCAGCTTAAGCATTCGCACTCGCCATGCGGGTCCCACACGCACTTTCCCTGCCTGTGTATCAGTAACGCCTTAGGCGGCCATTGCTCAGCAAAGACTGAGTTCTTCATCATCACTTCCTGCACCTGCTGGAGAGCAGGCAAATGAAGTTCACGTAACCCCCCTCCCACTTCTGACATCTAAGTGCAAAGTGGGAATGAGTGGGAGGCAAGGCTGAATTAATACTTTAAAGAGGACAGCTTGAAGTGGTACCACCCTTCCAGCCCTCAAGTAAATTAGTGTTCACCCTATGGGAGACAAAATTACTTCACTGCAAAACCGTTTATCAACAACCCAGCCCTGCCAGGTGTGGCTCAGTTGGTAGGAGCATAGTCCTGTGCACGTGCAAGGAAAGGTTGCTGGTTCCATTCCCAGCTCAGGGTATATACACAGGTGATTCCATTCCATTCTCAGGGCACTTACCTAGGTGATGGGCAATTACCCCATAGGGGCAGGGTACAACCAATGGTTGCCTCTCTCATACATCAGTGGTTCTCTCTCTTCCTCTATCTCTCCCCAACCCTCTCGTTCCCTTACCCACTCTTTAAAATCAGTAAAACATCCTCAGATGATGATTTAAATAAACAAATAAAAATAAACAACCCAACTGTAACTGAATGTACTGGTTCACAGTTTATGGTTTAGACATCCATGTGACTCTTCCCCTAGTTCTGCTGATGGCCCCATCTTCACCATCTTCTAGGGCAGTGGTTCTCAACCTTTCTAATGTCGCGACCCTTTAATACAGTTCCTCATGTTGTGGTGACCCCCAACCATAAAATTATTTTCGTTGCCACTTCATAACTGTAATTTTGCTACTGTTATGAATCGTAATGTAAATATCTGTGTTTTGCGATGGTCTTAGGTTCTACATAATGTCGTGACTCACAGGTTGAGAAACGCTAGCAGGATCGCCTAAGACTATGGGAAAACATAGATATTTACATTACGATTCATAACAGTAGCAAAATTACAGTTATGAAGTGGCAACGAAAATAATTTTATGGTTGGGGGTCACCACAACATGAGGAACTGTATTAAAGGGTCGCGGCATTAGAAAGGTTGAGAACCACTGTTCTAGGGCTTTTTATTAAGTTTCTGGTCCCCAAGCTGGTAGGCAGCAACTCACTCCACTCACTCCTTCAAAAAAGGCTGCAGACGGTGTAAAAATATCTTTAATATGAAAGAAACTTTTTAAAAGACAGGACAGCTCCAAGTACTAGGGGAGATTCTATAATCCATTCCATTATTAAGGCTAGATAATCCAGTAATGTTTTAAAGAGAGTAGAGGAAAGTTTAGAGATTAGAGTGGTTAAGAAACTATATTTAAGGTAAAGAAACACAGCCAATTTGACACTAATAAGTTTCCCCGGGAGGACTCGGGGTGCACACCGCCTAACTCGAGGGTGCTGAGTAGAGTCCCGAAGGGGAAGACCACACTGACCCAGCCCATCTCACTCAGAACAGTTGAGCTGTTTGGCAGGAAAGCACAGAAAAAGAACTCCTTGTGCAGGAAGCAATGCCTGGTGGAAGCACTAAGCTAGGTCTAGAGACATAATGGATGGTGGCAGTGGTTTTTCTCCATGACCTCTCTCTGCCCAGTTCACTCCACTGACCAATTCATAACCTGCATTCCTGCTCTCTGTTAATGCCATAACAGCAGCAAAAAGCAACCTCATCTCCATGACTCAGTGCCAGCAGGCCAGCTTGAAACAGTTAAACCATGCTAGTACCCACCTCCTCCCCAGAGAGAGAATCAGAGAAAGAACAAGCTGTGGCAGGCTATGAGCAATCAGAGTTGCTAATTAGACACAAAGGGTCATCATTTGCTCCCATGAACCATCCTATGTCTAAGAGAATGCACCGGGACACCAAATAAAAAAAACAAAAAAACCCCTCACCTCACCACCCATCCAAAGGCAGGGGAGAGGGGCAACTTTTTAAAAATGTTTGTTCCTCATACATGAATGGGAACACAGACACAGGCATCCATATAGTGCCACATCGGCAGATTGAAAACCCAATTCAAAACCTGCACGATGAGACCAGCTAGTGGCCCAGTTGGGTGAGAGTCCTCCTGTGCATCAAAAGGCTGCCATTTTGATTCTTGATCAGGGCACACACCTGGGTTTCAGGTTCCTCCCCTTACCTCCTTAGAAGACAACAGATCAACCAATCTCTCTCTCTCTCTCTCTCTCTCTCTCTCTCTCTCTCTCTCTCTCTCTCCATGTCCTCAAGTGAGGATTTAAAAAATAGAAAATAAAAAACCTGCAGTGAGGTTTATAACAGCTTTATTCATAATCGCCAAAACATGAAAGCAGCTAAGATGCCCTTCAGTAGGTCAATAAATAAACTGTGGTCCATCCAGACAATGAATTATTATTCAACACTTAAAAAACAAAAAATGAGCCATTCAAGCTATGAAAAGACATGGAGGAACCTTAAGTGCATGTTCACTAAGTGACAGAAGTCAATTTTAAAAGGTTCCAGCCCTGGCCACTATGGCTCTGTGTTTAGAGTGCTGGCCCTCACACCCAAGCATCTGGGGTCCCATACACAGTCAAGGACATGTACCTAGGTTGCAGGTTTGATCCCCTGGCCCTGGTCAGGGCACGTGCAGGAGGCAACCAATCGAGTGTCTCTGTCATATCTATGTTTCTTTCTCCCCCCCTCCCCCCCGCCAACCCCCCTTCCTACCTTCCACTCTAAAAATATCCTCGGGTGAGGATAACAAAATAAACAAACAAACAAGGTTCCATACTCTATATGATTCCAACTAAAATACATTCTACAAAAGGTGAAACCATGGAGATAGTAAAAAGATTAGTGGATGCCAGGGATTAGGGATGAGAAAGGGATGAATAAGTGGAGCACAGAGGAGTTTTAGGGCAGTGAAACTACTCTGTGTGATACTGTAATGGTGGATACATGTAATTATATATTTGTCCAAACCCATAGAATGTACGATGACAAGAGTAACGCTAATGAAAACTACAGACTTTGGGTGATGATGATATGTCAGTATAGGTTCATCCTTTAAAAAAATGCATCCTTAAAAAAATGATGTTAATAGTAAGGAGGCTATGCATGTGTGTGGGCAGGTGGTATATAAGAACTCTATAATTTCAATTTTTCTGTGAACCTAAAACTGCTCTAAAAAATAGAATCTATTTCTTAAAAATTGTTATTTTTCTGTAAGTGCCATATATACTTTTCTCTAGTCAAGTAGACTTACATGTTATAGGGAGTGTGAGGACAGTTTCTTTATGGCCACAGCCTAAAGAATGAACAGACACAAACAGTACAACTGAAGTCCCTCTGAACCTGCAGCAAGTTTCCATTTCCCCCTGCCCAGTCCATGCTGCTCCACTTCCTGCAGGCCTTTCCTTTCCTTAGGGCACACCCTGAGCTTGCGAGCATGCTCTTAAAACTGCCGGTTGGTGTTTCATATCCAGCATCACAACACACATGACTACGGCTTTCAGAGTAGTTACACTCCTTGTCAAACTCCTCACCCAATATCAAGACATAATATTTGTGTTTAAAAGTATTGTTTTATGACTTCAAAATATTTGTGCTTTCAGAAAAACAGCTCTCCTGCAATCTAGTTGACAGTACTGTACCAATGTCAATTTCCTGTTTTGATATTTTACTCGTGTCATTTAAGACATCAACCTTTAGAGAAAGCTAGGTTGTGGGTTCATGGGACTCTATGTTCTATTTTGTAACTTCTTGTATTTCAAAATAAAAGTTGAAAAAAATTAAAATCAGTGATAGCTCAGTTTGCTCAAATCCTGGAGAGAGAAAAAAGAAAAGCATAGATTGTATGGATTCAGGCACTGAAGGAGAAGAGAACTGGCAGGAAAGTAGTCAAGATCTGCATGTGTTTCTAACACCTTTGCTTCTTGCAAATGACAGACATACATGGACAAACAGAATTTGCATGATTCTGCACCTGGAATCAAGCTCAAGCTATGTTTTAACGTGGGGGGGGGGGTGTCTTTGGGAGAATATCAATAAGTTTGCAATCTTTGTCACCAATTTTCATGCTTAAAACAAGATGAGGAAGAGAAATTCATACAAAGTTCAACTAAAGACACCAAGAGGTCAAGGCTGAGCCTTTTTCTTTGATGGGAAAAGGAGGCACAAAGATGAATAACTACTTGAAAAGCTCTCTATCCATCTTCCTCTGGTACCTAGCATTCTTTAGATGCTCACAAGCAGCAGCTGTGTATCAGACACGCTACCACTGGACATTCCAAGCTACACTGGAATCTCAATTATCTTAGGTCTAGCCAGGGAGAAGTAGGTGATCAAATAGCTGTCATCACGGTGTTCTGTACTCAGCTAGGTATTACAAAGAAATGGCTTCCAGGCCCAAGAGCTTATAATTTAAGGCCAGATGGGTAAATGTAAATATGTACATTTAGAATAAAATAAAAATATTAGAATAAAAGTAAGGAACTAAGAGAGAGGTGTTAGGTAAGTCAAGAATATGCCAAATGCAGGCTAAGGATAAATCCATATTAAGATAGTAAGAAAAGTCTGCCTGTAAGTGGGGGCAGATCAACTAGGAACTTCATATCCATCGCATTGTTCTTCATTTGATCTTTGCTGAATCCAAGAGAACACGTGGAACTAAAAAGGTCAAGGTCTCTCACTTCTTTCTACATCAACAAGTATTCACTGAGAGCTGGCTGTACCAGAGGCCATTATAAGTCAAGTAAGATGTGACCCATGTCACTTTAGAATTTCATAGTGTCCCTTGATATCTCTCTCTCTCCCTCTTTCTCTCTCTCTCTCTCTCTTTCATATGCATTCTCCTACCTTTTCCCTTAGAGTTAATGAAGCTGAGACACAGAAATATTAACTTACTTGCCTGTGATCCCAGAGCTGAAAAGCCAAGGAATAAAAAACAAGATGTTCAACTGGCCTAATGTTCCTTCAAGTTTCTCCCAATTAAGCTACTTTTCAACTAGAATGCTCAGTGCCCCTCCCAATAGCAATGTCAACAACAAAATTTTGGATCCAAGCAGTTTCATTGACAATCTCTAAATTACTTAGTATTTGGTTATAATGTGGGAATAAGAATAATCTTAAGAAAATATTATGAAGATTAACAACTAAAAACTTTCAAATGACCCTACAATGAGAAGCTATACTTAATATATAAAAACAAGAGCTAGCCTCTCAAAGGTTCACAGACCTTTATGTTTCAGCAGTCATACTGCCTTATGATGCAGAAAAGGCACATGGTCACTACTACAGTAGAGCCAATTTAAAAAGAACTAACAATTTTATGAAGTGAAACTGAATCAGCCTTTAAAAAAAGAAAAAAGGCCCTGGCCAGTGTGGTGCAGTTGGTTGAGTATCATCCCATGCACCAAAAGGTCACCAGTTCAATGCTGGTTTCAGGCTCAATCCCTAGTATAGAGTATACAGAAGGCAGCCAATCTCTCTCTCTCTCTCTCTCTCTCTCTCTCTCTCTCTCTCTCTCTCTCTCTCTCTCCAATCAAAAATATATTTTTGAAAAAAGAAAAATGTGGAGGAGGTCTTGGGCTTTTTGTGTGCTTCTGAACAGTTTTAAGATGATCTAATGTATTAGTAAAGGGAAAGAAGAAAAATAAGAAATACTCCTATATCCCCACATCATTCAAATTATTAATAGATCAATCTCAAATTAATAATGTTATCATAGATTTTTACAGAGTGGTGGCCTCCCCAGGTTTTCAATAGCATGCCATCTCCATGAGCTCTGGGGCAGCACAGCCCATAGATTTTCTAGCAGTAAAAAGACACAGGTGAAACGAATATCAATGACAAGTAGAATGGATGACCACCAGGGCAGGGAGGGACCTGATGTATCCATCCTGAGTTTGGGTTTGACCAGCTATGCTGGAGTGGGTTTGCCCAACTATGAAACAAGGACATACCTACCTATAAAATAGGGTTTTCTTGTGAGAAGCACATAGCAGAGTACCTGGCATGTGGTATGCTCAATATTTGGTAGCCAGGAGTTCTGTGCAAACCGAGACTTCAGATTTCTATAGAATTCATGTCTCTCCCTGAACCCTAAACCAGGTGGTGGCATGTAAGCTAAAAAGCAGGGTTTCCTGGTTTCCCTTATTCCTCCTGCTTTCCCACTCTACCCAATTCTGTGAAATCAATCATATATTTGGGAGGTTCCATTCCTTCCTGTATTAGTCAGGGTTCTCCAGAGAAACAAATGTATATGTATGGACATATACGACGAGACTTATTATAGGAATTGGCTCATGCAGTTATGGAGTTTAAGAAGCCCCACATCTGCTGTCCGCAGCTGGAGACCCAAGAAAGCCAGCGGTGTGGTGCAGTCTGAGCCTAAGGCCACCTTGGTGAGGACCATCTGCTTTTCTTAGACTTTTCATATTGAATCGAACACTAACCTCTTCCAGAAACACCCTCACAGACACACCCAGGAAAAATGTTTTACCAACTATCTGGGCATCACCTGGCCCAGTCAGGTTGACACACAAAATTAACCATCACATTTTCCAATAGCCACTCTCCCAATCTTCCTTCACAGCAGAACTTCTGGTTTTATTTTATTTTATTATTTTTTTGTTAATACTCACCCAAGGATATTTTTCCATTGATTTTTTAGACAGAGTGGAAGGGAGAGGGAGAGACAGAGAGAAACATTGATGTGAGAGAGACACATCGATTGGTTGCCTCCTGCACACACCCCAAGCAGCGCCGGGGAACCTACAACCAAGGTACGTGCCCTTAATCGGAATCAAACTTGGGATCCTTCAGTCCACAGGCTGACATTCTATCCACTGAGCCAAACCATCTTGGGCAGGACTTCAGTTTTGAGCTGCCCAGCTAAATGATATTTTTCAGGCTTTCAGGTTAGACATGTCTGAATGGTTAAAGTGCGGCTAGAAAAGAAGGTTCATTCCATTATTAAGCAGTGCTACTAGCCAGACAGATATTTCTTACCCTGAGCCAAATATATCTTCCTGTAATTTCCCCTGCTAGTTCTTATTCTGCTGCTAAGTACACAGTAAGCCTGTGCCCTCTTCCAGCCCTCAAACATTTGTGAGCAGCTAGCATGTTCCCATTAAAATATGCAAACTTCAGGAATCCAAGATGGTGGCGTAGGTGAACACCTAAACTGCTGCCTCTCACAACAATTTCAAAACTTACAACTAAAAGACAAAACGTCTATCACCCAGAACCACGGGAAAGCTGGCTGAGTGGAAGTTCTACAACTAGAAGGAAAGAGAAAAGAGCATTGAGACATGCACAAGTGCTGAAAAGCTGAGGTACGGAGGCGCAGGATCTGGGCTGGCAGCAGGCGTTGCTTTTTTCAACCCAAAGGGAGACAAGCCCCTGATTACTCTGAAATACAGTTTCTGGGGAGACGCAGGGGACCCAAACTCCTACGGGGAGAAGCTGGACTGTCTGCCGCCGGATCAGAAAGTGAGGGGGGCCTGCTTGCAGAGCTGCGCGCAAGAATAATTGTTTACTGCGCTGGGGCACGGGACGCAGTTGGAGACACAGAGCCGGCTAACTAGCAGCCATCGCTGTTTGCCACGCCCTAGCCTAGTGACTCCCTGAGACCCCGCCCCACACAACCTACAAACCCACCCAAGCTCCAAGCAGCAGCATTAGCATAAGAAAGGCCTGCCCTATCACAGCTTAACCTAACAAACTTGCAGCCTGGGTCAGACAGCTCCAAAACCTCCAAACCCCAAGCAAAGAGGAGAAAACTGTAGCTCTCGCTGTAGTTCCTGCTGGGTGGACTCAGACAATATCTGACCTGCACCCCACTGGAGATCCAGAAGCCAGTATACCTAGTGGTCAGTGTGAGAAATCAGATTTCAACTCCTCACATCCATAAATGACACATTCAAGAGGCAGACTCAGCGAGCACCAAAGCCCCACTGAAACAAGTCCTGCACCATAAGCGTGTCCCCAGCACAGCAGTTCTTCCATTATAGACACAGCGAGTCCTCACAGCCGATTGGCCTGGAGGTCAATTCCTCCCAGCGTAACAACAGCAATTAAGGCTTAACTACACCAAGACTTTGCACTCAGCCCACAAAGGGGTATACCAAGCGCGTCCACATCAGGTGATTGGGGAGGCTGAGCTACTGCCCCCTATAGGTCACCTACCACACAAAACCACTCCATCAACACAGGGAAGCAGCCAAAATGCGGGAACAAAGAAACATGTCACGAATGAAAGAAACGGAGGAAAGCAAACTACTGGACGACATAGAGTTCAGAACCACATTTATAAGGTTACTCAAGAATCTTCTAAAAACCGCCGAGAAACTTGATGACACTTCTGAGGAGCTTAGTGAAACCTTCAAGGACCTTAATGAGAATGCCAAAAAAATGGAAAAGGACCAGTCAGAAATGAAGCATACACTGTCTAAAATAAAGAATATACAGAAACTCAACTGTAGATAAACGTACCCCAAGAATCAAACCAAAGATCTGAAATATGAGGAAACAAAAAATACCCAACCAGAAAAACAAAAAGAAAAAAGAATCCAAAAATATGAAGATAGTGTAAGGAGCCTCTGGGACAACTTCAAGCATACCAACATCCGAATTTTTGGGGTGCCAGAAGAAGAGAGAGAGCAAAATACTGAAAACCTATTAGAAGAAATAATGACAGAAAACTTTCCCTACCTGGTGAAAGAAATAGACTTACAAGTTCAGGAAGCGCACAGAACCCCAAACAAAAGGAATCCAAAGAGGACCACACCAAAACACATCATAATTAAAATGCCAAGGGCAAAAGACAAAGAGAGAATCTTGAAAGCAGCAAGAGAAAAACGGTTAGTTACCTACAAGGCAGTACCCATACGACTGTCAGCTGATTTCTCAGCAGAAACTATGCAGGCCAGAAGGGAGTGGCAAGAAATATTCAAAGTGATGAACAGCAAGAACCTACAACCAAGATTACTCTACCCAGCAAAGCTATCATTCAGAGCTGAAGGTCAGATAAAGAGCTTCACAGACAAGAAAAAGCTAAAGGAGTTCATCAGCACCAAACCAGGATTACATGAAATGCTGAAGGGTATTCTTTAAGAAGAGGAAGAAGAAGAAAAAGGTAAAGATAAAAATTATGAACAACAAAATGACATCAAATACATACCTACCAACAAGTGAACCTAAAAATCAAGTAATTAAAAAATCTGAAGAACAGAATGGACTGGTGAATATAATAGAATCAGGGACATAGAAAGGGAGTGGACTGACAATTCTCAGGGGGAAGCGGGTGTGAGTGGTGTGGGAAGAGATTGGACAAAAATCTTACTCCTAGGGATGAAGACAGTGGCAGGGGGTAAGGGCATGGGGTAGGGTGGGGTGGGGAATCAGGTGGAGGGGAGCTGTAGGGGGAAAACAAAAAGAGGAACACCTGTAATCTGAACAATAAAGATTTATTTTAAAAAATAATAATAAAATAAAATATGCAAACTTCAGGCTAAGAAGCCCACTCCTGGACTTTAAAACAGTGTGAACACAGTTTCACCCAGCATAGAGCAGAGCCAACCAAGAGTGAATTTGCCTCATGATGTTAGAATCAGGTTCTAGGGAAAAGGCTGTTGAGTGACAGCATTAGGCCTATGGCAAATACCAAAATGAGCCAGGTATCAAGATTACTATGACAAAAATCAATTCTAATGAATCTGTGGATAATCTAGGTTTAGATTCTCAACTACTGAGAACAAACTTGTCTGAGCTCCAAAGCTTATCCCGTGGGGGTAGGGGTGGGAGTATGGGAGACACAGTATAGTGTAGGGAAGGGGCTAGGAGCTAAGAGCCTGGACCTTACAACAGACCCTACCTATCTATATCAGGTGGAAAGACTTGCCTCTCTGGACCCCAGTTCCCTCATCTGCTGATGAACCAGATGTTCTGTAAGCATCACTTCCTCTTCTCCAATGATTCCAACTGTTCTCAATGATATATCAGTATAAAGTTGACAGTAATTACTAAACTACAGTATAAGCAACTTAAAACAGGGACAGCTATTCATTTTTTGTATCACCAGAGCCTACTATAGTGTCAGGCACATAGGAAGTGTTCAGTATATGCTTGTTTGATGAAGAATGATTATATTTGCAATGATCATATTTGTATGGGTCACATTGTAGGCTGTGCTCCCATAACTGTCCCAGGAATCACAGGGCTCGTAGGGGGACAGACAGCCACTCACTGTTGCGATTAGTTGGTTCGTCTGTAAAAGGAGGATAATAGCTGCCCTGCCTGCCTCATGAGGTGGTTATGAGGACCAAATCAGATATGAAGACAAGCTCTCTTGGAAACACTGAAGTACTCAACAAATATATCAAGACTATCATTTTGAAATTATCCAGGCCCTGCCCAAGATGGGTGATTGAGATGTCTGAACAGACATTCTCTGATCTTGACTGCTCTGTGATCGGGTCTCATCCCTTGGTTTCAACAGGTTGACTACGCCCCTCCCCCCACGCCCACCCCCAATACACACATAAAGGTGAGGGGAAGAGCTGAGGCAAAACAGCTGAGATCCCTGCCCCAAGACTTTGGTGAGGACAGAAACTGACAACCTAACCACTTTCTGCTGAGTACGAGAAGCAAAGGGAGCCCGGGGTTGAGAAAGTGGGGAATGGGCACTGTGTTGCAAGGCCTGCTTACGCTGCGTGATACGTATAAGTCTGCGAAGTGGTGCAACTCCAGGATTGAGACATCAGAATTGGCATTCTTTCCCTTCTCTGTTTCCCTCATACTACTTCTTTCTTCCAGTGGAAAACATTCTAAAAATAGAGAAAAATATTTTGTTTTAATGCAGGTTTTGGAAAACATTGCTGACTGCTGACTTGATGTTGGAAAACCTACCACAGCTGGGTTGTATTCATGTGCAGTGTTCAAAATAGATAGTGAGGTGGTCTGTAACTGCCTGTGTTAGGACCACATGTCAGCACTGTGTTCAGTTCTTGGTGACATCTTTTAAGAGAACACTAACAAATGCATATTCCTCCACATAAAGAAAATCTAGATATTCAAGCCATCTGGAAGCCATGCTCTGTGAGGAATAGCTAAAGAACTAGGTGTTAGGTAGAGAAAAAGATTATGAGATAAAATAATAACCACTTACAAATACCCGAGGAGCTGACTTGCATTGTGTTGCTCGCATGAGCTGAAACCACATTGCTTGCTGGAAGACACAAGGGAGGCACCTTCAGCTGTCCCACAACTAACAACAATGGGATAGAAAGGTAGCAACTGCCTGCCCCACTAGGATTCCCAGCAGCTGCTGCACATCCAGTGGTCGAAAGCTTTGCAGAGGGTTCCCGCAAAAGCTGGCAACCAAACTAGTGGCCTCTGGTTTGTGAGCCCTGCAGATGGGGGATCCTATGGTTCTGTGAGGGCTTAAGCTCAAGTCCCAGCTCACCAACTTGATAACTGAGCAGGATACTTCTCTACATATCAAGTCTGGAATGACACCATGATCTCAACTGCAATATTAAGTGAATCTAGGCATAAAGCTGCTGATCTAGTATTTAGTCGTACAGGGGCCATGGACTGGGTGAGACATAGTTTTGACAAGCCCTTTGGAGTCAACCTGCTGGCATCACAATGAGAACTGTGCTACAATTTCTTTCCATTCACACCTTGGGGCAACTGGAGATTATTATGGCATCTCACAGGCAAATCAAAGACTGGCTTAAAGCTCCACATTAGAAGTTTGACATCTACCCCAGTATTCCCTCTCTAGTGTTCATTGATACCTCAGGGTGATATAGCAGTCCACATTCCAAGTAGAAACAGTTTTGTTTCAATATTTAATTTTTAAATCAATAAATTAAATCTTTAAATATTTTTCCTATGGCAGCCTTAGAGGTATGCCAGTCTGCCCTCCCTGTAAGAAAAACTTGTATATCAGCTGCTGGAGGGCAGTTAAATGAGTCTCCGGCTGCATCACCTTGAGATCTGAAGCAGCATGAACGGAGGCCACGCTCTTCCTGGCAGCTCCCAGGTGATGACTGAGCACAGCAGTGCACCAGGGCCTGGCCATTTCTGCCCACAATGGGGCTCCTCTACAGGGAGCTTTTCCCTGAGCTCCCATAGGGCCAGCTGCGACTTCTCAGAGCCACCCTGAAATGTGAGGCTCTCCCCCCACTCCCACTTCCTTCCCCACCCCTCGCCTTCCACAGGTATCAGACCTACAACCCTCTCCCTTCAGTTTTCACAAGCATTATCTCAATAAATCTTTCACACTTTCAATTCCATCTTAATGTCTGCTTGCCAGAAGACCCAACCACTACATTTTTCCATTAAAATAAAATAGCTTGAAAGCATCTGAAAGTATCAAGTGTACAGAAGTTAAGAGTGCAAGATGAGTGTACTCCTGACATTCGGCTGGCTCATCATTCAGATGAGTTATCACAGGCCACTGTGATAGGTTTGGTCATTAAACAGCTTCAGATGGATTTAATATCAGCCATTTAGTATTTAATTTATACCTGTAATTGATCACTGTTTAAAGATGGGAGGCATAGGAAATACTGATGTTGAAATCTGAGTCATGAGCAAATGATAAGGATATGTTAAAAAAGACACAAGAGGAAAGGAAAAGAAAAAGAAAGGAAAGAAAACCCTAGCCAGTTTGGCTCAGTGGTTGGAGCATCGGCCCTTGGACTGAAGGGTCTTGGGTTCAATTCCAGTCAAGGGCACAAACCTCAGTTGCAGGCTCAATTCCCAGACCCAGTCAGGGTATGCAAGGGAGGCAACCAATCAATGGGTTTCTCTCATATCAATGTTTCTCTCTGTGTGTCTCTCCTCCTCCCTTCCACTCTCTCTAAAAATAAATGGAAAAATATCCTCAGGTAAGGATTAACAACAACAAAAAAAGGAACAAAACATAAAAGACACAAGAGCTTACTTTAAAGGGTCCCATTGGCCAAAGCTGGCACATTCTGAGCAACAAAATAAACAACAATAGTAATAGATTATAAACCTGAGAAAAATTAGAATCCCCAGGTCCATTCAACTATAAATAAAATGAATGAATGAATGAATGAATGCAGGAGATGAGCTAGCTTTTCTTTAGAGCGGAATGCAGACAGATGTAGAAGGAATGATGGAATTTGTAAATCACCACTTGGTGATCACCATTGTAATATTTCAAACAAGAATACTCAAGTGAGTGAAAGTTTGACAAGAAACAGGATATATGCATTCTCAAAATATCTCCCCGCAAAATAGCTATTAATTACCCCCCCCAAAAAAAATAGTACTTTACAAGTAGAGAAAAGTGGCAGACACCATCCTACCCAAGGGATCAAAGTTAACACCACCAGGAATGGGAGAAAGATATCATGTGTCTCCTTATGAGATGCACTGAGGACACTTCGCCACTTCTCAGGTGTTCCTGCCAAAGATGCAGAACTTGACTCTAATCATAAAGAAGCAACAAATGAACCCCAATTCAGGGATAGTCTAAGAAAGAAATGGCCTGGATCCCAAAGGAATATTGGCACACCCATGTTCATAAAAGCAGTATTCACAGTAGCCAAGAGATAGAAGCAACCCAAATGTCCATCCACAGATGAATGGATAAACAGAATCTGGATTATACAGACAATGGAATATTATTCAGTCTTTAAAAAGGAAGAAAATCCTGTTATATGCTACAACATGGATGAACCTTGAGTCCATCATGCTAAATAAAATAAGCCAGTCACAAAAAGACAAATACTTTTATGGCTCCACTTATATGAGGTACCCTGGGTGGGTGGGAGCATAGATAGGTAGGTAGATAGGTAGGTAGGTATAACAGAGGGTGTCTTCTGAGATAGATAGATAGATAGATAGATAGATAGATAGATAGATAGATAGATAGATAAGTAGGCAGAGGAGAGAGGGAAAGATTAAGAGAGAGAAAATGAGAACACAAATAGGGTAAAATGTTAACATTTGCAAAATATGGGTGAAGGCTATCCTAGAATGCTTTGCGCTATTTTTGCAACTTTCTTGTAAGTCTGAAATTATTTCAACACGAAAAATTAGTGTTTGCTTCAGCAGCACATATTTTAAAAAAATAAAAAGAAAAGAAAAACTTAAATGCAAGCATTTTAGCTTCATAAGGCACATAAAATGGTAAACATTCTGAACATTCACCTCAAAAGGATTTCCCTCATATTTGGAAGTTTCGTGTATCTGATCAAAGTTATTTTAAAATATATATATATATATTTTTTAAATTTTATTAACTTGAGAGGGAGGGAAGAAGAAAGAGAGAGAGGAACACCAATCACCAATCAGTTAGCTCAAACATACACTCCAACTTATAACCTGGGTATGTGCCCTGAACAGGACTTGAACCCACCACCTTTTGGTGCATGGGATGACAGTCCAACCAACTAAGTCACACTGGCCAGGGCTGATCAAAGTTCTTATACAACAAATCAACGACGTCTCTAAAATGTCAAAATCTAATGTTGAAATAGAAAGTATAATGACAATTTTCAACAAACCCCTTTTAAGAGATACAGAGTATTTTCTCATAAAAAATGTACAATGCCATTTATTTTTCTTGCAATTTCTTTGTATTGAACTTATTGAAGTGACATTGGTTAATAACACAATGCCATTCTTGAATTTATCTCTCATGCTTCCCTTTTAATTATGAAATTAAATAGCATGTGTTAACTGTAAAATATAAAAAGCTGAAGATTTATTTCAGTTTATGTGGAGATATTGTTCTTTGTGGCTCTGCAGCCATCCCCACATTTCTTCCTGGCTCACTGAACTTTGATTTGGCAGATGCCGGGAGGCAGAGATCCCCAATTTCAAGGCAAGTTGCCTCCCATACCATCCATAGGGATGAGTTGTGATTGGGCTCATCCACCCACCCACCCTCACCCTGTACCCACTGCCACTCCCCTCGCAGGTAACTTGTCTGGATGTAATCATGTGGCCAGTTCCTTACAGTAAGCAATAAACAATGCCCTTTGGTTTAACCTACTATTGGTCAGGTATTCTGTTACCCAAAAGCATTAGAGTCCAAAGCATTCCTAACTAGTAAATATATCATGAATGTCATCAAAATCTACTAATCTACTAATACAGGCCTGGCCAGGTGGCTCAGCTGGTTGGAGCATCGTCAGTACACGAAAAGGTTGAGGGTTCAATTCCAGGTCAGGGCATATACCCAAGTTGTGGGTTCGATCCCTAATCAGGCACATATGGGAGGCGACAGATGGATGTTTTTCTCTCACATGGATAGTTCTCTCTCTCTCTCCCCCCACCTCCTCTCTCTCTAAAATCAATAAACATATCCTCAGGTGAGGATTTTTTAAAAAACTACTAATACAAACCAGGTCCTGTGCTAAAGTTTTACATATATTTTCTCAACAACTCAATCAGGTAAATAATAGTGTCACCATTTTTCACATGAGGAAATCCAAGCTGAGAAGTAAAAATCTTATACCATGATACACAACAGGGATTCTAATCAAGATGTGTCAGATCGCAAAGTTGAAATGAACCATACTATTAACCACTGTGCCCCAATGACCTCCTGAAATGAAACACTTTTTAAGAAATATATATATGAATCTGGTTAAAGGAATCAAGAAAAGAGGGAGATCATCAGGTCTTAGGTAGAGAAGTTCTGCTAGGGAACCTCGGTAAGGGGGGCCACTGGGGACCCCCCATGTCACCTCAGAGGTATGCCAGAGGTATGCCAGGGAGCCTCCCAACCCAGGCCCCAGATGTTTAAGTTCCCGGGCAGTGAGCCTGAGCTCATCAGCCCTAACCTCTCCTGCTCACTTATCTGCTGGTCCTGAAACATTTGCCTGGTGGCAGATAGAGCCTGTCATTTCCCAGTTTGACCTCCAATGAAAATTTGAGTTAGCACTCTAACAAAAACAGTAGGAGACAGTAAACATTAACAATTAGCAAGTATTACAGAGGATGTCTTCTGAGTCCTTTCTTCTTCTTCTTTTTTTTAATGATGAGGTGGCAGTTGTTCCAGAGAACTCAGGAACCCCACATTGGAAATTGGAGGAAAAAGAAGAAATTCCTGGGTCCCAGCAGCTTGGCTTTTGGTAAGCTGGGGATAGAGCAAGGCTGTGCCTAGATAGGGGTAATTCTATCACTTCCTGTAATGTGTTCAAATGTATTGACAAATCACCTGATATTAAAAGGAGCTTTCTTCCAAAGGATTCCATAACTGAGAGGTCCCTGTGTATTGTCTCAGAGATGAAGTACCCTTGTTGGAAGAACACATGGGCCAGTTCAGCCCTTTCCGTATGAAATAGAGAATAGAATTGCTTAGCCTCTATTACATCATGACCTCAGGGAGTACAATTTGGAGAGCTTTACCTAAAATGATGACTCAAAATAGGGTATCACATATGTATTATGTACTAAACAGAGGCCATAGGCTTCCAACAATGTGCACCCCACAACTCGGGCCCAGGTCAGACACATTGATCACTGCACGCCAAAGCATCAGTGTAAAGTGGATGAGTTGAGCCACCTGCAGAAACAGCCCACCCTGGGATGCTTTGTAAACGGGTTACAGGTTAACCCAGTAGTTGTTTCTATAAACAATGATGAATCAAATGAGGATGTATGCAAAGAACTGGAAGACCTTCTGGGCAGATAAGAGATTCACCCAGAAGCCATCTGGGACACATTCTGTTCATCTAAGTATTTTTTCCACTGCAGTCCTCATGTAAAGCGAAAACCTGGCCTCCTGGCTATTTAAATCCGCTTTTTTATGTTTTGGGTTTCAATAAGATGAGATCCCAACCCGGTCCTGTGGCTCCATTGATTGGAACAGTGCCCCATAGACTGAAAGGGCTTGTGTTCGATTCCCAGTCAAGGCAAATACCAGTCAGGGCATGTACAAAAGGCAAATGATCAATGTTTCTCTCTCATATCTTATGTTTCTTTCTCTCCCTCCCTGATTCCTATCTCTAAAACCAATAAAGATCCTATCTAATAAAGAGGGAATATGCTAACTGACCACCACGCACTCACAAAGATGGAAGTGCCCACAGCCAATAAGGAGGGAATATGCTAATTAACTGCCACACTCTCAAAGATGGCGGTGCCCTCAGCCCTACCAGGGCAGCAGGCGTGTGACATGGCCAGGCTCGCTCCCAGGCAGTTCTGGCCTCTCTGCATGCCTGCCTCCGGAGTCCCCTAGTTCCCTTAGCCCCCCAGGCACTCAGGACTGGCCCGAGGCACAGGCAAGCCTCGGATGTCGGCTGCCCAGCTGCCCAGGGCCGGCCCGAGGTGCAGGCAAGCCTCAGATGGCAGCTGCCCAGCCGCCCAGGGCCGCCCAATGCTCAGGTAACCAGTGGCAGCAGCAGAGGTGTGATGGGGGCATCGCCTTCCCCTGATTGCTGGGTCACCTCCCGCCCCTGAGGGCTCCCAGACTGTGAGAGGGGGCAGGCTGGGCTGAGGGACACCCCTCCAGTGCATGAATTTTCATGCACTGGGCCTCTTGTAAATAAATAAAATGAAAATAAAATAAATTGGAGGTCCCATGCTGATATGCTAGATAATCTAGAGTGAACACCCAAATCTGAGTATTTACCTACAACATGATATAGATTACTGGCTTTCAAAAGTCAGTGACACACAAGAATCGTCCAGAAACTTTTAGAAAACACATTTGACCCTTGAACAATGTGGGGATTAGGAACACTGACATGGGCTATGCAGTCAAAAATCCACGTATAACTTTTTATTTTATTTTGTTTTAGAGAGAGGAAGGGAGAGAAGAAAGAAAGTATTGGTGTGAAAGAGAAACATTGCTTGGTTGCTTCTCATATATGCCCCAAGGGACCAGAACTGAAACCTAGTCATATGCCCTGACTGGGAATCGAACTCACAACCTTTTGATATACAGGATGATGCTCCAACCAACTGAGCCACACTGGTCAGGGCTCCATGTATAACTTTTTTTTTATTTTTTAAAATATATTTTATTGATTTTTTTACAGAGAGGAAGGAAGAGGGATAGAGAGTTGGAAACATCGATGAGAGAGAAACATCCACCAGCTGCCTCCTGCATATCCCCTACTGGGGATGTGCCCACAACCCAGGTACATGCCCTTGACCGGAATCGAACCCGGGACCCTTCAGTCCGCAGGCCAACGCTCTATCCACTGAGCCAAACCGGTTTCGGCACCATGTATAACTTTTGACTCCTCAAAAACAACTACTGAAGGAACCAAGATAGAGGGTAGGTAAAGGTGGTACTCGCATTCTCCCACAACGACATCAAAATTACAACTAAAATACAGAAACACTGTCATTCAGAACCACCTGAAATCTGATTGAATGGAAGTCCTACAACTAGAGAAGTAAAGAAGAAAACACACTGAGACTGTAGGTGGGCCTTAGGCTTTGCTTTTTTTTTTTTTTTTTAACTTCTCAAGTGATTCCAGTGTTTAGCCAATAAAGATTCCAAATGATTGTCACCACACCTAGTCACAGAGCCAGCATGTGCTGAGCTTCAGGATGGGCCTACAGGAATACAGATATTTTATATCTCGTTGAGGAAACAAGAGATATATGCATGGGAAATTATTAGTAAACCAATTTGTTGAATTTGGAGGTATTTTGGAGAGATCTGTGAACAAAAAATCAAGCATCTAGAATTAGTGAGCCCCTTGGTATTTCTGCTGCGTCTGAAGTCTTTTTTCTAGGTGGCTATAACAAGCCACTTAACAGCCTTGAATCATTTTTTGTTTGTTTGTTTTTAAGAATGACCTTCTGAAGGAAGGCTGGATAAATGTTTAGGAAACTAAACAGCTTGGTAGTTTCCAGAGAACATTCTCTCCTTCTGCCATACAGCTGCCTGTATGTGTACATGTGTGTATTCACTCCAGTGCTCCAGACTCTGCAGGTCTCAGTCATGTCCATTTTCTGAGCCTGAGGTCAACAAGGCGGGTCCATAAGAATAGACAGCCACTCTGGCTGACCCTGCTGTGGAGCAAGCAGGGTCCGTGGGGTGTTGGTAAAGGATTGCACTGTCTGGCAGAGACTCAGCTCTCTGCCCTCCTAAGCCCTGGCCCCGGCCCTTGGACTAGATGACAAACTTCACCCACATTTGGGTATCGTCCAGCTGAGACAGTGAGAGTATGAGGTAGTCTCCCCCACCTCCTCCACTGGCTCACACTGGCCCCAGAACTAAGGCTCCATATCTCAGCCTGGTAAGGCAGAGCCTACAGGCGGCCCAAGGTCTGGGGGGGTGCCAGGCAGAGGGCATGCTGCATTTCCATTCGTAGCCCCCCAGATGGAAGCTTGCGGCTCTGCCAGTCCCGTTACACTTTAAAGTGAGACACAGAGCCTGGCATGGAGCGCTGGCCCATGGAGATCCTGGGTAAAGGGTCACGCCTGTGATTCAAGCGGCTCTGCTTCTCCCGGAAGTAGCATTAGTTCTCAAGCTGCCTCACTTGTGTGCTGGACTCACTCTGCTGCCTTTCCTTCCCACTCCCCTCTTCTAGTTCATGAGGCACAGGTTACTCTCATGCTTGCCCATCTTACCCCTTCTCACCCCCTCACGTATCTGATGCAACATTGGCAGAGTTTCTGGAGCCCTTGCCTGTCTGCATTGTGGAAGAAAAAGGGGTTCCATGGAAAGTAACCTCACAGGGAGATCTGATCATAAATTCCTAACTGGGAAGGTCATGGTGGGTAGTTATGTCTCAGGTATATAATATCTTTAGTAAAGCGTTTATCTTTGCCTTAATTAAGCAAGCCCTGTCCAGTATGCTGTGCATCTAGGTTAACACACCTTTCAAATAAGGCAAAACCACCCTCACGAAAACATATCATCGTGTTAACTACCCTGTAATCCAACCCCTACCTTGCTTTTTCCCACCTCCATGTAATCTTTGCTCCTTCATTTCAAATTCATAAAAGGAACTGCAAAGTTGTCATTCTCAGGAGCATTTGAGATCTTGCTCCCCAGCATATGTTGTCAGCTTGGCTCAAATAAACTCTTATAAAAATTCCCTATAGGTTTGGATGTTTCTTACATTGACATAGACATGGTCTTTCAGCACAGAAGGGAACAAATTGTTGGCAGATAAATGATCAGAAAGCTTTGAGCAAAACTAAGGAATTTGGACAAATAGTCCAGAATCAGCAAAGTGCTGAGCAAGTTTAAGCTTTTGCCTACTTCGCCTTCATCTGCTGCTCCTCCTTCTGGGAGCCAAAACTGCCTAAGTTCAAGCCCAGCTTTATAACAATGGAAAGTTGTAACCCACCCACAATTCTTTTGACATTGTGTAAATGCCAACTCTGACTAATACACAGCTTGTAGATAAAAGCATATTTGTTTTATTTGTTAGATATGTTTCTATTGACTTTTAGAGAAAGAAGTGGAAGGGAGAGTGGAAATATGGATGAGAGAGAAACATTGATCAGCCGCCTCCTACACTCCCCCTCCTGGGGATTGAGCCTGAAACTTAGGCATGTGCCCTGATGGGGAATCAAACTGGTGACCTCTTGGTGCATGGGTCAACACTCAACCACTGAGCCACACTGACCAGGCAATAAACAGTACACATATAATTTTTATATGTTTTTATGAGTGTTTATCCCAATAATGCTAAGAGCAGCAAGTCATCCACAAAAATTTTCTCTGCACACGACCATAAGCCAGCTGCTTATATTGGGTAGGACAAAGATTGCATGGGGAAGTGGGCAAAAGGAAAAAGAATGGGTATGCAAATGGGTATTACAGTGGGGCTGGGGCAGGACTGCATTATGTGGGCAACAAGTTTGTTAAGCTTTCCATGGTAATCAGCAGAATGGACTGCATTCCAAGGTTGACTCCCAGGTCCTGGGGATGTACAACTCCCAAACAGGTTAGAATGTGCTTTCCGAATATGAAAGTGTGGGTATGAGATCCAGGCCCCTGGAGTAAATAGTCTTGTTTTCATACCCAAGTTCTGACTGAGTAACCTGGGAATTTTGGCTGCATAGAGGGAACTGAGTTTGAGACAGGAAGTGGAGACTTTGGCTCACACACCTGTGGCCCAACCTTGCTCACATGACTCAATAAACAGCATATTTGAATAAGAATCCTAGGAACTAACTCCAGAAGATACAGACTCTGCCCTTCAGTCATCCCAGTTCTGGATATCTGCTGACCTTCAAACACAGAACCAGGATGAAAAAGACCAGGATGACACACACTAGACTGGACCAGTTTCGAGGTCCTTATTGGAATGGACTGGACCACACACACAGATCTTGTCAACCCCCTTCCTTTGATTTCTTTGTTCTGCTTTGCCTCTCCCTCCTCATAAAAACCTCTGTCTGCACTGAGACGTGGAGATGGGCTTTGTGACAAGAGTCCCCCGTCTCCTCAGGTGACTGACACTTAATAAAACCTCTTTCCTTTCTCACCAGCATCTGTCTGATGAGTCTGGTTTCTGTAGTGGCAGGCAGCCGAACATGGGTTCTGGTTACAATTTCACTGCTTACCAGCTGTGTGGCCTTGGACCAAGAACTTAACCTCTCTGTGCCTTACTTTCTTCACTGATAAAATGAGAGATAATAGAGCCTAAGATCACTCTCTGCCATTGTGTGCTATTGACTGTTCTTCACTATGTCTTCTCATAAGACTTTCAGGATCCAGAAGTTCCTGGCCAAGAAACAAAGGCTGAATCGGCCTATTCCCCAATGAATTTGGATGAAAACTGGTAATAAAATCAGGTACAACTCCAAGAGGAAACATTGAAGAAGAACCAAGCTGGGTCTATAGGGAATTGCACATGAGATGGCACACATACTTATGCTATATCCAGGTTGCTTGCATCTTACCACGTCACTGAAAAGGTCACTACTATTTGGACAGTTGAGTGTGTTTTACTGGGAAATTATTGGAAGAATGATATTATGGTAATACTAGTGGTCCAGTGCATGAAATTCATGCACATTAAAAGGGAATTAATTAGAGGAAATATTTTAATGTTGCTATTCGCCCTTTCTCTATAATAGAAGTGTCAGAGATGAAAGAAAATCAGTAAAATGTATAGGAAAATCTTCCTCCTGTCAGAGTCTGGGGCATGCCACGGGACCCAGAGTTAAGTCCCCGCCCACCCTCATGCACCTCGAAATCATGTGAGACCCAGACCTGGCTGGCCCCACTCCCATTGGGTGAGATCCAGACCTGGGTGGCCCCACCTGTCAAGCCCTGCCGGGTGGGGGGGCACAGCCTCAGGTCCCCAGCATACCCTCAGGCCCCCGGCCCAGTGCTGGGATGGGGGACACAGCCTGAGGTCCCCCGGCCTGGCACCAGGGTGGGGGACACAGCCTGAGGAACCCTGTCAAACCCGGTCGGGCAGGGGGCGCAGCCTCAGGTGCCCCGCGCTGGCCCAGCGCCACAGAGCCTGAGTTCCCTGCTGATCGCTCATTACGGCTCATTAGGGGAACCCTGCCTCCACTGTGGGTGCAGCCATCTTGTGATGGTGTGACCAAGTGAGGGTCAATTTGCATATAACATCTTTATTATATAGGATGTTTCTGCACTAGTAGATTGGATCAGTAATAAATATGTGAGATCTTTAAAAAAATAGTCTAAAACATATTTTCCATTTTTATTCTTAGCCAATTACCCATTTTTATTCTTAGCTGATAAAATCATAACAGCTACTACTGAATGTACCAGGCATTGTTAGGTACTTTAAACAAATTATCTCTAATCTTTATAACCACCCAACCATGTGGGTATTATTGTTATTCTAGAGATAAGCAAACAATCTCAGAGAGATTAAACAACTTGCCCGAGGACACGCAGGGTGGAGGTGATGGAGATCATTCATGGAGGTTATCCAAGCGAGGCCACTTTCCAAGGTGTTTCAAAGGTAATGACTGGCAGGACTCCAGGTCCAGAGTAGATGCACCATAACCATTTGCTGAGTGGATAAACGAAGGAAGGAACTGATGGCTGTACAAGTCAGTGTGTGCCCACAGTTTCACAGACAGGCCTAAAGCAACTGGACTCAAGGGTGGGACCTGAGTAAACATGGCTCTCCCCACAGTCTGGAAATCACTGATTTTGGCTTCCTTAAATGCCCCATTATGACCAGGGCTGACATGCAATCAGTCTCCAGCCTCAGGAGCTTCATCGGGTACCTCGGCCTTCCCATAACTGGTCTTCACACTAGCCCCTATCACAGCATATGCCCTCACACGTCCATCTCCCAGGCACTCAAAGCTCTCAGTTTTACAGTAGTTTTCCATGCTCCCAAAACAATTCCATGCCATCCCTGCCTCTGAAACTTCCCAATGACTCCATTTTATTGCACTCTATTATGTGAAGAGTGGAAAGGGGCTGGGGGGGGGGGGGGAGCAAGGGCTGGGAAAGACCTAATAAGAAGAATTCATACTAAGATGTGAATGGCTGCATTTCAGTTATCAGGTAGCTTCTGAATTTTTGTTTCATCTACTAGGAGGAAAACCAATCAAATCAGTCAAGCCCTACCCTGTTATAGTTTATTGCAGAGATAAGGAATGTGTCACATGAAAAGCCATTACAGAACAATTAAGTGCTAAAATAGCTCTGTGTAGGCTGAGGGCCTATCCCAGAGTCACAGGATCCCCAAGTTGGCCAGGCCCTGGGAGGTTGCCTCCTCGGATAGGAAGCCCATCTTCTGCAGTCTGGGTATTCCTGCCTACTTCCTGGAGCCCTGGCTGGGCAGAAGCCTGCACCTCCCATCTAGATTTCATCCCCAGTATCATTACAATCCACTTGATCTGTTTCATAAACTTAGATTTCAGATAAGGTTTTGTTTGAAGAGAAGGTTCTCTGGCTATGATAGATCATAGATTACTTGCCTGAGGCACTCAGGAGTTAGTGGCAGCTAAGACTGGAATCCAGGTCATTTTTTAAAATAAATATATTATTGAAGTATACATACAAAAAAAATCATAGTTCATGTTCATAACAGAACAGTTTACAATAGCTAAGATCTGGAAACAGCCCAAGTGCCCATCAGGAGGTGAGTGGATAAAAAAGCTGTGGTATATCTATATGGAATACCATGCAGCAGTAAAAAAGAAGAATCTCTTACCTTTGAGACAGCATGGAGGGAACTGGAGATTATCATGATAAGTGAAATAAGTCGATTAGAGAAAGACAAGTATCACATCTCACTCATGTGTGGAATCTAATTAACAAAATAAACTGAAGAACAGAGTGGATCCAGAGACATGGAAGCATGGAACAGAGTGCAGAATCTCAGAGGAAAGAAAAGGGAGGGTGGGTGGGAGATAATCAACCAAAGACCTTGTATGCATATATGTATAACCCATAGACACAGTAGGGTGGTGAAGTCCTGGGGGTGGCAGGTGGGCTAGAGGGGGTAAATGGGGGACACAACGGGACATATGTAATACTTTCAACAATAAAGATTTTTTTTTTAAGTAACTCAATAAATGCTCAAAGTTAACACACCTGAATAATCATTGCCCAGCTCAAGAGCTAGGTCACTACCAGAACCCTAGAAGCCTCCTGTGCTCCTTCACCACCCTTGACCAGAATCTTGACTTTGTTTGTATGTTTTGAACTTTATGTCAGTGGAATTGCACACATGTATTCTACTGGGTCTAGCTTTATTCACTTAACATTTTGTTCACAAGATTTGTCCATGTACATCATAATTAAATTGGCGAATACCAATGACAAAGTAAGAATCTTAAAGGCTGCCAGAGAGAGACAGAAAGTTACCTACAAGGGATCTCCTATTAGAATATCAACTGATTTCTCAACAGAAACACACCAGGCCAGAAGGGAATGGAATGAAATATACAAAGTGATGCAAAGCAAGGGACTGAATCCAAGAATACTATACCCAGCAAGGTTATCATTCAAAATTGAAGGTGGAATCAGGAGCTTCACAGACAAAAAAGGGCTAAGAGAGTTTATCACTACCAAGCCAGCAATGCAAGAAATGCTAAAGGGACTGCTGTAAAAAGAAGAAAGAGAAAGGCAAAAAGAAACACAAACACTAAGGGGGAAAATATGACAACAAACATGTACTTGTCAATAATAACATTAAACGTAAATGGATTAAATGCACCAATCAAAAGACATAGGGTAGCTGAATGGATAAGAAAACATGACCCATATATTTGCTGTCTACAAAAGACCCACCTCAGAGCAAAAGATTCACACAGACTGAGAGTGAAGGGATGGAAAAATATTTTTCAAGCAAATGGAAATGAGAAAAAAGCTGGGGTAGCAATACTTATATCGGATAAAATAGACCTCAAAGTAAAGGGCATAACAAGAGATAAGGAAGGCCACTACATAATACTAAAGGGAGCAATTCAACAAGAAGATATAACTCTGGTAAACATATATGCACCCAACGCAGGAGCACCCAAATACATAAAAAAACTCCTGGAAGAGATCAAGGGAGAGATCGACAACAATACAATCATAGTAGGAGACTTTAATACACCACTGACATCACTGGATAAATCCTCCAGACAAAAAATCAGCAAAGAAATAGCAATTCTAAATGACACACTAGATCAGATGGACCTAATTGACATCTTCAGAGCATTTCACCCCAAAGCCTCGGAATATACATTCTTCTCAAGTGCCCATGGGACATTTACAAAAATAGACCACATATTGGGTCACAAACAAAGCCTCCCTAAATTCAAAAAGGTTGAAATCTTATCAAGCATTTTCTCAGACCACAATGGCATAATATTAGAAATAAACTATAATAAAAACATTCCAAAATATTCAAACACGTGGAAACTGAATAGCATGCTATTAAACAATGATTGGGTGATCAACGAGATCAAAGAAGAAATTAAAAACATCATGGAGAATAATGACAATAAAAACACAACAATGCAAATGCTATGGGACACAATGAAAGCAGTCTTGAGAGGGAAGTTTATAGCTCTACAGGCCTACCTCAAAAAACAAGAAAAAATGGTAATAAATCTTCTAACTCAACAACTCAAAGAATTAGAAAGAGAGCAACAAGAAAAGCCCACAGTGAGCAGAAGGAAGGACATAATAAAGATCAGAGCAGAAATGAATGACATAGAGACCAAAAAAACAATACACAGGATCAACAAAACCAAGAGCTGGTTCTTTGAAAGGATAAACAAGATTGATGAACCTCTAGCCAGGCTCACCAAGAAGCAAAGAGAGAGGACCCAAATAAACAAAATCAGAAATGAAAGAGGTGAAATAACAACAGACCCCACAGAAATACAAAGGATTGTTAAAAAATACTATGAACAACTCTATTCTAACAAACTACACAATCTGGAGGAAATGGACACATTCCTAGAAAAATACAACCTTCCAAAACTCACTCAGGAAGATTCTAAGAATCTCAATAGGCTGATAACTATGGAAGAAATTGAAGCAGTCATCAAAAAGCTTCCAGCAAACAAAAGCCCGGGGCCTGATGGCTTCACAGGGGAGTTTTACCAAACATTCAAGGAAGAACTAAAACCTATCCTCCTCAGACTGTTCCAGAAAATTCAAGAAGAAGGAACACTTCCAAGCTCCTTCTATGAGGCCAGCATCACCCTAATACCAAAATCAGACAAAGACAACACAATGAAAGAGAATTACAGGCCAATATCCCTCATGAACATAGATGCCAAAATCCTCAACAAAATTCTAGCAAATCGAATCCAGCAGTACATCAGAAAGATTATACACCATGACCAAGTAGGATTTATCCCAGGGATGCAAGGATGGTACAATATTCGCAAATCAATAAACATGATACATCACATAAACAAATTGAGAGATAAAAATCACATAGTCATATCAATTGATGCAGAAAAAGCATTTGATAAAATCCAACACCCTTTCTTGATAAAAACTCTCAGCAAGGTGGGAATAGAAGGATCATACCTGAAGATAATGAAAGCCATATACGACAAACCCACAGCCAACATCATACTCAATGGGCAAAAACTAAAACCATTTCCCCTAAGAACAGGAACAAGACAGGGATGCCCACTCTCACCACTCCTGTTTAATATAGTGCTGGAAGTACTAGCCATTGCGATCAGACAAGAAAAAGAAATAAAAGGCATCCAAATTGGAAAAGAAGAAGTAAAACTGTCCTTATTCGCAGATGACATGATACTGTACATAGAAAACCCTAAAGACTCCATAAAAAAATTATTAGACTTAATAACTGAATTCGGTAATGTAGCAGGATACAAAATTAATGCCAAAAAATCTATGGCATTTCTATACACCAATAATGAACTCACAGAAAGAGAGACTACAAAAGCAATCCCATTTACCATCGCACCAAAAAAATTAAGATACTTAGGAATAAACTTAACTAAAGAGGTAAAAGACCTATACGTAGAAAACTACACAACACTGAAAAAAGAGATAGAGGAAGACATAAACAGATGGAAGAACATACCATGTTCACGGATTGGTAGAATCAACATCATCAAAATGTCCATACTACCCAAAGCAATCTATAGATTCAATGCACTTCCCATTAAAATACCAACAACATATTTCACAGACCTAGAACGAAATTTCCAAAAATTTATCTGGAATAAAAAAAGAACCCGAATAGCTACAGCAATCCTGAGAAAGAAGAACAAAGTAGGTGGGATCTCAATACCAGATATCAAGTTGTATTACAAAGCTACTGTTCTCAAAACAGCCTGGTACTGGCACAAGAACAGACATAGAGATCAATGGAATAGAATAGAGAACCCAGAAATTGACCCAAATCAATATGCTCAATTAATATTTGACAAAGGAGGCATGAACATTCAATGGAGTCAAGACAGTCTCTTCAATAAATGGTATTGGGAAAATTGGACAGATACATGCAAAAGAATGAAGCTAGATCACCAACTTATACCATACACAAAAATAAATTCAAAATGGATAAAGGACTTAAACATAAGACGGGAATCCATGAAAATACTAGAGGAATCCACAGGCAGCAAAATCTCGGACATATGCCAAAAGAACTTCTTCACTGATACTACTCCTAGAGCAATGGAAGCTAAAGAGAAAATAAACAAATGGGACTACATCAAAATAAAAAGCTTTTGCACAGCAAAGAAAACCATCAGTAAAACAACAAGAAAGCCCACTGCATGGGAGAACATATTTGCCAATGATATCAACGATAGGGGTTTAATCTCCAACATATACAGAGAACTCATACAACTTAACAAAAAGAAGATAAACAACCCAATCAAAAAATGGGCAACTGATCTAAGTAGACACTTTTCGAAAGAAGACAGAAGGCAGGCCAAGAGACATATGAAAACCTGCTCACAGTCACTAATCATCAGAGAGATGCAAATCAAAACAACAATGAGGTACCATCTCACACCTGTCAGAATGGCTTTTATCAACAAATCAACAAACAACAAGTGTTGGCGAGGATGCGGAGAAAAAGGAACTCTTTTGCACTGCTGGTGGGAATGCAGACTGGTGCAGCCACTGTGGAGAACAGTATGGAGCTTCCTCAAAAAACTAAAAATGGAACTCCCATTTGACCCAGTGATCCCACTTCTAGGAATATATCCCAAGAATCTAGAAACATGCATCAGAAAGGAAATATGCACCCCTATGTTCACAGCAGCACAATTCACCATAGCCAAGATTTGGAAACAACCTAAATGCCCATCAGCAGATGAATGGATTAAAAAACTGTGGTATATCTATACAATGGAATACTACGCTGCGGTAAAAAAGAAGGAGTTCCTACCATTTGCAACAATATGGATGGAGATGGAGAATATTATGTTGAGTGAAATAAGCCAGGCAGAGAAAGATAAATATCACATGATCTCGCTCATTTGTGGAATATAATGAACGACATAGACTGATGAACAAGAACAGATCCAGAGGCTGAGAAACGTTGATCAGAACATCATACCTCAGGTAAGGTAGGGGAGGGTGGGGGTAAGGTGGAGAGATCAACCAAGGGACTTGTATGCATGCATATGAACCTAATCAATGGACACAGACAACAAGGGGGCGGGGCATTAAGAGAAATTGTTTCATGTGACAAAAATTTTTAAATGAAACTCTCTGTAGACTGAAAATTATTTTGGAAGGAAACAAAGAGAAGTTTCCTTCAAAAGTCATAAGGATTGTAATTGAAAGTCAATATATTTGGCCTCTTGAACTAAAGTAAGTAATTTGTGTTTTTGCCTCCCTGACAAAGTTTATATAAAGCTACAAAAAGAAATTGACAGCCAGTCTGAAATGGAATTGCCAGGGCCTAGGGCAAAGAATATCCTTACATGATATTATTCTACAATGTCATTATAATTTTAGATATTTTACAACAGCATATTTTACAATTATCCCAAACAAACTTACAAACTAATTCTTTGAATGGTTGGCAGCAATTAAAAAAAAAAAAAGGACATGAAAGGATTTAATCCCTTGCAGAAGGAATTAAGGCATTGGGAAGGCACTTGAGCATCCTATATTGGCCCCTCTTGCCCTTTGTGCCAAGAGGGACCCTCTTCTCACAATCCAATTGCCCTCAGCTGTTACCTGAGCTTTCTGTTCATGCTGAGCTTGAAGCCTTGTGCGGGCTGGTACCATGGATCTGTCTCACATCCAATTGTGTGAGCTGGGCTCTCACTGGAGAAGAAACCCGAGTTCCCCGAGATATGTGATCAGCACCGGGACCCTGCCAGCAGGCCAGGGGTTCCCAAGGCAGGTGCTGGGTGTGGAGGCCACGGGGTCATAGGCTACCAAGGAGACAGAACTGAACCTCACAGCACCCTGCTTGGCCCCGGAGGATGGCTGGTTAGCCAGAGACGGGTAAGATTCCTCAAGGAAGGAACAACCTAAGACAGGCACAGTCGCAGAGGGACCATCAGGAGAGAACTTGGGGGGGCAACAGAAGTGGGGCACAGACCCTCACCCCCTCAACATTGCAGGGGCTTGAACCCTCACCCCCTTCTAAAGGAGGTCTCCTGCCCCCATGGCTGCTTCGCGCTTCCCACACCCAGCTCAGATCGGGACCCCGGCAACAGAAAGAGACCTGGCCCAGCTCACATCGAGATATAGGTGACAGACAGAGACTTGGCCCAGCTCAGATCGGGACCCAGGTAACAGACAAGAGACTTGGCCGACAGCAGTTGCCCTATATCTAAATTCAGCCTAGCATCTGGAATGCTCAGGGCCCACTCAAGAATGCAAATAATCCTTCCCACTAATATTTACAGGGTAAACTAAGATTGTTGGTAGAGTATTAAATTTGACAGTAAAATAGTAATCGAGTTTTCAGATTAATTTAAATAGCCTAATTGAAATAAGTGAATATTCAAGTACTGGACAAAAAGCAGTTCTTAAAGTAATAACTAAAATTTCTATTGGTAGTTCATCTCATGGTAAAATTCCTGAATATGCAATGAACCTAAAGCAGTCATATGTGTGGGGGAAAAAAAAAATTTAAAGTTATCAAGACTGCATTATAAAATTTACAAAAACCTCCATTAATAAAAAAAAAAGGGGGGGGGGGGATAGTAGGGCAATATCATGTAAGGAAAAATATCCTATAAGTAAATTACATCTAGAAAATTTTTACTTTACCAAATTAAGTTTCATTTGCAATGCTAACAGCAAGATGGCTATTAAAAACACACATGGTGTCTAAATAAGACATAGGAAAATCGTTTGAACAAAAATAAAAAGGATCCCAAATCAATTATATAGAAAAGATTCCTTTATTAACTTGTGGTCGAGAATATATTTGTATATTTTCAGAAAACCACCCCAAGACCAGATGGATTCCTGCAACAGAGAGGAATTGACAGGAGTGCTCCAACCACGAACACAAGAGGAAAAAACAGTCCAGAGATGGAAGACGCTGACAACGCCTTGCCATGGGAGCAGTCAGCAGCTGTGCACCGCTGCAGGTTACCTAGGACCAAACCAGTGAGGGTCGGACCTGCATTGCCACCATGTGCCCACCATCCAGATATCACTGCTGTCATGTACACATAAGGAACTGTTGGACATTGAAATTGGGACTCAAACATTTTTTTGTTTTGTCTTGTTTTTTTATTATATGTTTATTTCTAGTCTGCAAAGGCAAAACTTTTTAAAGGAAAGAAATGGTGGGAAAAAGATACAGAGGCAAAGAAGCATTGAACAGACTGTCAAACTACATTGGGAAGACAGGGGAGGTTGGGCAAGGAGGGCTGTAAGAGACCAACCGAAGGACTTGTATGCATGCATATAAGCACTACCAATGGATATAAGACACTGGGGCGGGGGGGGGGGGGAGGGTGGGCAGGTGAAGGCATGTCCTGGGGGGTAGGGGAGGTCGGGGGGAGATCAAGGGGGAAAAAAAAGGAGACATATGTACTACTATTTGTAATACTTAAAACAATAAAAATAAAATTAAATTAAAAAAAAAAAAGATTTGTCCATGTTGCCTCTTATAGCTGTGGTTCCTTCTTTATCCTTGTTCTATAGTATTCCATTGTACTAATATACACCATGTATTTATCTATGTTGATGGAATATTGAATTGTTTCCACTTTGGGGCTATCACAAGTAATGCTGTTAGGAACATTCTTATACATATCTTAATGCTACATGCAGTCATTTTTGCAGGGTCTATGCCAAGGAGCAGAATTGTTGGATAATAGTGCATTCATATGTTCAGTAAACATTGCCAAATAGTTTTTCAAAGTAATTATATCAATTTTTACTCTCATATGAGAGTTCCTATTATTCAAAGTCTTGCCAATACTTGGTCTTTTCTAATACAGTAGCATCTGACTGTGGCTTTAATTTGGATTTCCTAAATTAGTGGTTGGAGAACTGTGGCTCGCGAGCCGCGGTTTGCCACTCTGTTGACTAATGAGTTTGCCAACCACTGACCTAGACTCTCGATTCCAATAATTACAGGCTGTTGTTGTTCCTTATGATTAAGCCCCTATCCCAGTGGTCGGCAAACTTATTAGTCAACAGAGCGGCAAACCGCGGCTCACGAGCCACAGTTTGCTGACCACTGTCCTAGATGATTAAGGAGGTAGAGAAGTTTTTCTTTGTTTATTGGCAATTATTTCCTTTTATGAGCACCGTAAGATGTATAACTGTGTTTTCATGTTAAGCTGTTTTTGGTTTGCTAGGCTTTGTCTTTCCTTTCTTCACATTGACTTTTGTGGGTTTATACATATAAGGAACAAAACTATCTCCTGGATAAGGTCTCTGGAGCCAAACTGCCTTGGTTATGTTCCAGTTTAAGCAGGGACTAACTGTCTTTCTGGGCTAGTCCATCCCTCTCCATGCCTCAACTATGCCATCTATAAAATGGGGTTGAGGATACTAGGACCTCACTCCATAAGCTTCAATGAGTGATGTATGCACACATCTAGAACAATGTTTGGCATGTCGTAAGTGTTCAATATGTTGGGATTTTTACTCTTATACTAGCATTCTGTACCTGAAAGCACCCAAAAACTGCCAAGAAAGAGGAAAGAGGACACAGAGCAAGACTGAGATGAAATTTCACAATTTGCTGTTAACTTATCAGCAATTATGCAACAACCTCATATTTCTCCCAACTAAAAAGAGGTATTTCCTTTGTGCTTGGGAACCAAAGAAGAGGTGAAATTGATGTTTGAGTAGAGTAGCTGGGGTCAATTAATTTCACTTGGAAACAAAAGAGAAGCTGTCCATGAGGCACATAAGGACCATACACCCAGGCATCACCCATCACCGCACAGGCTGCAGAAGAGGAACACTGAGCACACAGCCAAGGAGATTCCCACCTAACTGAACACCTTCCTCTTGCCTCATGAGAAGCTCACCACTGAGGGAGACAAAATGAGGAGGAAGTACTTCATTCTGGAAATACTCTCCCCTCTCCTGCCCAAGGTTCCCCCTTGCTCTGGTGAGCCAGGTCTCTGCAGTTCAGTGTCAGGCTTCTCAGAGTAAAAAATCCACCTGACCACTGGGCCTTGGGTCTTAGCTGCCTTGGCCAGGAGAATGCAGACAGCTCCAGGCAACAGGCCCAGGAGGTCAGCCTGGGCCGTGGAAGCACTCACTCTGCAGAACTTGAGCTGCTCACCAAGTGTCCTGTCTGAATGCCTTGTGATATGGCCACACCAGGTGCTGAGGGCATAGTGACTTTGCTAAGAGCCCCTATGGACTGAGAAAGTAGGTTATCTTACCAGATAGAAAGAGTTCAGGGAGGTCTCTATTTCTTCTGGTAAACAGGTCCACGTCATTGAAATGATGCAAACAGCTGGTCTGTGCTATGAGACCAGAATGAGTCACAGAGATTCAAGTCCCTTATTTTACATATAAGGAAGCTAAGGCTCAGAGAGGCTAACAGACAAAATATAGGCTGTGGGTCAAGGCCCATTTTACTGATTCCTCCTTTTACTCTAGCTCGCTGCTTCAAGGGTCTCCAATCCCCATAACTAATTAGTCACCAACTCCTAAATGTCTCTCATAAATTTTGCTCTCATATAAGTAATATGTTCTTCCCATTCCTACTGTCTCCACTCAGATTTAAGCCCTAAAAACCTAACCTAGACTATAGGTCATTACTTCCCAACTCCTTCCCTCCAGCCTCTTCGATTCCAACCATCATGCAGAGCACTGACAGACTCATTTTCTAAAACAATACTTTCATTCTGTTCTTCCCCTGCTCAGAAACTATCACTGGCTCCCTCCTCTAAGAGCACTATCAACCTCCTGAGTCTTCACTGTAAGTCCTCTACAGTGGGCTCTGAAGTACCCTTTCTCCCTTATTGCCCCTCCAGGCCATTTGATATGCTTTGTCCCCTCAAACTCTCCTGCCCATCTCTGCTTTTCTACAGAGTACTTCACCAGAAACCCCTTTCTTCTCCTTTTTGTTTGATCTCTACCCATCCTCCATGTCTTTTAGCATCTTTCCCTTGCTGTAGCCATAACCTTTTATTTCCCATACTAGAGGCCCAGTGCATGAAATTAATGCACTCGAGGGGGTCCCTCAGCCCGGCCTGTGCCCTCTTGCAGTCATGGAGCCCTCGAGGGATGTCTGACTAATGGCTTAGGATGTCAGTCAGACATCCTTAGCACTGTTGCAGAGGCAGGAGAGGCTCCCGCCACCTCCACTTCACTCGCCAGCCGTGAGCTTGGCTCAGGGCTTCTGGCTGAGCGGCACTCCCCGTGGGAGTGCACTGACCACTCCTGCATTGAGCATCTGCCCCCTGGTGGTCAGTGTGCAACATAGCAACTGGTTGTTCTGCCATTCGGTCGATTTGCATATTAGCCTTTTATTATATAGGACTAGAGGCCCGGTGCACAAAATTCATGCACTGGTGGTGGGTGTCCCTCAGCCCAGCCTGCACCCTATCCAATCTGGGACCCCTCAGGGGATGTCCAACTGCCAGACAGGGATTGGGCCTAAACCAGCAGTCAGACAACCCTTTCACAATCTGGGACTGCAGGCTCCCAACCACTAGCCTGCCTGCCTGCCTGATTGCTCCTAACCACTTCTGCCTGCCAGCCTGATCACCCCCAAACCACTCCACTGCCAGCCTGATAGATGCCTAACTGCTCCCCTGCCGGCCCGACTGGCCCCAAATGTCCTCCCCTGCCAGCCTAGTCACTCCTAACTGCCCTCCCCTGCAGGCCTGGTCCCCTCCAACAGCCCTCTCTCCCCTGCAGGCCCAATTGCCCCCAACTGCCCTCCCCTGCGGGCCTGCTCCCCCCAACTGCCCTCCCCTGCTGGCCTGGTTACCCCTAACTGCCCTCCCCTGCTAGCCTGATCACCCACAACTGCCCTCCCCTGCCGGCCATCTTATGGCAACCATCTTGTGACCACATGGGGGCGGCCATTTTGTGCGAGGGCATGACGGTCAATTTGCATATTGTCTCTATTATATAAGATTACATCAAAGGCTGGTGTCTTGTCTGCACCTTTTCATATCAGTGGACAAACTAGTACATTGTGTGTGGTTCCCACCCATACTGTAAGCTTCTTCAGAGCGTGATTATTCTTCTCTGTAACCGACCTAGTGCACAGCACAACCCCAATGGAATGCAGGTGCTAAAAACATGTTGATTGACTAACACACAAGAGAAGCCAGCAATATGGACAGCCTTCCTAATAAGCTCTCCCTCCAGTAAAGTATGTGCTCGGCACCAGGAACACAAAGATTAGAGTGTATCACCTCCACCTTTCATGGGATGCTGGTGACATGGACATGAACACAAGCAATGATCACAATGACATGGCTTCTGTTACAAAAGTGAGTAAGGTGGAAGTACTCAGAATAACACTCCTATTCTGTTGAAAGAAGTCAGGGAAGCTTCATGGAGAAGGTGGTGTGAGGTGAGTTTTAAAGTGATCAAGGGGGATAGTGGGTTGTGGAGGACAGGGTTGAGAGAGAACAGGCTGTCTCAGGTAGGAGGAAGCATGTGGGCAAAGGCATGAGGGCCACAGCAGAGATCATGTGTGAGGAGGACACTGGGAAGATCTGATAACCGTAGTGGGTGATGGCTGATGAGTAAGGCTTAATGAGGTTGAAAGGGTCGTGGAGACACACAGGATTATTATAGAAGGACCTCCTTTCCAGGAGAGGCAGGACAGATGTGTTCCAGCATTTCAGGTGGAGGTAGAAGATCTAGTTCTGTTCCTTTTTCCTCAAGTTGTCTGGCCTTGGGCAAGCTTATAAATTGCTCTGGTCCTCAATGCCCCAGTCTTTAAGATGGATACAGGTATCCCTCACTTTCCAAAAGTTCGCCTTATGCCACTTTGTTTTTGTTGTTGATACACACACACACACACACACACACACACACACACACACACACATATAGATACACACACACATATATATTAGAGGCCTGGTGCACAAATTTGTGCACAGGTGGAGTCCCTCTGGGTGGCCTGCAGGAATCAGGCTGAAATCCACAGTCAATGCCGCCTGCAGCTCCTACCTGCTGCTCCCGCTCATTCCGGCCCCACTGTGCCTGCCACGGGCTTGCACCCAATCAGTCCTGATCGGGAGAGGCTCGTGCTGCCACAGCAGCACTCACCAACCATGAGCCCGGTGTCTGTCGCCCTCCCAAGGGGAGTGGCCTGTAGGATGGGGCTGAAACCAGCTCTCTGACATCCCCAAAGGATCCCGGATTGTGAGAGGGTGCAGGCCAGGCTGAGGGACCCTACTGGAGCACAATTGGGCTGGGGAGGGACTGCGGGAGGGCTCCAGGGCGCGTCTGGCCCATCTCCCTTAGTCAAAGCATCTGCCCCCTGGTAGTCAGTGCATGTCATAGCGACTGGTGGATCAATTGACTGTCTGCCCCCTGGTGGTCAGTGCATGTCATAGCGAGTGGTTGAGCTGCCTTAGCATATCATTAGCATATTACACTTTGATTGGTTGTTTGGTTGTTCTGCCATTCAGTCTATTTGCATATTACCCTTTAATTATATAGGATATATATATATATATATATATATATATATATATATATATTTTTTTTTTTTTTTTTTTTTTTTTTTTCCCCCTCCAGAGAGGAAGACAGAGGTAGAAACATCAATGATGAGAGAGAATCATTGTTCGGCTACCTACCTCCTGCATACCCCCTACTGGGGATTGAGCCTGCAACCCAGGCATGTGCCCTGACAGAGAATCAAACTGTGACCTCCTGGTTCATAGGTCTACACTTAGCCACTGAGCAACACCGGCCCAGCATGCCACTTTGTTTTTATGGAAGACCTACCTTAGTATGTTAGTGTGAAAGTGCTCTTCTATTTTCTTTTGGTTAACAAAAAACAGGTACTAATACGCTTCACTTTAAGCCATTTTGGCTTACTAAAGGTTTTGCAGGAAGGCTCTACTTTCGGGTAGTGGTGAGGCTAGTGGAAGGAAGGGAAACCTATATTTTTTCTTTGTTGTTGTTGTTTCAATTGATATTTGAGAGAAAGGAAGGGAAAGAGAAACATCAATGTGTTGTTCTACTTATGTATTCATTGGTTGATTCTTTGTATGTGCCCTGGGACCAGGGATCAAACCTTCAACCTTGGTGTATTAAGATGACCCTCCAACCAACTGAGCTACCTGACCAGAGCCATTGTATTTTAAATTTAAATTCCTTATTGTTTAAAATGTTACATAAGTCTCCTTTTTCTCCCATTGACCTCTCCCCAGCCATCCCCACCCCCCAGCACATGCCCTACCCCTCCCACCCCATCTGTGTCCATTGGTTATGCTCATATGCATACAAGTCCTTTGGCTGATCTCTTACCCCCTCACCTCCTGCCTTCCCTCATAGATTGGACAGTCTGTTCTACGCTTCTATGACTCTGGTTCTATTTTTGTTCATCAGTTTATGTTGTTCATTATATTCCACAAATGAGTGAGATCATGTGATATTTATCTTTCTCTGACTGGCTTATTTCGCCTAGCATAATGCTCTCCAGTTCCATCCATAGAGCCATTTGGGGGGGGGGGGGGGGACCTGTACTTTTATCTTGTTTCCCACTACCCACCAGCTTTATTTTGAAAGAGTCCATCTGTGCCTTAGGAAAACCATGTCTGAAAAAGCAATCCAACATTCTGCCAGGTTTCCCTGGTCCTCAGAACCCTGGGTCTTCAGCTCCAATTTAAGACATTCAAAACATGCCTTTCCTGGCTCCCGAAAAGGAAGAAGCCCATTTGCATTGACCAATGGGTCTCCTTAGGATCTGAGAACTTAGTGGTTGAACTGCAAGGTCACTGAGTAGTGACAGAACACATCAACAAGGAATTGGAAAGTTTACCTGGAGGATGACCTTCCATTTGGGTGGTAAAGACAGAGTGGATGTTCACCTTTCCCACCCCTTCTGCTACAGGATGTCCAAACCCGGCCTGGCCATTACATTTTAGGCTTGAGGTAAAGGGTTAGAAATTCTGTTTTCAAAGCGATTTTTCTCAAGCTGGGTCAGGGCTGTTCACCACCTCCCACCACCATAAGATCTCCATTGAGTTAGTGTAACTTCCATAAGTACACTGTACACTGATCAGCAACTCATCATCATCAGGTGTCATTGTGAGGCCAGTGGGCTTTTCAGGCAAGAAAGAGATGAGAGGGGAAAGGTTGGAGGCCCTAAATGACGGGAAGTGGGTATGAGTGTGGGGAAAGGGTTCCTAAGCTGACTCCTCACCGGCAGTTCTCACACCAGCCCTCCAAACTGAAGACCTAAGCTCCATGAGCTTCCACACCCAGGTCACTGGTTCTCAGGCCAACTACTGAGGAGATCTTTAGAGCAAGTAGGCCAAACCCAAATGCAGACTCTGGCTCAGAACAGACTAGAAGAACAACCTTAACTGCCCTCCATCTTTGTCCCATGAGGGAAATGAGAGACAGGGATCTTTTGGTTCTTGTGCTTGAAAACTGTTTATAATTACATTAAATATAAATGATCTAAGCACTAATTAAAAGACAAAAAGAAAAAGCAAGCCCAACTATAAGAAATCACTTTAAATATGAAGACATGAATAGTTAAAAGTAGAAGGATGGGAAATATTCCATGCAAACACGCATCCACAGAAAAGAGAGTAGTTATAATAGCAAAGTATATTTCAGAAAAAAGAAAACTATTAGCAGCATTCAAAAGGGACACTTCACAATGATTGAACGGGCCTATCCAGCAAGAAGACATAACATCTGATGAGCGTTAAGTCATTACTTTATTAGGCTTCAAATGTATTAATTGCCTTCATTTCTGTTTTGGTGGTATTGAGGAGAAATTCTTGAGGTCTTCAGGCTGACTCCCCTACTGGTAGCAGCCTCCCCTCTTCATTTACTCTGTGTTATTTATGCTTCAGCTCTCAGCCTAGACACCTCTGCATGTTAACCTTCTTTGCTGCCCCTTCCATGGATCTGAGAGCCCTTCCACAGTGCAGTGACACTCCCAAAGCGCAGTGACCACCCCATCACGGCACTGAACAGAGTCTCACAAATGCATCTTTGCTTCTCCATCTCGCTCCTCTATGACCAAGGACTGTGTGGTTCACATCTGAACTTGGGAACACAGTACTGGACACATCATAGATATTTACTTGATGAGTGAAATATTGAATTCTCACTGCAATGAGTGAGAATTGTAGTCCTCAAAAGTTCAAGCCTCTTAACTCTCACTGGCTCCCAGAATAGAAGCAGTTTGTGTGTGTGTGTGTATGTGCGTAAAACCTGAATCTATTCCTATTTAAAAATGCTCAAGAGACTCTAAAAAGGCCCTAAGGTGTACAGGTTTAATTTAAGATCTTCCTGAGGAAGTGTCCGTAGATTTCTCCTTTTGTGAAGCATCAATTTGATCCTTGTTAATGAAACACCCCGATAATTCTCGTTTGATCATGGAGATTTCCTGTGACTCCCAGTATCTGTCACAAATGGCCATCAGGCTATGAACGATGAGAAATATAATACCAAATAATCACGAAACATCTGCAGATTCTACTTGAATATCCTTTCTGCCTTATTCTTCATTACTGGACCCACTGATTATCAATTTGAGTAGCAGAGATCATGATGAGTGTCACCTGCAAAGGCTGGTATTAAATGCACCTCTTTCAGAACAGAAACCAGCAAACACCCTTCAAGATGAAACACCCAGAAGCAGTTTTTATTCAAATAGAAGAAACAATTGAGCATGCAGTCAGAAGAATTTGCCTTCCTCTATTACTTACAAGACCATAAGTCACTTAACCATACAGGGCCTCGGTGTTCCCACTTGCTCATATATATATATTGGCCTTGTGGAGCTGCCATTTTTCAGTAGCAGTGTTGAAATGTGTTTGGCAAATGTCAGTTAACATTAGAAGCAGTAGCTCCTGTTACAGAATGAGGAACTGAGGCAGGAAAGATAAGTAAAATGCTGAAGACCACCTAGCACAGACAGTAGGAGGGGGCACCCAGCTCTAATGAGCACACCTGCTCATCTACCTTCTCTCCCACTTCAGAGGCATCAGCTTTTTGTAAAGTGGGCTACCAGAGCCTTGTGAACCAAGAAGCAAACTGACATCACATGACACATGACAATAGACACACCCCTTAAGGAATAGAAGCCTGCAGCTCCTCTGATGATTCACTGCATGGGGACTTCCTCACAGTGTCAGTGGTAAGGCCTGGGTGTTCCCCGGAGGAAGTAGATGCCAGAGCATCTGTGCCTGACTCCCTGCTGGCTTTTGGGCTTCCCTCTCTGACTAAGACACCAAATGGAATCCTGCAGCACAAAGGGGATTAACACCATCTCGCTCCTTCTGAGTCAGCCTTCCAACTGCAAGATTTTGGGCTCCAGCCCAGACCTACTGAATAGAAATTTACATTTTACCATTTCCAATGAGTCCCAGGCAGTCAAATTTGAGAAGCACTGGTTGTTTGCCTGCTCTGTAGCCATTTCTTTGAGCGGTGGCATCCAACCATCTTTAGCACAAACTACTACCTCTCAATCAGATTTTTTTTAATTAAAATTCTTTATTGTTTTAAGTATTACATATGTCTCCTTTCCCCCCCCATTGACCTCTCCCTGGCTGTTCCCACCCCCCAGCACATGCCCTCACCCCCCTACTGTCTATGTCCATCAGATGTTTCTTCAGTTGTAACTTATACACATGTACTACTGCACTGATATATTATGTGCAGTATAAAACTTGAACAAAAAATTAGAAAGTAAAAAGAATGTGCTAAAAACATAAATAGAAAGCAAAGTTGCAATATTTGCTTCCTGCACCTAAAGTAATCCTTTGGTGGCCAAGGAAGCAAACATTACAACTTTCCCAAATGCCAGATTAAAGGGAGAGTTCCGGGGTCATAGAATTGGTAATCTCCTGCGAATTTTCAGAAACCTCTCACTCCTCTGTACCCCCGCCTGTCCTTACATGGTCATCTCTTACACTGCCCCCCACTTCACCCCTATTCCCACCTCTCCATTTTTGTTCTTAATCTTCCCATTCACATCCACAATGGCCCCAGAAATTTTTGTGGCTGAAAGTTTCTAGTTCCATTTAAATTGGTGTCTTCTGTATTTCACTTGTTAGAGGAACACAAGAAAAACGAGAAGTGCAGGGGTGATAGCGAGTTTTGAAGGTAAATTTCTTTATGTCAAAGCCAATAGCATTCGTTCTCATTTCTAGATCACCAAACAACCCAAGAAGTACCTATAGATAGGTGACAGCCAAGCTACAAGGCTTTCAAATGGCTTTTAGGCACGCAGTACCCCCTGTTTGGGCATCAGGTTCTATTTCTGGAGCTCTGGTAGCGGGCAACCATGGTTCTCCTGCTTGAAGCAAAACCACCCATCTCCTCATTCGAGAACCAGTGGGTCAGCCCCCAAGACATAATCCTCCAACCCCAACACTTCAAAATAACCCCAAACAGAAGTCCAGGAAATTCAACCCAAAAAAGATTCCCAAAATGTTACTAATTAAAGGTTTCTGCAAATAGGGAATAGGAAAAGTAAATTCTTTCCAGAGAGCAAGCCATACTACCAATAAATATTTCAATCTCCTCAGTATATCTAGACCCAGAATCTCAAAGAAGCTGGGAAAAGTTTAAGGAAGTGCACACCCACAAAATAAAAACTTTATAAAAACATGAAATTGGGAGTCAGACAAGGGCCACTCCTGCCTTGGGTCTCTGACCCTCATGGACAATTTTGTACACCGTGTTCAGTGACTGGGAATTAGCCCCGGGGCACAACATTAAGAGGATGTAGGGGGTTTCTTAGGGTTTTTAAGATCTGCACACTTATAAGCCTCCCTCTAGACCTCAGCAACAACCTCCTTTCTCCCTGTTCCTCACCCTCCACCAGTCAGCAAGCCACACCCAAGGCAACCTCAGGACTATATGCGCAAGATTAACATAAAAAATACTAAGGGAAGATGGGTCTGCTCTGTATCTACTGATGGCCCCTGTCTTCTACCCCCTGCCAACAACTCCAATGACTGTGGCCCAGTTTTGAGCGGCCTTCATTCCTCCTTTTATTAGGATTCTGCTTTGTTGCCCCCGCATACCCCATTACAAGCCAATAGGTAAGAGTGTAAAAATGGAGAACCTCTTCCCAGGAGTGCCAACCACCAAGCACCTACATCTGACAAGAAGTATAATAGGGGACTCTTAGGAAACTTGGGGAGGACAGGAAGGAGAAGTGCTTGGCTAAGGACCACTTTAAGAGGTGTGGTCTTGGGCAGGTGGATCACTGGAGACTGCCTGGTTTTTGGCAGGGCAGGCCTAGAAGACCAGTTAGCACTGGGGCAGCTGCTGTACTAACCAGCCATCCTGAGTCTTCCAGCCCATTTAAGCTCATACGGAAGCATGTGGTGGCAGCAACTGCAGAGTGTCATGGCTAGACTGAGGTCTCCTTCAAGACAGAAATAAACAGCCACCACCTGTGAAGCACCAAGCACTTGCCTGGCCATGTTTGGAGAGCTTTGAGCACAATCCTCACAACCACAGGTGAGGAAACAGGCAGAGAGAGATTAAGGAACTTCTCCAAGGTTACATAGCTACTAAGTGGTAGAGCTGGTGTCTGAACCCAGAAAGCCTGACTCCAGAGCCCATTTGAAACGTCCCACCTCTTTTGCTTGCATTCCCAGCCTCCAGTCAAGAGCCTGGGAGGGGGGTGGAGGGGAGAGCCTGGAGCTTATTAAATGAATCCCCACCCCTTTATAAATGAAATCAAAGATGGTCAAGGTGGGTGACCAGGACCTGGCTCGGTAAGCAGGAGCAAAGTGGAGATCGCATGACTAATCTTCCAAAGCACACATTACGTCCACCTCCAGGAGTTGCACTAGGAAGAGAATGTTGGGTTGGGGAGGAGAGAAGGATGGCTAGGAACAAAAGAGTGACGTACATTAATTTAACCTTTGCCCCTACTCTAACCCTAAGTTTTGTATGCCCTAAAGTGTCACTAGGATAGGGTTTTCTTGAGTTAAAGATCTTTGAAGTCAGTTAACATGCAAATTGAGCTACTATCACTTAAAGATGATGCCAATGAAGGACCAGAGGATTTGGCAGGAGGAGAGCACAGGAGAGTACCTGAGACCTAGGAAGGAACAGAGGACAAAAGGAAGCAGGCAAACAGAAACTAAGCCTTGCTTAAGTCGGGCGGCAGGGGCAAAGGAGCTCCAATGACTTCATACCCTGGAAGCAGAGGAGAGAATTAAGACTTAGGAAGTTAAGGATGAATAATCAGGTGACTTACTAAAAGGAAGGAAAGTGGACCTTCAGAGATAGACAGCTTCTAGAGCTCCAAAAACAGTGTTCTGGGCAGAAAGGAGACCCAATCTGGATGCTGCCTCAGCAAATTTCTCTGGGGGGAAGAGGGCTCAGTATTTTCTGGCTGTGTTTTTGGTAAGAAATTGTAACCAGATTTGCTAGAGATCCAAGAAAAACCAGATGCTGCCTCTTTATAACCATTTCATACCCCTCCCTTTCTCCCAGCGATGTTAAAATGGTTTTTATCTGACAACTTAATACACTAGCAGAAACAAAAATAGACTCCTAAAGTGCTCTTGTCTTTTCAGAATGTATGAAGCTATTACTTCATAAAATGAATCCAAAACCTCTGTATGGATCTTTATGCATCTTCCCTACAGACTACAAGTCTGAAATATCAGACACTGAGGGTCACCAAGAGAATCATATCCGCCCAGGTTTCCCTTCCTGACTTTTCAGGGCACTGTAGCTGGTGTTGCTGGGAAGGGGGTGGGAGGACTGAAGTGCACTCAGATCAAGTTAACACTCCTCCAGTCCTGGGTTTTCACTGCGTTGGTTCCACGTCTAGCCTGGTGTAGGTAGAGGGGGTGAACAAGGGGAAGGAGTGTCAGATTTAAAAAAAGGAAGGGCCAGGAGGCAGTAAGAAGAATAGATGACAGCAGGATACTGTGATCACATTTGTTAATGTCATGATTATTGTGTTCACAAGCGTAACAGCACTTATAGGGACAATGGGTCAGAGATGTGTCTGCTGGAAAGTCTGACTTGCTGGTGTGACAGGAGGCCTCTTCTATGTCCTGTAGCCCTTGTATACTCTCTGATCAGGACAATCTCCCTCTTCCTTGGAGGTAGAGAACCAGTAACAGAGCCAAAACAGGGCTGAACAAATCCTCTTCTAGACCAACGCTCTCAACCAATGCAGAAACCATTCTGCACGATCTTTATTCGCAAAGTAACCAGATGTAACATGAAAAGACAAGGGCTTTGGAGTCTGGCAAATGAGAATTTGAATCTTAGCTCCACCATTTTCTTACTGATGTGTGGACAAAAAAGGCCCACATGCTAACCTGACTAACTCAGAGAACGTCTGTGTGGCAGCCTTGCAAACTCATAGACCTGAAGTAAACACAAAGGATGGTCTGAAATTAAAACCTTTTAATTAAAAAGCAGTTTATAGTGGTTAGTCATGCCCTAGGCCAGTATCTTTCCTGGCAAAGATCAATTTTTGATTTTTACTGAGCCTATTGGCGTTTTGCACCTAAAATAACATACCTGTGGGAATATCAGGGTGATTTGTAACTTCCATTTTTCCAGACCCTTCAGGGCACAGACCACAAATTCCCTCAGTGTTATTGTTAGCATGTTAATTGCTGACTGTTAACTCACCTGTACCCACCTATGTAAAAGAGGCTTGTGTCTATCACTTTACTTTTTATCCAGTCCCAGAGGTTTACCACCCCCTTGGCTTTCTCCCTCCTCCCTAATCTATCACCAATGGATTTCATGTAACCCATTTACATCTCCTTTGATTGTAATGTATAAATATAGAGGTGAAAAACCTCCATTCTCTGGATCATTGTCTCAGTGTAGAGACTCTGCTTCAGGGCAACTGTCAACAGTTTGGCTCAAATAAATTCACAAAAAATACTTTACAGGTTTGAATGTTTCTTATGTTAACATATGTAAATACTTAGCTGTACCTAGTTCCTGCAGAGAATGCCATAAACATTCATTCCTGTCCCCTCTGACCTAAAATTCACCTGATAAATCTCTCTCTTGTCCCGCAGGCAGCCCGCACCAGTCTAATCTCTTGTTCCTAACAGTCTTTCAAATATTTGCACACAGCCTTAGGTGCACTCAGTGCCTGTCTAGTCTGGGCTGAACATCCCCACTCCTCACGGTTTCCGGACCCTTTACTAGCTGAGTCACTCTCCCCAAGGTAACTCCAGGCTCTTTTAACAAGTCTGATGCAGCAAGGATCCCAATTCATTCTAGGCCCTGGGGGTGGGGGTCCTCGGCTCCGGGTCTGGGATTGGGTGCACAACCAGGGGCTGGAAGAGCTTACACCCAGGAGACGGCTGTCCTTTCAGGGAACCACTGTGTGGCCCTCAACCCTCAGGAGGCATCTTCCCACAGCAGCTGCGGGGATGTTTACATGCTGTTACACAAAACATCGCGTACACGTTCAGCGGGTTCGGTACATCTTTCTGCCAAGCAGGAAAAAGCAGCATCGGGCACTTAACACTATTTACTCCCCAATCCCTACGTTCAGAACTTTTATTTAATGCTTCTTGGCGTGCACGGCTGCCCCAGCCCCACCCAGGATTCGTCTAACTGCCGACCTATTTCCTCTGGCGAATTTACAAAGCAGGGCATTTCCCAAGGCTTTGGGGGCGGGGGGGGGAGGGGAAAGGGGGAGGCGGGAGAGAACCCTTCGCCAGGAAAATGAAAACCAAAACAAGCCGCAAGCGGGGGAAGAACAGAGCCTCTACCAGGGCCAGGCTGAGCCTATGCACACCGCACCCACGTACGCAGCTCCGCGGCGCGGAGCAAGCTGGGGCGACGACACGTGAAAGCGGCGTGCGGCGCGAGGGGCGGGGCGTGGCGTAAGCTGATCGGCTCGTGCCATGAGCCTCCAGCCAATCAGCACGCACGCACGCCCGGCCGCCGGCCCGGCCCCGCCCCGCCCCGCCCCGCCCCTCGCGACCGGGTCGCGCGTCCCTGGCCGACCTCTCCCGGGCCAGCCAGCTCAGCTGGCTTCCACCCGACATCAGCGCGAGTAAAGAGCCGACCCCCGGTACAGGAACCCTCCTGAAGGTTGGCGGGGCCGGGCGGTGCGTGAATAGCTGGGCTGGCTCCTCCCTGTCCCCCCAGCCTAGGCAGGGAGCTGCAGAGCCCTTCCCTCTGCCCCGCATCCTTGGGTCCCTGATCATCTGTCCCTACAACGCCTGGCTCCCGTGGATAGGTACCAGAATATGCCACCCCCAAATATGCCTCTTGACATAGGATTATTTTAGGCTTACTATTTTTAAGAAACTTTTAGATACAGGAGAAGCTCTAAACACAGAAGTTACTCCTGTGTAAGGGAAATTAGGAATAACGCTATTATCAATTACCAGAGACCTTTGCACCTGGGAGACTTGTCTGCATGGCAGGGCAAACCTTCCTCTTCTTACCTTCCTGTGAATTTTCTTCCTCCCCTTTGAAGCCCAGACCCCTATCACTTTCCTTAGCCCAGCCTTTTGAGTCATATATTTGTGGAGTTCCTTAAACATAACTAAAAAAGTTTTTCCCACCTGTTTTTTTGTTGTTGTTGTTGTTTTTTTTAACTGGGGGTGGGGGATGTCTCAGGCAAGAACCTAAGATAGAAGAAAAATTATTTTTCCTGCCCTACAATATATAGAGCATTTACATGGTATTATATAGTATACAGCACCAAAGTGTTGACATCCAATCTATATAGGGTTTGTTTGGGGGGAAGGGGGTTTGCCTTAAGTTATATTTGTTATTTTTAAAAAGTAATATACATTCACTGTGAAATGATTGGGGAAATGGAAAGAACAGAATATTCCTGGTTGTGTTTCCTTTGAGACTGTCTGGTATGTACAGATTCATTTATTTACTTGTTAATCCTCACCTGAAGATATTTTTCCCATTGAATTTTTAGAGAGTGGAAGGGAGAGGGAGAGACAGAGAGAAACATCAATGTAAGGGAGACACATTGATTGGTTGTAAGGGAGACACATTAAAGTGCCAGGGATCAAGCCTGTAACTGAGGTACGTACCCTTGATTGGAATTGAACCCTCATTCCTTCAGACCACAGGATGATGCTCTAACCAATGATCCAAACCAGCTAGGGCGATTTTTTTTAAGCCCCATAAGATTTGATATTAGTCCTCACCTTTGCACTGAATTTACAATCTCCTCAATGTCATTGTTCATGGGGAATTAGATATCAATCATGAGGAATTTTATTTTCCTAATTAATAATACCAGGAGTAAAGGAGATTCAAGATTTTTTTTTTAATTTGCTGGAAAATATAAAAAGCAAATGGAAGCTACTAGATAGGAGAGGAAAGGAAGAACTTTCTGGTATTGGACCAGAATAAGAGCAGTAAGAATTTATGGTTTTTAAAAAATCTGTTTCCTAGTTCTGCCCATTAAAAAGGCCCTAGAGCCCAGCCTGCGTGTCTCAGTGTTTGAGTGTCAGCCTATGAACCAGGGGCGTTATAGGTCAATTCCCGGGTTGCAGGTTTGATCCCCAGTGTGGGGCGTGCAGGAGGCAGCCAGTGGATGATTTTCATCATTTATGTTTCTATCTCCTCCCTTCTTCTCTGAAATAAATAAAAACATATATTTTTTAAAAGGCCCTGGAAACAGTGATACCCCAGTAGCAAGAAGCACACAAGAGCCCAGAGCTTTGTTTCTATCATACTTCACTAAAGGTAACCAAGGCTCCTTCAGGAAGTGGCTGATCCTGGATCATCTAGTTCTGGCAGAATACAAGGAAGAGCTAAAAAATGATGAGGATGTGTCAAAAGGACATGGCAACCAACGAAATTTGGGACAATTTGAGCATCAAAATGAATGGCAGGAATGGACTCTAACGTGTGTGTGTGTTTAATCTTTATTGTTGAAAGTATTACATATATCCCTTTTCCCCCCATTTCCCTCTCCCACTCCCCTTCCCCCCAAGCCTTCACCACCCTATTGTCTGTGACTATGGGTTATGCGTATGAGTTCATTGGTTGATCTCTTCCCCCCACCATCCACCCTCCTCTGCCTTCCATTTGTTCATCAGTTTATGTCGTTCATTAGATTCCACATATGAGTGAGATCATGTGATACTTAATCTTTCTTTGACGGGCTTATTTCACTTAGCATAATGCTCTCTAGGTCCATCCATGCTGTTGCAAATGGTAAGAGTTCTTTTTTACAGCACCGTAGTATTCCACGGTGTAGATATACTGTTTAAATATATTCTTATTGATTTCAGAGAGGAAGGGTGTGGGAGAGAAATAGAAACATCGATGAGAGAGAATCATTGATTGGTTGCCTCCTGCACGCCCTCTACTGGGGATCGAGCCAGAAACCTGGGCATGTGCCTTAAACAGGAATCCAACCAGGAACCCCTGGTTAATAGGTTGACACTCAACCACTGAGCCACACTGGCCGGGCTGCAGTATTAATTTTTAAAAGCCCTAAATCTATACTATTACTGTTACTACCATTAATAGTAGTAAAATTAAAACTATTGTAAAGGGGGGGGGATACGTGGAAAAGCTCTTCTTTGTAAAATAATGCCAACTAATAAATGTTGAATGATAGAATTAGTAAATTGACATTTTTTAGCCACCATAATTATATTTCAGTCAAGAATAAAAAATACACATTAAAACCACTGCATGAAAGATTATTGGGAACAGCCCTGGCCAGTGTGATTCAGTTGGTTAGAGCATCATCCCATACACTAAAACTTAGCGGGTTCAATTCCTCAGCACATAACCCAGGTTATGGGTTCAATCTCCTGTCAGGGTGCGTGCAGAAGGCAACCGACCAATGTTTCTCACATAATCTCTCTCTCTCTCATCCTTCCTTTTTCTAAAATAAATTTTAAACAAAGATTACTGGGAACAGAATATTTTATTCACGTGTTGTGGGTGATCCTAAAAGATCCTCAATAGATATGTTTTTTTATATATTTTTTATTTTTTTTAATATATATTTTATTGATTTTTTACAGAGAGGAAGGGAGAGGGACAGAGAGTTAGAAACATCAATGAGAGAGAAACATGGATCAGCTGCCTCCTGCACACCCCCTACTGGGGATGTGCCCGCAACCCAGGTACATGCCCTTGACCGGAATTGAACCTGGGACCCTTGAGTTCCATCCACTGAGCCAAACCGGTCAGGGCTTTTTTAAATATTTTTAAATAAATCTTTATTCTTCAGATTATTACAGTTGTTCCTCTTTTTTCCCCCCATAGCTCCCCTCCACCTGGTTCCCACCCCAACCTCTGTCCTTACCTCCCCCCACACCCCCAACTGTCCTCATCCATAGGTGTATGATTTTTGTCTCTTCCCGCACCCCCCACACTCCTCCCCGCCCCCCCCAGGATTGTCAGTCCACTCCCTTTCTATGCCCCTGATTCTATTATATTCACTAGTTTATTCTGTTCATCAGATTTTTTATTCACTTGATTTTTAGATTCACTTGTTGATAGATATGTATTTGTTGTTCATAATTTTTATCTTTACCTTTTTCTTCTTCCTCTTCTTAAAGAATACCTTTCAGCATTTCACATAATACTTGTTTGGCGGTGATGAACTCCTTTAGCTTTTTCTTATCTTTGAAGCTCTTTACCTAACCTTCAATTCTGAATGATAGCTTTGCTGGATAGAGTAATCTTGGTTGTAGGTTCTTGCTATTCATCACTTTGAATATTTCTTGCCACTCCCATCTGGCCTGCATAGTTTCTGTTGAGAAATCAGTTGACAATTGTATGGGTACTCCCTTGTAAGTAACTTTTTCTCTTGCTGCTTTTAATATTCTCTTTGTCTTTTGCTCTTGGCATTTTAATTATGATGTGTCTTGGTGTGGTCCTCTTTGGATTCCTTTTGTTTGGGGTTCTCTGTGCTTCCTGGACTCGTAAGTCTATTTCTTTCACCAGGTGGGAGAAGTTTTCGGTCATTATTTCTTCAAATAGGTTTTTAATATCTTGCTCTCTCTCTTCTTCTGGCACCCCCATAATTTGGATGTTGGTACGCTTGAAGTTATCCCAGAGGCTCCTTACACTATCTTCATATTTTTGGATCCTTTTTTCTTTTTGCTTTTCCGGTTGGGTGTTTTTTGCTTCTTTGTATTTCAAATCTTTGACTTGATTCTTGCGATCCTCTAGTCTGCTGTTGGATCTCTGTATATTATTCTTTATCTCAGTCAGTGTATGCTTAATTTCTAGTTGGTCCTTTTTCATATCCTCGAGGGTTTCATTAAATTTATCAGCCTTTTCTAGAAAATTCTTGAAAAACCTCATAACCGTGGTTTTGAACTCTATATCCAGTCATTTGCTTTCCTCCATTTCTTTCATTTGTGACCTGTTTCTTTGTCTCTGCATTTTGGCTGCTTCCCTGAGTTGATAGAGTGACTTTGTGTGCTAGGTGTCCTATAGGGCCCAGTGGCTCAGCCTCCCCAGTTACCTGAGGTGGACACTCTTGGTGCACCCCTTTGTGGACTGTATGCACAGTCTTGTAGTTAAGCCTTGATTGTTGTTGGTATCACTGGGAGGAAGTGACCTCCAGGCCAATTGGCTGTGAGGATCAGCTATGTCTATGTAAAATGGGAGAACTTTTGTGCTGGAGACACCCTTATGAGGCAACGCTTGCTTCAGTGGGGCTTTAATGCTCACTGAGTCTGCCCCCTGAGTGTGTCTCTTATGGATCTGAGGAGTTGTAGTCTGGATGGTCCCACTCTGTTCCCTGGGTACACTGGCTCTTGGATCTCTAAGGAGGTGCTAATTTAGCCTCTGCCTGAGGCCACCCAGCAGGAGCTATGGAGAGATCTGCAGATTCCTCTTCTTTGTTTGGGGTTTGGAGGTGGCCAGATGAGGCACAGCTGTGAAGCAGTGCAAGCTATGTGGGGCCTTGGGCCTTCTTTTGGATGTTCTGGGTCTCTCTGACTCAGCTGCAGTTTGTTAGGTAATTTTAGATTTCAAAGGACCAGGCCATTCATATGCAAAAGCCTCTGCACACAGCTTGGGTGGGGCAGGGTCTCAGGGCAGAGCAAACAGTAATGGCTGACCATTGGCCCTGCCCTAAGACAGTGGTTGGCAAACTGCAGTTCACGAGCCACATGCAGCTAGCGAGCCGCGGTTTGCTGCTCTGTTGACTAATGAGTTTACCAACCACTGACCTAGACTCTTGATTCCAATAATTACAGGCTGTTGTTGTTCCTTGTGATTAAGCCCCTATCCCAGTGGTCGGCAAACTCATTAGTCAACACAGCGGCAAACCGAGGCTTGCAAGCCGCATGTGGCTCATGAGCCGCAGTTTGCCGACCACTGCCCTAAGAGGTCCCCGGGTCTCAGTGTCCCCTGGTAATTGCTGCAAGCACCTCTGAGAGAAAGCCGCCCTCAAGTTCTGCCCGATGTCAGTCCAGTTTCTCCCAGTATGAGTCTGAGTCCCCAGAGTCTCACCCGGAGCTGGAGTTCAGAGCAGTCGGAAGCTTTTGTCTCCCTCCCGATTGAAAAAGACAGCCATGTACTCAGGTGCCAGCCCTTGCCGCATGCACTTTACTTCCACAGCTCCTCTGAGTCTCAGTGTGCTTTTCTCTTTCCTTCTAGTTGTAGAATATCCACTCAGCCAGCCTTACTGTGGTTCTGGGTGATGTCCGTTTTGTCTTTTAGTTGTAGTTTTGAAGTGGTTGTACAAGGCAGCAAATTCAAGTGTTTACCTATGCCGCCATCTTGGTTTCTCTCGATATGTTTTTAATTACAAAGGGGAAAAGTTACCTTTACAAATGACACAACGAAATATTTACATCATGATTAAAGGGACAAGCTAACACTCTAGTCCAGTGATTTTTAAACCGATGTGCCATAAGAATTTTTAATACATGCAGTACCTATTTAATCAGGGGCACTGATCTCTTTTCCCTTAGATTGTCAAATAAAAAAATGACAACAGTCAAGACAACCATAGCTGTCTGTTGTGAATGAATCAAAATTATACCTATTGTTTTTGTCAGATCAGCAAAAAAGTATATTTTTTGGTGTGCCACAGAATTTTATTAGTTTATGTGTGCCATGAGATGAAAAAGGTTGAAAATCACTGCTCTAGTCTGTTGACATAATGCCAGTAAGAAGGACACACATTATCTACACAATTTTCCTGCCAAAAATGTTTGACCTGAATCTAATAATGTACAATCAGGCAATTTGCTTTCTAGGGGGGAAAAAAAAGTGGCCTGGATCTTCCAAAAATATCAATCATTAGAACAGGATTAAGACTAGCCCTGCCCAGCAGGCATGGTTCAGTAGCTGAGTGTTCACCTATGAATCAAGAAGTTACAGTTCAATGTCAGGTCAGGGCACATGCCTGGGTTGCAGGCTCAATCCCCAGTAGGGGGTGTACAGGAGGCAGCCAGTCAGTGATTCTCATTATTGATGTTTCTCTCTCTCCCTTTCCCTTCCCTCTCTGAAATCAATAAAAACACATTAAAAAAAAAAAAGCCCTAGCTGATTTGGCTCAATGAATAGAGCATCCCCCATGGACTGAGGGGGTCCTGGGTTCAATTCTGGTCAAGGGCACGTACCTCAGTTGCAGGCTCCATCCCCGGCCCAGGCAACCAATCCATATGTCTCTCTCACATTGATGTTTTTCTCTCTCTGTGTCCCTGCCCCTCTCTTCCATTCTCTCTAAGAATCAATGGAAAAAATATCCTTGGGTGAGGATTAACAACAAAAGAATAGTCATTAGCAATATTGAATGTAGCTGTCTATCAGAGTGTAACTCCTTCAGACTGTTGTATAATATTCCATTTTGACTATACCAAGAATTAATTCATTCTTCTCCGGTGTGCATTTGGTTGGTTAAAAGTGTTCCTGCCCTAGCTGTTTTGGCTCAGTGGATAGAAAGTCAGCCTGCCGGACTATAGGGTCCTGGGTTCAATTCTGCTCAAGGGCATATTCCCAGATTGCAGGCTGGATCCCCAGTAGGGGTGTGCAGGAGGCAGCCTATCAGTGATTCTCTCTCATCAGTGATGTTTCTGTCTCTCCCTTCCTCTCTGAAATCAATGAAAATATATGGGAAAAAATTAAAAGTGTTCCTATCATTGTGCTGCTGTGAATATCACCTGGGCATGAGTTTCTCTCAGTGACACATCTCAGAATGACACACCTGGTTACAGGGTATGTGAATTTCAATTTTACAAGGTAATCCCAAACTGTTTCCAAGGCACTTGTACCAATTTACATGCCCACCACAATGTATCAGAGACCCTTCTGATACACATTCTCTCCAACCCTTAAAGCTGTCAGACTTCTTCACTTCTGCCAACCAAATGGATAAAATTGTGTTTCCCATTGTAGTCTTCATCTGCATTTTCACGGATTTGTGCACCAGTGGGATCCCTCAGCGTAGCCTGTGGGGATCAGGCTGAAACCTCCAGTCCAACACTGCCTGCTGCTCCTGCTCATCCTGGCCCCGCTGCACCTCCTGCTGCCATGGCTCGGGAGGCTTGCTGCCATCTCCAGACTGTGGTGGTCAGCTAGGCGCCTGTCGGTCAGCTGAGAGATACTCCCACTATGGGAGCGCACTGACCACCAGGGATCAGCTCCTGCATTGAGTGTCTGCCCCCGGTGGTCAGTGCACGTCATAACGACCAGTCATTCGGTCATTTGGTTGCTTAGGCTTTTATATACACTGAGTGGCCAGATTATTATGATTTCTGAACGCGTAATAATCTGGCCACTCAGTGTATAGAGTGTGTGTGTATCCTATCTAATAAAAGAGTAATATGCAAATTGACTGTCACTCCAAGACACAAGATGGTCACCCCTATGTGGTCAAAGATGGCTGCCCCCATGTGGACACAAGATGGCTGCCACAAGATGGCCTGCAGGGGAGGGCAGTTGGGAGGGACCCAGGCCTGCAGGGGAGGGCAGTTGGGGGTGACCAGGCCTGCAGGGGAGGGCAGTTAGGGGTGATCGGGCCCCCGGGGAGTAGTTAGGCCCGGTGGGATCGGGCCTAAACAGGCGGTTGGACATCCCTCAAGGGATCCCATATTGGAGAGGGTGCATGCTGGGCTGAGGGACACCCCCCCCATGCACGAATTTTGTGCACCAGGCCTCTAGTATATATATATGTGTGTGTGTGTGTGTATGTATTAGAGGCCCAGTGCATGAATTCATGCATGGGTGGGGTCTGGTCAGAGGGAGGGGACATGGGCGGTTGGCTTGCCTGCCTGCTGGTCGAACTCCTGGTCAAAGGGACAATTTGCATATTAGCCTTTTATTATATAGGATATATACTGAGTGGCCAGATTATTATGCGTTCAGAGATCATAATAATCTGGCCACTCAGTGTATATAGATGTTATGTTATACACTGGCTGATTTTTTTTGAAAGGTTTTACCAGTTATTCTGTTATTCCCAATAAAAGCCAGCGAAAGGAACACAGCCACAGAGAAAAAAAGGACTGTCTCCTTGCTCAGTACAGTTGGTTCTTCTATAGAATGGATTATGATTTTACTGTCATGCTGTGTGTTACTTATTGGTATGCATTCCAAAATGGTTTTTTAAAAGTTTTGTAAGGTTAAGAAATCAATTTCCTATAAAGCGCCAGTGACAGTATGACCTTTGCTTCATTCAAATGGCTTTCAATGAAAAGCTTTTATATAAACCAGGATTTGCACAAAACATGATTTCAGCTTTAAGTGGGTTCCATTTTTCTCCATTTTTATCTGGGAAATGATGTAACAACAGCAAACATGATTCATGGTAAAGTGGATGCTAACTGACTCATTTTTATTATAAAGGGATAGCATTCAAGTTTTAGATGTTTCACACAGAACCAGGCCATTTGCAGATTCAGATTCCTTTACTGTTAGTTACTATGAGGCAGCACATTGATGATAACATAATTCTTGTTTTGATTCTCTAATATGTCTGTTGACAGAATTGATTTGAAACATATCTGTAGTTTCAAATCTGTAGTCCAGGGCCATAAAATTAAGGTGGATTCTTTCCTTTCATTAAACATTAATGAGATTTTAAAACCCATTTCTCTAAAATGAGGTCATCTAGCTGTCATCAAGCCTATGGCTCAGGGCTTGGCTGGAGGTAGGGTGACCAACAATCCTGGATTTGCCTGGGATTGAGGAGGTTGTTGGGTCTCCTGACTCTCCATGCTAAAATGGGGAAATTCCAAGCAAACCATGTTGAACTGGTTGCCCTGTTTGGAGGCTAACGTGGTCAGCTCAAGGCTGGGCTGAGTTTGTTCAGGAAGCCTTCCTGGGGCAGGTATTTCCCCTTCCCCCACAATGAAGCCTTTCTCTGTTTATGGAAACCGAGGAACAGACAGAAATGTAACTGCTAACTATGCAACATGGAAAACCTACCAAATGCTTCCCCACCATCTTGGAAAATATCTGCACTCAGTATCCATGTGTAAACCACATAAAAACTTCACAAATCCCTCAGGCGTGGCAATAATCAGCAACCATGATTTTGAAAGCCAGTTTCTTCTTCAAAGAAGGGTCTGTCAGGCAGTTGGCCAGAGCATAATGTGTCTTCCTTTTTTAAAAAAAATATATTTTGTATTGATTTTTTTACAGAGAGGAAGGGAGAGGGATAGAGTTAGAAACATCAATGAGAGAGAAACATCAATCAGCTGCCTCCTGCACACCCCCTACTGGGGATGTGCCCGAAACCAAGGTACATGCCCTTGACTGGGATCGAACCTGGGACCCTTCAGTCCGCAGGCCGACGCTCTATCCACTGAGCCAAATCGGTTAGGGCATAATGTGTCTTTCTAGAAGGCTGTTTGCTGAGTCCCCATCCTTGTGACCCATGAACAGAAACAACCTCAGGGAGATCCCATTGCTACTGTCGTCGTTACTCTACAAGATTGCAGAGCTCAAGAAACTCATAGAAAACTCAGCTGCTGCTATTGGTGCAGCTGTGAAAACAGCCAGTGCTCACCAGCATCTCTACATGCCTCCTAGAATAAAGTTAGGACGCTTCCACAACTCACTCTCACCCACATGCAATCCACTGACAAATCCTGCTGTCCCTATCTCCTAAATATATTCAGAATCCAATCACAACCACCTGCCCTCCACCATCCTGACCTAAGCCAGAGTTGCTGCTGCCAGATAGATCTGGTCTCCCTGCTTCGTCCTCATCACTCTACAAGCTACTTTCAGGAGGGCAGCCACATACTGTACAAATGGGTTATAATATGCAGTTTATTAATTCCACGCCTCCGCTAAAACCCGATAAGGGCTTCCCATCCCACTGTGAGAGGCCAAGGCCTTACAATGATCTCCATGATCCGCCCCTGTCTTTCTGACCCTTGCCCCACACTCATGCTGCTCCAGCCTCACTGACCTCCAACATTCAGCACAAGGAGGCCCTGCCTCTGCACCTACACTGCTCCCTGCTGGAGCACTTCCCTAAGATATCACATTGCGGGTAGAGGGGGAGAAAAACAAACAAAAAATATGTCACAAGGCCCACTTCTCACTCCCTTTGGTGGGTCACCTCTCAGTGACATCCTATTTCAAAGGCCCCTGCCTTGGCCCTGGCCGGGTAGTTCAGTTGGTTAGAGCATCATCACGATATGCCAAGGTTGTGGGTTCAATCCCTGGTCAGGGCACATATAAGAATCAACCAGTGGCCCAGCCAGCGTGGGTGGCTCAGTGGTTGAACTTATGAACCAGGAGGTCACGGTTCAATTCCTGGTTAGGGCACATGTCCGGGTTGCGGGCTCGATCCCCAGTGTGGGGCATACAGGAGGAAGCTGGTCCATGATTCTCTCTCATCATTGATGCTTCTCTCCCTTCCTCCCTGAAATCAATATATATACTAGAGGCCCAGTACATAAAATTCATGCACGGGTAGGGTCCCTAGGCCTGGCCAGCAATCAGGGCCGATCAGGGCCTTCCGGCTGCCAGCTGGGATCGTCCTTCATTCCACACTGCCCCCTGGTGGTCAGTGCACATCATAGCAAGTGGTTGAGTTCCTGGTCTAACTCCTGCCCAAGGGGACAGTTTGCATATTAGCCTTTTATTATATAGGATTAAAAAAAAAGAATCAACCAATGAATGCATAAATAAGTGGAACAACAAATTGATGTTTCTCCCTCTCTCAAAAAAAAAAAAAAAAAAAGTCCCTGACTCAGCTTTCTCTTTCTTGCTTGACTTTTCTCCTCTGCACTTGTACCCATCAGGCTCATCTGTATTTTCTCACTTCTCTGTTTATTGCCCATCTGCCCCTATTAGAATGTAAGCTCCATGAGGAAGGTGTTTTGTTCAAGGCTGCACCCTCAACACTTTAGCCACACCTGGTCTAGTAGGCACTGAACAGCTGTTTGCTACAATATTGAAGGGTTTATGGGAGTGACTAAAGTAACATCCCAGGCCAGGGCAGATACCAGCTGGCTTCCAATTGTGTTTCTTGCCTTTTCTACCAAATTTCCTCAGTTACCAAATCTATAACCCTCCTTTTCTTAGTGTTTCCAAAATGTTTTATTTTATAAATGCCCCCAGAAAAATGTGGCACTTGCAGATGGCTGGTTGTTGTTGGGCCTCCATCTTTTATCCAGATTCACTGCTTCTTCCCACAGCTGCCTAGCTCAGTAACCCCTCACAAAGGTCCACCTTCAGTGCCTGTCTGAAGAAGCCCAAAAACAGATCAACCACATCTTGCTGGAAACCCTAACTCACATCTGGAACCATAGCTACAAGGGAGTCTAGGAAATGCAGCTGATAGCTTCCCAGCAAATGCAGTACAAGCTCTTGCACTAGAATGGCATTTTGAAGACTGTGCCTTAGTCCCCATTAGTGGCCTAGAAATCAACTTATTGGAACCAGCACAGAATTTCCTTTTTTTTAAATCCTTATCCAAGGATATTTTTCCGCTGATTTTTAGAACAAGTGGAAGGGAGGAAAGACGGGGAGAGAGAGAAAGAGAAACATCAATGTAAGACACATTAGTTGCCTCCGACACAACCCCGCCCCTACCAAGGCCAGGGATCGAACCTGCAACAGAGGTACCTGCCCTTGACTGGGAATCAAACCCTTGACCCTTTGGTCTACAGGCTGACACTCTAACCACTGAGCAAATTGGCCAGGGCTCTTTTTTAAGTGAAAGTGAGTTTATTAGTGAAGCAGTGAGAACAGAATGGGCTACTCCAGAGACAGAGCAGCCCAAAATTTTTCCTAGTGAAATGGAATAGATTAGAAAAATTACTGTATGTCCTAGGGATAAGTACTGTTTCATGAATATTTCTGTCCAGTCCTCAGCCCAGAACTATTAAGTCAGACTTTCTTGGCACATCAGACTTTTTAAAAACTCCCCAGTGAGCTCAATGTGTGGTCAGGAATAAGAGCCACAGATGTCTGATTTTGTTCTTTTGTTCTTAGAGAATTGGTGGTCTGTACCCGTTGTTTCAGGCCAGCATCTGGCTACCCTGAGTCAGGTCTTGGTACAGAAGGCCAGGCTTTCCCTAGATTCCATCTGCATCAAAATGCATCTTTCTCATGGCCAGGATCTTCTCTTTCTCTTTTCCTGCTTCAAAACCCACTCTTCTTGGGGGCACCTCTCAAAGCTCCTACTTGCCACCCACTGACTGCTGAAACCTTGCTCTGCCTGTGACTGGATGGCCCACGTCCCCAAGCTTCCTGGATGACTTCAGCAGCCGTGGGGAGGGCTTCCTGAATTTGATCGCTAGGGTTCAATATGTCAAGCAGACAGGCAAAATACCAAAGCAATTCAGGCCTAAGAAAGAACATAGCTGTTTCCTCAAAAGATCCGGGACAGCTCTGTACCTTGCACATCAAGGGAGGAAAGCCAGGGCAAGGTCCCTCCTCCAAAGACTTGCTTGTTTTCCATCTGGCCGATGACACGGGGAGGAGGAAGCCTCTCTTTCTGACAAACTGGTGGTTAGCACAGGCAGGGGAAGTGCGCTTGCTGAACTGTCATATCAGATGCTTTCCGGAGCAACATCTGGAGGGGCTACTTGTGGATGGGGTAGGATAGCCAAAAACCCGTTTCCTCCTCAGACTTCCACAGCCTGGCTTCCAACTAGGACTTGGTACATCCCCAGGGTCAGGCACCCCTTGCTCAGTCCCTGGACACAAGATGCAGCCAGGAGCCATAGGTGCTATTTAGAGCCAATAACAAGGGGGGCCACTCCTCCCTCCTACTGTTGTCCCCTCCACTAGCCTATTCACCATGAGGAAACAGTAGAATTAGTCTTCTGCAGGACATGAAATGATGATCAATTTTTTAAAATACTTTCCTGCATTTTCCAGGTTGCTTACAATTGAACATATGTGGAAAACACTAGGGCTTCCAATTTGTGAAATAAATTAATTCAATCTCTTCCTGACAGTCTTTCTTGAGGTTCTGTATGGGAGGACCTGCTACTAAGGATTACTTTAGACTCTGGGAAGACTCGCAGAGTTCTTAGCCCTGGAGTGACCTGAAGGAACTGAGGACCTATGATGATAACAGCCTGACCTCAGAGACAGAGATCTAGACGGGCCTAGTAGGACAGAAAGGTATCATGTGCGTCCGTGGTAGATGGGCTCCAACACCAACAAATTTCAGTCCTGAAATCAAAGCCACAGAAGCAGAGACCAGAGAAGCCAAGGCCATGACTTCTTCATTTGCTATGTTGCTAAAAGCTTAGCCTCTGGCCTGGAGACACCGGGAGAGAGCAGGCGGGGTCCCAGGACATTGCACAGAGGGAAGACCTCTGTCTCTTGCAGCCAACTTAGCCTAGAGGCTTGGCACACTCTGTGTTGCAATAAGCATCCAGGCAATTGGGAAGCATCGATGTATGAGTTAAAGTTGGAGGGAATCTCAGTTCACACCCTTCTTTTACAGACAGCTGAGGCCAAGTGCTCTGAAGTGGCTTACTTGAGATCACCATCCAGTTACTGGCACAGGCAGACCTGTCACTCCCTGGACTCTGAGCTCCCAAGCTACTGTTTTGTACACATTCCATTCTTAATGAGGGCCGTGTCCTGCCACACCTCAGAGGCTCCATCCAGCTTCCTCCTTCACCACTTCTACTGCATGTGGGTATCTGCCAGGGCCGCTCTCAGAACTGTCCTGGCAAAGGACTAATAAATACTTAGAGACTAACTGATCCATAAACAGGGCCACATTCCTGCACAAGGAGTGGTCTGGTGTGCAGTCGAACTGGGAGCCACCATATTGGAGGCCCAGCTGATGTTAGAGAGGACCTAAGGTCTTGTGTCATCAGACCACAATTCCTACAGAACAGCAGGCAGGAGTCAGGGCTGGGGACACTGCTCCCTTCTCTGCCCTTCTCCTCCTTCCTCTGTCTCACTGCCTCTGCCTCTCCCACTGCCCTTTTGTGACATCTCTCCCCCTTGTTCATTTTATCCAGCTTTCAACGTAAATATATAATTGGGAAGGATGGGAAGACTGGCCTTCCTTACACCCCAAGGTGCTGTTTCCCACACCTCCTGGGGATTGGCTGCAGATATGGAGGAAAGGAAAAGGCTAGGTACTAGGACAAATATGAAGATCCCAGCCCTGCCCTCAGGAAGGTCCCAGTGGCCTGGAAAGTTAGAAGAGACTCACAATTCACTGCAGAGGATGAGGAGTGTGATGGATGCTTGAACACTTCAAGGATCTACTGGTGTTTTTAGCTCTCTACAAGAAGAAAGCCTGCCTGCATGAGATTCCCCCTGAGCTGAATGAACCAATAAGCAGACTACACCTAGTGCTTGCAGCACCTGTTGATATTGTTAATGTTGTTCAGAGTTCCCCAAAAGTACCAAAATGGTGACCAAAGTAAAAACCAGAAATGTTGTCCACCTTGCTTACATTTATGGCTTGGTATTGTCTTTATTTTAAATTTGCATGTAGGGAGAGGACCATAATCTTTCAGTGATTATGGTTTTGATTATCTTAATTTGGCTCTACAACTACCCATTCCAGAGAATTGGGAGTTTTTGACAAATGACCAAGCCCAAGAATTTATGAAGCGCTTGCTACCATCTAGCCCTGTAGAAGTATAATATACAGACCCTCCCCTGAATAGCTGACAGATGAACAACCAGGAAATGCTTTGAGGACATGTTTGAAATGCTAGTTACGGGACAGGATATACCCACAATAGCCCCATCTACTTAGATTAGATGGAAAGGGGCAGAGAAGACTTGAATTTGAGCAGGGCAGTAAGGAATGATGAGAAGCACTCACGTGTATATATGCACGGGCACGTGCATGCCTGTGTAAATGTAGCATGAAGGATGGTAGGCATTAGGGAGGGTGTGGGTCCGAAAAAAAGCATGTCAGAGGGTAGCAAGAGGTTGCAAAAGCACAGGGTGGCCTTGGGCTGGCCACTAGTGGACGCTAAGGAACACACCTGACCACAGCAGAGTAATAGGAAAATGTTAGAAGGATGCAGCTCAATGATGAAAGGCCTGCAAAGACATTGTCAGCTGAGAATTCACAAGATACAATATAAACTACAGAGGGGAAACCTGGAGATGGAAGGCCCCTGATCAGACACCGAGCCAAAGCTGATGTCCCGCAGTCCCCTTCCTTGGGGAGCATGCTGCAGTCGTGTCAGGGGCAGAGGTCTGAAGTGGCCTAGGAGCCCTGTTCTCATCCAGTAAGCTGGTAGGCCCAAGGGAGGAGAGAGCACCCCAGAACATAGTCTGCCAATGCAGACACTCAGAACAGAGGGCAGTGCCTCGCACAGCAGAGGCTCACAGGAAAGGAAGGAGAGAACCAAGGACCAGCCCAGCTCCTCCTGGACAGTGTCTTTCAGGATCTGCTCTTTGCACTGCCACTGGAGAGAGAAAAGAAGGTGACGTCCTGGTTTGGGATCTAAAACTGTTGAACTCTGTGTGATTGAGTTCTCCTTGCAAGCAGCTGACCTGCAGGAATTCCAAAGGGGTTGCTTCCCCTTTAATGGCACAACTTGTTTTTCCCTACGTTCCCTGGGCATCCCTGGAACCTTGTGACCAGAAGGGGACTGATCAGCTCACTGTGCAGGTGTGGTCTGACATCTGGCTGGTGTATCAACCCCACCACACCCGCCAGGAGCTATGTGCTCAGCACCTGACAACTGTGTTCTGAGTGACCTCCAAATAAGCAGAGGCCAGCCATCTTCATGTGCAGGCCCATCTGGGTCTGTCTGCATATATCTCTCAATGATTCAGATGAGTCAGGCATCTATGTCTGTCCCTCTACTTGATTCTCATTAGAGAAAAGTTTCTGGTTCATAATGTGACATATCCTGTATGGTTTCTGCCTGACATACATGATGTCCTATCATTGTGGTCTATGCTGAAAAGTCAGAATTCAGACATCTAAGTCCCAGCTCTAGTTAGCACCCAGTTTGATGAAGGAACTTAGAAAAGTTATACAACCTTTCTAAGCCTTACTTCATTTTTACAATGGAAATAATAACACCAGCCACATCAGAGGGCAGTTGTGAAGATAAATGAACACATATAAGGCAGCACAGCACTTAGGACTTGGAAGGTGCTCAGTAAGTGTTAGTTTGCTATCTTATTGTTATTTAGTTAGAACCTCCACCTGCTAGTTGCCTGACCCTTCCGAAGGTGGGGGTGTGCAAGAATACTTGGGGCACGGCCATCTGAAGACATTTTTATAGGTTTCTTGTCCTGAAAAGGGACATCAAGGATTTAGTGAAGACCCCCCAATCTCTGAGCAGAGCCACTCCTAAATGACCTGAAAAATCACTTACCTTATTTTTAAAGCTCTCCTCTCTTAGAGGAACTGCCTTAACTTCCCTTCACAACTAGTTTCCAGTTTTTAAAAAAATACATTTTTATTTTCAGAGAGGAAGGGATAATGAGAGAGCGATAGAAACATCAGTGATGAAAGAGAATCATTAATCGGCTGCCCCCTGCACACTCCACACTGGAGATCAAGCCCACAACCCAGGCATGTGCCCTTAGTGGGTGGTGGTGAGTGGAGTTGGCCAGGTTCCAGCTATTTTTTTTTTTTTTAATTAATCCTCACTGAGGATATTTTTCCATTGGTTTTTGGGAGAGTGGAAGAGAGAGGGAAGGTCAGAGAGAAATATCAATGTGAGAGAAACACTTATGGACTGGTTGCCTCCTGCATGGGCCCTGACCAGGGCCAGAGCCAAGGGCAGAGCCTGCAACCGAGGTATGTGCCCTTGACCAAGGGACCCTTTGGTTCGCAGGCCAACCCTCCATCCATTGAGCAAACTGTCAGGGCTCCAGCTTTTTTTTTTTTTTAATTCTCACCTGAAGATATGTTATTATGTGTTTTTTTGTTTGTGTGTGTGTGTGTGTGTGTGTGTGTGTGTGTGTGTGTGTGTATTCTAGAGAGAGAGAGAGAAACATGGATGGGTTGCCTCCTATACCAGCCCTGACTGGTACCAAACTCACAACCTGGCTATGTGCCCTGACTAGGAATTAAACTTGCAATGGGATAATGCTATAACTACTGAGCAACACAGGCCAGGGCTAGTTTCCAGTTTTAATCACCCCCTTCATGACCTTTCTCCCAGAGTCTCATTTTTCCTGCCCCCATCTGTTCTCACAAATTTCCTTCATGTTTCACTCAAGGACATTTCCTTCTCCTACTCCAACCAATCTGAAAACCTACTTCTTCCAGCAGCCTGGTTGCAGATCCAACTCTGTTCCCCGACTACAACTACTATCACCCTGGAACCGGCCAAGAAGAGACATGAGCATGAACACGGTGCTTACATTTCATCCCACCTGCCAGCTGGGCAGGTCAGTGCCAGCTGTAGCCCAGGCCAGTCTTAGCCACCACCAGCCATTCCATTCATGCTGCACAGTTTCTGCCTGACATTATCATAGCGCTGTGCGCCCTGTTGGAGAGGCCGAAAGGTCTAACTTCAGGGAGGGAATTGCCAAGTCTGTCTTATTGACCCAGCACCTAGTGTATGCCTGGTGCATAGCAAGCCACTCAATCTAGAGAATGAATGAATGAATGAATGAATGAGTCCCTCCCGAAGTCTTACTTGTCAAGACACAGAAACACAGCATGGGAAGGGAATTAACAGTTAATTAACCTTCAAGAAGGTTAGCCAGAAGGAAGTCCTCCATCCGACTTCCCTTTTTGGGAAGGAACAGCAAAATTTTTTCATTTCTTATTTTTTTAATTACTTTTTTTTAATCCTCACCCGAGGACACGTTTTTATTGATTTTAGAGAGAGAGGAAAAGAGAGAGAAAAACATCTGTGTGAGAGAGAAACAGCAATTGGTTGCCTCCCATACAAGCCCCCCTGACCAGGGATCGAACCTGCAACCTGGGTATGTGCCCTGACAGGGAATGGAACCCACAACCTTGTGGTGTATGGAAGGATGTTCCAACCAACTGAGTCACTTGGCCAGGGCCTTAAATTACTTTTCTGAATAGCCAATACATTCATATAAGTTAAAAATTCAAAAAAATATATAATTTCCAACCGTTGGAAGTCATTAACCACCCAGAGCCCCAGTTTCTTCACTGGCCAAATGGGCATTTGAATAGGGGTGGCTGTGGTGGGACTGGTGGGACTGGTGAGACGGTGCACAGAAAAGCAAACACTTAGCAAGGTGAGATCTACGCAGACAAGGAAGGTGGATTCTGAAGTCTCCCATCATCTGACAGTTGCAGGAACGGGGTGCTGCACCACCCTCACAGGCAGAACTTTCCACCTCTAGGCAGCTCCAGGTGACGTCTCATCACCATATTGAATAAGCCCTGTCTCCCTGGAATTTCTACTGTGCTTGCTTCTAAATAGATCAGCACTCAGTGAAGTGGAGGATGGTTCTGCCTTGGACTCGAAATCCTCCAGAGTCCCCACCCTGGCTTGGCCTCCAGAAGACCCAAGGACTGTTTCTCACACCCTGGGAGATTCAGAAATCAGCATCCACAGAATGAAGGGATAGTATTTTCCTCTTCATGCAGCAAAGTTCTCTTCAGATTAAAAAAAGACAAACAAAAAAGCTTACCAGGGTTGGCAGTGTGCAAATGTTTCATCCTGTGATATAATAATACACTAAAATATGCCATCATAAAGTGAAATTTTCATACATAAAAATAATCTAACAGCCTAGTTGTTTGATCCTTGCTGCATAAGGGTTCCCAGAGTGCTGGCTCAAGTAAACAGGCATCTTTGCCTTTTAGTGTTTGCCACCAGAGACCCCAAGAACACAGTGGGCAGAGGAAGGGTTCAACTCCACGGAGAAATGACCATTCATACTGCTGGTAAATGAGGTCAGGTGAGGGCTCTGAGAGAACCTCCCAAGACAAGGTGCCATGTTATATATGGAATAATGGAGACATTGAGGACAGTAACCATGGGACTAAACGTCATCAGCTGACTGAGGACCTGACAGAGCTCAACCTCGCTGTCCTTAGCTGTCTCTTTCTTTCTCACCACCACCCACCAACGGGACAGGAAGTGCCAACCATCCCCCTTCACAACCAGGAGCTCCGTAATGGCATCTTAGCAACCTCTGTTTAAGGGACAAAAGGCAATATGGTGTGACGGCAACTGTAGCACTAACCTGACAATCTGAATTATGAGAGAAGTGAAGAGAAGGCAAGAAAGGTGGGATGGAGGGAGCAGGGAGCAAGCTCACAACATGGTCCCAGGATCCAGGTCCCAGGTTCCCCAGAGTCAAGGCTTCCTTTCAGTTCTCACCTCAGTTATACCCGTGTGAGGGTAGGGAAGCTTTGGGTCTAGAGTGATAATGAGTCACCAGAGGCCAAGCCTCTCTCAACACAAATAGAAAAAGCAGAGGAGTCAGATAGTTCTGACTGGAAAGTAAATTTGCATCTCCCTCCCTATCCCAAGGCTCCCACCCCAGCTCTACAGTGCCTTGGGAGCAGCAGGGCCGCCATGTCCTGCCCGTAAATCGTCCCAATACAAGGGCGACCCCTATCCAGGCAGGGACCATGGGAGCATCTGGGACTTTTCTGGCAGACCTTGCACACACACTCACCACCCCGTGCTGAGGAGAAAGCGCCAGTGAAATGCCTAAATGCCTCCTCATCACCTAGGCAAGGCCTGCAGGTGCGCCAGGTGGGGCGCTCCAGGCAGGGTGCCCGGCACACCGAGGAAGATCTTGCCAGAGGGCACCTTCCTACCCCAGACCGGACTCACCTCGCTAAGTGTTTGCTTTCTGAGCACCGTCTCACCAGTCCCCACACAGTCATCCCCATTCAAGCGCCCATTTTGCCAACGAAGAAACGGAGGCTCCAAGTGGTTGGTTACATGACTTCCCACGGTCGAAGGTGGGAAAGGGAGAAGACGGGACTCACGCTCAAATTTGCATTCCGCACCAGCCGCGGCCCCAGTCCCCTAGTCCCCTTCCTAGACTCAGACTGCAATCAGCGTGCGCAGCCCGGTCGGCGCTGCGAAGATCCCGCCACTGCAGAACCCCCAGCTGTTCTCTCCCTCTTCCACCTGCATCTCGGAACTTGAGCGGAGCGCGACTGAGGGGGACTCGCGCCCAGCTCTGCACACCGGCTCCGGGACCCGGGGTCCGCCCGCGAGCGGCCTGAGGGTCGGCGCTGGCCAGGAGGTCGATGCGGAGCTGGAGCCGGGAACGCGGAGCCAGGGCGGAGGTAGTTCGGAACCCAGAAGGGCAGTCCTGGCCCGGAGGAAACAACGCAGCGCACAGTCTTGGCATCGCCTGCGGCCGCCCCCGACCCGGGCGCGGGCTGTTCACCTGGCCCACGTAGGTTTCCTGGCTGCTTTCGGGAGGGACCCCGCCTACCTTTTCGGAACGGCATCGCGGAGGCGCACTCCCCGCAGGACTGGCCTGGGACACTGACGCCGGGCGATGTCCAAGTACCAGCCCCTCGACTCGGGGCGCCTGCGAGCGTCGGGCGCAGGACAAGGGAGGGGGAAAGGGACATATTTGGGCAAAGCCCGGGCGCGTCACACACGGAGGAGGAACCCCGCGAGGCGAGGCGGGAAGCGCGGCGGCGGGGCGGGCCCTCGCGGAGACCGCTTAACCCCTGCGCTCCCTGCAGGCCGCGCCTCCAGCGGCCGCCCCCGCCTCCGGAGCTGCGACCTGCTCCTCACGAGGCCACTGAACCGAAAGCAAGCTCCTCCGATCAGGAAGACAACCAGGTCCTTGGGACTTTTCGAGGACATTATCCCTGGAAGGATTTGGGGAACTTTATCCCGTTTTTATCCTTAGGTTCTCAGGAACATAGGACAGGTACAGAGGACTGCCCAAATGGCTGCTGGGCTCGAAGTGAAATGACATCAAGGCTGGAGGGAGTCACCCCCAAAAGTACATCTGTGATAGTCACCCTGGCCACTCGTTCAAAATCCTTCCTTCTCCCTCTTCTCCTGCCCGGCTTTATTTTTCTCCCCAGCTCTCATCACCTCTATTTTTCTCTTGTTCATTGCTCTTTCTCTCGAACGAACGTCACACACAGGTCAATAAATATGTTAATAATAATAATAATTATAGGACTTAAAAAACTCTAAACTAGAGAAATAGGAGACAGATCATCCCTCTCATTCCTACTTATTTTGCCTCTGTGAAGGCCAATACCTGAGAAAATGCTTTATCATTTGGTGGGCTCAAGTGTCTCAAAGGCAGGTCACCTTTCCAGTCAGGTAACTGTTACTTCCGTTGAAAAGCACTGTTTTATATTGAAAAAATAACGTTAGGAACAACCTTCTGATCTAATATTTAAAGCACCCATGTCCATCTTTCAATGTAGTGGGGGAAAACATCCAGGTGAGCTGAAAAGTCAGAACCAGTGGTTGGGTTTTTTTTAATCATTTCTTTTTTAAAATATATATACATATATATATATATATACATATATATATATATATTAATTTCAGAGAGAAAATGAGGAGAGATAGAAACATCAATGATGAGAGAGAATCATTTATGGGCTGCCCCCTACATGCCCCCCACTGGGATCAAGCCCACAACCCGGGCATGTGCCCTGACCCAGGAATTGAACAATGACCTTCTGGTTTATAGCTTGATGCTCTCCCACTGAGCCACACCAGCCAGGCAGTGATGAGAGGTTTTTGTAAGCTAATGAGATGACTGGGGGGCAGGGGGAGGTTAGCTAGCTTCAGGATGGGGTTGGTGAAAGACCAAATATGATTAGAGGGTTGGAACTTTCAGCCTCTCCCCATCTCCAGGCAGGGGAGAGGGACCAGAGATGGTCAATGATTTAGTCAATCATGACTGTGTAATAATACCTCAATGAAAAACCCTAAATGATGGAGTTGGGAAAGCTCGGGGTGTTGTGCTCAGAGAGGGTATGGAAGCTCTAGGCACCTCTAACCTCTTACCTTGCCCTATTCATCTCTTCCATTTGGCTATTCCTGAGTCATATCCTCTATAATAAGCTGATAATAGCAAGCAAAGCACTTTTCTAAGTTCTGTAAGCCTCTCTAGCAAATTATTGAACCCAATAGAGGGAGTTGTGAGAATCTCCGACTTTGTCACCAAGTTGGACAGAAGAGTGGGTAGCTTGGACACACAATACTTGCAACTGGTGTCTGAAGTTAGGGTAGTCTTTTAGAACTAAACCCTTGACCTGTATGTAGGGTCTGAGGTTACCTCTGGGCAGTTAGGGGCCAAAACTGAATTGAATTGTTAGATACCCAGTTGGTGTCAGAGAGCTAGAGAACTGGTTGTTGGTGTGAAAAAACCCACACATTTGGTATCAGAAGTCTTATAAGTGAAAACATTTCAGACTCATGTAGTCTGAAAGCTCCACATCCTGGGTAGGGAAAAGAACATGGGACTCATCACTATCTTGTTTCTGGTCCAGGTTTAGTGAGCAGCCTTCTCAGATTGTTGTTGTTTAATAACCTGGGGAATATTTATTATTTTACCACCAAATTAGCTGACAAGGATTGATGTCAACATTTAATAACTCCGAGTGTTTCTGCTTGTCCCCCGCAGAAGGGAGGAAACAATAAGGCAAATTCACATAGAGATAAGAGAGTGGAGGGAAATTAGATTTGCTGAAGTGACAGCCGTACCTGTTGGGGACATGGGCTGAAGTAGTGGGACATGGCCCTCAGGGTTTTGATGTGGAGAAAAGATATGAAGTAATTTTAAATTGAGGCTATACTCCCAGATTCTGTCAACAATATAGTATGAGGCATAGAACCAAGTAATTTTATCATTATTCACCAAACTTTGAATTGTGTCTGCTAACATTCGTGTTCTCACTCTAATGGACTATTGATTTAACACTGTTCCTGTCCTGGGGAGCTCTTACCATATCAAAGTGTTGTTGAAGTCTAGCCTAATTGCTAGAACCCCTCCTGAGGGCTGTCTAGCCAGGCTAGTCTTCCTCTCACTTCCTCCAGGTCCCTGTTTATCCTCATTTTAGAATGGTCACCACCAATAGCATAATCAGGTCATCTGAGGTCCTGCAAACAGAGGTGCTCAAATTTGTGGGGAGGTGAGCAAGCTGGAGGGTTGGTTAAACAGATCACTGGGCTGCAGCCCCATTTTCTGATTCAATAAATCTGGCATGGGGGCCCAAAATTTGCATTTCTCACAAAGTTCCAGGTGATACAGAGGTTGCTAGTTCTCCTAGTTGCAGAGGGCACTTGGAGAACCAAAGAGGAAAGGGGAACTCTGCTGTGAGGTGAGGGCAATGGAGGAACAAGAGCAGATCTGGAGCTCCTTGGATCCAGCGCAGGAGCACCCTTCTTCCTGGGCATGGGTGCTGGCTGAGTGCTTCCTGCCCTGGCTCTTGGGGCAGGAAGTGCCCAAGACCACAGCCTCTGGTTTTCTTGCTGCAAGCAGAAAAGGGCCTTCTTCCCATATTTATTTTCCAGTTCAGAGGCCAAAGGCTTTCATGCTCTCTCCAAAGGAAGGGTAACCCTCAAATAGGAAGATATCTGATACTCTTTACTCTCAGAAACTGGTCCTCACCACAGCCTTTCCTTAGCCAGGTATTTGGGTATTTTTTGCATTTCCCAGCCTTATTGGTGTCCCTCCTTCGGGCATCATAGTGCCGGGGTTCTTTTCCCAGCCTTACAAAGGGTTCAGCATTCTGGAGAAAGGGGGCTGCGTGTAGATGATTAAAGAATCCGGAGATGAAAGATAATTTTGAAAGGCATTGGGGGTCAGAGGATCTTCAGCTAAAGGAGCTAAAGACTCCTAAGGTCCTGTGCTTTTATTCAACACAATCTGTCCTAAGGCAAGGTGAAAATAATACAATTCAAAGGGTAGGGTTACAGAAGCATTGTCAGTTTGGGGAATAGCCTACAGCTGTTCCGGTGTTTGGCCAACAGAAGGCAATAAAATGCCCTGAGCTGTCTGGCAAGTTAACAATCCTATTCACATTTGGGGGAAGTGCTGTTTAGCCTTTTCCAAGAGGTAAACTTCATTTGACTCAACCCTGTTGAGCTCCCCAAGCTTCACCAATCTTTTGGTGAAACTCTTATAATTATTACTTGCTGGAATTGGTTCCTGGCACAGCCTTTCCTTTCTAATGACTGAACGTAAGGTTTTGTCTCCACTGAAGGGATTCCAGGCCAAAGAAGGGGCTGAGTGCCTTTTCATGGGGGTCAGGAACATGTAGGAAAGTGTGTGTGAAGGAGGAAGAGAGGAGGAGGAGGGGTGGGGAGGGGGGTAGCAGGGCCCATCAAGGACTTGACAGCTCCACCCCCACCTCTGCTAGACTCCCTTGTGTGGAGAGTCCAGCTGCTGTCTCCACTGCCCTGGCTCCCACTGCCTGGCCATCTCTCCACTCTATGCCCCTCCACGTGGTATGGTTCCAGTGGTTTCAAGTTCCTGCTGCCTTAACCTTCCCAGCTCCTAGGGGTTTGCCCAAAGGCAGACCTACAGCCAACCTTAGGGTAGGGTGCAGGCAAAGGGCAGGGTTGGGGAGAACTGGCTGAGGATTTCTGCTTATTGTGCTGTGTGACATACCCCCTGGAGCCTCAATATTTTGACTATAAAATAGGGATAGCAAATCCCTGCAGGCCATACAGCACCATACTCTGGGTCAAGGTAACCTCCGTGGCTACTGTGGGGAGCTGGGCACGGCTAGATACGTGTGACCATGTGGCATCAACTTGCCCGCACCAGTGCGCCTCTCCTACAAGTGCCTTTATCGGTTCTTAGGCAGTCCCACCCACCGGTGCTGGCCTAAAGACGCTGCTCCCGGTGCCAACTTTCGAGGATGTTTCCATTCCTGAAAGGCCCAAGCTTAGATTTGTTGAAAGGATACCACTGTGCCAAAGTGCAAAGGGAACCTAAGAACTTGCGTGACATACGGGACCTTCAACTGAAGATACTGAGTTCACAGAAGGCAATTTTGCAATCTTGGCACTAGGTGGTGGTTACTTCCACTGGGGCCATTTTGAAATGATGCGCCTGATGATCAACCGCTCTATGGACCCCAAGAACATGTTTGCCTTCTGGCGAGTACCAGCCCTTTTCAAGCCCATCACCCGCAAGGGTATGGGACAGCGTATGGGGGGCAGCAAAGGCGCCATGGATCACTATGTGACTCCTGTGAAGACTGGCCACCAGCTTCATAGTAGAGATGGGCATCTGTGAATTCAAAGAAATACAAGGTTTCCTCCACCGGGTTGCCCACAAGTTCCCTTTGCCAGCAAAGGCTATGAGCTGTGAAACCCTAGAGAAGATGCAGAAAGATGAAGAGGAACGAGAGTGTAACAACCAAAACCCCTGGACCTTTGAGTGCATGGTCACTGCCAACATGCTAGGGATACAGAAAGTACTGAGCCCCTATGACCTGACCCAGAAGGGGCAAATACTGGGGAAAATCCTACCTGCATGAATGTGTGTAGTGAGAATCCTATCTAATAAAAGAGTAATATGCGAATTGACCATCACTCCAACACACAAGATGGCTGCCCCCATGTGGACACAAGATGGCCACCACAAGATGGCCAGCAGGGAAGGGACTAGGCCTACAGGGGAGGGCAGTTAGGGGGGGACCAGGCCTGCAGGGGAGGGCAGTTGGGGGGGACCAGGCCTGCAGGAGAGGGCAGTTGGGAGGGACCAGGCCTGCAGGGGAAGGAAGTTGGGGGTGACCAGGCCAGCAGGGGAGGCAGTTAGGGGCAAACAGGCTGGCAGGGGAGCAGTTAGGTGTCAATCAGGCTGGCAGGGTAGTTGTTAGGGGGTGATTAGGCTGGCAGGCAGGCAGGTGAGCGGTTGGAAGCCAGCAGTCCTGGATTGTGAGGGGGATGTCCAACTGCCCAAAACCGGCAGTCAGACATCCCTCTAGGGGTCCCAGATTGGAGAGGGTGCAGGCTGGGCTGAGGGACACCCTCCCCCTACCCCCATGCACAAATTTCGTGCACCGGGCCTCTAGTATGAGAAATAAATGTACAGAGAGAAGGAATCTACATTTTTGTTCTTCTCAGTTACCCTGAAAGTCTGGGTAGCTCTGATGTCATAAACAAGGAGCTGCATATGAGTGCTGTAGATGAAAGTGCATTATATTTATATTAAATAAAATTTCAGTATCACCTCTGGCTAAAAAAAAAAAAAATAGACAATGCATTCTTCATGGATTGCTCTGAGGATCTGATAAAACCATGTTTGCCTAGAGCACAAGTGCTCAATAAAAGGTAGTTGCTGTTATTAGTAGTATTAATATTAGAGCTGGAAGCAAGGAGAGGGTTCCTAGGTGGTGAATGGAAAGGGTCTCAGAAGAGGATTGATGGGAGCACCTGGGAGGGCACAGGATGGGAGCATGTGGGCTGGACCAAGGAAATGTAGGGGCTGAGGTTCAGTGGGTTCAAGTGAGGCAAGAGAAATCCAGCCCCTTGACTGTCTTTTACCAAAATGTGAGGCTGAGTGTGTGTGTGTGTGTGTGTGTGTGTGTGACTATAAAAGGATGAATGATCCATAATATCAAAGAAAACTATAAACATTTAGAATAGTTGGACACAGTAACTCATAGATCTTGGTTTAGAGAAAGAGGAGAGCTTTCAGGGTTGGAGATGACCACAGGACATCTGTGGCACCAGAAAATAATCACTTTGCTGAGGTCCCAACCAATGACAGAGGCATGTCCAAAAGACACGGGCCAACCTGAAAGGGCTCCGCTGGGACAATCATGAAAGAAATGGATTGTGACCCATAAGCTAAAGTAAGAGCCCATACGTCCATATTGACGTAAACAAATAATTGGTAGAGGAAGGAAAGCTCTTCTCTACAAATTCTAGAATTATTAGAATTCTAGCTAATAAATGTAGAAGAAAAGTCACCATTTGGCAAATGCCACCGTAATAATTATTTTAGAGGAGAATCATCAGTGTTAAAATTAGTAAAATATGATGAGGAACAGGATATTAACAGCCTCATAGAATCTCTCACAAGGTAATTATTAATCACAAAGGGAAAAATGGTAACTTTACAGTAAAGAATCCTGGCAGCCACCTTAACCAAGTGATCAAAATTAATGGACCAGGAATGGACCAAGTCAGCATCATGTGCCTCTTGATATAAGGCACTGAGATGGACACACAATATCTGTAATATTCTTGCCAAAAAAATGTGTAACCTGACTTCTGTCACGTGAAAGCATGAGACACCTAAAAAAAGGGCCATTCTACAAAATAACTTAGCAAGTACTTCTTCAAAAATGTCAAAATCATGAAAGACAAAGAAAGACTGAGAGAGTGTTCCAGACTAAAGGAGACTAAAGAAGCATAATGACTAAATGGAATATGTGATTCTGGGTTGCAAACTGAACCACAAAAGGGAGATTTATAGGACAGCTGGTGAAATTTGTCTAGTATTGTACCAATATTAATTTCCAAGTTTTGATTACTGCACTTTGGTTATGTAACAGTTAAGGAGTTGAGGTAAAGGGTATATGAAAATTCTTTGTACTCTTTACAACATTTTTGTAAGTCTGTAATTAATTCAAAATGAAAAATTTTTAAAAATTAAATTGTAATTGTTTTTCTCACCAAATGAGAAAACTCCCAAATTGATTTGGCTGAGTAACCAGCTACTGATTACTGTTACTGATGGAAATTGCCTAATTTCCAGGCCACATAATGAGAATTAACATAAATTTAGTGGCTTAAAATACCACACGTTTATTATTATTTTGCAATTCTGTAGGTCAGAAGTTACACAGCAAGACTGAATTCTCTGCTCAGGGTTTCATGAGGCTGAAATCAAGGTGTTGGCTGGGCTGAGAAAAACCTGCTTCCACGCTCATTCTTTCTTATTGGCAGAATTCAGTTCCTGTGGTTGTAGGAATAAGGTTTCTTGCTGGCTGTCAGCATCCAGAAGCTGCCTGCATCCCTTGCCATATGGCTCCTCCATCTTCAAGTCAGCCAGGTTGAGTCCTTCTCATGCTTTGAACTCTGATTTCTTTCCAAACCAACCAGAGAAAACTCTGCCTTAAAGGACCCAGGCCACTAATTAGGAATCTTAATTACATCTGCAAATCCAGCAGTACTTAGATTAGTGTTTGACTAAATAAATGGAAAAGGTGTTATGTGCAAACAGGCCTGGAATCTTGAGGGCCATATGAGAATCCTGCCTACCACAGAGAGTAATTTCTTAAACCAAATACATGGATGTGAATTGACAAGCAGCTATGAGCGAGGGAATGGGAAATGGACTGCAATGAGGACATGGGCTGCCCAATACCCCCCGAGTCAGTCTGACCTGATTCAGCTAAAGGTTGATTCTCAGAGAGGGCCACCTCTCTCTCATAATAATCCTCTTATTTATTTATTTATTTGTTAATCCTCACCTAAGGATATTTTTCCATTGGTTTTCAGAGAGAGTGGAAGGGAGGGTGAGAGACAGAGAAACATCAATATGAGAGAGACACATTGATTGGTTGCTTCCCACACATGCCCCTACTGGACCTGGGGATCGAGCCTGCAACTGAGGTAATGTGCCCTTGACTGGAATCAAACCCTTGACTCCTTAGTCCATGGGCTGACGCACAATCCACTGAGCCAAACCAGCTAGGCTAGGGCAATCCTCCTATTTAAACTCTACTTCTGTGTGCAGCCCTGACTGTATTGGAATGTAATTATCCTCCCTTTCTGTTGAATTTTCAGAAATCAGGATTTAGTTTCCAGGAGGCAATTCTTTTTTTATATTTAATTTTTATTAATTGATTTTTAGGGAGCGAGGAAAGAGACAGAGAGAGAGACAGAGAGATAGTTGTTCCACATGCATTCATTGGTTGATTCTTGTGTGTGCCCTGACTGGAGATCGAACCCACAACCTTGGTCTATCAGGACAACGCTCTAAGTAACTGAACTACTCAGACAGCACTATAGGAGGCAATTATTTTCAAATCCTTGATTGACGCTTTTGATTCAACTGTCCTTGCAACTTTGCACACACCAAGCAGTTACAGCTGGGGCACTTGGGAACATGTGCCCTGAGCCAGACCAGCTCCCTACTAGTTGAGGACAGTTATTCCTTTCTTCAGGAGGAAAGAGGAGCTGAGATGAGGTTACAAAGTCAGTGGTAGGCCTTTGCGAGCTGTTCACAGGGTCTAACTCAGGCCTCTGATACTCCCTGAGCCCAATGATGGGGCTGGATTGCAAACAGAGCCATTGGAAATATCAGAGCTCTAAATGATTCAAAATGTAACGGGCTTGCTCTTCTGAAGCCCATTCCCATCAATATATAATCAGGCCTTTCTTTTTCTTTTTCTTTTTTTTAATGTTACAAAGAGCTTTCTTTTTTTCTTTTCATAACACCCTGACAAATTTTTGACTCAAGCAGAGGCAAACATTCACCCCATTTCTCTGAAGATGGAGCTGGCCTCAGCTAGAGGAAGTGGTTTGCCCTGGCTGCTCCACCAAAGGCAGATCGGAGACCTAAATCCAGGCCTCCTGACCAATACCACTGTTCTCACTGTGCCGCACTGCTCTTCTCCAGGGAGCTGTGTCCTCTCCTCCTATCTTTGTCCTCCGGGAGGGACGTCACAGTCCTCAGAGTGTTAGCTCAGCTGGGACTGAGTGCCATTCAATCCCAATGTATTTAGTCTTTTTTTCAAATTGATTTTAGAGAGAAAAAGAAAAGGGGATAAAGGGGGTGGGGAGAGAGGAACATCCACTTGTTCTCATTCTTAATGACCTATTTACAGTTAAGGAGCCAGGCTGCCTCTTTCCCAGAAATCAGACTAAACTTCTCAGGCCAAGTGGTAGCTTTCCAGCCCCATTTTGGTCCTAGAATTGATGCTGAAGAGGAAAACAAGGAGTCACAGAGATTTCAAATTAGTCACATAATCACTTCTGGAGATAAAGGGTGATTCTTCATTGTGCAGTTTCACTTTACCTGTAATAAGGACACTTTAGAGGCCAACTAAACAGTGGGCAAGCCAGGCTGGTGGGGGAGAGGTGGGCCATGTGACCAAGTGCAGTGCTGGCTCTTGTTCTGCCTCCTGGTGCCTCCACTCTGGCCACTGATTCCTTCCTCTGCCTCTGTTTCCCCATCTGTAAAATGTAGAGAATATTAGTTGTTTACAGAATGTAAGGAGCAAATGACTGCTTAAAAAGTAAATACTGAATTTCTAACATTAGACAAACATTCTGTATATTTTTTACTGTAATTTATGGTGGCATATATATATGTATATATATATACACACACAAAAGACTGCTTGGATTTATTTTTATTTTCAATTAATATTCATTTTATTCAAATTTAAAGTGTTAGGTTTTCCTTACGCTTTTAGGTTGAACTTAAATTGCTTTAGTCTATTTATAACTTTGATAAAAAATAGTAACATACATTATTGTTAAGGGAAACCTTGACAACTGGTCCCATTCAGAAATTTAGTTATTTAAATTGCCTTAACAATTTTAAACCACATTTATGAAGTTAACACTTTATTATTTAGAATACTTCAGTTTGCTCACAAGCCTTCCCAAGTTCTTAACCAACTACATATGGCGAATGCTAAGTTGCCTTAAATGTTCTCATACTGCTTATAATCTTAATAGAATTGTATTGCACCTTTTAACTTAAATGACAAGTGTACATCAAGCATGTCAAACTCGCGGCCTGCAGGCTGCATGTGGACCACAACGAATATTTTTGTGGCCCAGCCAATGTAATGGTATGTAAGAAACGTTTTAATAAAAATTTCGTAACTTAATTTTTACAGTATCTTGTTGTACATAATTATTAATAACGAACTATAACGTTCGCTAATGACTGATTACTATAATCGTGTTGCATTCATTTCCCTTACGTGCCTTACGCAGGTGCACCATTTCTCTCCACTAATAGTAGCAGAAAATATTTTAGCAGCCGATTGCCACATCATTAGTCTTGGACTGACTTGTTTGGTGTGCGCTAAAGGGAATATGTTGCTTTCGGAGAACAAGAAAAATAGGTTTATTTACATTATGCTTATTAATTTGTGCAGTTATTCAGTGTCTGATAGATTAATATTCAATAAAAAATATTAATTTTTATTAAAATTTTCTATTATTTTACATTAACGATTACTCCTTTCAGCCCTTTGTATTCAGCATGTCTCTATAGAAATACACCTACATTTCTATGAAGATTGAAGCTTTTGTTTTTTTGTGGCCCACGTAAACATAAACCTTGTTTATTAGGACTGTGTTAGCCTTTGAGTTTGACATACTTGGGCTACATCAATCACTCAATTACATTTTTAAAGCTAGAATCACAAGGTCATTCCATTGGGTACTCAAATTTGTCACATTCTCTTAAAATTGCAAGTTCTTAAAATACCAAATAGATAGAGGTCACCTAAACTTAACCCCAAAATAGCAAAAGCCTGAGCTGAATTTGTTTCACATTCCTCTGTTTATATAAACTTTTCCAGGCTTAAAAGAAACTTACCTAATCAAGTTACAATTATGTCATTACCAGCAAGCTGGAGGTCCTGTCCTACAGCACTAAGGTTACTTACAGACCAGAAAGACCCTCATTAGGATGGCAAAAAAACATAATGGTTTTCCAGGCCTTCTGAATTATGGGTTATATTGTTTTTGCAATAAAATGTTTAAAACTAAAGAGAAAGCTAAATTATAGATCTGCCACAGGGGAGTTTCCAGATGAGAGTTGAGATGAGCTTTTAAACTATTACAAAGCATTTGTTGCTTACTTAACATTGGCTTCAGGAATTAGCCAGGGAATTAATTTCTAAATGGTGTCCTATTCTGGAGGCATCAGTGATTGTGTTCAGGGCTTTGGCCTGGCCATTGTGCAGTTTCCTCAGGCACAGGCTGCACAGATGGAAGGACAGCTAATGACTGGAGAGGGACAGGCCTGTGGAGGATTAAAGAAAAAGCAAGAGTCTAAATCAGTCCAGGAAGTAAGGGCACTTCACTAGCGCCTAAGAGATAATCAGAACTCAGGGCTCTCAAGGGCAGATATCTAGCTCAAAAGAACTTAGGCAAAAGGGCAATTTTCTGAAAGAATACTGATCACTCTGGATGAAAGGCAGAACATCCTAACCAAAGGAAAAGACAACACTGCTGTGGGGCCACAGGCACCATCACGGAGGTTACAGGGAATGAGGCCGCTCCTACGGAATCTGTGAGTTCCGAGCTGGGAGAGAGTGGTTCTGAGGAAGGGTGTGGGCTGTTCAGAAGGGTAGTCGTGGTTCAGAAGAGCAGCTTGTCCCTGAGCTTCATCAAGGCAAAACTGGTGCATTCTAACAAAAGCATCAGATAGAGGGAGACCTGGATCTAGTGCCGACTCCTATCACCAACACACTTGCTCACCTTGGGCAAGCCCTTTCCCTTCTCTAGCCTCAGTAATCTCTACTTCAAACTGACTTGGAGTCTTTGAAGGGGACGTCCCAGGCCTGACATTACAGTTCTCTGAATAAGGGACAGAAAGGCAGTTTGGGAAGCAAAGGAGAGGAAGTAAGGGCACTGGGAAGACTGACAAGAGACAAACACCCTAAGAAAATAGGAATTTAAACAGAAAAACACCACCTCTAGGGAAAGTGCTTAGACAGACATGAAATAAGAGGGAGAGGCTGGTGGCCCAAGTTGCACTGGAGTGTCTGGTCACCCCACAGGGAGAGAGCCTGGTCATTCTTGCTGACAGTGCCTTAGGCCAGGTCCCCCACTCATTTTATTCTCCCTAAATCCAACTTCTGGCACCTGTGATAATATTCAAAAGCAGAGTGACTGTGCATAATCCTTTTTATGGAATGTTTCCTCTCAAGACATGTGTTCTGAGCCCGCCGGGTACATAGTAGATAAACGAACATTTACCAGATAGATGAACGATGGATGTTTGGAAGACTGTGCTCCTCAAAGCTTCGAGCCATGACATTCATCTTTATATCTTCAGCTCCAAGAGCCTGGTTCACTATAGATGCTTAACTGTTAAGTGAATGAGTCAGTCGATCACAAAGCTACCTTTGCTGCTGAATATGGATTCATATTTCTGTGTGGCTTGGACTCCAAATACATCTCGTCCCTCTTTGTGTCACTGGTTCTGCCAATTCTCAGAAAATACTCAGTAAACATTTGTTTAAAATCACGTCTTCTCTATTTCCTGTTCTGTGACTCAGTGTCTGATACACTTACTTAAGAAGTGCATGCCTCTGAGAGCTAATGAACTGTCAAGGTTCACCTTCAATGAGGGATGCTCTAAGTGTGAGTGTTTGGCACGCTGCCTGCCTATATCAGAGAGGGAAGTTGCTGGAAGAAACAGCTGGCAGATTTCAGTGGCTTTGCATAGTGTATTGTGCTCACAGCAAGGCGTCAGTGTTGGTGGGTGGGGTGGGGTGGAGACTCTGCATTTACAGACTTACGCACGTATCTTCTTGCCGGTCCTGGTGTCTTTTATTGGATCCTCTGCCGGCAGTCAGACTCAATCCTGAGCTCCAGTGCTGGGGCAGCAGCTTGAAAGGCACCAGAGACAAATGGGGAGGAACTGAATTGTCCAGCATTGGGCCATGAGCTGGGGGGGTGGCAGTAGGGGGGACACGACAGCTGATTTCAGAGAGGAAGTGCTGGCAGAGACCATTGTTCCTTTTCTGAATCTGCCCCCACCCCCACTCCCATCCCCCTGAGCTGGCCAGCAGACACCATATTTGAGACTGTACTAAACATCTGTTAAAATACAATTAAACAAACAATTCTTCCTAAGTCCTGTATTAAATTTAAAAATGATCCTGGAAGTCACTAATTTTTAGATACCAAATTCTGTATCAGTTAGGGATGTTTGTCCATGAGTAACAAAAACCCGAATCTACTTAAACAAGAAAGGGCTTCTTTCTGGTGTAGGAAGTTCGGAGGTAAGCAGTCCAGGGCTGGTGCAGTGAATCTGTAGTGCTCTGTTCCACCAATCATGGTATGTGGTCTTCTTGCCCACAGTCTGACCACTGCTGCATCTCCAGGCATCAGGGCCATATCACTCAAGGTTGAACTGGGACAAAGGAACAGCACTAGGTCATCTTTCCCTTTTACCAGGAAAGTAAAGGCTTTCCCTGAAAGATCTCAGATATTTCTAATTCTATCTCATTACACAGAATTATAACTTGGGTGCTGGGAAGCAGAAAATGTGTTTCCTAGGGGCAGGTGGGAAATAAAGGAGTGGGTCATGGCATGTTACCCCAGTGATCCTATACAGAGAGGGTGGTTTTAAAGACTTTTCAGTCCTCTTCAAAATGACCAAATGTTGCCCGGCCAGTGTGGCTCAGTGTTTGAGCATTGACTTAGAACCAGGAGACCACGATTGGATTCCTGGTCCAGGCATATGCACAGGTTGCAGTGTGGGATATGCAGGAGGCAGCCAATCAATGATTCTCTCTCATCATTGATGTTTCTTTCTCTCTCCCCCTCTTCCTTCCTCTCTGAAATCAATAAAAATATATTAAAAAACAAAACAAAAAAAACCATCAAATGTTGGTTGGGAGAAGCATTCTTTCTGGTATATTTAAGGTTCATTTCCCAGTCCTTAAACTTTTTCAAAGTAAATGTTTTAGACAAACACCAATCTTGGACTAAGGATTTTAAAGCATTTTACTAAAATGAACGGTTTCAGATTCCCAAGATGAATCTGAAGTTCAGAGTCAACACCCTGTCTTAAAGGTATGATGTTACAGCTTTGCCATCAGACTGAGGACGCTCAGTGGCCCGTCTCTGGCTGACTGGACTAACTGAAAACTGATGAGGACTTAGAACCAAAAGTTTTGTCCACCCCTAACTGGGTATGATGAGCCCTATTTTCCTTTCAAGGAAAATGGTATGAGTCAGTCAAACACCTGAAGTTTTGGTGTAGATGAGAGTGGCTTTAGTAAAGGACTCACACTTTGAAATATTTTGTTTTAACATGGCTCTAAGAGCCATAAAAAGAGAAAAATATATATTCTCTAAACTCTGAGTATGTTTATCAGGCCAATTATACCTTCATCTGCTTACTAGCATTATTATTGACATATTTTAGTACCATATTTTCAACATGTTATATATTTTTAATCATAGTGCCTAGCAGAATGGTAAGCATTTTTTTAAAATATTTTTTTATTGATTTTGAAAGAGAGGGGAAGAAAGAGACACAAAGATCGATGAGAAAGATCAATGATAGAGAAACATCGATTGGCTGCTTCCTGCATGCCCCACACTGGGAATCGAGCCTGCAACCCAGGAATGTATCCTGACCGGGAACCAAACCAATGATCTCTTGGTGCATGGTTTGACGCTCAACCATTGTGCCACATCGGCTGGGCAGAAAGGTAAGCATTTAATCTATAATTCTTTAGTAGCTAACTGGTATAAAAATATGTAACTTCCCTGAATATTTGAAGCCTGACCCAGTCAACAAACAAATCACATAATTTGACTTAAATTATTAATCTATTAAGATAAACTGAGAGATGGCATCTTTTAACACTGGAAAAGGCAACTTATATCACTTCTCCCCTCTCCCAATATTTCCAAATTGACTTGTTTGAAAAAGAAGTTCAATATCTTAATCCCCTTTAATCCCTGGGAAGATGAAATATTTCAACACACCTAAGCTCACTAAGGGCCATCAAACAGCACAGTGGATGTGATGGCACTGAACAGTTGGAAATGTTATTTCTGTCTTTGGAAACAACTTCTGGGTCTACCCAAAAGTTTTATCATTAGTTAGAGGAAACTAGCTGCTCATTATGAGGGGATATGTGGGTGATCAGTGAAGAGGCAAGTTTTTGTCAGAAAATATGCATTTGTCTAATAGCCTGGAGGAAAAAGTGTTGCTATTATTCTTGCATAGTCTTTGTTATAAAAATAACTTGAGGCCTGGTGCACAATTTTGTGCATAGTTGGGGTCAGGCCAGCTGGCCGAGGGGGAGGGGCCGTGGGAGGTTGGCTGGCCACAGTGCGCATCATAGCAACCGGTCATTCCAGTCGCTTGGCTTTTATATAGATAGTTGGTGAGATGTGGCAAAATGTGGAATTATAAACCCACCCTTATTGCTGAGGTGAATGCATTCATGAGTTTTATTTTTTGTTGTTGTTTTGTGTGTGTGTGTTTAGAGAGAGTGGAAGCGGGGGGGGGGAGAGACAGAGAGAAACATCAATGTGAGAAAGACACACTGATTCGTTGCCTCCGAGCTTGCAACCAAGGTACGTGCCCTTGACTAGAATGGAACCTGGGACCCTTCATTCCACAGGCCAACGCTCTATCCATTGAGCCAAACCGGTTGGAGCCATTCATGAGTTTTGACTCAGAGTGGTGAACACACAATACAGTGTGCAGATGATGTATTATAGATTTGTACACCTGAAACAATTTTATTAATCAGTGTCACCCCCATAAATTCAATAAATAAATAAATAAATACAAAAAAATAGGCAGAGAAATAAGCAACTGCCCATATGAAGTCTCTAGAGACTCTGAGTCTTCATTAAAGTGAGAATTATTGGATTTTGTTTCCTCAAGGAAAAGGATGAATTTTGTGGTTAAAGTATCGTTCCAATACAGCAAGGTTACAGGTCCGATCTCTGATCAGTACAAACACAAGCAGCAGCCAATAAATGCATAAATAAGTGGAACAATAAATTGATGTTTCTCTCTCTCTCTCTACCTTCCTCTAAAAGAATTTTTTTAAAATGTGTTTTTATTTATTTCAGGGAGAGGGAGAGCGATAGAAACATCAATGATGAGAGAGAATCATCAATAGACTGCCTCCTGCACACGCCCTACTGGGGATCAAACCTGTAATCCCAGGGCATGTGCTCTGACTGGGATGAACTCTGATCTCCTGGTTCATGGGTTGATGCTCAATCACTGAGCCACACCGGCCAGGCTCTTTGAAATAAAAATTTTAGAAACTTTAATAAAAATAGGTGGATAACTGTAAAAAAGAAAATCTTACCTTTTATGATAGCATGGATGGATTTGGAGAGAATTATTGTAAGAGAAATAAACCAGTAAGAGAAAGACAAGTCCCATATGATTTCACTTATATGTGGAATCTAATGAACACAATAAAATAACAAAATAGAAACAGACTCATAGATACAGCGAACAGACTGACAGCTGATAGATGGGGAAGAGTTTGAGGGACTTGGAAAAAAAGGTGAAGGGATTAAGCAAAAATAGCAACAACACACCTCATAGACACAGACAACAAACAGTATGGTGATTATCAGAGGGAAAGAGGAGTAGGGGTAGGTAGAAGAGGGTAAAGGGGGGATAAATGGTGACAGAAGGAGACTTGACTCGGAGAGGTGAACACACAATACAGTGTGCATATGATGTATTATAGATTTGTACAACTGAAACAGTTTTATTAATCAGTGTCACCCCAATAAATTCAATAAATAAATAAATAAATACAAAAGAATAGGCAGACAGAGAAATAAACAGTGAGTCAGAGATCTGAGAAAAAGTGAAGATGATACAAAGTGAGGTGACTGGGAATTGAGAAAAACTCTGTCTCCATCCTTGTCCCAGTCTCCCTAGAACTTTTTACAGATCTAGAGGTTTTACTTTTAGTAAATATAATGTCTTCATCAAAAACAGTCTTCCCTTTTGTTTACTCTGATAATGTCAACTTATTTGATTGTTGCAGAAACCCTAACTCTTTTCCTACTTTGGAGTGCTTAATAAATACCTCCTAGGAAGGGCATGAGAGAATGCATTTGGAAGAGTAGCACAGAGAAGACTGTGACACCCAGATGCAGGGAGCTGAGGGGCACTGATCCTATGAACTAGGGGAATCTTAGAGCAGGATAGGGAACACTGGAATTTAGAGATACAGTTATGTTTGCACAATTGTAGACATTAAGCATCATAACTTCCCTCGAGCTTCTAAAGTCATGCAGCAGCTATTAATTTCACTTAAAAAAAGTCAGTTCAGGAGTTCTTCGGCCATCTCTCTTTAAAAAAAATAAGAATTATACTTTTTAATTAACAGATTATTTTTGGAGTTTTAGGTTTACAGAAATATTAACCAGACTGTACAGAGTGCCCATATACCCCTTCTCCCTCTCTTGCACATTTCCCTATTATTAACATCTTGCATTGGTTTGGCATGTTTACTACAATTGATGGACAATACTGGTAATATTAACTAAAGTCCATAGTTTACATTAGGGCTTACTTTGTGTTTTATATTCTAAGGTTTGAACAAATGCATGACATGTATCCATCATTATACCATACAGTATATTTTCACTGCCCTAATGCTCCACCTATTCATTCTTCCCTTCCTCCTTTTCCCAACCCCTTCAGCCATCTCTAATTCCTACAAACATGGATCACTTTTTAAGAGAAAATAATATTATCAACACATTCAGAAAGTCATTTAACAAGCACAGTAACTTCTGGTGCTTCATTTAAGGAACTACTTTTGTTATATGCTGTGGGGAAAAATAAGACAAGCCATTCTATGGAAAATTTTCTGGTTGCCTACCTAACATCCATTCACCCTCTTTTTCACAGGAAAATAACTTCCAAGTTTTAGCAGGACACAGGCTGCCTGAAAAAAAAAAAAAAAAAAGGCTACATCCCCAGCCTCATTTGTAGCTAACCACTCATTTGACAAAGTTCTGTCCAACGCAAAGTAGCAGAAATACTGTACTGCAGTATTAAAGAACTAGGATGTGCCCCATAAACTTTTCTTCCACCCCTCTTTTTCCTTCTTGTGGGGGAAGGCATATATGATGGATGGAACTTACACAGCCTTCACAGACCAGGAAGTAGAAGGCACATGCTAAGGATGGCAGAGCAATTAGACAACATGTGGTGTTCCTGATACCTTCACCTGGCCACCTCTGGGCTACTTATCTTAGAATTTTTATGTGAGGGTCAAAAACACTCTTATTTTTAAGCTACTATACTGGGTTCAATATTGTATCCCCCAAATTTTTTAGCTCTTCAGAACCTCAGAATGTGGGAAATAGTGTGTCTGTAGATGTCGTTAGTCAGGATGAGATCATACTTGGTTTAGGGTGGGCTAAATTCAATGACTGGTGGCCTTATAAAAAAAAGAGACATGAAGACAGAACACCAAGTGATATATCTCTAAGTCAGAAAATGCCAGCGATGGCCAGCAAACACTGGGAGCTTAGGAAGAGGCAAGGAAGTATCATCACCTAGGGCCTTCAGAAAGCACCTTGACACCTTGATTTCAGATTTGCAGCTTCCAGAACTGAGACAGAGTTAATTTTTGTTGTTTTAAGCCTCCTGGTTTGTGAGGATTTGCAATGGCAACCCCAGGAAACAGTTACAACTACTGTTATAGTTTGTTGTCTTTGTAATATGAGGCTTCACTAACCCTTATATTGTCATCATGGAAAATGGACTGCTTTTCCCACTTGATTCTAATGTCACTGCTCACTCAAGAAATGAAAGTTCTGCTGGAAAATGGCTCATTTCTTCCACTGATTTATAGGCGATAAAGAACTCTGCCCAGAACCTTCCTCACTTCACCTGCCACTGAGATTCAGCAGTCTTCTTTGTGACCACCTTTCTTCACAATTTGCAATAGGAGGGAAGGAGGGCAGACCAGGAAAACTGACTAATTAATAAGATTACTCAGTTTACTTTCCCATACCAGGTAGGTTCTCTTTCATTCTTGTTCCATCTTTCCTGATCACTCTTCTCCCTTCTCTATCTACCCCTGGACCCACCCATTCTGGGCAAGGAACCTTTGGGCTATCCCAGAAACCAATCAAGTGCTAACTGGGGCATATATTTTAGACCTGGCTAAAGTAGCTAAGGGAACAAGGCCACACTCCAAAATTTCAGATATATAATTGCATTAACTCCAAAAAGAAAACACCCAGTTTTAGTTGGATAATTGCCATGTGAAGTTAACTAGGTGAGAAGTGCTTTCAATGCAACTAATAAGATCCTCACTTTTTGCTTCTCATCATGATATAAAGACCAAGTGCCAACCTGAAGAGAAAACACAAGCTTTACTGACAGCCTGATCCATCAATGCCTCTCTGGTTGCAGCAACAATGAATCGAGGAGAATGTGTGGTTAAGTTCCTCCTTTCCCAGTACTACATGACTCCACTCATCCGTTTTCAATTACATTAATGCCTCAGGTGAGTCACTGCCACACTTCAAACATCCCCTTAGGTACAGAAACCCTTTTTCAGTGATGGCAGAGTTAAAAGAGAAACTAAAAAAGTTTTAAAAATAAAATCAAGTTTCCTTTGAGTTCACTTATATTTTAATTCTCTTAAAACATCACTTACTAAAAAAATAAAATAAAAATCACTTACTGATTGCTGTGATCTGCATGGCTAGGTTCAGGATCTGAAAGAGGGGCCGATGAACAAATGAAAACACTAGACAAGAAATAGGAATTATTAAGGGGTGGGGGCCAGGTGGTCTCTTTCATGAAGAGCACACTGATCTCTGGCCAGTCCCCTTTTATTTACTTGAATACACATTTGCCCTTTAACAATGCCTACAAGCATATCAAAGGTAAAGTTTGGTAAACAGTAAAAGGATTATCAGGTTAGGGTAGTGGTCGGCAAACTGCGGCTCGCGAGCCACATGTAGCTCTTTGGCCGCTTGAGTGTGGCTCTTCCACAAAATACCACGGCCTGGGCGAGTCTATTTTGAAGTGGCTTAGAAGTTTAAGTTTAAAAAATTTGGCTCTCAAAAGAAATTTCAATCATTGTATACTTGATATTTGGCTCTGTTGACTAATGAGTTTTGCTGACCACTGGGTTAGGGAATTATCTTGAGCCACCACTATCTGAACAGATGAGGTGCTTAGCGTCAGCCCTGCTAACACCCAAGGTCCATCGGCCTTCTGCGTTCCTTGGTGCACTCTCATGATAGTGGGTGACTTCCCGCATTGATTAAAAAAAGGTCAAATAATTTTTTATTCCTGTTCTAAAGGGAAATGGTTTTAGTTTTTGCCCATTGAGTATGACGTTGGCTGTGGGTTTGTCATATATGGCTTTTATTATGTTGAGGTATGATCCTTCTATTCCCACCTTGCTGAGTTTTTATCAAAAATGGGTGTTGGATTTTGTCAAATGCTTTTTCTGCATCAATTGATATGACTATGTGGTTTTTATCTCTCAATTTGTTTATGTGATGTATCACATTTATTGATTTGCGAATATTGTACCATCCTTGCATCCCTGGGATAAATCCTTTGGTCATGGTGTATGATCTTTCTGATGTACTGCTGGATTTGATTTGCTAGAATTTTGTTGAGGATTTTGGCATCTACGTTCATGAGGGATATTGGCATGTAATTCTCTTTCATTGTGTTGTCTTTATCTGGTTTTGGTATTAGGGTGATGCTGGCTTCATAGAAGGAGCTTGGAAGTGTTCCTTCCTCTTGAATTTTTTTGGAATATTCTGAGGAGGACAGGTTTAAGTTCTTCCTTGAATGTTTGGTAAAACTCCCCTGTGAAGCCGTCTGGTCCCGGCTATTGTTTGCTGGAAGCTTTTTGATGACTGCTTCAATTTCTTCCATAGTTATTGGCCTATTGAGATGTTTAGATTCTTCCTGATTTGAGTTTTGAAAGGTTGTATTTTTCTAGGAATATGTCCATTTCCATTTCCTCCAGGTTGTCCAGTTTGTTGGAATAGAGTTTTCATAGTATTTTTTTTTTTAACAATCCTTTGTATTTCTGTGGGTTCTGTTATTTCTCCTCTAGGGATGCCCACTCTCACCACTCCTGTTCAACATAGTACTGGAAGTATTAGCCACTGCAATTAGACAAGAAGAAGAAATAAAAGGCATCCAAATTGGAAAAGAAGAAGTAAAACTGTCCTTATTGCAGATGACATGATATTGTACATAAAAAACCCTAAAGACTCCATCAGAAAACTATTAGACTTAATATATGAATTCCACAATGTAGCAGGATACAAAATTAATGCCAAGAAATCTATGGCATTTCTATACACCAATAGTGAACTTACAGAAAGAGAGACTAAAAAAGCAATCCATTTACCATCGCACCAAAAAAATTAAGATACCTAGGAAGAAACTTAACTAAGGAGGTAAAAGACCTATACAAGGAAAACTACAGGACACTGAAAAAAAGAGTTAGAGGGAGATATAAACAGATGGAAGAACATACCATGTTCATGGGTTGGTAGAATCAACATCATTAAAATGTCCATACTACCCAAAGCAATCTATAGATTCAATGCACTCCCCATTAAAATACCAATGGCATATTTCACAGACCTAGAAAGAACTCTCCAAAATTCATCTGGAATAAAAAAAGACTCCGAATAGCCACAGCAATCCTGAGAAAGAAGAACAAAGTAAGTGGGATCTCAATACCAGATTTCAAGCTGTATTACAAGGCCACTGTTCTCAAAACAGCCTAGTACTGGCACAAGAACAGACATATAGACCAATGGAATAGAATAGAGAACCCAGATATCGATCCAAACCACTATGCTCAATTAATATTTGACAAAAGAGGCATGAACATACAATGGAACCAAAACAGTCTCTTCAATAAATGGTGTTGGGAAAATTGAATAGATATAGGCAAAGAAATGAAACTAGACCACCAACTTACACCATATACAAAAATAAACTCAAAATGGATAAAGGACTTAAACATAAGACGGGAAACCATAAAAATACTAGAGAATCCACAGGCAGCAGAATCTCAGACATATGTTGGAGCAATTTCTTCACCGATACCACTCCCAGGGCAAAGGAAACTAAAGAGAAAATAAACAAATGGGACTACATCAAAATAAAAAGCTTTTTTACAGCAAAAGAAACCATTAACAAAACAACAAGAAAGTCCACTGTATGGGAGAACATATTTGCAAATGTTATCACTGATAAAAATTTAATCTCCAACATTTACTGGTAACTCATACAACTCAATAAAAGGAAGAAAATGATCCAATAAAAAAATGGGCAACAGACCTAAATAGAAACTTTTCGAAAGAAGACAGAAGGAAGGCCAAGAGACATATGAAAACATTCTCAAAAATCACTAATTATCCGAGAGATGCAAATCAAAACGACAATGCAGTGCCATCTCACACCTGTCAGAATGGCTATCATCAACAAATCAACAAGTGCTGGCGAGGATGCGGAGAAAAAGGAACCCTCGTGCACTGCTGGTGGGAATGCAGACTGGTGCAGTCACGTGGAGAACAGTATGGAGCTTCCTCAAAAAAATAAAAATGGAACTCCCATTTGACCCAGTAATCCCACTGAGGGAATATATCCCAAGAAACTAGAAACACCTATCAGAAAGGATATATGCACCCCTATGTTCACAGCAGCACAATTCACCATAGCTAAGATTTGGAAACAGCCTAAATGCCCATCAGCAGATCACTGGATTAGAAAACTATGGTACACCTACACAATGGAATACTACACTGCTATAAAAAAGAAGGAATTCCTACCATTTGTAGCAGCATGGATGGAACTGGAGAGCATTATGCTAAGTGAAATAAGCCAGGCAATGAAAGAAAAATACCACATGATCTCACTCATTTATGGAAAATAAAGAACATTATAACCTGATGAACAAAAAGATAGATACAGAGGCAGTAAAGCATCGAACAGACTGTCAAATTACAGCGGGGAGGTGGGGAGTGTTGGGGAGGGGGTGAAAGAGACCAACTGAAGGACTTGTATGCATGCATATAAGCAAACCAATGGACACAAGACACTGGGGGGGGGGGGGGCGGGATGGGGGCATATGACAGAGGGTAGGAGAGGCTGGGGGAAGGTCAATGGGGGAATAAAGGAGATATATGTACTACTATATGTAATACTTCAAACAATAAAATAAAATTTAAAAAAAGAATAATTTTTTACCCAAAAGCCACACCAAAAATGTTCAGAGCTCAAAGAAGTTATTATTCATTAAATAGATATTTCAGAGCCTACTATGTGCCAGCTGGTATTGGGCATATTGGCAGGATAGACCTACTTTTTGCACTTGTGAATTTTATGGTCTAGTAAGGGTAGAGATTTGCAGCCATGCAAGCTCCACAGTGTGACAAGTGCTATGATATAGGCTAACAAAAGGGTGTAATGGGAACAGAGCTCACACCTAGAGTGGAGTGTACTCAAATGTATACATATGACATATATACAGGCTGACATAGGTATTAATAGGCCTTAATAAACTAAGCATTAAAGCCTGAAGAATAAGCAGAAATTACCCAGGGTGAAGTGGAACAAATGCTTTGAAGCCACATGAGCAGAACTATGAGAAGTTCAGTGTGGCTGTACCAGACCTGAAATGGGGGGCATGGTGAGAGGTAAGGATAGAAAAGTATACAGGACATGAGATCAGGGGTTTTTGTCAGACATCAGAAAGATAATCCTGGAAGCTCTGAGTTTGGGGGCACCAACTCAACTAAGGGGTAAATTGGAGGTTTAAAAGTTTGCTGAATTAAAGGGGGGGTGGGGGCAGGGATTCACCACCCAAATACCAGTTGAGGAATGTAGCCTTTTTTGAACAGCTTGTATCCAGCTAAAACTTGGGGCTCTTTCCAAGGAAAGGGTATATAAGTGGATATTAGGGTATGCAACCAGCAATATTCCATAAGTCAGGGTGGCTTATTATTCTGTTGTTGCTGCTTATTTTGGGTACATATGTATTTCAAGTGCCAAGACAATTGCCTGTACATAGTAGCTATTTAATAAATATTTGTTGAAATAATAAAACAAAGAAAACCTCATTAATATCCTCAAAGAGATAAAGTATAGGGACAAAAAGGAAAGAACAGGATGCCATATTAAAAAAAGACAAATAAATAAAGGAAGGAAAAGAGACAGTATATCAAAATAATATTTCAAAAAGAGTTTAAGATCCAATATTTGATGTTTAAGAAGAAAACTAAATGAAGCAATAATAATACTCAATAATATTTAATACATAATACAAGATTAACTTCTCAGACCCTAAAAACACAAGTTCCTAGATTGAAAGGACCAGCCACATCATGACGTTTCTGAATATTGAGAATAAAGATCCCAAACATTTCCAGAGATAAAAAGGCTTGTCATATTTATTTATTTAATATATTTTTATTGTTTTCAAAGATGAAGGGAAAGGGGGAGAGAGAGAAATAGAAACATCAATGATAAGAAAGAATCAATGTTTGGCTGCCTCCTACACGCCCCACACTAGGGATCAAGCATGCAACCTGGGCATGTGCCCTGACCAGGAATCGAACCCAGTGATCTTTTGGTCACAGACAATGCCCAAATAAGCCATACCAACCAGGGCAGACATGTCACATTTAAAGAAAAACCAGAGTAGCATCAGACTTCCCAACACTAACCATAAGAACTAAAATAAAATGGAGTAATATCTCAGAAGTCGATGGAACACTGTTTAGAAACCAGCCACATCCTATATAATAAACGCCTAATATGCTAAGTGTCCGCTTGGTTGTTCAACCAATCAAAGCATAACATACTAATGATATGCTAAGGCTGCTCAATTGCTTGCTATGACATGTACTGACCACCAGGGGGAAGACACTTCAACTGGTAGGTTAGCTTGCTGCTGGGGTCTGGCCAATCAGGACTGAGCAAGAGAGGCCGGACATGCCCTGGAGCCCCTCCGCGGTCCCTCCCCAGCTGGCCAACCTCCCTCGTCCCTCCCTGGCCCCGATCATGCACTGGTGGGGTCCCTCGGCCTGACCTGCGCCCATTCACAATGTGGGACCCCTCGCAGGATGTCAGAGAGCCGGTTTTGGCCTGATCCTGCAGGCCAGGCTGAAGGACCCCACTGGTGCATGAATTCATGCACTGGGCCTCTAGTATAAGTATAAAATTTGAAGATGTGGATAGAATAAAAACATTTTCAGACATACTAAAAATAACATTCTCATGAAATTCCTAGGGAAATATATTTTGTTAAAACAAGAATGTAGCAGGCCTGGGCCAGGTGTTTCGAGTGTCGTTCTGTATACCAAAAGGTTGCAAGTTCAATCCCCAGTCAGAGCACGTATGGGAGGCAACCGATTGATGTTTCTCACATCGATGTTTCTCTCGCTTTAAAGCCAATAAACACATCCTTGGGTGAGAACTGAAAAAAAAAAAAAAAACACAGGAGAGAGGAGACTAAAAATAAGGGACCAACACCAAAACAATCCAGAAAGTCTCAAGATGTCAATGTGCAGATCTAGAAAGTGATCTGTTGAATTGGGGCAGAAGGCTAGAGCACTGATGGGGGCATCTGCAGGAAAAATACAAAGCTGATAAGACTAATTTATATAGCTGACCTGGAGAGAAAAGAGTGAATGATGGATAAAAACTAATGGGAGAATGACAAAAAAAAACCTTAAAATTTTAAGTACATATACTAAACACTTTTTAAAAACTGGGCAATTATTATTAATTCTAGGAAAACCCAAAAATTATATAAGAAAATAATCATAATATATTCCCTGGATCATAAGTGAATTATACTTATGTACTAGTAAGTTAGCAGTGACTATTGCTTTACCAGAAAAAACAACATTCTCATGAAGTTCCTAGGGAAATATATTTTGTTAAAATAAAATGTGATGTAAATATATTAGAAGAATTGAGAAGGAGAAATGGGACATGAAGAGTTTGGTTTAGAGAGCTGAATAAATCCTCCTCTCTCCAATAACAAAAAAATCATTAGAAATATGTTTAAAAATAATAAATCAAGAAATAGTACTATAAGCAATGGAGTTAGAAATAGGGAAATAAATACCATAAAAAGACAGTTACAAGAGTGCAACGTTTTTCTATGGGAAACAGGATTGGTGGGGAAGAGGGCCGTTATAATTTGCTATGAGTCTTTGAGCACTCAGCGACTTTATTATTATTCTGACTAAAATTAAAAACTGAAAATAGTTTTTATAGCCCTAAAGTTACTTTTCAACCCAAATTTCAGTAATAATTATGATTCAATACAGTTGGCTCCTCATAAAATACCTATATCCATACTCATCTAGGATGGTTTACTGACTTGCCATTAGTTTATTTCTGAAGTGATACAGCATCAGTATGGTTTTGTTTTGTTTTTCATTCTTAATAATGACCCTAAAAACAGTACTGTAAATAACTGCCAAGTGTGTCTTTGCTAGCTTAAGACTTTTTTCAAATTATCATATTTTGATTCTATTTGTTCCTTCTGTTTTTCCAAGAAAAATCAGTAATAATATTCCCTTAGCAGCTCCATTACTGTGCACCTACTTCCTCCCTTCATGTAACTTCTAGTTTCAAAAGCCACACACCTGTCCCACAGGCTCTGTTATAAACCCTTCCATGGGGGACAGTGCCTTAGCTTATCAGAAACTCTGAAAAGTTTCTGCTTGGACAGGACACTTAAACAATGGGAGAAAAGTGCAATAGGCAGAGGATAATGGTAGAGAGAAAGAGGTATTTTTAATATCGTGTGAGAATGCAGAGGAGGGGAAAGGTGGTTGCTAAAGGAAAAAAACCAGCTGTTACCAAATCTGGAAGTAGCTGGTGTCCTGAAACATATTTAAAAATATCTGCAGACTTTATAACTTTTAAAGGGACAATAAGGTAACAACACTGTTTTCCTCTGTTATCATAGTTGTCTGAACCCAAGGTGTTCTACTTATAAAATATTTCCCTAATCTTTCCCGTTCCAACACTTTAAAAAAAAAAGTTTTAGGTTACTTTTAAAACATTAAATCTATTTTGTAACTCTAGCTGATAACAGAAACAAAGGAAGCTTACTAAACAGCATTTCACAGAATACGGTCTATGTGTTGCTCTTCACTTAGTAATTACCTTAATAACAGAACTGGGTAAGAATACATTTCTAAAAGGAAATTGCTATTTTTTTCTATATTGTCAATATATGTGCATTTATATAAAATGTCATTATTAAAATCACTGGTCTTCAAAAGATCTAAAAATCCTTAGAATATCATGCTTTAAAAAATAAAAGAGCCCAGCCTGTGTGGCCCAGTGGTTGGGCATCAACCGATGAACCAGGAGGTCACGGTTCGATTCCCGGTCAGGGAACATGGTTGGGTTGAGCTCAATCCCATGCGGGGTGTACAGGAGGCAGCCAATCAATAATTCTCTCTCATCATTGATGTTTCTCTCTCTTCCTCTCTGAAATCAATAAAAATATTTTTTTAAAAAAACACACATGCAGGCCTAGCTGGTTTGGCTCAGTGGATAGAGCCTGTGGACTGAAGGGTCCTGGGTTCGATTCCGGTCAGGGGCACATGCCCGGGTTGCATGCTCGATCCCCAGTGGGGGGCATACAGGAGACATCCAATCAATGATTCTCTCTCATCACTGATGTTTCTCTCTCTCTCTCCCTCTCCCTTCCTCTCTGAAATCAATAAAAATATATTTAAAAAAAAACAAACATACATGCAGCCCTATAATATAGATACATCTAGACTCTTAAGGTTCTGGTCCAGGACTCAGCATTTCTATATCTTATTGATCAGAGGCCAGCAAATAAAAAAGATAGAAAGGCCAATCTAGAAACAAACTGACTAATAAAAGCTTCAGGTAGAGATACAATGAAGATATTATGAAGAAGAGGAAATTATTAAATAAATATTATGAAAATTTTACAGCATATGAATTCAAAGAACATGAATTTCCAGATGGAAAGCATTCATCCTTAATGCCCAGCAACATAAACAGATGCTCATCAAGACATATAATCACAAAACTTGAGGCTCCAAAACCTCCCAGAGACTAGAAAAACAGATCATAAAGGATGGCATTGATTTTATTCCCAGCAATATAGGAAGAGGACAATGTAGCAATGCCTTCAAAATTTTGAGGGAAAATATTTTTTAACCATGAATTACATATTTAGTCAAATTATCAATTAAGTATGATAACAGAATTAAGATATTTTCAGATGCACGGTCTCAAAAAAAAAATTTACCTCTCATGTCTCTTTTTCCAGGAAACTACCAGAGGATAAGTTTCACCAAAAGGAGCAAGGAAATAAAAATAAAATAAAATAAAATAAAATAAAATAAAATAAAATAAAATAAAAATGAAGAGGTAGGATCCAGCACAAGAGAATCCAACATGGGAGAGACAAAGAGAATTTTAATAATCCCCTAACTCCCTAGAAAATGGAAAGTTTAGCCTTCGAACACCCTTTCCTACCCCTCTCTAATTCATTCTTTCAAATTAGTCATAAAGCAGCATTAGAAAACAAATTAGCATTTATATTATTACATGTTATTCTCAGCTGAGCCAGTTGTATATCATGGTTTCTTTTCCTGGAAATAAGTCAGAGTATGTAACATATCAATTCTGACTTTCGTTGCTCTCTTCCTTTCAGTAACTAGCTACGGACGGTAACAAGTGCAGTTTGGGATATATTAGTATTTGAGGTGGGTGGGGAACATCTAACAGGCATACAGATCTGAAGCTTTGTAATGACACTGAGATAAAGATACGTTTACTCACAGTAGAAACTAAAGGCCAAGAGAGTAGGTAAACTCATCTAGGAAGAGGGTGAAGGGTGAGAGATAAAGGGAAACACTGACAGGAAGAGTGGTCACAGGCTTCAGGAAAGGAGTGATTATGTGGTGTCAAATGCCTTAAAAGGTGAAGAAAGAGAACTAAACAGATCCCATTAGATGATCTTTAACAGTAATTGAGGAGGCCTGGTGGAAGCAGAGGTCTAACTCATAGTCCCCATTCCTTAAGTGTGGGATGAATTGAAGGGGTGACAGTAAGTGTAGGTGATTCTTTGAAAAGCAAAAGGAGGAGGAGTCCTGGGAAGTAGACCAAGCTAAAAATTCAAGGGTTTGATTTTTTTCCCCTAAAGAAGAAAGAAATTTAAGAATGTTTATATGCTTCAAAAAAGTAGCCAGTACAGGAAGAGTTTGAAAGTATGGGAGAAGCAAAGACCTTGTATGCATCTAGGCATAACCCATGGACATAGACAATAGGTGGTGAAGGCCTGGGTGACAGGCTGAAGGGGGTCAATGAGAAAAAAGGGGACATATGTAATACTTCCAACAATAAAGAATTATTAAAAAAAGAAAATATGGGAGAGGCAAAACTGAACAATCTAACCATACAATCCAGCAATCACACTCCTAGATATGTACCCAACTAATGTACAAACTGATATCCACAAACCAATTGCACACAAATGTTTATAGCAGCTTTACTCATAATTACCCCAAATGGGAAGTGACCAAGATGTCCTTTAATAGGGGAGTAAAAAAAGTGTGGTAAATCCAGAAAACAGATTAATCACCAATAAAAAAACAAGCTATAAAACAAAACAAAACAAAAAACACAAGTTATTAAGCCACAAAAAAGACATGGATGACTCTGCAAAGCACAATGCTAAGTGAAGAAAGCCAGTCTGAAAAGGCTGTATATTATTCCAATAATATGACATTCTTGAAAAGGCAAAACTATAGAGATAGTAAACAGAGAAGTAGTTGCCAGGCATGAGGAGGGGAAAAGATTTGGATACAGCACAGGGAATGTTTTCAGGGCAGTGAAACCATTCTGTATGATACAGAAATGGTGAATACAAGACATTAAAGCATTAGTCAAACCTCTAAAACTTTACAGCTCAAAGAGAAAACCTTAATGTATATACATTTTAAAAAACTCATTTAGTTGGTTGGGAATCCCAAGCAAAAATGCAGAATATAACAAATAATTCTAAATGTATTACAAACATATACCTTACTGAAGGGTGGGGTCGGGGAATAAAGTGTTGACTAAGTAGTTTTGGAAACAAGTGAAGTCTGTTAGGCTATAAAGGCATGATAAACTGTACATTAGGCACTGTACTCAGATGGATAAAGTCATTTCCTGCAAGGATATGGATCGATTCTGAAAGTGCTATGCATGTATGTATTGGAATTGAACAAGTAAATGGATGGCGGAAGGTGGGAGTTGGACTTCTCACTGTTGGAATGGGAGGTTACAGATAAGCAAGGGGGGTGAGGCAAGATGATACATGTAGCAAGAAATCAGAGTTGGAAAGATCAGTGTTAACTCATGTTTACCTTAATATACAGATGGTCACATATGCATGGATTATTCTACACATATATATTTCCTTGCTCTATTAGCTAAGAGGGTCTAGAAGCAAGAACACCCCAGTAGCGATGAGCACACCTAATGCTCAGATCTTGGTTCCTAATACCATTCTCCAGCCTTGAAGAAAGGCTGATTCTAGGGCTGGGGCAGGAAATAGACAAGATGAGCCTGAGGCATCTTGTAGTACCAGAGAGTAAGGAAGTACTAAGAACTAACAACTATCAAACACTGCACCATAAGGGGGATGTCAAAGGCCAAAGGGATCCAGTTGCCAACTGAAAAAGCTTCCAATAGCCAAAGCTGAAACAACTGGAGCCACAAAATAAAGTAATATTGGAGTAAAAGATAAATATCCCAAAGTTCATACTGATATAAATAATTGAATAAATAAACGGGGTGGAGGGGGAGAAAATAGACAAATTTTTCATCAAAATTCCAAACAATACATATAGCTACTCCACCTTAAGGAGGTGGAGCATTAATACCCATTCCTCAAGTGTAAGCATACTACGTGTACATAATGACTTGCTTCCAGAGAAGCGCATGTAAAGGAAGAAAGAGTAACTTACAGTAGAGAACCCGACAAATACTACTTCAGTCAGTTGATCAACGTAAACATCCGTTGTTACCCTTGATATTGTGTGATGAGAATGGCATTTCTCCTCTGTAGTCTCCTCTCCAAAAAAAAAACATTACCCCAGTATGACCATAAGAAAAACATCAGGAAAATCCCAAGTGAGGGACATTTTACAAAATACTTGACTAGTACCAAACTTCTCAAAGTTATCAAAAACAGGGGAAGTCTACGACACTATCATAGCCAAGAGGAGCCTAACAAAATAAGTCTAAATAAATGGAATGTACTAGCCTAAATGGGATCCTAAAACAGAAAAAGAACTATAGGTAGACACTAAGGAAATCTGAATAGTGTCTAATCTTATATAATAAAGAGGCAATATGCAAATTGACCGCCACACCCTTGCACAAGATGGCTGACCCCATGTGGTCACAAGATGCCTAGCAGGGGAGGGCAGTTGTGGGCAATCAGGCCAGTGGGGGAGGGCAGTTAGGGGCAACCAGGCCGGCAGGGGAGGGCAGTTAGAGTCAACCAGGCTGGCAGAGGAGGGCAGTTGGGGGTGACCGGGCGGGCAGGGGAGGGCAGTTGGGGGTAATCGGGCCGGCAGAGGAGCAGTTAAGTGTCTAACAGGCTGGCAGGGGAGTGGTTAGGGGGTGATCAGGCTAGCAGGTAGAAGCGGTTAAGGGCAATCAGGCAGGCAGGCAGGCAGGCGAGTGGTTGGGAGCCAGCAGTCCCAGTTCGTGGGAGAGATGTCCGACTGCCGGTTTAGGCCCGATTCCACAGGGATCGGGCCTAAACCGGCAGTCGGACATCTCCTGAGGGGGCCCAGATTGGAGAGGGTGCAAGCTGGGCTGAGGGACAGCCCCCCCCCCCCGTGCATGAGTTTCGTGCACCGGGCCTCTAGTATCTAGTAATATACATATTCTATAAAATATACAATGTGCCAATAATGGTTCATTATGACAGATGTATCATACTGATGTAAGATATTAATAATACAGGAAACTCAGTGTAAGAGAATTGTACTATTGTTACAATAATCCTTTGTATCTAAAATAAAAAGTTTATTTTTTAAAAATATGATAGAAGAGTAATAGAGATCAAATCAGAACTAGCCCAGTACTCGAAGACCATAAGGCAGCAACGACAGATAAGGATGGTGGCATTAATCCTGTTTCTCCCCTGCAGTTCCACCTGGAAAGCCCTCCTCTTGCCTTCCAGCTGGCAATCCCTACTCTTCCAAGACCTAGCAAAATCACCTCTTCTTGATTGCCACCTTAGACTTTACCACTCCTAACAAATCTGCTTAGTCATCTCTGAGCTCTCAGTACTATATACATGCTAGAGGCCTGGTGCATGAATTTGTGCACCAGTAGGGTCCCTCAGCCTGGCCTGCAGGATCGGGCCAAAACTGGCTCTCCGACATCCCCCAAGGGGTCCCAGATTGCGAGAGGGCGCAGGCCAGGCTGAGGGACCCCACCAAGGCTGGCGGCGGGGGGCAGTTGGGGGCAAGCAAACTGGCGGGGGGTGGGGGAGTTGGGAGTGAGCAGGCCAGCAGGGTGGGGGCAGTTGGGGGCAAGCAGGCTGGCAGGGGGGGCAGTTGGGAGTGAGCAGGCCGGCTGTTGGGGGTGAGCAGGCTGGCAGGCAGAGTGGTTAGGGGCGATCAGGCAGGTGAGCAGTTAGGAGCCAGTGGTCCCAGATTGCAAGAGGGATGTCCAATTGCCCCAAGGAGTCCCAGATTGGAGAGGGTGCAGGCCGGGCTGAATGACCCCCACCCCTGCCCCGTTGCACGAATTTCGTGCAATGGGCCACTAGTTAAAATCTCTCAAGCACTATTTTGCAGATTTAGAAATTATTCCAATATCAGAAACTCATTGCAAATAATGTGCTAAATAATTAATGCAGTCATGGATAAATTAAAAATAAAGACTGGGGAGAAAGATATTCACCAAGTTGTATCCATGCTACTAAAACTTAATTACTTGCATTTTACTTCTCTGGTTGTTCATGAAAATGTTGGGGAAAGCCACCTAAATGCAAATGAACAATAATGTTATTATGCAACAAAATAATTCAGATATAAAAGGTAGTTTGGAACTTATACTTTAAGAACATTAGAGTTTATACAAATTAAACTAAGCCATCATATTAATCACATAGCATAAGCACAGTTAGGTACTTGTAAGCCAAAAAAGGCATTATTCAGTAGCTAAGTCCATAGGTAGACCCATTCAAGTTTCAGGGCTGCTGTTGATTCTTCAGTATTCAATTATTTAATCCTTTTATGTTTTAATCTTTAACCCAACTTATAAAATACGAGCATTTTTATCATAAAAACCAAGTGTCAATTAAATTTTACTCAGTAAAATAATACCACAAAAGAGAAAACATTATTCTTTTATTTCTGTCAAAGTAAAAACATGAGAAAATCCTTTTTTAAAAAGGGTCAGAATATTCCTTAGGTCTTCAAATCAAGTCCATGGAATGTTAAGAAATGGTGAGTGCTTTCTTTCCCCAAAGGGTCACAACATGCTTTCATGTCACAATAACCTAGAGAAGACAACATAGGTGCATGTCCTTCAGCAATATTCGGGCACGCAAGGACCAGAATACAGGCACAAGTATATTCTGGAAATACTTCCTGCTCTAGCAATGAACCCCAGTACCAAATATTTTTGTCTCTTTTCATGGTCCTGTTAATTTTTAAGCCACACATACCACTGTACTTCAATGGTACAATTTTCCTACCTCTGGAATTATATTAATTGGCAGTACAGTTTAAGTAGCTGATGTGGCTGAACTTTATAAATTTTAAAATATATGTAAGAACTAACACTACTGCAAATGTGACTCCAAGGAACCACCATTTCCAAAACATTATGGGCACACATTTACAATGTACCTGTGAGGTTTTGAATTAACTTGCCATTTCTGATCTACCCTGAAGACTATGCTAGAATTGCTAGGTTCATGATTTCTATATCCTAAGTCCATCACAAACCCTACAGTCTGGCTTACTTTAATCGAAATGATTCATCCAAACAGGTAATGGTAGGTTCACAATTCTTTAACCGTAGACTTTTTTTCTACGACCGGAATCATTAAGAATTTCTCTGTTAGAGAAAGCAAACATTTTCACCTTTGGCAGACTGCCAAGATGATAGTTTATTATAGAACTTATGAAACTACAGTAACTTGCAAGTTTTTATTAAAAAGAATCAAAAAAAGAAAAAAAATGAAAGAAATGCAAAGGATAACTTAATACAACCCCATATCCCAGAACTTTCTAGATATTTTTAGTGCAAGAAATGCTGTATCACTGGAGCACTTGAGAATTATCATGAAATCCTAGCCAAAATAAAGTTAATTACCCAGAAGTGGTAATAAGAAAGAGAAACAACCAGAGAGGCACACAGATTGTTTTTTTTTTTTTTAAGGATTTTTATACTATATTAAAAAAACCACAAAATAAAAAAGGGATTAATCAACATTTATCTTAGCAGTCCTTCCAAGAGTCTCTGTACCCAGCCATGCAGACTGGCTGTCGCCTTTTTCTTCTCTGCTCAGCTTGCAGCTTGTAGCCCGTGCTCTAGTTCTTAAAATCAAACTTGTTCTGCCAAATCCAACACCCTGAATTTATCCAAATTGTAGAAACATGCTTTTACCACCCGTCCACCAAAATACCTCCCATTCAGATCAACGACAGCTAAAAAGTAAACAAAAAGACAGTCAGTTAATACAGATTCTTTTAAGACATTACAAGAACATGTTTTAATTATAACAAGATCACAATTTCAACTTTTTTATCTTTATATTTAGTTGTACAACTTACCTTTAATTGCTGATTCAACCCTCTCAAATTCTAAAAATATTCGTACTGCTTCATCATCAGGGGCACCAGGAATCTGGAAAAAAATGAAAGCATAATAGATAAATAGATATTTGAGATATCACTAAATATGAGTTTTCTTCCATTAATGATTTCTGTCAGAATAGGTGTGTCAATTATCATCATATATGAATAAGAAGTAGTCAAATACCAAGAAAACAACTACAAATTAACATTAAAAATTTGTTGAAGATCTGTTTATGACAGGCACAGTGTTAGGTGCTGGGAATACACAGCTAAGTAGAGCAGTCTGATCTTGTAAAGGTCCTATGCCAGCTGACATGTAAACTAATAATTATATGGTCAAAAATGGCAGTATGATATCGAAAGGAAGCAAAAGTGAGAGCAGAAATTTAAGAAAAAAAAGACTTGTATTCTAACTGCCTCTCATTATAGGTTAAATTCCTTTGTCACACTCTCTACGCCTTGCATATGGTCCCATTCCACCTATGTAAACATGTCTCCTGCTAATCCACCTATGTAAACATGTCTCCTGCCAACCATTCCATTTTGTAGCCCTCATCAGTATCCCAGAAGCTGTGACCCTAATCTGAGTATCTTTTCCACCTATCCAAATCCTACCCATTCATTTCAAAGCTCTGCTGGCATCTGATATTGTCACAAAACCTTCTCTTGTTGTTGTTTTTTTATCTAAATCCTTTTCTCAACTCCAGTACTTATAGTCAATAACTACTGAATCTAGCAACAAAATATTGTCTATTTTTATATGTGTTTGTTTTGTTTCAACTGAACATATCACTGAGAGCACAGAACATCCCCAATGCTCTCAATACAGTATTGGATATATGATAGGCACTAAATATATACTTGTCAAATGAATGAAACCAAAGGCATGTCCAAGTAACTAAACTATTGAGCATACTATAATCAAAGTCTTTAATCAGCAAACTAAACCTCAATCATAAAATGAAATGTTTATTTCTTCTCCAAATAAAATTTGAAGTCCTTCTTGTCTTTATGTTTAAAATTTTTATAATTAAGTAAAAGAAGTATAACCAACACCTGTCACCTCCTGTAGTAAGATAATATGTTATTTAAGCAGAGCACACATCTCTATTTGTAGAAAATGTTTTGTAACCTGTCAATCACAACAGTTTACAAACATCTAAACAAAACTCTCTTACTTCAAATATCACACATTTTCCAACTTTGCCATATTTTTCACACTCTTCCTTGGTTTCAACTTCCAAGTCTTCATCTACCTCTCCTGCACCAACCATGTTCTATAAACAAAAATAAAAAAATTCAAGTATCAAGTGTAATTTATTAATATATAAATAAGATGTATAAATAACTTTATGGTAGTAAATTCTCTCCATCTCAAATAACACAATGAAAATTTTCATCCCTGTAGTCCCCCAAAATTATTTCTTTAAAAAACAAAAATATACACTAAGCTCCATAGACTTACAAGAGCAATTATGCAACCATCAAAATACATAAACTAAGATAAACATCTAATAATTTCAAATATTTTAAAGCAATCACTATTGTCTTAAATATTATCTTTAGCAAAGAAACGTTAGTAAAAAATTCTACTAGTCATATATGGAGTCTATCCAAAAGTACCATTTGCAAAAGTATTCTTTTCAGTTTTCTTTATCTATTATGGTATCAGTGAAAAGCATACAGGGATAGGTTAGGGTGGAGGAACACATAAATCAAGGTGGGCAGACAGGTTGCTTCGTTCTGCTTCTTACCCTTAGTAGGACCACTTTAGTAGGACATTTAAGTATTTCAGTTAATGGATTTGAATCTGACTTCTTGGCTGCATCTGTAGGAAAACAATGAGATATAGATAGTTATAGCATTGAGTTCAAGTTACAATTAATAATTTATTTTTAATAGCAACCCTCTTATGTCCTGGAGTCATCTATAATCATCTGTGGCTGAGAAAAAATATAGCCCTATCTGTAATGGAAGCATATGCTTTGCTTTGGTATAGGTTTTTACTATAGCTTCTGGAAATTTTTGGCTTCCCTGATTACCTATAATTTTTGCTTAGTTCACTTCCTCAGGGGTTGACAGAACACATCAATCCCAACCTTTATAGGTGAGAGTCTTGGCTTGGGAAGTGGTCAAAGGTCACTAGTCCAATATAATAAGTAGTTAATTAGCCAGCTACTGGCTGACTAATTGCAGATATTCCCACAAATCAGGGTGGCTCTAGGCTGACTGGCTACTTACTAAAGCTGTGTATTGAGAAAACAAAAATAAAACACCAATTAGGCATAATCTACCAATAAGAACCCTTACAAATTGCAATATAGCAGATATAATCACTAATGTCCTGTATATGGCTCTGTCTTTCATGCTATAAACATATAACCATGGCCCTAGGCCAGTGGTTGGCAAACCGCGGCTCACGAGCCACATGCGGCTCTTTGGCCCCTTGAGTGTGGCTCTTTTGAAGAAGTGGCGTTAGAAGAAGTTTAAGTTTAAAAAATTTAGCTCTCAAAAGAAATTTCAGTCATTGTACTGTTGATATTTGACTTTGTTGACTAATGAGTTTGCCGACCACTGCCCTAGGCGGTTTGGCTCAGTAGATGGAGTGTCAGCCTGGGGACTGAAGGATCCTGAGTTCGATTCCAGTTAAGAGTACATGCCCGGGTTGTGGACTCAATCCCCATAGGGGGGCATGCAGGAGGCAGCCAATCAATGATTCTCTCTCATCAATGATTTTTCTATCTCTCCCCCCTCCCTTCATCTCTGAAATCAATAAAAATATATTTAAAAACATAACTATGATATTATCAATTTAACAAGATTCTTTGCCTAGTAGAAGTAGCCACGAACTTATTTTCTTGAGTACTGTTCATTTTCTGTCGAAGTCATTATCTTTTCTCCTATGGGCCTTCCTATCTCTACATCTATTCTGAACAAATAAAGATGATGAACCACAACACAGAATTGGAATGCATCAGGAATTCCATTATTCTATTCAAAAGGGCCAGTCCTCTGCCTCTAGACTGCATCTCTCACTGCTTCTGGGGAGGACCCACCTTTCTCTGTGACTTCGCCCACAATGATCTTGCCTCCTCGCTTGCTCGTCTTCTCCACTGACAATGCCGTGCTCAGCCCTTGCTCATGCTTACCAAGACCTTGGCCTTCCCGAAAGCCATACTTCTGCATGATTTTATGTGCTACAGTGCCACTGGGAGGAAGAAAAGAGTAAGGTCCTTTACACTGAAGGTCATCAGTTATAGCATAAATTGAATTTTATATCATAACACTTTCCTTCCGAAAAGGAGAATAGAAATTCTACAAGGGCTTTGATGAGGTCACACATAATTAACAACAGGCCATGAGACAAAGTTGTGGGGATGTTCAGAAAGAAAGATATATAAAAAATACTGGACATCCTGAGATTATCTTTAAGGTAAGGGAAATATTAGTTTCTCTAACGAAATTTCCCCAGTACCTCTGTTACAAAACATTAGCGTTCCTATGTGTTCCAGTACCTGCACTGCTATAGAAATACTTTTTTCAATCATAGTTTGCATTTAATATTATTTTGTATCAGTTTCAGGCATACGACACACATTGGTTAGACAATCATGTACTTTACAAAGTGGTTCCCCAGAAATTTTCAGTACCCACCTGGCACCACACATTATTATTACAATATTATTGACTGTATTTCCCATGCTGTATTTTATAGCCCCATAACTATTTTGTAACTACCAATCTGTACTTCTCAATTCCTTTACCTTTTCCACCTGGCCCCTTCACTATCTTCTCTCTGGCAACTATCAGTTTCTTCTCCATATCTATGAGTCTGTTTGTTTTGTTTGTTTATATTTATACTGTTCTTCAGATTTCATTCATTGATGTATGTCTTATGACCAGTTTACTTTTAAAATGTGCCTGTCAGGGGAGAAACCAAGATGGCGGCATAGGTAAGCACCTAAACTGCTGCCTCGCACAACAATTTCAAAACTACAACTAAAAGACAGAACGGACACCATCCAGAACCATAGGAAAGCTGGCTAAGTGGAAATTCTACAACTAGAAGGAAAGAGAAAAGCTCATGGAGAATTGGAGGAATGGCAAAGGGTTGAGGTAAGGCAAAGGGTCTTTGTGCGCGCAGAGAGGAAGGGCGGCTGAGAGCCTGGCTGACTTTCTCTGGCGGGAGGGGGAAGGAAGCCCCCGACTGCACTGAAACCCAGTTCCGACTGCACTGAACCCCAGCTCCGGGCGAAACCCCGTGGATCCAGGCTCATACAGGGGGAGTCTGGACTGTCAGGTAGAGAGAAAAAGCACTCGGAGACTTGGAGATCCAGGGGGAGCTGCGGCGGGCAGGGATCTGGAGGTGCATGCGCTCCAGTGAGCACAAAGACTGCGGAGGTTGCCATAGGCTTTCCCTAGCAGAAGGGAGTCAGAAGCTCCTGAATGCACTGAACCCCAGTTCTGACTGCACTGAACCCCAGTTCCAGGCGAGCCCCTGGGGACCCACGCTCTTGCGGGGGGAATCTGGACTCTCGGGCTGAGGCTGGGGAGGCAGGGAAGCCAGAGGTCTGGAGGCACGTGTGCGTGCGCAAGGGCGGGGCTAACGGGAAGCCAAGACTGTCTGCTCCGCCCTGAGACTCCGCCCCATCCTAGCTGAACACAGAGGCTTTTGCAATTTGACAAGTCTAATCCTATAAGGCTGTCTCCAGCACCGAACTTCTCCCAGCGTAGACACAGCTGATCCTCACAGCCAACTGGCCTGGAGGTCAATTCCTCCCAGTGATACCAACAAAATTCAAGACTTAACTACAACAAGGCTGTACACACAGTCCACAAAGGGGTGCACCAAGAGTGTCCACTTCAGGTAACAGGGAGGCCGACCCACTGGGCCATATAGGAAACCTAGCACACAAAGCTACCCTACCAACTCAGGGAAGCAGTGAAAATGCGGTGACAAAGAAACATATCACAAACGAAAGAAATGGAGGAAAACAAACGACTGTATATAGAATTCAAAACCATGGTTACAAGGCTTTTCAAGAGTATCCTAGAAAAGGCCGATAAATATAACAAGACCCTCAAAGATATGAAAAAGTACCAACTAGAAATTAAACATACACTGCCTGAAATAAAAAATATTATACAGAGACCCAACAACAGACTAGAGGAATGCAAGAATCAAGTCAAAGAATTGAAATACAAAGAAGCAAAAAACACTCAACTGAATCCAAAAAGTTGAAGACAGTGTAAGAAGCCTCTGGGACAACTTCAAGTGTACCAACATCAGAATTATGGGGGTGCCAGAAGAAGAGAGAGAGCAAGATACTGAAAACCTATTTGAAGAAATAATAACTGAAAACTTCCCCCACCTGGTGAAAGAAAAAGACTTACAAGTCCAGGAAGCGCACAGAACCCCAAACAAAAGGAATCCAAAGAGGACCACACCAAGGCACATCATAATTAAAATGCCAAGAGCAAAAGACAAAGAGAGAATATTAAAAGCAGCAAGAGAAAAACAGTTAATTACCTACAAGGGAGCACCCATACGATTGTCAGCTGATTTCTCAACAGAAACTATGCAGGCCAGACGGAGTGGCAAGAAATATCCAAAGTGATGAATAACAAGAACCTACAACCAAGATTACTCTACCCAGCAAAGCTATCATTCAGAATTGAAGGTCAGATAAAGAGCTTCACAGATAAGAAAAAGCTAAAGGAGTTCATCACTGCCAAACCAGTATTATATGAAATGCTGAAAGGTATTCTTTAAGAAGAGGAAGAAGAAAAAAGTAAAGATAAAAATTATGAACAACAAATACATATCTATCAACAAATGAACCTAAAAATTAAGTGAATTAAAAACCTGTGGAACAGAATAAACTGGTGAATATAATAGATTCAGGGGCATAGAAAGGGAGTGGACTGATAATTCTCAGGGGGAAAGGGGTATGGGGGGGTGCAGGAAGAGACTAGACAAAAATCGTACACCTATGGATGAGGACAGTGGAGGGGAGGTAAGGGCAGAAGGTGGGGTGGGAACCGGGTGGAGGGGAGCTATGGGGGGGAAAAAGGAGAAACAATTGTAATAATCTGAAGATTTATTAAATTAAAAAAAATTTTTTAAATGCAATTTTGTGATGACAGTAATATTTCACAATGGAAATAAATAAATAAATGAAATGTGCCTGTCAAGGAAGCACAGAGAATCCCAAACAAGGTGAACCCAAAAAGGCCCACACTAAGGAACATTATAATTAAAATGCCAAAGATTAAAGACCAAGAGAGAATCTCTAAAAGCAGCAAGAGGAAAGCATTTATCTACAAAGGAGCTCCTACAAGACTGTCAGCTGATATCTCAACAGAAACTTTGCAGGTCAGAAAGGATTGGTAAGAACTATTCAAAGTGATGAAAAGCAAGTATCTACAACCAAGATTACTCTACCCAACAAAGCTATCACTTAGAATTGAAGGACAGATAAAGAGCTGCCCAGACAAGAAAAAGCTAAATGAGTTCATCACCACCAAACCAGTATTACAAGAAACATTAAAGGCTCTTCTTTCAGAAGAGGAAGAAAAATAAAAAATATGAATAATAAAAGGGCAGTAAGTAAATATCTATCAATGATTAGCTTAAATGATAAAATCTTGCAATCTACAACAACATGGATGGACATACAGGGCATTGTGCTGAGTGAAAAAAATCAGACAGAGGAAGACAAATACCATATGATGATTTCCTTTACCGGTATATGTGGAATCTAAAGAACAAAATAAATAAGCAGAACAGACATACATATATAGAGAGAGGGAACTTTTTGCCAGATGGGAAGAGATTTGGGGGGATGGGTGAAAAAGGTAAAGAAATTAAGAAGCACAAAATGGTAGTTACACAATAGTCATGGAGATGTAGAGTATAGCATAAGGAATAGTCAATAATATCGCAATAACTATGGTGTCAGATGGGTACTAGATTTTTTTGGGTTATCACTCAGTAATACATGTCTAATCACTTGGGTGTACACCTGAAACTAATATAATATTGTATGTCAACTGCAATAGAAAAATAAAAATTATTTAAAGCCATTAAAATAAAAATTTTAAAATGTGCCCGTCAAAAAAGTAGTTTCATGATGAAAATTACTGCATTTTTCTAAATAGAGTTTACAATAACAGATTTTATAGAGATCCTAGAGATCATCTACTTAATCGATGGGAAAATAAACTGAAGCCCAGATTAGTCAACTAGACTAGCTTAAAGCTGATTAGGAAAAAAAAAAAAAAAAAACATAATAATTAGAAATTATTTCTATAGGTATTAATGGTAAAATTGAAATTGGGACCCACAACTCGTAGTTCTCAGTCCACTGCTCTTTCTCTAATACCGTAACTTTCAAACTGCACTTGGAGATGCCTCACAAGTCTCAAGAGTGTCCCCAGTGACCATTGCTACTCAAGGCTTGAACCACAAAACCTTGCTTCAACTAGAATTACACCTACATTACTTCATGTTTATGTAATTTCCTTTAAAATTTCATTTGAAACTGTTCTAGGGCTAAAAAGAAAAGGCTGAAACTGCTGAATTGTACTACACTGCATCTTTCTTAGGCATAAGTTAAAGATTGAATTCCTGTTTAAAAGGGGATTCAGTAAGATATTTACTTACTGCAATTTTTATCATCAGCAGAAAACAACAAGTTTCATGTCTATCCACCTTCCAGCATACATTCTAGGGCAGCCCAATGTACCTATTTTACAATGATGGGGACTGACCAATAGGGTAGCTGTTAGCCTTGTGTGGTTATTGAGCACTTGAGATGAGATCAGTGATTGAGGAACTACATTTTAAATTGTATTCATTTTAAATTAATAGCCACTCGTGGCTAGTAGTTACCATAGAGAATACAAGTCTGGGAAATGTATACCAAGGTCAGAAACTCAACATCCTCTCGCAATGTGGGAACCCCAGCCATCTACTCCAACTCTTGACTAGTCATCTCTCAAGGGCTCTAAGAATCAAAGTATATGCACATAGGCGAGGGCAAATCAGTGTGATTACTATGGTCACAACATTTCTATCATAGGCAGTGTCCTTCTAAAGAACACAGAACAAAGGCCTTAGTATAAATCAGTTTCATTTGATAGTCTCTCATTGCACGAAAGAAACAAAGTAAACATAAAACATTGTTTTAACCAAAATGCACAGCAAATCCAGTGGGGATTTTAAACTCCACAAGCCACACCTGAAAGTCAACCTTAAAATTGATTTTTACATGCACGCAAACACTCTAATTATAGTTTGAATGACTTAAGTTTTTAGAGCAAAGGTACAGAACCATGACCTTAAAGCAAATGGCCCATTTTATAAAAAAATAAAAATGTCATTCACCCTCTGGAAATAGTATAAGTCCGGTGTAATTCATAAGCCACATTTTACTTGCAAATGTTTTGAAAATAAATGTAAATAATTATGAGAAACTGTTCCTACCTAGATAATACAATGTTCAGCAATGAAATAATCTGAAACTTACATCAGAAGGCTTTGTTTTGTACAGAATATGATAGCATTGTGCTGCAATACCCTCCATGTGACCCGTATTCTCAAGAATGACACTGTGTAACTGAACACACCAAGCATCTTCCTACAACTAGAGAACGCCCTCACTTTCAAATAAACTGCATCTACTGAAAGGGCTGCCAACCCTTCACAATGAGTCTCGTCCTTCTTACACCTGCCACGACGACAGCACTGGAACCATTACCCCATGTTGGCGAGGAAGGAGTTGCCAGGGCCTGTCGGAGATCTGGGTCTGTCCTGTTCCTCATACACAGGGGGAGGAATGGCAGCTTTAGAAGACTGTGAGCGAGGTCTTGAATCCTCTTCATAAGGAAATTCTCGGGGTACTATCGGATAAAAATAAAATAGGTTTACCAAAATACTATAAAAAAATTCCAAGCTGCACTTGTATAAATCAGTTATTTTGAACTAATTTAACTGACATTTTTAGTTTACTATAAGGAGAAAAAACAAAATCATTTTACAGCCTCTACATGACTTTTTTAAATTAGAGGTACAGTACTGTTTTTTTAATTTTAGCTTTGTTCCAGCTACTATCTCAAATGTCCTTTTTATACCTTACTGAAATGTTATCCTCTAACAGTGCTCTAAATGACAATTTTTATCTGAATGCTTAAGAGTTTTGTATGTTCCAGATAGATCCAAATGAAATCTCTTTTGATTCCCATAGCATCTTTTATAACTGTCTTTGGACTCGAATCTATTTCATTAGCCTAGCATAAAATAAAGGTCACTGAGGTTATGGACCATGTACCAGAGGAGTGATTTTCAAATCTAGCTACAGCAATGATTTTCAACAAGGAAGCTTAAAAAAAAAAAAAAAAAAAAAAAAAAAAGGTCTGGTTTCAATTGGGTTTATGGTTTGCTAGGTGTTTTTACACAAAAAGACATTCAACAGACTTTTTAAATTATCTTCTTTAAAAAGAAAACAAATAGTGCAACAGGTATTAAAAAGCATTAGGGATGTTTATATTTTCTTGGGATAGTTTAGATATGGTCCAACCCAGAGGATAGGAAAATGACCTAGATGATATATCAAAGTTCAATTCCTAGAACAGATCACTGGGAGAAGAAACAGTGTGTGGGGTGTTCTGGCAATGTAAGTGAAAGCACAAAACCTGTGAGATGAAATCAAAACTAATGGCAGAAAATCTAATCAGGAAGGTACTGCCATCTAGTGGAAGGTCATGAACTTAACAGCCTCTAAAACACAGAGGACACCAATTGTAACTGAGGGAGGAGCTATTATTGTTTTAGCCTAACTCCAAATATGAAATGTTGGAGAAGACAAAATGAATTTTGAAACAACAACAGTAGCCCTAACCGGTTTGGCTCAGTAGATAAAGTGTCGGCCTGCAGATTCAAGGGTCCCAGGTTTGATTCCGGTCAAGGGCATGTACCTTGGTTGCGGGCACACCCCTGGTATGGCGTGTGCAAGAGGCAGCTGATTGATGTTTCTCTCTCATCGATGTTTCTAACTCTCTCTCCCTCTCCCTTCCTCTCTGTAAAAAAATCAATAAAATATATTTAAACAACAACAGTAGGACAAAAAGAGATAAACCAAAGAACTTACATACTTATATACATAGCTCATGGACACAGGCAATAGGGTAGTAAAAACCTGGGGGGGGAGTAGAGGGGATAGGGGCTGGGAGGAGGGGATATAGGGGAGGAGGGATGGGAGACATCTGTAATACTATCAACAAGTAAAAAATATATTAAAACAACAAAAAAGCACACCACTGTATAAAAATCCAAGTCTCAGAGCCTGGCATTAAAACTTCTAAAGTACAAGGAATGAAAGGGAACAGCAGTCTCAAGGACCCACACTGGGCCTCAGGGTTCAGGCCAGAGTACAGGCTTTGGGGCAATTTCCCTTTATATTCGGGAAACCTGGCTGATAGAAGCTAAGATTGGCCATAGCTGGGTTAAAGATTTGTATCAAAATAAAAGAAGGGGAGACATATACATACACTCTTTGTCTTTCTCTACAAGAGAAGTGGGTGGTGCGATGGCAGCTCCGCCCATACCTGCAAAAATATAAAAATTCCACTGATTAAAGGAACATTTCAGATGCCAGACTCTCAAGGACTATGATATATACCATTTGTTACCAGGGCTGACTAGCAGACCTTGAGCGACGGGTAAATGATTACTGTGACACATGTTTCTGTGAAAGAGAGGGCTAAGGGACTGCTTGGCTTGAGAAACCAAACAGCCCTGTTTACCTGCCTCCTTAGGCTTTTATTGTAGCAACAGCTTGAACTAAAATTAACGTCTAGATACTATCAGCTGGGTGAGCATCCTTGAGATATTAGCAGGGTATCCTTTCTAGATACTATTAGCAGGATATCCTTGAGATATCAGTAGGGTATCCTTTCTCAGTATCCTTGAGAAAACGCATCTGCAGTGTCCTTTAAGCAAGGATGTCTAAAGACTAAACATAAAGATTCCAGTAAAACACCTGGGGGCTCAGACTTGTTTGGAAAAGTCAAGGAAGGGTTTGCCACCTTTGGCAAGGTCCCCCTAGAGGACCCTGACCTTTCGGAGATTCTTCCTTATAGACTTTTCAACCAAGTCCCATATTTCCCCATAATTTGTCATATCCCACAAGGAAGGAAGGGAGGAAGAAAGGAGGGAGGAAGTAGGAGGGAGGGGGAGAAGGAAAGGGAAAGGAGAGAGAAGGAAAGGGGGAGGGGGAGGAGAGGGGAGAATGGAGGGAGAAAAGGAGGGAGGAAGATAGAACTGCTACTCCCTCCAGCTAATATCTAAAGAACTTAATATCTGAATCTAGGATTAAAAATGTACAAAACGAAAAAGCCAAACACAATTATTTTTTTCATAGCATTCAAGAGCCCTAGAATATGTACTAATAAAAGGGTAATATGCTAATTAGACCGAGACCTTCCAGACAAAGCCATGGTGGCAGGGCCAAGGCAGAGGTGGTTAGGGGCAATCAGGCCAAGAGGGGAGGGCAGTTGGGAGTGAACAGGCCGGCAGTGGGAGATAGTTGGGGGCAATCAGGCCAGCAGGGGGGGGCAAATGGGGGCGAGCAGGCTGGTGAGGGGGGGGAAGGCAGTTGGGGGCAAGCAGGCCAGCAGGGGGGCAGTAGGGGGGGAGCAGGCTGGCAGGGGGTGGCAGTTGGGGGTGATCAGGCCAGCAAGGGGGTACAGTTGGGGGCGAGCAGGATGGCAGGCAGGTGAGCAGTTAGGAGCCAGCGGTCCCAGATTGTGAGAGGGATGTCTGAGATTGGAGAGGGTGCAGGCTGGGCTGAGGGACGCCCCCCGCCCCCGTGCACAAATTTCGTGCACCGGGACACTAGTGTAGTTAATAAATGAATTTTAAGATAAGAGAACATAACCCAGAGAATTAGAGGTTACTTAAAAAATAGTAACATAGCCTTGCCAGTGTGGCTCAGTGATTAAGCTTCAACCTATGAACCAGGGGGTCAGGGTTTGATTCCTGGTCAGGGCACATGCCCAAGCTGCAGGCTCGATCCTCAATGGGGGGTGTGCAGGGTGCAGCCCCACAACGATTCTCTCTCATCATTGATGTTTCTCTCTCCCTCTCTCCCTCTCCCTTCCTCTCTGAAATCAATAAAAATGTATTGAAAAAACAACAACAGTAAGTCCTAGCTTGTTTGGCTCAGTGAATATAGCATTGGCCTATGGACCAAAAGTGCCCCAAGTTTGATTCTGGTCAAGGGCCCAAGCATGTATCTTGGTTACAGGCTCCTCCTCAACCCGGGCCCTGGTTGGGACACATGCAGGAGGCAACCAATTGATGTGTTTCTCTCACATAGATATTTCTCTCTGCCTTTCCGTCTCTCTTCCATTCTGTCTAAAAATCAATGGAAGAATATCCTTGGGTGAGGATTAAAAAACAAACAAAAAAATCACACAAAACCAATGGTCACAAGATTCTCTGTTAATCCTCGTCTGAGGATATTTTTCCCATTGATTTTTTCAGAGAGAGTGGAAGGAGACAAGGGGGAGAGGGAGACACACACACACACACCCCAGCTGGTTACTTCCTGCACATGCTCCAACTGGAGCCAGGGACATGTGCCCTTGACCAGGAATCGAACCTGCGATCCTTTAGTTCTCAAGCTGACACTACTAAGCCATACTGCCCATGCTGGTCACCAAACTTTTTCATATACATTATCTCATTTAGACTTAATAACCTTTGAATTAGGTATAACTGTGTCCATTTTTCTTTCATAGGAGAAAATGATCAAAGGAGAATTAGTGGGCAGCAATAGCTCCCAGTGATTCCAAGCTTTCTCCCACAACACACTCCTGGAACTAAACACCTATTTGGAAATGTAGGTACTTTTGGTTTCTATAGAATCTGTTTTGTGTTGTCACCATTCCTGCTCATGTTTCCTGGACAGAGAATGGTGGACACAAACAAACAAACCAAAATAATTCCATTTGCTAGCTGACAAGAATGGAGAATATAAGGAATTTTTCATTAGGTATAAGCCTTAACATATCTTACCTAATAATAGACAAACATGTAAATTGACCATACCTCTGCTATGCCCACAGCCAATCACCAGTGAGTATGCAAATTAACCCAACAAAGATGGTGGGTTAATTTGCATATGCAGGCACAGAGTGGCCTGGTGGGGCAGGAAGCCTGCTATGGGGCAGGGGGTGCAGAGGGAGCTACAGGAGCCGTGATCCAGCCGGGAGCGGGGACTTGGCGGCTCCTGGGTGGCCGGGAATGAAGCCAGGGGAAGGAAGCCTATTCTTGCACGAATATGGTATTATAACTTAATCACCAATGCAATAGTCCAAAAAATAAGGTGTAAACAAACAAACAAACAAAAATTGATTACAAAACCAGTGCTGCAACAACGTGAAATGTTTCACAGAAGAAATTCCTCCTAAGCCAGCATACATGCATCATGATTAACAGGCCTGGACTAGACAAAATACTTAAGGAGAAATAGTAATAAAATTTCTTTTGAAATACTTTTTTTTAAATCTTGCCAAGTGATTACTGATTGATTCTGAGATTAGCTCTAAATGAGTTCAGTATGAAAAATTCAGGATGATTACTAAACATTTGCTACTAATCAGGTTAAAATATAAACATCACCTGTTACCAGTAATACACATAATGAACATAATTCCATCAATTCCCTACTATTCAATATTAGCTTCTGCTAATGTTCAAGAAATTAAACAGCCTTCACAGAAAAGGCATACCTCCTTACAAAAAGGGCAGCCTATCTATAAGCTGAAAAGATGAGACCAATAAGTATTCAACCTATATGCTGGATTCTAAAAACGTTAATAAAAAACAAACATTTCTTAATTGAGATAGCAGATATGAAATGCTTAACATAATACCCGACACAGAGCACACTCAAATGTTAACTTCACTCCCATTATAAAAACAATGTAGTGCCTGATAATATTTAGCATGTACTAAGTATTATTTTTTTTTGTTGAGGCATAATTGAAAAATAATAATAATTTCAGGTATACAAGATAATGATTCAATGTTTATATATATTGCAGAATGATTACCACAATAAGTCTAATTAACATTTGTCATCATACATAATTACAATTTTTTTTCTTGTGATGAGGACTTTTAAGGTCCACTCTCTTACAACTTTCAAATATGCAATACAATATAGTTAACTATAGTCACCATGCTATGCATTACACCCCCATGACTTATTTATATCTGGAAGCTTGTACTTTCTGAATCCTTCACCCATTTCTCTCATCCCCCACCAATCTGTTGTCTGTATCCATGAGCTTGTTTTTCTTTTGTGTTGTGTAGTAGGTATTCTATAAATACATTTAATTCATATATGCATTGAAAGATTAAGAATTCTAAATTACTATAGATTCATTCCTTTCCAACCCAGTTAGTATTTTAAAATTTAAACCCTAAAACTTGGCTATACACTTGGACAGACCAGGCTTGCCAAACTGCTGATCCTAAAATAGAGATCACGTATGTGGAAATATACTCCAGCTTCATGACAACAGAATTCTTAGGTCTTATGTTAAAGGTGATTACATTATAATGAGGTTTTCAGGTAGATGAAGATTTCGGACAAGATGAACAGTGGACCTATTCTATATAATTCTATATAATAAAAGGCTAATATACAAATTGTCCCCTCTACAGGGAGTTCGACCAGGGGGTGGGCCAGCCAGCCAAATGCCTACAGCCCCTCCCCCCCGGTCAGCCCGATAGGCCCTGGCAGCCAGATCCCACCCATGCACAAATTCGTGCATTGGGCCTCTAGTATTATATAAAGTGCTTCTTCCCTATGTGCCTCAGATTTCCCATCCTTAAAATGGGGATAAATCTCAGAGCCCACTCCAAGTTGTCATGTAGCATCAAGGAGATAATGTATGAGAGGGCTTAGAATAGAGACTGGGATCTAGTAGACAAGTAGAAGATTTAAATTTCTCACTTAATCCTCAATCTATCAACCAAATTGGTCAATTAAATCAAGGAAAGACCAGCAATCAAAACATGATGAAGCTAAAATAAGAAGCATTCCATTCTCCCAAGAACAAACACTGCTTAACTGTCCAGTAATCACTAAGGATTTAGTCTTAACTCAACTACAATTCAGCTTGTAAAATTTTAGAACTATAAGGGGCCTTATTAACTAATTCAAATTCTCTATCTTCCTGCTCTTCAGATGACACTGAAAGAAACCTACGTCCAGGGAAGCGAAGTGAAATCCTCAGATTCATGCATGTCAGTGACAAATGTTCTGGAAACAAATGCTCTAACTCTCCTTTCAATGCTTAACAGCAATGAAGCTGGACACAGAGAATAGGTCAGTGTGACTATGCTACAGGTAAAGAAAAGTATGTGTATATATTTCAAGGTATGCTCAAAGTATCTACTTAATAACTATTAGAAAGTGGGTGGGAAACTCAAAAGAGAATATATGTATAAACGCAATATAAATTAAGACTGTATGCAAATGCGGATTGCTGGAATTCCAGGGAGAAAATGACCTAAATCAATGTTAACTGAACTATATGAAATTGAATATGAAAAGCAAATAGTGGAATTGCACCATATTTATGTTCATGCCTTACTTCTTTTTCTCCTTTCTCGCTCATAATCTTCATCTTCATCAGAATCTGGATCTGGTCGCCTTGAAAACCCACTGGCTTCATGTCTGTCTTTACGCCTCCTGTGATAATAAAAGAACCCATATTCATTACAGATGAGCCAATTTAGAGATGTGAACTCAAGGACATCACCTTGACTTTATCTTGGCTAGAAAATACACAAATCCTCTCTTTCACACTAAACTATTAATGGAAGGAGGGGTGTGTGCAAAAACAACTGACTGAAGACCAAAGTAGCACAAGTATGACAAGTGAGAAAAACCAGAAGATGAACTGAACACATTTAATGGGTATATAAGTAGCAAGACAAAAGTTTACTTGGTATTTGCCTCTTTCAATTTTAAAGCATATCAACATACGTAATAGTTTAACAATTCGAATTCTCTAGAACAATTTTCAACCAGTGTGTGAGGAGCACACTGGTATACCACAAGAATTTTTAAAACATGCAATACCTGACTATTTAGTCAAGGGCACTAACCTCTTTCCCCTTAGACTGTCAAAAAAAAAAAAAAAGATAACACAATAGTCTGGTGTGAGTGAATCAAAATTATACCTATTGTTTTTTGCCAGATCATATTTTGTCAAATTATTTTTTTTTTTGGTGTGCCACAAAATTTTAGTAATTTATGTGTGCCATGAAATGAAAAGGGTTGAAAATGGCTGTTCGAGAACATGCCTTCAATACATGAAATGATTCAATAAATAATGAAAAATACTGTATTACTATTTTATAAACTTTTTTTCCCTCACACAACGACATGTTCATTGATATTTAGAGGGAGGACAGGATGGATGGAGCAACAGAGGGAGGGAGGGAGAATGACAGAAAGAGAAAGAGAGAGCAAAACATCCATCTGTTGCCTCCTGTACACGCCTCAACCAGGAATCGAATCCACAACCTTTCTGTGTACAGGACGATGCTCCAACTGAGTCACACAGGCCAGGGCATATTTTTATGAACTACTTAACAATTAATATGCAATATTTTACAAAGAAGAAATGCAAACACATTTTTATTGCCCATATTTTTATTTATCTATTTTTAAACTTTATTGATTTCAGAGAGGAAGGAAGAGGGAGAGAGCAATAGAAACACCAATTATGAGAGAGAATCATTGATTGGCTGACTCCCTCATGCCCCACACTGGGGATCGAGCCTGCAACCCGGGCATGTGCTCTGACTGAGAATCAAACCATGACCTCCAAGTTCATAGGTCAATGCTCAACAACTAAGCCACACCAACTGGGCCTTATAGCCCATGTATATAAAAAAAAAAAAAACATAAATAAAAGATGCATGTGTTGCCCTAGTTGGTTTGGCTCAGTCAGTAAGAGTGTTGGCCTGCAAACTGAAAGGTCCCAAGTTCGATTCTGGTCAAGGGGACATGCGGGACAGTGGCCCGATCCCCAGTAGGGGGCATGCAGGAGGTAGCCAATCAATGATTCTCTATCACTGATGTTTCTATCTCTCCCTTCCTCTCTGAAACCAATAAAAATGTACATATATATTTTTTAAAAGATGCATGTTTTAAAAAAATTCCTTCTGGCACAAAAATAGTTAAAAAGATAATTTAAGTATTTTATTTTTAGTTTGTGATTTTTTTTTCATATTTGTATATCAGCTTATTTTTTAATGTTTTCATTGATTTTTTTTTTTTTTAAGAGAGAAAGGAAGGAAGGAAGGGAGAGGGAGAGAAACATCAATGTGAGAGAGAAATATCAACCAGTTGCTTCCCATACACACCTGGCCTAGGAACCAAACCCCAAACCAGGGCATATGCCCTGACTAGGAATTGAATCAGTGACCTTGTGGTACATAGGAAGATGCTCAACCAATTTAGCCACACTTGCCAGGGCCAATTTAAGTATTTTGCATAGTTGCCTATTGAAGAGTCATAGCAAAGAAAAGAAACTACTGTTCAACATCAGGTTAAAGTTGTTCTAAGGCAGTGGTCAGAAAACTGCGGCTCCGAGCCACATGCGGCTCACAAGCCGCGGTTTGCCGCTCTGTTGACTATTGAGTTTGCCGACCACTGCCCCTATTCGATAGGGGCTTAATCACAAGGAACAACAACAGCCTGTAATTATTGGAATCAAGAATCTAGATCAGTGGTCGGCAAACTCATTTAGTCAACAGAGCCGCAGTTTGCCGAACACTGTTCTAAGGTACTTTTCTAACAACTCTCCCAAAATATATACTTTAAGTTTTCTGCATCTATACATGAAATTTGCTCTAGACCAGTGGTCGGCAAACTTATTAATCAATAGAGCCAAATATCAACAATACAACGATTGAAATTTCTTTTGAGAGCCAAATTTTTTAAACTTAAACCTCTTCTAACACCACTTCTTCAAAACAGACTCGCCCAAGCCGTGGTATTTTGTGGAAGAGCCACACTCAATGGGCCAAAGAGCGCATGTGGCTTGCGAGCCACAGTTTACCGACCACTGCTCTAGACTATGTTTTTTGTTTTAATGCTGGGATGTTAAAAAACTAACTTCATAAAAACTAACTTCAGCCTTACAGACAGAATGTTCATTCATTAACATTCTAATATTTCAAATGTAAAATAGCCCCGAATCCAAAGAAGCCTTACTTTTCTCTCTCTTCTATTTCTTTTTGTCTTTCCAGCTCCCGCTGTCTCTGTCGTTCTTCTCTTTGGCGCTTCACTACTTTCTCATAATCATTAGGAAACATAGGATCATATTCATCAGCTAAGGGAATCAAAACTTCTCCTGCAGAAAATCCACTGGGTACAGGATCCTGAGGAAGATAAAAATGCCAAGGTATCATTCTCATGTCTTAAAATTTTAGAATTCAAGTAAAAGAATATAAGGTTTGGAAGGAGACTTGATGACATCTACATGCCTCCTTTGTTTTATAGATGAGGGAACAAATGTCTAAGGAGGTTTAGTGACTTGACATGGTCACACAACTCACCAGGTAGCAGCAAAACCATGATAATGAATTTAGTTCAGTATTAATTCCATAAATATCCTATGGTACTTTTCTGAAATTTCCAAATTGCCACTACTTTTAAGTAATAATTTTGATTATTTATATAGTAAACAATGAATACTTCTGTTTATATCTCCGTGAAAACTTAAAAACCAAGCAACCCATAAATAACAATCATTCTTTTGGTTATTAATAACCTTCAGATATTTTTCCCATTGATTTTTTTTAGAGAGTAGAAAGAAGGGGGAGAGAGTGGGAAGGAATGAGGGAAGCAGGGGAGAGAGAAACATTGATGTGAGAGAGACACATCGACTGGTTGCCTTCTGCACGCACCTCAACCAAACTTGCAGCCCAGGTACATGCCCCTTGACTGGGAATCTAACCTGAAACGCATAGGTGCTTGGGCCGATGCTCTCTAACACGGTCTAGGGCCTCTTGGGCTTTTTGAAATGCTGTGGAATACATCCCTTCCCTGGTAGACAGCACTTTTTGCGCCGAGTCTGACACAGATGGATGTCATTCCCTTCATGTCTTCATTAATTTTTTTTTACATGTTTTTATTGATTTTTTAGCAAGGGAGGAAGGGGGAGGGACAGGAAGATAGAAACATCAATCGGCTGCCTCCTGCACACCCCCTACTGGGGATCCAGCCTGCAACCTGAGCATGTGCCCTGACTGGTAATAGAACAGGCGACGACCTCTTAGGTTCCTAGGTTGACAACCACTGAGGTCACTGGCCAGGCTCATTAATTTTTTTAAGGTCCACTAAGATCAGGTTCAGATGATAACGTTATGCATTTCTCTTCTAAATATTTAGAAACTGGAGCTACTTACTCTTTGAAAGAAAAGAGGTAGTCTTAACAAAGAAATCAGAAAGACAAAAGGCAGACAGTACAGCTAATTAGAAGATACATGATTAGAAATGGGGCTTTACCCTAGGTTGGTGTTCTTGATCCCTATCTAGTTCTGGGAAGCTCCAATCTAATGTACAGCCTAAATTTCCTAAACTTCCATACTTTCTTCTTCCATGTTTTCTTTGTATAACTCTTTCTTATTATCTCTATAAATAAGAGGCCTTAACTGGTTTCCATAGGCACCTAAAACAAACATAGCTTAGGGCTAGTATTTTTGAGTGCCCATTCTGCATCTCTTTCAGGAGGCATACTGCTCAATACTATCAAAGGCAGAAAGGTTGTAAAATGTATTTAATTTTGAACACAAAACTAATAAGAGCTTTTGCCCTAGCCGGTTTGGCTCATATGCCTGGGTTGCAGGCTCAATCCCCAGTAGGAGGCGTGCAGGAGGCAGCCAATCAATGATTCTCTTTCATCATTGATGTTTCTATCTCTCTCTCTCCCTTTTCCTTCCTCTCTAAATCCAATAAAAATATTAAAAACAAACAAACAAAAAAACCCTGCCAAGTTTAACAATGAGCCATCCTTCTTTAAATGCTACAGAGAATAAAGCAGTCTTAGCCAGTTTGGCTCAGTGGATAGAGCGTCGGCCTGTGGACTGAAGGGTCCCAGGTTCGATTCCAGTCAAGGGCACATGCCCAGGGTTATGGGCTCAGTCCCCAGTAGGGGGCATGCAGGAGGTAGCCGATCAGTGATTCTCTCTCATCAGTGATGTTTCTATCTCTCTACCTTCTCCCTTCCTCTCTGAAATCAATAAAAATATAATTTTTCAAACACACACACAAATTGGCAATGAAAATGACTGATTTCTTAATGCCACCTCAGGAAGTCTATCCTAAGAAAATAATTTTACATGCATAGAGCACTCTCTATGGAGCTGTGCATTACAGTGTTATTTATGATGACAGCATAAAAGCAGGTATAGTTGGTTCTACAGTTAGGAAACACTTGTATAAATTACAATACATTCACTTGATGGAAATACTTTACAATTAAAAATTGGTTATGCCCTGACTTGTGTGGCTCAGTTGGTTTGAATGTTGTCTCCATGCACCAAAAGGCGGTGGGTTCAATTTTCGATCAGGGCACATGCCCAGGGGTTTGATCCCTGGTTGGGGTGCATGTACCAGTAAGAGGCAACCAATCGATGTTTCTCTCTCACATCACTGTTTCTCTCTCTCCCTCTCCCTTCTTCTCTCTCTTTCATCAATAAAAAAGTATATATTCTTTAAACAACTGGTTATGAACCTGCCAGGTGGCACAGTTGGTTAGAGCAGCCCAATATACCAAGGTTCCTGGTCAGGGCACATACTAGTACAAGAATTAACCAGTGAATGCATAAATAAGTGGAACAACAAATCAGTGTTTTTTTCTCTCTTTCCCTCTCTCTAAAATAAATTTAAAAACTACTAAAACTAAAAAAATTAAAACTGATTATGGAAACTACATAACATGAAAAATGCTTATTGATTAAATTTTTGGGGGTGGAAACAATATTATAGGTTCTAGAATCAATATACAATAAAAGATGACGAATCAGCTTCTGAGTAGATATAGCTAGAAAAACTTAGGTGTTGAGTTTGTGGGAAAAAATGTTAAGTGACTAAGAAGCCCCCCCAAAGCATCTCCACTGCAGGGTGCCTGCCCCTCTACACAGATTATTAGCCTATAGTAGTATCAGTTCTTTCAGCCAAGAAATCCTACCAAGAGCTTCAGCTATGCTGTGCCTGAGAATAAAAGCAAGGTGGGGGGGCAAAAGAATTCCAAACCAGAACAGTCAGCAATAATAGCATATTCTATCATTAACCTTTGGTCATTTCTCAAGCAACCTGTGCGCCTGGTATGTTTAAACTACCGCAGAAATATTATTTGAATGCCATCTATAGAAGAATAAATGTGTATATATCTAAAGAGTGGGTGTAATTTTAACTATATATTATGTTTAATTCATTTGCTCCCCATTTTGTGTAGTTTTAACTATGATTTGGAATTATCCTTTTCCAGATCTTCCTCATCCTCACTTAACCCATTTACAGAACTGTCCATGTCTGTTTCTTAGTTTTTAAGCTTATGCAAAATTATTGGGATAATAAAGGGAGGGCAGTAGAATTGTCCTTATTTTAATCCACAACAAAACAATGAATACTAATATTCTTTATGATAGCAAAAATTGGGGGGGGGGCTATATATCTAGCATTAAGAAAATTAACTACAGTATACCCTCATAAGGCAATACAGTAAAGCCATTAATATGAACATACAGTCCTATACTTTTTTACAGAGATGGACAGTCCCAATATATTAAGCAAAATAAGTAAATTAGAAAACAGTAGGTAGAGGAGGCATAGAATGGGAAGATATTCCAAAATCTAAAGTTTTTAACTTCTATGTAGGACTGAAGTCATTTGTTTTTCTTCTCGCATTATCTCTAGTTTCTGATTTTTCTATAATAAACTATTTTAAATATCATGTTTCAAACGTGATAAAACAGAGGTAAAAACTAAGTTGAAAATGATATTGACTAGGCTGCAAAGGTTTACTGAAGAGACCGTGTCCAGAGTGACATATGCATGAAATAAGACATAAACTTAGCAGGAAAGACTGTCAAGGTCAGAGGACGGGCTTACCTTTAGGCCAGCTGCTACGTGAGGCGGGGTGTCCACAATCTGCCGGTCATCTGAAGAGCCTCCTCGCTTTAGGTCGATTACCGGGGCAAGGACTGTACTTTGTTTTGTTCTCTGGCTCTAAAATCATTGAAAAACAGAGTTTACTGAAGCTTCAAATTAAATTCATACTATTTATAACAAAGCTTTTTTGGGGGGAGTCTTTGTAATGAACCTTTCAGATACAAGAAAATCATAATCTAAAATAGCCTTTTAATTCAATTATTACTATAACCACAAACTAGTTTCATTAGCTTTTTTTTTTACAAAACAAATTTTCTCCACTGTAAAAGACTTATAGTAAAGTTGGTCAGTTTTATTTAAGTTTGCATGTGAACTCATCTCTGCAATGGATTCTCCTTTGACCAGGAGGGCAAATCTATAACATCATATTATACTTGACTAGTGTGGACCTTTCACAAGGAATGAGTATTTTTTTATATCCTGGGCCAGTGGTCGGCAAACTCATTAGTCAACAGAGCCAAATATCAACAGTATAACAATTGAAATTTCTTTTGAGAGCCAAATTTTTTAAACTTAAACTTCTAACGCCACTTCTTCAAAATAGACTCGCCCAGGCCGTGGTATTTTGTGGAAGAGCCACACTCAAGGGGCCAAAGAGCTGCATGTGGCTCGCGAGCTGCAGTTTGCCAACCACGGTCCTGGGCAAAACATGAGAGTTTTTTCCCCTTCCAGTAGAATATAAAATCCTGTCCTACCTATTTTATTATGAACCTACAGGAAAAAATTTCTTCTAAAGAAAAACATGATTATTCATATACTATCAACCATTGTTAATATTTTATTGTATTTGTTTTACTTTACACCTATATTTCATGTTGAACCATTTGAAGAAAATTTAAAGACACCAGGACACTATCCTTAATCAGCTAAAATTATAAACATCCTTTTACATAACCACTACACTATTACCACACCTAATAAAATCAATAATACCGTGTATCAGTTCCTATCCAATTCATATTCAGGTTTTCCAAGCTGTCCCTCAAATGTCTTCTAAATAGTTGATTTTATTTTGAACCAGGATCCTACCAAAAGTCCACAATGCATTTGGTTTTTAAGTCTTCTGATTTTGGAAAAATCTCCCTCCTTGCTGTCATCATTTTTGTCTCCTCTTTTTCCTCTGATACTATCTTGTAAAATGCTGCACATTCTAAGACCTGTTTGATAAATTCCTGGTGGTCTAGTTTCACTTATTCATCTATGCCCTACAATTCTTGAAAACTAAGTTAAATCTTGATTAGATTAGAGCAGTGCTCTTTGGCAAGAATATGTCATAGGTGAGGTGGTATGCTTCATACTGCTTCACCCCAGCAGGCACACAACTCAGGTTGTCTGTTAATAATGCTAATCATGACCAGATGGGTACAGAGGTATCTACCTGATCTTTTGGTTATAAAGATTTAAGTTCCCTCTCCCTTTGCAGTTTTAAAGTGTTATACATTTTCATTGTTATCAATCACTACAAAAGGCTCAAAATAAGCCACTACCTCTCTTGAATTTAACATCACTTATCATTTCAAGCAAATAAATTTAATCCAATCAATAAGTTACAATTCGCAAGGTAAAAACCAAAGTTTAAAGGACAATGGAGGGGAGTGGTATCAGAATCATACATTTTTCTATTTGATATATGTTTTTAAAATGGAGATACAGATGAAAACACAATTTCAGTCTGTAGGTAACATTTTCTCTACCAAATACCTTTACAGATTTGGTTATGCCAACATGGTACTGAGTAACTAATTAGTAAATTAAATAGTCTAAGAGAATCAATGAAATGTATCTTCCCTTATTGAAAAACACAAAATTAATTTAGTGGTTAGATTGTAGCAATCACAAAAGATAATAGAAAGTTAGAAAGTTAGCAGAAATGATTTCATAAGCAACTTTTTATTTTGACTGATTATAAAATCTATTTGAAATCTTAAGAGATTTCCTGAAGTTAATGTATTTGGGTAAGTGAAAAAATGATAAGCATAAATTAAACAGTCTGAAGCAGATACTACAGAGGATGTCTAAGATTCTAGATTTCATATAAAAACATAATTCCTTGCTTATCAGCACCCAAATTCTTTACTTTTCATGTGAGTAAAATAATGGTACAGAAAAACCAGTGTGTTATCCATAAATTTTATGACTTTTTAATATATTTCTTTTTGGAAGAATCTATTTTTCTCAGTTTTATTTTATTCAAGCTGACTTTTAACCTATTTATAATTATGGCTGGATAGAGAAAGTGATCCTAAAGTACTAGGCAGGAAGAAACAAGTTATCTAGGCTTTTAAAAGATTGGCTACAAGTAATTCACAAAGCTGACAATTTTTAAACTGTTAATAAAGAATTATCCCAAGTAGTTTTTAATTTGTATATCTCTGAAATATTTTTATTCTGTTTTTCTATTTTCTGTTCCTAAAAGTACTTGACAGTAATATTTTAATATCAAATATCCAGTGAGCACCTATGTTTTTAATGTTTTACATGTTGAATAATTTCAAGGATGCAGCCAATGCCCAACATGTATACAACTAGAACAAAAACAATGACTCCCACACTACATATACCTGACGCATTCACAACCAATCTGAGCCCTCAATAACACAAATACATTATTACAGCTTACTAATTACTGCAGAGCTTCCTTTCTCAAAGTGCTGATTTCAAACCACCTAAAACTAACAGCAGGAATATTACCAAAAATGCAAACACCCATGGGCCCCAATCTAGAACCAGAATTTACCAGAATATCAGGAATATGACCACCGAAGCAATATTTTGACAAAATTCTCAGTAATCTTAGACATACTGAAGTCTGAAAACCTGTACCACTATTGGAAACCAAGAGTATTGCCTTTCTCCATTGGAATCCCTGAAATAGTTCTATTCCCAGGAATTGGGAAGAGCAAAATGACCCTTAGCTCCTATAGAGCCTCTCTCCCCATTAATGTTTAAGCCTACATAATCAATAAAAAGGCAGCAGAGCAAGTTAAAATCATATTACTCTTAATCTAAGGAGGAACCTGCTCTGTAGACTTCTACTTTCACACTGTGGGCTTATCTTACCTTTGCTTGAGTGAGAGCTGCCTTCTTCACCTGAAGCTGAGACTGTAGAAGTTTGAAATTTTTGGACCAGCCTTCTGTTTTCGAGTCACTGGTCTCCACTCCCAGGTCATCATACAGTGACATCTTTTCAGTTTAATGCTGAAAGGCAAGGGGAGGGTTTAAAAAATGCAAAATAAACAGTAAAGATTTAAAATCTTTTCGTGTTGCCCTGGCCGGTGTGCTCAGTGGTTAGATCGTCAGCCCATGCACCAAAGGGTCATGGGTTCAATTCCCAGACAAGGGCATGCACCTGGGTTGCAGGTTCAATCCCGGCCCCAGGTGGGGTGCATGCAGGAAGCAACCAATCGATGCGTGTCTCTCACCTTTCTCTCTCTCTCCTTTCTTTCCTCCCTCCCTTCCACTCTCTTTAAAATTCAATGGATAAAAATATCCTTGGGTAAGGATTAACAAACAAACAAAAAAATCTTTTTATGTTAAAATAACTCATTTTCAAGTAATTGTAGAGGTAAAATGTATTTAAAGAGATCCCCTTAGGAACCTTGGACAAAAGCCAAGACATTTGATATCACTAATAAGCGTCCTTTCTAATATGCATGTGTTATTTTAAAAATAAAGTTCTATAATTAATAAGATCATGTGGTCAAGGAATTCATGGGTGAAATCAGTCTGTTCTACAGTATATAATGACCTAAAGATGAAAGGTTCTAGATTCAGGACATTATTAATTACATAAATCCAATTTTTAAAATTCTATTTGGTCTCAACAGCAAAAAGGAGAAGCCTCCCAAAAACACTAGGTTCATTCAAGCACAATTAGCTACCCTTTTATATAGAAAAAATGTAAACATATGCCTAAAATTTTTAAAAAAACACGAAAAACCACAAAGAAATGATCTCACAGAAGTAGGTTAACCCAGTGGTTGGCAAACCGGGGCTCATGAGCCACATGCGGCTCTTTGGCCCCTTGAGTGTGGCTCTTCCACAAAATACCACGGCCTAGGTGAGTCTATTCTGAAAAAGTGGCGTTAGAACAAGTTTAAGTTTAAAAAATTTGGCTCTCAAAAGAAATTTCAATCATTGTACTGTTGATATTTGGCTCTGTTCACTAATGAGTTTGCCGACCACTGGGTTAACCAAAGGATGTATTTTATTATTGCTTGTTAAGAGAAGTGTAGAGAGTTAGATCTTAAACATCCTGACTTCCTCATGATATTGGTTACAAAGACATAATTGATCTACTTGTGAATGATCAATACACAATATCCCTGCAGAATAGAGGAATACAAGATTACAACAAAAATGAAGACAACAATGGTTGCCCTAGCTGGTTTGGCTCGTGGATAGAGCATCAGCCTGCAGAGGAGATTTCGGTCAAGGTCACATGCCTGGGTTGCCAGCTTGATCCCCAGTGGGGGGCATGCAAGAGGCAGCTGATCAATGATTCTCTCATCATTGATGTTTCTTTCTCTCTCTTTCCTTTCCTCTCTGAAATAAATAAAAATATATTTTTAAAAAAGAAGACAACAATGGTTAACATTTATTAAACCTTATCTGGCCAGGGTGGTTGTAAATGCAGTATTTGCTGAGGAAGCCTAGAACTAGGTTACAGATGGGGAACTGGGTGAGACTTCAGGAGATAAACCTGCCCCAAGTCACTTCAAACCCAGTCAGGTGAACAGCACAGCCCTTGCAAATAAATCCCTACTGCCAACTTTAAAAAAAACCCTTAACATTCTGAAACCCACAACATGACCCACTTCTCAAAATAAGATATAATCTTTCTCAGACAGAAAACAATTTTTTTAAATTCCTAAATTGCAAATAGGTAACTTCCTATTTATGAATACATCCAAAAGTCTGACAGTTTCCAGGCCCAGACAGAATTTTGCTATAAAAACTGTGTTATACAAAACCTGTTCTGCCTGTTTCTGTGTCTCAGGAAGAGAAAGAGACATAGACAAGAAGGAAATTGCCCCCAGGGTTACGTCTGACACAGGACAAAAATTTCTCTCAGGCTTATTCTTACTTCTCTACCCTTCTGTGACAGATATTCTAAGACCCTGCTGCCCCAACACTTTAGCTGACCTTGGTTTCACTTTGTGTGGAGTGGGAGGCGACAGGGGTGGATACCAACTTTATTCCCTCAGAATAGCTGTTCTGGTTTTGAGCACTGTAGCTCTCTCTGCCTGGAAATCAGTGCCCCACTACATTGCTGCCTCTTAATATTCAAACCCTCAGATTACCTAAAAGCTCTGTTTTGATTTCTTAATGAAAGGGCCCCAAGGTAGCACAAAAGCAGGATGAATAAAAGCAGAGTCCAGGGTACTGGTGGCTGCACCAATGAATGACCTGAAAATCCAGAGATGCCTACATTAAGACTTCTGTAACAACTCACCAGCTTAGCTGATAGAAGCATGTACAATTTCCTAGAGAGCACATCCAACAGGGAAATGCCCACTGCCTTCAGTGCCAGACACAGTGAACATTTTATTCAGGAACTTGGCCATGCCTTGTCATGTTACACTTGAGTCACTAAAACTAAATGAAGAAAAAGTAATGAACTCCATTTCTTAATTTAGTATGGCTGAAATACAACCTTGCCTTCAAAGCTTTAGAGGGAATCCCTCTGGAGTCTACTTTCCCCTAGCCTACCTGGTATTCAGCACTAATCATTCTTATCTAAATTAAAATTTAGACAAGATATCCTTAAACTTTAAATTTAATCTGAAAAACTCAGAGCAACAGCAAAAAAAAAAAAAAAAAAAAATGCTGAGTGTTGAGTGTCTGGCTTAATATTGTGGTTCTCAAAAAAATGTACTTCAGCCCTAACCGGTTTGGCTCGGTGGATAGTGTCGGCCTGCAGACGCAAGGGTCCCAGGTTCGGTTCCAGGCAAGGGCATGTACCTTGGTTGCGGGCACATCCCCAGCAGGGGGCATGCAGGAGGCAACCAATCAATGATTCTCTCTCATCATTGATGTTTCTCTCTCTCTCTCTCCCTCTCCCTTCCTCTGATAAAACAAACACACACAAAAAATATATACTTCAGAAATGACCATGTATCTTTCATCTATCCTTCAACTTTTTGAGCCCTCTTCATCCAATTGGTCACCAAACCAAAGACTAGTAAAAACTATGGGTTCATTTGTTCTGTCTGTCTTTATTCTTATAAAGACAAGGGAAGACTATCACATTCTGGGAAACAAATTTAAAAGAAGGTTTATGGGAGATTACAAACATAAAGACAAATTTTTATGATCAATATTGGTTTGCAACCCAAACTCTACTTTATTTTTTCTAATATCTCTTCATCAAAAACTTGAGAACTTCATGAGATAAGGTATTTACAAATGGAAATAGGTGAACCAAATGCCCACTGAACTAAGAAGGGGAAAGATTAGCTTATTCATTTTTGCATCTCCAATTTCTTGCACAGAGCAGGTATTTAATAAACATTTGTTGAAATATTAATATTCAAATAAAGTCTATTTAGCCACATGAATCAGCAGTGAAACCACACAATGCCCACACATTCCACTAGAAAGAGTAAGTAGGGAAAAGGTTCTGGAGATGGATGGTGGTATGATCTCATGATGTGAATGTACTTAATGCCACAGTACTGTGCTTTAATTTAAACATGGTGAAAGTGGCAAATTTTATGTTATATATATTTTACTACAATTAAAAAAAAAGACTAGGTAAAAGGGAGGAAGAAGCCACACTGAGGAGGGGGTGAAAAATAACAGGCTGTTGTTTAATTAACTCTCATACATCTCCCAACCTGGAAGAATAATCTCTCATAGAAATATTTCCCCAAATTTTGGAGTTAAAAAAAGAAAAACAAGCAGTGTAAAGCAGTGGTCGCCAACCACTGGTGGTCCGTGAGGCCCAAAAGGTTGATGACTGCTGGTGTAGAGCATCTCTGCCACCAACTGAGTTCTTTCATCTAAAAATCCAATATTTAACAAGGATTTCAGGGCTGAATTAATAAAGTTTCATGAGACCATACTTCCTCTGTCTCTATTTCTAAATTGAAGATGGTTTATTGACAATTCCATTTGATTCACCTTTATGTGTAAACTTCAGAAACATTATGCAGCAAAATCTTATGTTAAAGTTCCTTGCTTCTATTCTCAAAACCTTCAAAAACACACTTTTAATATTAAAACTTATGTCATCTTAGCATCATCTCCTAGTTTCTGCCACAAAGTGCTCATAAATCAGATCTCAGCATCACAGTAAACGCAGAAGAGCTTCCTTGTTTATACTAGACTTCAAATCTACAGGACTGCCCTAGCTGGTATGGCTCAGTGGACAGAGCGTTGGCCTGAGGACTGAAGGGTCCCGGGTTTGATTCCAGTCAAGGGCACATGCCCAGGTTGTGGGCTTGATCCACAGTAGGGGGTGTGAAGGAGGCAGCTGATAAATGATTCTCTCTCATCATTTATGTTTCTATCTCTCTTTCCCTCTCCCTTCCTCTCTGAAATCAATAAAAATATATTAAAAAAAACAAAAACAACAAATCTACTGGACTGCATTATTTATAGCAACAAGACATTCACCATCCATCCACGCATGCATGGCCTGCTTTTAATTAATTACTATATTGCTACTAGCATCAGTGACTTTACCACCCAAAACAAGACATAGGATTTGAACAAGGACTCATATGAACCACCCCCTCCCCCCACGCCATCCCATTCCAGTGATTTCCCTGGCCCTGGGGTGAGCAGCAACCTGAATCCCATTCTCATTAATTCCTTGCTTTCCTCCCTTTATGTAATTTTTTTTACATGGCTATATTGCATCTATTCATTAAGAGGTGTGCATAGTTTATTTAATTTTAGGTGTTTTAAGCACTTATACAAAGCTAGAGGCCTGGTGCACGAAATTCATGCACTTGGGGGGAGTGGAGGGGCGGTCCCTAAGCCCGGCCTGCACCCTCTCGCAGTCCAGGAGCCCACGGGGGATGTCCAACTGACGGCTTAAGCTGTGAGCCCAGCTTCTGGCTGAGCGGTACTCCCCCTGTGGGAGCGCACTGACTACCAGGGGGCAGCTCCTGCATTAAGCGCCTGTCCCCTAGTGGTCAGTGCACATCATAGCGACTAGTCGTTCTGCTGTCGGGCCAAAATTAGCTCTCCAACATCCCCCAAGGGGTCCCGGATTGCGAGAGGGCACAGGCCAGGCCGAGGGACCCCACCGGTGCACGATCGGGGCTGGGCAGGGACGTGGGAGGTTGGCCAGCCAGGAAGGGACCACAGGAGGGCTACAGGGTGTGTCCGGCCCATCTCACCCAGTCCCAATCAGCCAGACCCCAGCAGCAAGCTAACCTACTGGTCGGAGCATCTGCCCCGTTGGTCAGTGCACGTCATAGCAACTGGTCAATGGTCGACTGTCTGCCCCCTAGTGATCAGTGCACGTCATAGCAAGTGGTTGAGCAGCCTTAGCATATTATGCTTTGATTGGTTGAATAGCCAACCAGATGACCGGACACTTAACATATTAGGCTTTCATTATATAGAATATCAGTTGATTTGCTCATTCTCCCCATTACTACCACTGAATGTAACAAATGCATTGACAAAGAGCCAGGACCTGAACTTAATTCAAGCTGAGATGTTAACTCAGATGATATAACACATTTACTTCATGAAGTTTTGTGCCAGGAAATAAAACAGCAGCACTTTCTAACATTTGGATATACCTTAAAAGGCCAGGATCAAATGCAAATATAAAGAGCTGATTTTTACAACTTAATATACCTGTTATTTACTTCTTTTTTTATTGTAACTCCACCTTTTGGTCAACATATCATCATATATGCTCCATTTAAGAATGAACACAGTAAACATGGTTCTGCTAGAACAATGACTTTTCAAGAGTCTACCTAAGCTGGCAAACTATGCTTTTAAAAAATACCCCACTGGCAGAAAAAGAACATGGAAGAAGTTTTCTCAGAAGTATCCCACCTATTTATCATTCAAGAACATCTTGGAAGCCTTTGGTGACTACTACTCATACATAAAACTATCTCCAATTATTTTATTTAAAAAAAAAAGATGTTTTATTGATTTTTAGAGAGAGAGGAAGGAAGAGGAAGAGATAAAAACATCAATGATGAGAATCATTGATAGGCTGCCTCCTGCTTGCCGCGTCCTGGGGATCAAGCCCACAACCTGGGCATGTGTCCTGACCGGGAATCAAACCAGTGACCTCCTGGTTAATGGGTTGATGCTCAACCATTGAGTACACTGGCTGGGCACTATTTCCAATTTGTTTCCCCTGAACATAGTTGGATCAGGGCAACTTTTACATGTTATGCCTCAAATAAGGGCTGTTTTTTACTTCATCCTTATATCACTAACTTAGAACTATGTTTGGAAAATTGCAAGTGCTTTATAAATATTTTCTAATTATATCTGTGAACAGATGGAAGATGTTAATGTACCTACTTAAATCACATTGTTATGAAACAACTAGAGGCCCAGTGCAGGAAATTCGTGCACTGGGGCCGTGGGAATCTCTCAGCCTGGCCTGTACCCTCCCGCAGTCGGGATCACTCGGGGGATGTCCACCTGTCAGCTTAGGCCTGCTCCCCGGAGTCTGGGACCCCTTGCTCCTTACTGCCTGCCTTCTCACTGCTCCTTACCACTCAGATCACTGCTCCTTAGCGTTGATGCAAAGGCAGGAGAGGCTCCGGCTCCCGCTCCCGCCACTGCCACTATGCTCACCAGCCGTGAGCCCTGTTTCTGGCTGAGCGGCACTCCCCTGTGGGAGCACACTGACCACCAGGGGCAGCTCCTGAGTTGAGTGTCTGCCCCCTGCTGGTCAGTGCACATCATAGCGACTGGTCATTCCACCATTCAGTCAACTTTTATTATATAGGATAAGATCTGCAGGTCTGCCTTTTCAGGATATTAACTTATAGTAAGTGGTATTTGATACAAGTATGGTAACTTATAAATAGTATACTATAATTAATGGGACAAAAGAATACTACAATCATACAAATAATAATAAATCAAGGCTGGAATTCTGAGCACCTCAAGAAGCAAGCTTGGTAAGAGGTCTTCTTATCACTAAATAGATATTCAGGTACCATGAAGGAAAAATGAAGCCTAAAGAATATGGGAAGTATATACCAACAGAAAGGAACAGGAGGTGCAATGCACGTTGATGTCTGCAAAAAAATATAGGTAACATAAAGCATCTGCCTCATAGAAAGTTACAATGACTTTTTAAAGAATTTTAAAATCTCACTATACCTCCACCTCTCATACCCTTGGTACAGTTTAATATTCCCACTAATTTTCATAGACTCAATTATTACCAAACTAACATAGGCTAGAGTGTATTCCAAACAAAGTCCATGAGAGTCACCTGTAAGTTAGGTGTATAATAGAACATCCTTCACAATTTACTATTATGAAAGACTAGAGGGATTACTAGCGCTGGATCATGAAGATAATTTAAAACAAACCAGATAAGTCCTGTCTGGTATGGCTCAGTTGGTAGAGCATCAAACTGTGCACCGATTCCCAGGCAGAACACATGCCCAGGCTGCCAGTTCAGTCTCCAGTTGGGTGGGTATAGGAGGCAACCATTGACATTTCTCTCTCTCTAATATAAAAAACACATTTAAAAACAACAACAAACCAGGTAAAAAGAAATTCACTTGCCCTGGCCAGGTAGCTCAGCTGGTTAAAGCAGTGGTCGGCAAACTCATTAGCCAACAGAGCCAAATATCAACAGTACAACTGAAATTTCTTTTGAGAGCCAAATTTTTTAAACTTAAACTTCTTCTAACGCCACTTCTTCAAAATACACTCGCCCAGGCCATGGTATTTTGTGGAAGAGCCACACTCAAGGGGCCAAAGAGCCGCATGTGGCTTGCGAGCCGCAGTTTGCCGACCACTGGTAAAGCATCGTTCTGATAGTCCAAAACAGTATGTTAAAACTGGGCATATCAGAATGATGCTTTAACAAACTGAGCTACCTGGCCAGGACAAGGGAATTTCATCATTCCCAGGATACATACAACCAATGAATGCATAAATAAGTGGAACAACAAATCGATGTTTCTCCTTCTCCCCTTCCTTTCTAAAAATTAAAAAAACGAAATCCACTTTATAAAGTTACATTCAGGAGCACACAAAAATCCCCCCTCCTCGAATTCTTATCTATAATAATAAAAGCATAATATGCTAATTAGACCGATGTCTTTCCAGATGAAGCTGGAGCTATGAAGGAAGCTCAGGTCCCAGTGCCAGAGGGAAGCCAGGGCGGGCAGCCAGGGAAAGGAAGGCCTACTCTTGCATGAATTTCATGCATCAGGCCTCCAGTTTTCCATAAAAGCTATCCTTAGTCATCAGAGAGCTCCACAATCAGAATAGCTCTTCACTATTAACACTTTTATTACACCAGGTTATATTTCTGTCTATCTCACAATCTACTGTAAACTGTACAGCTTGCAGCACATTTCTTTTTTAAAAAAAATCTATTTTTATTGATTTTAGAGAGGGAGAGAGAAACATCAATGATGAGAATCATCCACTGGCTGCATCCTGCACACCCCTATTGGGATCAAGCCCTGATCAGGAAACTGTAACCTCCTGGTTCCCCAGCCCAGGCTCAGCAACACCAGACGGGCTACAACACATTTGTTTTTTAAATTTTTTTCTTTAAATATACATCTGTTTTATTGATTCCAGAGAGGAAGAGAGAGGGAGAGATAGAAATATCAATGATGAGAATCGTTGATTGGTTGCCTCCTGCAGGCCCCCGCCACCCCCCCTCCCTGCCCCAATCGAGCCCACACACGGGCATGTGCCCTTGACAGGAATCGAACCTGGGACCCTTCAGTCCGCAGGTCGATGATCTATCCACTGAGCCAAACCCTAGGGCTGCAACACATTTGATAAAATTCTAAAAATAAAACACACTCCATTTTAAGTTACTAATTTATTACCCCATACTCCCTGAATGTCCTTATAGCCAAAATGTCTGGAACCTTTATCCCATAAAAATGTGGAAACTGAGTTGCATCCTTTAAAAACCCCACCTGCTGCTGGGAGATACAGTCTTCATCTACCTGCATATATGTACATTTTGCCCTTATCCAGAATACATTTTCCATCCATTCGCCTGGTTCTAGCAATTAGTACTTTCAAAGGCTGGCTCTTCTTTACTGACTTCTCAAAGAATCTTTTAATCTGACCTGACTACCTCTCCTCAAACCTCTCTCTGCCTTGCTGGCAGTTCCCAGAATTCTCTATGGTGCTTCTAGTAGCAGAAGCTACCTTTACACTTCTTTCTTCGGCAGGAACCCTTTCCCTATCTTGCTCATCCAACAAAACACCTCCAAGACTCAGTTATAAGCATCACTCCCTCTTGGAAGCCTTTCCAGACCCCACTCTAGTCCATGCATGGGTTTAGATGACTGTTTCCTTAGAGACCAAACTCTGAGAGCAGGGAGAGAATCTTATTCATCTTGCAACTGCTGTTCATAACATATGGTCTGGGCGAGAGGTGACGCTTCGGAAATGCTTGCTTGAACATCGACGCTAAAACACCGCTTTAAAAGCACACAGACGGAGGTGACACCGGAGTCACGTCTTCTTGCCAGGAAACCCCTCATCTCTGAGGGGTAGGACTTGTGGAGTTCCACGGCCCAGGAAGGAAAAAGCTTCTCTCCGCTCCACCCCCCTGGCTCAGAGGGAGCAAGTGCGCTGGGCCACAGGTGACACGGGCCTGGCCACCGGGACCCGCAACTTTTCCGAAACGTGACCAACGGAGGGGAGAGAAACACGTCCTCGGGTCCAAAGCAGACGGAAAGCCAGACAGACGGTAAAAGAATGGGGAGAAGAGAGGAAGAGCCCGAGGCCCGGTGACCCGAGGCAAATAAAGGAAAGCGGCGGCGGGCGCCAAGGAAACAGAGGGGCAGGGACGGGGGTCCGCCTGGAGTCCGAGGGCGCCGGCGGCTGGGGGACCGGCCCGGGACCTCCCGCCCCACCGCGACGTGGCCTAAAGCCGCGGTCTCACGTGCAAATGCCCCCGGGGAGGCGCTCCCGCCCCGCCTCCCGCCAGGCCTCCCGTCCCGGTGCCCCCGGGGCGCCACTTACCCGGCCAGCCAGGCCGACCCTCCCCATGGGCCGCAGCGGCGCACCAAGGCCCAGGCGCCGCGGTGAGGGAAGGCTGGACGCACTCGACGTAAGCCCGTGACGGCCCGGACCGCAGCCGGCGCCAACCCCTACGCCGAGTCCGCAGGGCGCGTGCGGGCGCGAGGTCGGGAAGCGAGCGACACGGAGGGAGGCACTCACTTTCGCCTCACTCGCCCGGCCATGGCGCCCCCTGCCGGCGGGAGGGCCGCACTGCGTCTCCCTTCAGCTGGCGTCCCCTGCCCAGAGGTGTCACAGTGATGCAAGTTTGTGAAACGGAATTCAGACTCCCAGGAGAGCTTTGCTGAGGAGAAGTGGTCCTGGGTTGCAAAGATCGTCCTTGGGAGCCAATTGTGTTGTAACAGAAGGGAAAGGGAGAATCCCTCCCAGCCCTTAGTTCCCATTCATTCAAAATCATTCCTCTATATGCAAATGCTGAACATTAATCACCATAGGCGGGATAAATGGGAAAACTGCTAGAAAACAAATGGTAACAAGCACTGAATTAACTGTACGACTAAGGAAACACTAAACATGGAGTTTAAAGTTACATAAATATTATAAATCTCACAATTGAAAAACGATATAACAAATTTGAGAGGAAGAGAGAAAATGGGATTTTGTGTAATTATGATTTTCATATAAAAATTCTAAATGAAATATTTGTACTGCATTTGGACAGAAATCCTCAGTCGTATAATAATGTTATTCCCAGTGCTTCAGGGATCAGAACCTCCACCACACCATGTGAAGGGGAACATTCTGGCAGTAAGATAGCGTGTTTGGGACTGGAGTGTTCAGGGTAAGCTTTCAAGAACTCTAAAATGTTATCAATAAAAAAGGATAGAGAAAGTCGTTCTGGAAATATGATATGTTCATTGAACATTTAAGAAATAAAACGAATGTACCGAGTGTCTCTGATAGCTTCTGGCTATGGGCCTAGAGAGCAAAGACAGAAAATGTCTGGACTGGGTCTCCTACCCTCTGATCAAAGCACAGGTGGGTGGGCAAGAGCCCTGAGACTGAGGAGGCAGGAAGCCTTGGGGACACTCCAAGTGGAATCTGCTGTCTACCAAGACTCTCTTATTTGCTGGACATCTCCAGTTTGCAGACTTGACTACCACTGCCCTCCTCCTGCTTGGTTTGTGCATTTCCAAATCATTAAGTCACACATTGACAGGCAACTTTTTGATTTACAGTCCATAGATGCAGTCACCTTCATTTGGGGGGGGGGGGGAGTTTTCTAGTTCAATTTTCAGGAGGAAATCTTTTTCCTTCTTATCTCTGAATATATTAGAAACATCATTCTTCCACTTCTTGTCCAAGGTAACTAATATTACTTTCAGTTTACAAACTGGGAATGTGAGGATTAATGAGATGGAGGACTGTAACCCAGGATATGCAATTAGAAGGAAGGATAAACAAATTGTGGAGATTCAGAAGAGGGACAAGAGATACAGGGGGCCAGTCCAGGCTGGAGAGCAAATGTACCTAGTGACACCTAGTGAAACAAGTTGTGCTCAGCATCCTGGAGGGAGGCGGGCAGAAAGCAGATGGTAGAATGTGTCAAAACCGAGAAATTAGAAAGGCAGATGTTCTAGAAAGAAAGGAGATGAGGGAGATGCTTAGGCTGGCAGGAAGTGGCTAGAATGAAAAGCCATCGCATACAGGACAGACAGAGGCTGAGGAGGACCAGGAAGAGTGAAAAATGAATGAGTGGCCATACACTGGGAAGAAAACATTTTAGTTAAGATGACAGTTTGACTGAAATTATAATTTGATAGAAAGTGATTATTCCCTGGAACTCTGAGTGCAGTAATACTTTTCATATACCATGAAGAATGATTTTTATTCACTTTTATGTAACTTTAAGCAGTTTTATCTATTTTTCAGAATTTTTGTCCACCCCCTACATTTTCTTTCTTTCTAAGTTGTCCTTTACAGTTATTACTGCTCTATAATGTTTACAATAGCAAAAATTTAGAAGCAGAACTAAATAATCAATAATAAAGACAGTGAAATTCAATTATTTGGGGTGACAATTTATATGGAAGAATCCCGTTTTTGTTTTAAAATTATGTAAATACTAGTGACCCGGTTCATGGATTCCTGCACATTGAAAGGAGATTCATTAGAAGGTGGCCGGAGGGGTGGGACTGGGTGATATAGACACGCCCTAGAGCCAACCTTCCTCAGTCCCTCCCCAGCATCTGTGGCGTGAGTGGGGTCCCTCTGGCAGATGGGTTCCTTGGCCTGGCCAGCAGGGATAGGCTGAAACTAGCTCTCTGACATCCCCCGAGGGGTCCTGGAGTGCGAAAGGGCACTTTGCAAAGTTGCTGTCATATAGGGTGTGGAACGCAAATGCAAGTGTACAGTAAACCAGATTCGGGGCCAACAGTGCCCCAGCAACAACACAACCCACAGCCGAAGGTGGAATCACGCAGCCCCCCGCGAGGAATTGGGCTCCCTCCTCTCTGGTTTCAGGGTGTGTAACCCAAGAACCGCTATTGCCAAGTAACTGCAGCTCAGCAGCTCCTGCATTGAGTGTCTGCCTCCTGGTGGTCAGTGTGCATCATAGTGACCAGTTGGATTGTGGGACACTTAGTATATTAGCCTGTTATATATATAGACTAGAGGCCTGGTGCACAAAATTAGTGCACTGGGGGGGTCCCTCAGCCTGGCCTGCACCCTCTCACAGTCTGGGACCCCTCGGGGGATGTCCGTCTGCCAGCTTAGGCCAGCAATCAGACATCCCTCTTGCAGTCCAGGGCTCTCACATTCTGGGACCCCTCGCTCCTTACTACTTGCCTGCAGCGGAGGCGGAAGAGGCTCCTTGCCACCACCGCTGCGCTCACCAGCCATGAGCCCAGCTTCTGGCTGAGTGGCACTCCCTCTGTGGGAGTGCACTGACCAACAGGGGGCAGCTCCTGTGTTGAGTGTCTGCCCCCTGTTGGTCAGTGTGCATCATAGTGACCAGTCATTCTGCCATTCAGTCGATTTACATATTAGGGTTTTATTATATAGGATATGCAGATAAAGTATATAAGGGTTGTTTGCCAATATGGCCTGATAGGTGGGATTATAGCAGTTCTACATTTATATTTTTTGCTTATTTGTACTTTTTCCCAGTAAAATTTTAAAATATATTTTAATTGATTTCAGAAAGAGGAAGTGACAGGAAGAGGGAGATAGAAACATCGGTGGGCTGCCTCCTGCAGGTCCCCTGCTTCAGATCAAGCCTGAAACCCCAGCATGTGTCCTAAGCCACACTGGCCAGGGCTGATATGTTATATTTCAACAGATTGAATCTATAAATAAATATGAGAATCCAGCTATATACTAATAATCTAGACATTAAAAGGGATTTAAAATAAAGTAATTCTTCTTACTCATGTTTTGTTTTGTCAAATAGTTATTTTCTTATCAAAATATTTATATTAACAAGCATTGGGTATATTATTGTCATTTTAAAATGAGTCAATACATCTTAAATTTCTCAGTCTTAAATTCTAACAAGAAAAACATTGATCATGCCTTAATTGGTTTGGCTCAGTGGATAGAGTCCAGTCGGCCTATGGACTCAAGGGTCCCAGGTTTGATTCCAGTCAAGGGCATGTACCTTGGTTGCGGGCACATCCCTAGGAGGGAGTGTGCAGGAGGCAGCTGATCGATGTTTCTCTCTCACTGATGTTTCTATCTCTCCCTCTTCCTTCCTCTCTGTAAAAAATCAATAAAATATCTTTAAAAAATTGATTATTATTTGCTTATGACCCACATTAGGGAAACCTCTTGGGATGCTCAAAAACTTTTAAGAGTGTGAAGGGCATGAGACCAACAGATTTGAGGATTATTGGATTATAGCATTCAAAGGAAAAGGATGGAGTGGGGGTGAGCAACCCACATGGGTAGAAATGGTATTCTAGAGCCTTGCAAATTTTTCCCTCCTTTCCCTCTGAAATGTAAGCAGCACTAAACGGTTTTTTAGTTCAAAAAATATATGTTAGAAATATTTTAACAATTTAATTTCTAAAATCAGTTACCACAACCTAGTGTTATGATACTAATCATCTTTTTTTTTTAGAATTTTAAACAAATGTCTAAAACAGTATATTAATAATAATATCATGTTACTCAATACAACAAAGTCATTCTTGAGTAATACATTATTCATATTAGGTAATCAATCACATGTTTAGGCATGTAGTTTAGGTGATATTATTTAAAAATATATTAATCCTATTTCCTTAAAATACACACATATATATTTACAATTTTTATGTGCTTTTGATAGCTAAAGTGCATCATCAAGATTACTGAGTGTTGACCCATGAACCAGGAGGTCACCGTTTGACTCCTGCTCAGGGCACATTCCTGGGATGTGGGCTTGATTTCCAGTAGGGGCCGTGCCAAGAGGCAGCCAATCAATGATTCCCTCTCATCATTGATATTTATATCTCTTTCTCACTCTCCCTTCTTCTCTCTGAAATCAATAAAAAACATATTTTTAAAAAAGCATAGAGGTTAATTGTTAAAAAAGAATATTTATTATTATACAAAGTTGTAATTAGAGTGAGGATATAATATTCTCACATATTCTAACTTATAGAATTTACTTATGAGACATTTCTCAGTAAGTCTAAAAGCAGTTTATTTACATTTGCAGAAAATTCTAGTAATTATGTTATTTTAAGATTTTCAGTCTAATTTTTTTCTTAGCCTAGCATTTAAGATTAATCATTATCAGCCTATCAACCCTTATTTGCTTCAGTTAGAGAGACTGGAGATCATATATATATATATATATATATATATATATATATATGTAGTGTCCCCCCAAAATGTATACATACACTTTGAATAATAATAAAGGCAGTGTTTATTAAAATACATTTCATTTTCAACATTGAGCTATCAGCTGTTAAAGTGTGTATACATTTTTTGGGACACCCTTTACATGCAGAATTTTATGTTCCTGTGTTTGTTTGTTTTTAGTCTTCTCCTCCATTCTCAATTATCATAGGGTGTTTACAGAAGTTCCTTTAGGGCCTTCCAAATTTGATGCTTGGAAACCAGATAAGAACAATGACAAGCATAGTGTAGGGATATGGAGCAGTGATTTTCAATCAAGGTGCCACAAGAATTTTTAGAACATGCAGTACCTGACTATTTAGTCAAGGGCACTGATATCTTTCCCTTGGATTATCAAATTTAAAAAAATGACAACAGCCAACATAACAATAGCCATCTGGTGTGAATGAATCAAAATTATACCTTTTTCTTTGTCAGGTTAGCAAAACATATTTTTGGTGTGCTGCAGAATTTTAGTAATTAGTTTATGTGTACCAGGAGATGAAAATCGCTGGTATGTGGAGACAAAGAGGACAAGGGCAACCGGTAAAAGCGGAGTTGGAAGGGAAGGATCCAGTTCAGGGTCTGGTGGAGAGGTCCTTGAACTAGGGAAAGATTTGAGTGGGGGTGTGGGGAGGAGGTTGGAGAAGACTGCAGGTGGGAGGGGTGATGCGAGCCACAACAGAGGATAAGGGTCATTATGATCAGACTTTACGTGAGGGCTACACTTCCTAGTTCAGAACTTGCTCTCACTTCTATCATCCTATGATTTTTAACAGTATTCCTGTGAGGTAGTTAAGGTGGGAAAGACAAATTTACTTCTGAAAAAGATTTCAATGGATGTAATTGCTTAATTTTAGATGGAATTTAACAGGCTAGCAATGAACACTGCCCTTTTACTTTATATTAATGAGCTGGAATTAGTGTTCAGATTTTTCCTCACTCACTAGTACATTAATTTTGGCAAGCAGGTAACTTCAGAAACTCTGATGTGAACCTCTGGTATAATAAGTAAGGATACGGTCCTATTTAACATAATTGGGGTCTTCTGCTAGGACGTTTTTGGGCCTGAACTAGCAGGTATAATATCGTCATTAAAATGAAGCTGGTAGACCTCCCCACAATTCAGAAGACTCATGTTCATTAAGTGAACACTGCGGGCGCGCTGCCCAATGGCGCCGCTAGGGGCCGCTCCTCCACAGCGGCTCTGTCAACAACGGGCGCCCTGGGTGCTCTCTCTCCTCCCGTCGCTCACCTCAGCTTCCGCCGGAAGCGGCTCCTGTCAGTGTAGGGCTCCAGTGTTTGGGCTGCGGTTTCCGTGCCTCTGTTGCGCCCGGCCCGGTGAGGTTTGGCCGGAGGAGCCAGAGAGCGGACCTCGAGCTTAAACCGGGCAACGATATGGACATTCTGAAGTCGGAGATCCTCCGGAAGCGGCAGCTGGTGGAGGACAGGAACCTGTTGGTGGTGAGGAGCCTGGGGCCGTGGCTTGGGGTGTGTAGCGGGACGGCAAGAAGGGAGCCCGGGAGTCAGGACTGGCACTGAGAGGATTGCGGGAGGCCGGGGGTTAGCGAGACCCTGCCCTCTACCCCCCCTTCCTGCCCTGGTTCTCCCCTATACTCCTTTCTCGGCAGCCTCCGGTGAAAGTGGAGGAGTTGCAGGAAAACCCAAGATTTTGGCAAAAATTCCCCCACATTTGCCCCTTATTCCCGCGCAGGTTCTCAGTGCCTTATACGCACGCCCACCTGTCGGTATTCTTCGGAATTCGGCCCCAATTCTTCTGGTCCTTCACCTGTATGGTTTTACTAAGGGTTTGTGCCCAACTGAAATCTAGAGAAAGGGCAGACTCAGAATTAGCTTTTTAAAGTACTTGACTCCTTCCGACTAGTAAAACCGGTTATTTATTACATTTCCTATCACCCCCACCCGCAGTACACATAGAAAAGTCTGTCGGTCAGCTCTTCACTGAAAGGGAGGCTAAAACTGTTGGAGAAACAGTGGAGAAAGAGGAGGAAGAATTAGGAACTTCCTTAAGTTGAGCTCCATTACTTTATTGCATAACAATAACTTAGATCATCGGTTCTCAAAGGTTTTGGTTTGAGGACCCCTTTACACTCTTCCAAATTAGTGAGGATCCCAAAGGGCTTTTGTTGAAGTGTTTATCGATATTTACTGTATTAAAAATTAAAGTTGAGAAGCTTTAAAGATATTTATATATCAATGCATTAATGATTTGAAAGTATTGGTTCAGAGTCATGCAGATCTTCCAGATGTTGATATATTTCATTACACCATATTTTAAAGAATTACATATTTAATATCAACAGGGACATCACGAGAAATGTCTTTATGTATTGGAACACCGTCAAGCTCGTGACGGCAGGTCTAAGACCTCCACAATTTTAGTTTTCACTTGAAAGTTGGAATTTTATCATAGGCAGCAAATACTATCAGTTGTTTCCCAGAAATGGCAGGTTCACTTTGTTCACTTTTTGGAAGTTAAGTTTGAATTACTATAGTTTGTAGATATTCTTTCCTGTGAAAATGATATACCATGATAAAAGCAGCTGGTTTAGCTTGCAGTTTAATCATGCAAGTGCTTTCTCATCAGACAACCATCATACTTCCTTATAAATGAGAAGTCCTTTAGGAATACTTGCCAAGGCACCAGGAGACTTACCATGGCCTTTCACCCTCAGTACAAATGACCACGGAGGGTACAGGGAACCAGTACCTTAGTATTGAAAAGAGTTAACTTCACAGACTATCTCAAAGGATCTTCAGGATCCCAGGGTCTGAGGACCACACTTTGAGAATATCTGCTGAGGTCCTTGGATGTAATGTAATATTAATATATATGATGTAGTGTAAGTTGGAATTGTTTGGTGGATGGCTGATTTCATAATCAATGAAACTTTAAAAAAACATACTTAGCAATACAGAGCTCATTAAATAGAATATTATTTAGTAGATAGAGGGGAAAAGCTTGTCCATATTTGTAACTTAATATCTTCAGGGACCTTTTTCTTCAGAAAAGTGACTTGAGAGTATTTGAAAAAAGTAATTTAGATGTTGGAATGCGTAGTTGATGTTAGGAAAGTCAGGATGTTGAAATTTAAGTACTTTAGAGGGAAAATTGAATCACAAAAAGCTGAACTCTCCCCCCAGGTTTATAATGTGTGTATATGCACGATCAGGTAAGTGAGTGCTCTTGAATAATACAAGCATACCTCGTTTTATTGTGCTTCACATTATTGCGCCCCACAGATGTTGCATTTTTTACAATATAAGGCGAAGACCCTCCACCAGCAAAAAAGTTACAACTCGCTTTATTGCAGTGTTCTGGAACCTAACCAGCAGTATCTTCAAGGCGTGCCTGTATAAGAGAATATGTGTAACTAGACATCTTTTCTTATATACATGGGAATAGTCTTTTGAATTATAGCTGTATAATTTATAACTGTATAGAAACTGTTACTCTATAGCCTTTATTTTTCTGCATCATAGTGTCAGTAACTTTCATACGTTTTCACTGCTCCAGCCACAGTAAGAAATATTTTTTTATATTTTGTTCTGATATATATGAAAAAAAGTTTCATGAGATAATTCTTACCTTAACTACATGTGATTCTATAATTTGTTTTATTATTTTGATCCATTCTGTTTCATTTAAAAAATGCTGATTGGAGATCACTGAATTGTTTTCATTGCTCTATCTTTAGCTGGAAAACAACTGTATTCTTGGTCATTTCAAGTGATGTCCTAGCTTTTATTGTTAGTCTGACAGTTGAAATAGTAAACACCTTGTGACTGTCCCTTTGTTAAACTGCAGAAGCTCCTAAGGTAAGCCTCCTAAGCTGCCTATCACCTGTCCTAAAACATTCTGTCTGGTGTAACTTTTATGAGGTAATTGCTCGAATATCAATGTTTAGGATCCCTGGGTTTGGTGAATTGTCATTTAATACAACACCTCATTTATGTGGAAAACTAGGCTGTTAGGACATAATTACAAGTTTCATTAGTTATTAGTTATGAGGATTTGTGTAGAATTATATTTATTGGATGTTTTTCGTATGCATGATACTATACTCTGCCTCAGAGGATTAAAAAGACAGTAATGCTTGATTCTTTATTTAAGGACCATGTATGCATTCAATTTTACAGAAAAAAAAGAAGCCAAAAAGCCAGAAATATCTCCTCTGTTGAACAGAATGAGGTATCAGTTACAGCTTGGGGTCAAACCTTTTACCTGCACATTGGATCCCAGCTCATCTTTTTTTGCATCATCAGGAATCTTAGTATTACTTATCCCCTTTCTTCCTGTATCTTTAGTTTCTCTACTGTATTATCTCCATCAGCACTGAAACATAAAAATGTCTCTCCCATTTTAAAAAAGGTTTGTTGTTGTGTGTGTGTTTTTAAGCAACATCCTTTTTCTTGATAGCTAATCTTTTAAAAAATATATATATTTTACATGATTTCAGAGAGGAAGAGAGAGGGAGAGAGAGAGAAACATCAATGATGAGAGAGAATCATTGGTTGGCTACCTCCTGCCTGCCCCCGACTGGGAATCGAGCCCACAACCCAGGCATGCGCCCTTGGCCAGAATCAAACCTGGGACCTTTTAGTCCGCAGGCTGATGCTCTATCCACTGAGCCAAACCTGATAGGGCTATTTATTTTAGCACTCATTCCTTCACCAGATACAAACTGGTTTCTGCCCCACAGTGTTACTGTGACATTAGTGACCTCCCTTTTTCTGACTAACAACAGCATTTGACTGGTCTTCATTCAACAGTCTTGGCTGGTCTTCATTCTTCCCTTGGCAGTTCTTCTACCATAGCTTCCTATTTCTCCTTTGACCTATCAGGCTGCTTATTCTTGATCTTCTTGAAAGACTTTTTCTTCTTCTTTTTTTTTTAAGTTGTGATTTTTTTGTCCTGTAAATGTTGGTTTTCTTTAAAGTTCAGGCCTAGGCCACTTGTTCTCCACACTGAATATTCTCTTATATTAATCTTACATCCACCTCTAGATTTCAGTTATCATCTATTTCAGGGTTTCTTAAATGCAGCCTTTAGACGGACTTCATAATATCCATCAGCTTCTTGAAATTTTATTAAAAAATTTAACATGTAGGTATATAATATAAATGCCCCCTCTTCCCTTTCTCCTATGTATGATATTATTAAAGGGATCTTTGACTCAAAAAAGTTCAAGAACTAGTAATTCTTAAAAGCAAAAAATAGAAGAAGAAGAAAAAAAGAACTAGTAATTTCTATGCTGGTGAAAATCTCCATGCCATTATCTCCTACTCTACTGAACTTTTGAACTTTTTCAGTTCCTTGAACTTGCCTTTCCTCACACTTGTTTACCACTTTACTTGCAACAGTCTTCTATGAGACATCCCTGAGAAAGGCAGGAGGAATTGATAGAATACATTTGGAAGGGATTGGCCTTAGTTAGGAGGATGGTTTCCCCTTCCATTCTGAAATGATGAAGGGATTGGTACAGATCCAGGTAAGGTTTGGTGCTGAGAGGAATTTGGAGAAATTCTTGTTTCATGGTTTTTCATTTCTTTTTAGATTGGCTTAGTCATTTGCTGAAATTGAGGGGAGAAATGAAGGGACAAGAGGTTTGAGAGAAGAGAGAATGGGTAACGATCAGTGTAGACAATAGGACAGAAAACTGAACAGTGAATTACACCGGGATCAGTGAACCCCATTGAGGCCCAAGCGGGCTCCCTGCATTTATAAAGGCACACTAGGTGCAGGTGGGGAGAATGCCAATAAGAAGAGTTTTCAAGGACAGTGTTCTCACTCACTGGTCTTAGGACCCCTTCACAGACTTTTTATTGATAGTTCTGGAGAACTTTTGTTTATGTAGGGTGTATTTATTAATAATGACTCTATTAGAAATTAAAACTGGGAAAATTAAAAATGTTTAGATATAGTCCATGTAGAATACAATAGAAATCCATCATAAGTTAACATAAATATACATTTTTATGAAAATTGACTGTATTTTCCAGAACAAGAGAAATTTAGGGAGAAGAGTGGTATATTTGACAGTTTTGCAGATCTCTTTATCTCTGGCATATTAGAAGATAGTTGGATTCTCCTTTGTGTTTCTCCATTCAGTCTGCTGCAATATGCTGTTTTTGTTCAATTATGTGATAAAATTTCATCCTCATACAGATAAGTAATTGGAAAAGGGAGTATTTTAATATCCTTTTCAAATAATTGTGGTTTTCCTTTAATATTTCACCAAAAATAGACAAATGGTAAGTTTCTTAAAGATTAGTTAAGACTGGATTCTGACACATATTAATGACTTTTTATATATGAAATCCATTGATATATTCTGCTCTATAACTGTTCTGATCTATTCTGCTCATATATATTCTGCCTGTGCATGATTTTGTAACATCTTGCCTTTGTGACATTATGGTTTGCTGAGTTGAGCAGATCTTCTAAATGTTGATATATTTCATTAGTTGATATAAAATAAATCACGTTCGCTAATACTATTTTTAGTTCATCAGAATAACTGTTAAGTATTGGGAAACCAGCAAGTTCACAGTGATGGATTTTTAGTTCATCAGAATAACTGTTAAGTATTGGGAAACCAGCAAGTTCACAGTGATGGTGTTTTCCACCATTCTAATTTTCGCTTGAAAGATGGAATTTTATCATAGCTGATAAGTACTGTCATTGTTTTCCTTAGAGTGACTGACAGGCTTGCTTTGTTCAATTTTGAGAAAATGTCCAGTATGCAAGTCTGAATAATCAATTGCACAAGTGCTATCCTTTGAGACAATGATCCCACTTCATTATGTAGCAGAAGTGCTTTGTATGTTTCATATCTTATTTCATCATATCAAATATTTAAAGGCTATGTACTCCTCAAGGGTTGAGATTTAGCAAAATTGTACTTTATCAAGACAAGGGAGAAACTGGCCTCTCTGTTTTCCTGGCAGTGCATGGTGGTGAGGAATATAGTGACCACTGCTACATAAATAAGGTACTTAGCCTTTATGTATGCTCAGATTCCAGTAGTTTTCCTCACCATTGCTTTAGTACCATTAGTACAAGTGTGCAGACAGTGAAAGAGTGGCACATATAGTATATATTATGAAAATAAACTTGACATCACAGAATCTCTGAAAAGATCTAGGGGACACCCAGAAGCCTGTGAACAACGTTTTGAGAATTGATATTCTAGGCTTAAGATTTTGTTAGGTGTGTCAATGAAATTGAGACATGGAAGTAAAAGTTATCACCGATAAGGGTTTAATCTCCAACATTTACAGGGAACTCATACAACTTAACAAAAGGAAGATAAACAATCCAATAAAAAAATGGGCAACAGACCTAAATAGATACTTTTCGAAAGATGACAGGAGGAAGGCCAAGCGACATATGAAAACATGTTCAACGTCACTAATTATCCAAGAGATGCAAATCAAAATGACAATGCGGTATCATCTCACACCTGTCAGAATGGCTATCGTCAACAAATAAACAAACGACAAGTGTTGGTGAGGATGCGGAGAAAAAGGAACCCTTTTGCACTGCTGGTGGGAATGCAGACTGGTGCAGCCAGCCACTGTGGAGTTTCCTCAGAAAACTAAAAATGGAACTCCCATTTGACCCTGTGATCCCACTTCTAGGAATATATCCCAAGAATCTAGAAACACCAATCAGAAAGGATATATACACCCCTATGTATATATTCACCATATTCACCATAGCTAAGATTTGGAAACAGCCTAAGTGCCCATCAGCAGATGAGTGGATTAAAAACCAGTGGTACATCTACACAATGGAATACTATGCTGCTATAAAAAAGAAGGAATTCTTACCATTTGCAACAGCATGGATGGAACTGGAGAGCATTATGCTAAGTGAAATAAGCCAGTCAGAGAAAGATAAATATCACATGATCTCACCCATTTATGGAATGTAATGAACAACATAACCTGATGAACAAAAACAGATCCAGGGACAGAGAAGCAGCGATCAGACTGTCAAACCTCAGAGGGAAGGTAGGGGAGGATGGGGGTAAAGGGGAGAGATCAAACAAAGGACTTGTATGCATGCATATAAGCCTAACCAATGGACACACAACAGCGGAGTGAGGGCATGAGTGGCAAGGGTTGGGAGTAATGGGATGAGGACACATATGTAATATCTTAATAAATAAAGAGATTAAAATAAAAAATATATTATTCTATATAATAAAGAGCTAATATGCAAATGGTTATCCCACCATCACACTAACAGCTCAGACACTGAACACTAGGGAGAGAGGTATGGGGACCAACCAGGGACAAATGCGCTCACAAGAGAGGAATGGGGACCAGCCAGGCACCAATATGCTCATGAGAGAGGAATGGGGACCAACCAGGCACAAATGAGCTCACAAGAGAGGAATGGGGATTAGCCAGGCACAAATGAGCTCACAAGAGAGGAATGGGGGCTAGCCAGGCTGCGGCCCGGGAGAGGAACAAGCCACATACCCTGTGATCCCAGGCACCAGTAGCTAGGGCTGTGGCCCGGGAGAGGGACAAGCCGCCTGCCCTGCTGTCTTGGGCACCTGTGGCTGCGCCTGTGCCTTTGGCCTGGCCCAGGAGAGGGATAAGCCACCCGCCCCGCAGTCGCGGGCACCTGCAGCTGCAGCCTAGGCAAGGCCACCTGCCCACGGTCCCCTGCAGCTGGGCCAGGTGAAGCTGGCCCAGGTCCTGGGTGCCTATGGCCTGCCAGAGGGAGGGAAGCCTACATTCCAGGTGCCTGCGACCAGCTGGAGGAGGGAATCCTGGGTCCCATGCGTGGGGCGAGGCAGAGGCAGTTAGGGGCGACCAGGCAGGCAGGCGAGTGGTTAGGAGCCAGCAGTCCCGGATTGTGAGAGGCAGTCGGACATCCCCTGAGGGGTCCCGGATTGGAGAGGGTGCAGGCTGGGCTGAGGGCCACCCCTCTGCCCCCCGTGCAAGAATTTCGTGCCCTGGGCCTCTAGTCTATATGTATAAAACCCTAATATGCAAATAGACTGAATGGCAGAACAACCGAACAGCCAGTCGCTATGATGTGCGTTGACCACGAGGGGACACGTGCAGAACATGGCAGGCGTCGGCAGCAAGTGGCAGAGTGCAGAACATGGTGGGCGTTGGCCGTGGCAGGATGGTGGAGCAGGTGAGCGGGGGCGCCAGACCAAGGTGGGGCACTCGTTGCTGTCATTGGGTCAGGCCTCTGGTGGTTACTGAAAATTCTTTGCTCCTACATGCCACAGTCCTGCCTGGTGCTTGCACCTGCTGCCAGCGACAGTGGCCCTGCCCGCACCCACTGCCACCGCCAGCCCTGCTCACATCCACTGACAGCGCCAAGCGATCGGGACCAGCAACGGGCGCTGGCAGCCGGTGCAAGTGGTGGCTGCCGGCCCCGATCACTCCTGGGTGCTTCTCCACCTCCCTCTGCTCCTGAGGGGCGATCGGGACAGCAGCCTCCGCTCGTACCTACTGACAGCGCTGGCCCTATTCACACCTGCTGCTGGCGCCAGCCCCAATCACTCTGCGCCATCAGTGTGTGGGAGTGGTGGCAGCGGGACCAGGGGCCGCAGCCGGAGGGGCTGGGTGGGGGCCGGGCAGGGGTGTGGAGGATGGGCCGAGACTCACCCCTGTGCCCACCACAGCCTCACTGCCCACAGTTCCTTTCAAGGTCCACAAATTTGTGCACTGGACCCCTAGTAGTTATAGATTAAACCACGGACTCTGGCCTGGAGGGTCCTTTTACTTTCTTCCTTTATATCTGCTCTTTCTGAGAGGATACCATATGTGTTTGTCAACTTATTTATTTGAAATATGTAAATTACCTGCTACATACTCAAAAGGAGCAGTTTATGATGCTGAAATATCATTTGGGGAGTGAAGTACTGTAGCATGGAGTCCTGTACAGTACAAAGGATTTAAGGACCAGAGTTGTAGTCCTGCCTCTGTTACTCATGAGGCTACAAATTCTGGGAATGTCACCTGATCTTTCTTTTCTTTTAATTCTCACCAGAGAATATTTTTCCATTGATTTTTTTTTTTTTTTTAAGAAAGAGTGGAAGAGAGAGGGAAAGACGAAGAGAAATATCGATGTGAGTGAAACACATTGATTGGTTACCTCCTGCACAAGCCTCAACCATGGCCTGGGCCCAGGAGGAGCCTAAACTGAGGTATGTGCCCTTGACTGGAATCGAACTCTGGACCCTTTGGTCTGCAGGCCAACACTCTTATCTGCTGAGCCAAACAGTATAGGGCATCTAATCTTTCTAATTAATGCTCAGGTTTCTTACTTCTACTGTGGGATTAATATTTGCTCTACCTTTCTCAGGGTAGTTTTGATATTCAGATGATACCATTAGTTCCTTACCCCAGGTAATATCTTCTTCATCGTTAAATCTCTAAAGCTGTGCTTGGTATGTGTAGATGTTTATTGAGTTTATGTACTTAAGAAACTTTATTACAAACGTTTTAAACATACACAAAAACATAATCATAATGAGCCCCTGTCTACCCCTTCACCTAAAGATTGGTAACTCTAGAAAATAAGAATATGTTTTTATATAGCCCTGGCTGGTGTGGCTCGTTTGGATCGTTGTCCCATGCACCAAAGGTTGGTGGATTTGATTCTCAGGGCACATGCCGGGTTGCGGGTTCAATCCCTGGTCAGGGCACATGCAGAAGGCAACCAATTGATGATCCTCAGTGCTTCTCTCCCTCTCTCCCTTCCTCTTTCTAAAGTCACTTAAAAAATGTTTTTACATAAGCAAAGTGACACCTAAACAAAATTGAAATTAGGTCCGTAATATCATCAGATACTCTTTTCATGTACAAATATCTCCTATTGAATTAAAATATATGCATATATATCTTTTTATAGTTGGTTTGTTTGAATCAGATCCACACATTGCAGTCATTGTATTTGTTTATTATGACTTTTGGTTTCTTTTCATTGAGAACATTTCTATTCCTCCCAGCTCCACCCCTTCTTGATGCCATTAACTTGTTGGAGAAAGTGGGGCTAGTTTGTAAAACTTTTCAGTGTTTCATTGTTTCCTTTGGTGTTACTTAGTTTCATCCTTTATTCCCTACATTTCTGGTAAACTGGAAGTTAGATCTAAGTATTTTATTAGATTCATATTTACCTTTTTGGCAAGAATGATGTATCTTAACAAATATCAAACTATATTACAAGGCCACTGTTCTTAAAACTGCATGGTACTGGCATAAGAATAGACATATAGACCAATGGAACAGAGAACCCAGAAATTGACTCAAGCCATTATGTTCAATTAATATTTGACAAAGGAGGCAAGAGCATACAATGGAGTCAAGACAGTCTCTTCAGTAAATGGTGTTGGGAAAATTGGACAGATATGTGCAAAAAAAAATGAAACTAGACCACCAACTTACACCACACACAAAAATAAACTCAAAATGGATAAAAGACAAACATAAGATGGGAAACCATAAAAATCTTAGAAGAATCCATAGACAGCAAAATATCAGACATATCTCATAGCAATATGTTTACCAATATACCTTCAAGGACAATGGAGAAAATAAACAAATGGGACTACATCAAAATACAAAGCTTCTGCACAGCAAAAGAAACTATCAAGAAAATGAAACAGGAGCCCAATGTATAGGACAGTGGTCGGCAAACTGTGTCTTGCAAGCCACATGCCACTCTTTGGCCCCTTGAGTGTGGCTCTTCCACAAAATACCACGGCCTGTGCAAGTCTATTTTGAAGAAGCGGCGTTAGAAGAAGTTTAAGTTTAAAAAATTTGGCTCTCAAAAGAAATTTCAATCGTACTGTTGATATTTGGCTCTGTTGACTAATGAGTTTGCCGACCACTGGTATGGGAGAACATATTTGCCAATGTTACATCCGATAAGGGGTTAATCTCCAAAATTTATAGGCAACTCATACAACTTAACAAAAGGAAGATAAACAATCCAATAAAAAAAATGGGCAAAGGACCGAAATAGACACTTTTCAAAAGTGGACATACAGATAGCCAAGAGACATGAAAACATGCTCAAAGTCACTAATCATTCAAGAGATACAAATAAAAATGACAATGAGATACCATCTCACACCTGTCAGAATGGGTATCCTAAAGAAATCAACAAACAAGTGCTGGGGAGGATGTGGAGAAAAAGGAACCCTCGTACACTCTTGTGGGAACGCAGACTGGTGCAGCAACTCTGGAAAACAGTATGGAGTTTCCGCAAAAAATTAAAAATGGAACTCTTATTTGACTTAGTAATCCCACTTCTAGGAATATATCCCAAGAAATCAGAAACACCAATCAGAAAGGATATACGCACTCCTATGTTCATAGCAGCACAATTTACAATAGCTAAGATTTGGAAACAGCCTTAAGTGCCCATCAGCAGATAAGTAGATTAAAAACCTGTGGTACACAGTGAATACTATGCTGCTGTAAGAAAAGGAATTCTTACCATTTATAACAGCATGAATGGGCCTGGAGAGCATTATGCTAAGTGAAATAAGCCAGTCCGAGAAAGATAAGTATCACATGATCTCACTCATTTGTGGAATATGATGAACAACATAAACTGATAAATAAAAAGAGATCCAGAGACATAGAAGCATCGAACAGACCATCAAACCTTCAAGGGAGGGCAGAAGAGGATGGGAGAGGGGGTAAGAGATCAACCAAAGGTCTTGTATGCATGCATATAAGCATAACCAATGGGTACAAACAGTAGGGGGATAAGGGCCTGTGCTGGGGGGCGGGAGTGGGTGGGGAGAGGCCAATGGGGGGAAAGGGAGACATGTAATACTTTAAACAATAAAGAATTTTTAAAAAATGCTGTGTCAATGGTGCTATATACTTCCCATGTGTATCATGATGTTTTCTTGATGTCAAACCTGATCAGTGGATTCAAGTATTGGCAGCCTGGTCCTTCCATTGTTCACCATCAGCCTTTCTTGTAATGGTCTTAGCATCCATTATGGTCATTGCCTGAGTGAATGAGCTGTGGATTATGAGGTGCTAAATACCTGAGGTAGTATTGAGGTACTATTATAATTACTACTAATAAAGTAGGACAGTATCTTTAAAAAAAACACACGTTTTTATTGATTTTAGAGAGGGAGGAGGAGAGAGAGAGAAACATCATTGTGAGAGAGAAACATTGATTGGCTGCCTCCTAACCTGGGTTCAAACCTGCAACCTGGGGATATGCCCTGACCGGGAATTGAACCCGCCATCCTGTGGTACATGGGACAACACTCAACCAACTGAGCCCCACTGACCAAGGCAAGGCAGCATCTTTGAGCCAAGTCATCAATGGAATAAGAGCTGTAGATAGTAACAAGCCTCCAAATTAGTGACTGTAGATTTAACAGCAAGGATAGTTTTATATATAGTACTAGTATAGAAAGAACTAATGTTTTTTTTTCACCATTATAATAGATTTAGAGCTTGTCTCTTTTGACATGAAATCATATTAAGACAAATGCCTTTAAACTGTCTTTAAATAAAAAGACTCTAAAACCATTCTATGCCTAGATTATTTTAAGAGTTGGTTAATTCAATTTTAAGACTTAATAAAATACAGTCAATTGATACAGTAGGATTTTTAGATGATGAAAAGAATTTGGACACACTCTTGGAGCTCTCTCGGTAATGAGATGTAAGATGTTAGCTGTAGATACCATAATTTCTGTTTGATTACTTCTGATAGAAAAAATTAAAGCATTCTATTTTATGTGGTTCATAATAAATACATTTGTAGAGATTATCACTGAACTCAAATATTGGGAAGTTAAAAGTGTGAACATTTGGGAAAGATTGTTGTTTTCTTCTCTTTGCTATTGGATATGCCTGTTAAAAGGATACTGCAAGAAAAATACGTACTTCAAATTTAGACTAGAGTTTGAGGACGGGTGGTGTGTTCAGAAAATGTAATTTCTATGCAACCAAAAACCTTTACCATTTCTTGAAAAACTGAAGAGTGTTTTCAGGTTGTTGATTAGGGGACATTAAATTTTATGCAAAGGTATATTATTAACTCACTTCTTCTTCAATAGGAAAATAAAAAATATTTCAAGCGTAGTGAACTTGCAAAAAAAGAAGAGGAAGCATATTACGAAAGATGTGGCTACAAGGTATGAATCCCTGCTTTTATGTTACATTGTCTTATTTCTGAGTTTAAATTTATACAGCTGTTGTTAAAGTGACAAAATTATTGATCTCTGTTCAATTTATCAATGTTATACATTAGCCTATAAATGAGAAGCCATCTGGAGAGGTATGAATTTTTGTTTTTGTTTTTCTTTATTTTTTTATCTTGAATTCTGAAAAAAACATGCATGACTTTTGGCTTGGAATGGTTTGGCCTTCTGTGGACAGCATGAAGTGGCTTGAGATCAAAGCTTGATTTTCTTTCCTTTTTTTTTTAATTTTTAATTTTTATTTTTTATTAAGTCCTGGATCTGATGCTGCCTCATTTTCCTCTCTCCACCACTCCCTCACTCCACCTCTCCCAATAAAAGTCCATTTTTAAAGGGCTAAAAACATTTTATTCATTCAATAATAATGGTATTAGCAGTGGTATTTTCCCTGCTTTCTCCTGAATATTTTAAACCAGTTTTTACGTTTACATTGTTAATAATTCCTTTTGTCCTAAGCACCTCTGCCTGAAGTATATTGCCATATAACGTTTATATACTTTTGTGTAATAAGGAACCACATTTCAAACACTGCTCAGTCTATTAGATATAAAATGTAATATTGAAATATTTGTTCGAAACAAATGGGTTGTCTGGAAGACTGTACATTTTAAAAGCATGACTGAAATGATCTTTGAGATTACCTAGTTGAATAACATTGGGTTTTTTTTATTGGGAGGGGTTAAAGGTTATGAGTGAAGTTATGTTTAAATTATTTTAAAAATACTATATCTAGTTTAATAATTTTTAAACTAAATTTCAGAAGACTCTCTTTTGCTAAATCATAAGTTTGAAATCAACTTTTTGCTTGTGAAACACCAATATAAAAGAATACTCTTTGCATGTCATGTTAAAAGTTCTAGAAATTAATTTATCTGGCATAGCATTTCTAGAGGGATGCATGAATAATGCAAATGGTATGTATGTGCATTTGGTTTTATTTTGTAGTGTTGGGAGAGGGCAAGTTTTAAAAATGTAGTTATATTTCTGATACGTTTCTAAAATATGAAAATTTATATTGGAATTTTGATATTTTCCATGAATATATTGATTTCATTTGCTTCTAATTTAGGAAATTAAAATAATGTTTTGTGTTAGTAACCATTGGATACATATTCAGAAAGAATTCTCATCTTTTGCTTGCCCTAACATTGTCTAACTCCAACTTGATTTGGAATAAGAATTACTTACCCTGGGTATAGTCTGCTAACTTGTTGTTTTCCAGGATCCCTAAATTTCAACCTTTCAACTTTTTGATAAGGTAGGAAAAGAATTTAAAACAAGGGTGGCAGTTTTGCTTTGCTTAAGTTGCTTCAGTGATAGTGCAGTATTTCCTTGCTTACATAGAGGAAACCACTGAAGCAAAATAATTACTGTAAAGGTATTGCTTGTAATGTTGAGTCCAGCTGCCATTCTTTAATTAAAACTACTTTTCATCCTAAGATTTTTTTAGAAATGACCCGTTTTTATGCTTAAAAAGAAAGCACAGGTTCTCTCTTAAACATTTTTAATATTTCCTTCATGGTAATAATGAAAATATTGCATGTATTACTTTCATTCCTTTATAGAAACCAGTTCCCATTTTTTTAAGGCTTGATGCTGATTTGGTTTGTGAAAATATGAAAGTTTAGTTTTTATCTCAATTTTCTGTTACAGTCTTAATACTGATAAACTTAACTGTTAATCATAAACTATAGAATCATAAGTATATAATTTTAACCATTTAGCCTTTCTTAGTTGAATGAATTTTTCCTTAAAGTTGATCTTCTTTTGTGTGTGTTTTATATCTTCTTTTGGCATTTTAGATTTGTCTTATGGTCAGTTGGGAAACCATGTTTCAATATCTTTTTACAGACCACACAATGGGGCTTATAAATTGCTGAACTCAATTTTCCCAAACTGTGATTTGGGCGGCAGACTCAAGAAAATATATGAAGAGATTTTTTTCCCCTGCAGGTTCATATCAACAAGAATGATCACTCTTTTCTTTGTGTGGTATGAGTAGAGAAGTGCTGTTTTTCATTATTTTCTCACAAGGTTTGTAGCTCAGTTTTGTGGAAAGGTTCTGTGTAGCATTGGAAATTTTTCTACATGTCCCAACAGTGATTTCTGTGCACTTGGAATAATACCTTTCAAAAAGTAGGGTAGGAAAAAGCTGGCTCTTGAGGCTTCACGGGTTTCTGTTAGAAAGCAGTTCCTGTCTTTTGACTTTCATTTTAAACTCAGGGCAAGAATCAGGTAACCCTGTGGGATGATTTTTTTCAAAGAGGAGAAGCAGATTGATTGTTTTCTGGAAAAAAAAAAAAAGTAAATTCTTTAGAGTCTTAAGGAGAAAGTGAGTCTAAGTTTCAGCTATTTTACGGCTTTTACACTTAATGCCACTTTTCTGTAGCAAGAATGCTGTCTCCGATGTGCATGCTTTCTATGTGTGCTGTTCCTGAAATTGACGAGTTTGATACTAGTAAACTCTTAAAAGCTGGATATTTATTATGAGCTCTTTCCTTGGAGGAACATTTAGGGGACCTTAAATATTTAAAACATGTTTAACTGTCTTGAACAGCTAATTTAAAAGAGTGATAAATATTAACTATATTTTAAAAGCTGAATTTCTTTTTTCTTTTTTTTTGCTGTTAATATAGATACAGCCAAAAGAGGACGACCAGACACCATTAACTTCATCGAATCCAGTATTAGAACTTGAACTGGCAGAGGAAAAATTACCAATGACCCTTTCTAGGCAAGAGGTAAGTTTCTATATAGAGTTTCATGAAAACACACACACACACACACACACAACAAACTCTGTACAACATTTACATTTATCTGTAGTTCTACCCAATAGTTTTTTGTCATTATTTCCTATATAAAATGACTTACTGAACTCAGTTACTGTGCAGCTAGTCAGTTTTCTTCATGGAGTTCTACTAGTAAATTACCTCTGCTTTTCTTGATACTATTATGTTAAACTTTTTAAAGTATCTATCATTCTAAACTTTAAAAACTAAACACTGTTTTTTAAAAAATATATTTTAATTGATTTCAGAGAGGAAGGGAGAGGGAGAGACAGAAACATCAATGATGAGAGAGAATCATTGATAAGCTGCCTCCTGTACACCCCCTGCTGTGGACTGGAGGAGGGGGCTCGAGTCCACCACCCAGGCATGTGCCCTTGGCCGGAATCGAACCTGGGACCCTTCAATCTGCAGGCTGGTGCTCTACCCACTGAGCCAAACTGGTTAGGGCTAAACACTGTTTTAAATTTATATATTATAAATATTTATACTTAAATTATTTTAACTAATGTACTATTTTATAACTTACTTTATTTTAATACATCTTTCTAGGCCAAAAAATATATAGGTATAATTTTTTATGACCATATACTTTCCCATATTTTTAAAGCCAATTCTTTATTAATGGTCATTTAGATTACTTCAGCATTTCCCTCTTATGAATCATACTAAGAGGAATATCCTTCTATAAACATGATTGCATGCATAATAATGTATGATTATTTCCTTTGGAAAACCTTCTGGAAGTGTGATATTTGGAGTGTATGTACATTTCTAAGACTTTTGATACATATTACCAGAGTGCTCTGTCCCAGTTATACCAGTTTATACTCTCACCTGTAGTGTTTGCCCATACCCTAGTCAAGATCAGTTATCATTTTTTTAAAAAATATTTTTTAAGGATATTTATGTGATATAAAGAATTCAGACTATTCAAAAGGTACAAAACAAAAGTGAACTTTGAACAAAGGGAAACTTTCAGCGAAAAGGATGGCTAACTCTGGAAGCTGTCATGTGAAAATTAGAGGAAGGTATCCTATCTAATAAAAGAGTACTATGCAAATTAACCATCACTCCACTATACCCAGAAGCCACGCCCACACCCACAAGCCAATCATGAGCAAATATACAAATAAACCCAACCAAGATGGCTATAGCCACAGAGAGCAGGAGGGAGGCTTGCGTTTCCCCGGCAATGGAGGAAGCCAAGCTTTCTGCCTGCCCTTGCCAGCCTAGGCCTCCACTCAAGGCTACAAAGTTTCAATGATAGAAGATACATAAATCCAAAACAGAAATGGTGGCAGCCACTGAGCTGGAAAGAGCAGGAGGCTAGGGTTGCCCCGGCGATGGAGGAAGCCAAGCTTTCCGCAAACCCTGGCTGGCCCCGGCCTCTGCTTAAGGCTACAAAGTTTCAATTATAGAAGATACACAAATCCCAACAGAAATGGCTGCTGCCATGAGCGAGCAGGAGACTTAGCTCCGCTCCAGGCTACAAAGTTTCAATTGTAGAAGATAAATAAACCCAGATCCCAGGGCCTCTGCTTGCGCCAGGGGGCGTGGCCGGCCTGCAAACCACCACAGGCCCCTCACCCAGGTCCCCCACGCCCCAAGGGAACCCCCACCCTGATCGGGGACACCCTTCAGGGCAAACCAGCTGGCCCCTACCTGTGCACCAGGCCTCTATCCTATCTACTAAAAGTAATATGCAGATTGACCATCACTCCAACACACAAGATGGCTGCCCCATGTGGACACAAGATGGCCACCACAAGATGGCCAGCAGGGGAGGGCAGTTGTGGGCGATCAGGCCAGCAGGGGAGGGCAGTTGGGAGGAACCAGGCCTGCAAGGGAGGGCAGTTGTGGGCGATCAAGCCTGCAGGGGAGTGCAGTTAGGGGTGACCAGGCCTGCAGGGAGGGCAGTTAGGGGTGATCAGGCCTGCAGGGAGGGCAGTTAGGGGAAAACAGGCTGGCAGGGGAGCAGTTAGGCATCATTCAGGCTGGCAGGGGAGTGTTTAGGGGGTGATCAGGCTGGCAGGCAGAAGCGGTTAGGGGCAATCAGGAAGGCAGGCAGGTGAGCAGTTGGGAGCCAGGAGTCCTGGATTGTGAGAGGGATGTCTGACTGTCCTAAACGGGCTGTCGGACATCCCTCGGGGGGTCCCAGATTGGAGACGGTGCAGGCTGGGCTGAGGGACGCCTCTCACACCCCCCCCCCCGTGCATGAATTTCGTGCACTGGGCCTCTAGTTTTGAATAATTAGCCTAAATACTTTTAAAAGAGTTTATTGACCACAGCCCTAATTTTGAAAAGGAATTGAGTGTTCTCTGTGGTTCCATAAAGTAGAGCTAAGATAAATGGGTAGAAGTTTAAGGGAGGTAGATTTTAGTTTATTTTGAGAAGAAAAAAGTATCCAGAAATGGGGTGGCTGTTTCTTGAAGAGATGTGATTCCTGTCATTTGTCAGACAGTGACCTGACAGTTGTTTTTGGGGTTAATTCTGCATTGATTAGAGAAAGCATTAGATGACCTGTTAAGTTTCTTTTTAATATCAAGCTTCAGTTAATCCATTGGGAGCCCTACCAGTGGTTTCTAAGTGTGTTCCCAGGTAAAGTTCTTGGTATTTATTTTTTATTTGGATAAAGTTATTAATTATAATTTTTGTTTCTCCTTTTTATTAACTATAGCATGCATATAGTGTATAAAACACATATGTTTAATATAATGGATAATTATTAAACACCTGTATAACTACCATCTAAGTCAAGAAACAGAGTAGTATTATCAGCCCCTTAATAGCCCCGCATGTGTCCCATCCTGATCAGATACACTTTCCTAAGGGACAGTGTTTGGTTTAAAAGTAGTATTGCAATGCTGACATTGGATGTGGTCATCAGCTGAGTTACCAACTGACTCCAAACTTTATTTTCCTTCTCTATATGAATATTATCACTTGCTACTCTCTTAATATTTTTCTTATGTATTTGATTATACAAATTGTTACTTTACTGAACCAGCCAAAAAACCTAACCCATTAGGACTGTTTAAGATGTGACAATGACTCAGTATATTTTTTCATGGAAAATTAAAAAATAAACATAACTTTTCCAACTGGCATTTCAAAATAAGTGTTTGGTCACCTAAAATAGGAATTGCTATTACTAATAACATAAGGAATTACTACTATCTTTTGATTAAAAAAATAGGTTATCAGAAGATTAAGAGAAAGAGGAGAACCAATCAGACTATTTGGAGAAACTGATTATGATGCTTTTCAGCGTTTAAGAAAAATAGAGATCCTGACACCAGAAGTTAACAAGGTAAGAAGTCAGACCAAAGCTAGAAGAATATCACTGTACCACATAAACTAGAATAGTGTGGAGTCTGATGTCTGACCAATTGCATTATTAGAGGAAAAAATGAAAAAGTTGCCAGGTGACTGCTGGTGAATATAAGTTAAAAAAATTTATTTTTTTAAAGTACCTATTTTATGTATGTTCAGTGCATTTTGACAAATACATACAAGTTTGTAACCACCAACCTTGTGAAGATACTGAACATTTTCATCACCCAAGGAAGTTCTCCAGCACCCCTTCTTGGTCAATCCCCTATTCCGTCTTTTGTACTCATGGGCAACCACTTTTTAAAATTCTATCACCATGGATTAATTTTGCTTGTTCTCCTATTTCTTATAGATGAAGTTATAGTGTCTGGCTTCTTTTGATTGGCATAACATTTTTTAGATTCATCCATGTTATTGCGGTTATCAGTAGTTTGTTCCTTTTCATTGCTGATGGTATTCAGTCTTATGAATGTACTGTAATATGTTTTCAACATTGGGCTGTGATGAATGAAACTGCTCTGAACATTCTTATTCAAATCTTTTTTGAACCTATGTTATTTCTCTTGGATAAATATGGAGATGTGGAATTGCTGAATAGTAAGAGTAAATGTATGTTAACTTTTTAAGAAATGCCAAATATTTCCAAATGCCATCAGCATTTTTATTGTTAGTCTTTTAAATTTTAACAATTTTCTTGTATGTATAATAGTATCTCATTGTGGTTGTTTTCACATTTCCCTGATAACTAAAGATTATGAGCATCTTCTCATGGACTTCTATAGGCTATATTTTTCTCTGTGCAGTGTGTATTAAATGTTTTTGTTCATGTTTTATTTAGGTTGTTTGTCTTTTTATTTTTGAATTGTAGAAGTTCTTCATTTATTCTGGATATAAGTCCTTTGTGAGATACAGATACATATTTTGTGACTATTTTGTCCTAGTCTACGGTTTACCTGTTCTCTTATTCGTTCTTTTGTGGGGGAGTTTTAAATTTTGGTGAAGTCCACTTTATCAGCTTTTGTTTTTTTGGTTATTGCTTTTGGTATTTTACTTAAAAAACCTTTGCCTGTCCCAAAGTCTTGAAGAAATAGTCTTCTGTTTTTGTTTTTCTAAAGCTTAATAGTTTTAGCTTTTACATTTAGAGTTCTGATATTGTTTTATGGCTCAGCATATGGTCTCTTTTGGTTAATATTCCATGGGCTTTTGAAAAGAGTCTGTTTTATTTTATTTTTTATGCTTTGGGATAAATGTCATTTACAGTAGTGTTGTTCAGAGATTCTGAAGCTTTATTAACTTATCTACTTGCTCTATCAGTTACTTAGAAACAAGTGTAGTTATTTATGGCTATGTAACAAACCACCCAAAACTTAGTAGCTTAAAACAATTTATTATTATAAAATCTTTTTCAGTCATCTATGCCTGTCATAAATCCTTCTGAAACCTGGTAACTTAAGATAATTTACTATCTCCCACACTTCTGTGGTTTGATTGGGCTAAGCGGGGCAGTGTTTGGCTCAGGATCTTGCATGTGATTGCAGTTAGGTGAGTGGTTAAGGTCATCTGAAGGCTCCACTGGACCAGTCTTCTAACTTAACGTAAAACCTTTAAGGTTCATCCATGTTGTAGCATGTGTCAGAATTTCCTTTTTTAAAAATCCTCACCTGAGGATATTTTTTTCCATTGAAAGAGAATAGAAGGGAGGAAGGTGGAGACAGACAGAGAGAAAAAAAAACACAAAACATTGATGTTCGAGAGAGACACATTGATTGATTGCCTCCTGCATATGCCCTGACTGTGGCTGGGGAGCAAACCCACAATCCAGGTACGTGCCCTTGACCAGGAATCAAACCCACAACCCTTCAGTCTGTGGGCCAGTGTTCTAACCACTGAGCAATTGGCCAGGGCAGAATTTCCCTTTTTAAAAAAAAGGCTAAAACATATTCCATTGTATGGAGGGAGAGAGACAGAAGGAAAGAAACATCGATGTGAGAAAGACAAATTGATTGGTTGCCTCCCACACGTGCCCAACCAGGGCCAGAATCAAGCCTGCAACCAAGTTATGTGCCCTTGACAGGAAAGGAACCCAGGACTCTTCAGTCCACGGGCTGACACTCTATCCACTGAGCCAAACCGGCTAGGGCTGGAAAAGTCTGTTTTAAGTTGGTAAGAACAAGTTTGAACAAGTTCTAAAGTTCTACTTTTTTACTTCACCCAGCCCATGTTTTATGTTTTTGATGTCACATTTTACATCTTTTTATCTTGCGTATCCCTAAACTAATTACTGTAATTATAATTATTTTTATTGCTTTTGTCTTAACCTTCATACTAGCTTTGTACATGATTAATTTACTACCTACTCTGTATGTACCTTTACCAATGAAATTTATACTTTCATTTTGTTTTCTTATTAATTAGCTCCCTTTCTTTTCAGTTAAAAAAAAAAATCTCTTTAACAATTTCTTGTAAGGCCAGTTCAGTAAAGATGAACTTTTTTTAATTTTTGCTTGTTTGGAAAACTCTTTATCTTTCTTTCAATTCTGAAGTATAATTTTGCCAGGCAGAGTATTCTTGGTTGGAAATTTTTTCTTTCAGTACTTCGAACATATTGTGCCACTGCCTTCTGGCCTGCAAAGTTCCTGCTGAAAAATCTGCTGATTGTCTTATGCATGTTTCATTGTATATAACAAGTTTTTTTGCCCTCTTGCTCCTTTTAAGATCTCTCCTTGTGTTTATTTTTTGACATTTTAATTATAATGTGTCTTGGTGTGGGTATGTTTAACTTTCTGAGGTATTGCCAACAGTTTCCCACAGCAGCTCCACCATTTTACATTTCCAGCAGTGCAAAGTGTCCCATTTATTTATATGCTAGTTTCAGAGCAGTGCCAGAGCCCGGCACGAGCTCTGGTGCTCTGAGTGGCTTTGAGTCCATATAGTCTTCTAAATTCTCCCATTCGACTATGCCAGGGCTGGTTCCTTCTTGAACCCTTACCACTGTACTAACTGTTGGGAACTTAGTCCAAGTTCCTCCTTTATCCTCTGCTCACTAGATACAGGTGTTGGGTATGAGCCCCCCTGCCTAGGGCTGGACCTCCTTGAATGCCAGGTCTTAGACGGAGAAGCCATGAGAGGTTGTGGGTATATAAGAATGAGTCTTGATTGCAGAAGCCAGTAGCCATCAGACAAGAACAGTCTTCACAGGAAAGTCCATTTAGGCAGGCAGCCGAACACCAGCTGGTAGATCTCCCATAAAGTAGCATCAGTCTCTGTACCCACAGCTATTATCTGAGTAGCCGCACGCTGCCTCCTAGACGTACCACCTCACATTGTAGTGGTACCTGAGCTCTCTGGCTCAGCAGCTTCTCCTGTCTCTCCTGCCCAGCTGCTTTCTCTAGCAGACTTGTTCACACACTCTATCCTAGCTGTTCTCTCTCCATACTCCAGCTTACTAGCTGGTCAGTAACCTACTTTTGTACTATTTAGACAAAGAAGGCTTTGTGCCAATAGTTACATCAATCATACTGGCTACTGAAGGGCACAGTGTACTTACTATCAGAGTGCTATGGCCTTGCAACCACTCATGGTATCTTGGTCTAATTAGGATTCCCAGGCTTAGAGTCCTTGAACATTCCATTTAGGCTCATGCTCAGAGCAGCCTTTGGCTATTCTGGAGTATTAATAACAAGGCCTCTGTGCTCCCACTGGCCTTGACTATCTGGGGACCACTTGTTATTTTCTGTGTTTTTTGTTTGTTTTTATAATAGCCATCTTAATGGGTGTGAAGTGATATTTCATTGTGGTCTCTACTTACTGGTGATGTTGAGCATCTTTTCATTTGCTTATGGGCCATTTGCATGTCTTGTTCTATTCAAGTCTTTTGCCCATTTTTAATCCTGTTGGTTGTTTTCTGTTTTTAAATTGTAGGAGTTTCTATGTATTCTGGATATCAATCCCTATCAGATATATGACTTGCAAATATTTTCTCCCTTTCCTTGGGTTATCTTTTCATTCTGTTGATAGTGTCTTTGATGCATAAAACTTTTTAACTTTTCTATTTTTGTTGTAGTTGTTACCTGTGCTTGTGCTGTTGTATATAAGAAATAATTTCCAAATCCAATGTCATGAAGCTTTCCCCCTATGTTTTTTAAGCATTTTATAGTTTTAGCTCTTGGATTCAGGTTTTTGATCCCTTTTGAGTTAATTTTTGTATATGGTGTAAGTTAAGGGTCCAGGTTAAAGGGTTTTTTCTTTCTTTTTTTGTTGTTTTTTTTTTGGTTAATCCTCACCCCTGGATATTTTTGCCATTGATTTTTAGAGAGTGAAAGGGAAGGGGCGGGGGGAGAGAGAGAGAGAGAGAGAGAGAGAGAGAGAAAAACATTGATGTGAGAGAGACATCAATTGATTGTCTCTTGCGCATACCTCGACTGGGGCTGGGGATTGAGCCTGCAACCCAGATATGTGCCCTTGACTGGGAATTGCACCCACGACCCTTCGGTGGTTGGGCCAATGCTCTAACCACTGAGTGACAACAGCCAGGGTTTAAGGCTTTCATGTTTATTAAATAGTCACAAACTGGGTGTTAATAGAATGTGGAATTTGCTGGTGTTAGAAATGTAGTTGCTAGCCTATGATATAGAGGAGACACTAATTTTATACTGTTGACATTTCGAAGGTTTTTGGAGTTCATAGTAGCCTTCAGGTGGTTCTCAATAATGGTTGTTGTACCATTTAATTTGTAATTTTGATATGGTCACGGGAGGAGGCAAGTACAGTGTTTACCTACTCTGCCTTCTTGACTGGTAGTCTGAGATGAATTATACTTAGTATTAGTGAAAAATCAAGTGAAAGATTGGTGAAATTTCAAACTAAGTATAATTTTTCACCTTTCTCAGGGATTGAGGAATGATCTGAAAGCAGCTTTGGATAAGATCGATCAGCAATACCTCAATGAACTTGTGGGTGGTCAAGAACCTGGAGAGGAAGACACACAGAATGACTTGAAAGTTCATGAAGAAAACACCACAATTGAAGAGTTAGAGGTAATTTCTACATCCACCTTACCTCATCTCCCGTTACACCTTTCATTCCCTGCAACAAATGGTTGAGTTCATCAGATTACTCTGTTCAGAGCATACTATCATGCTTTCATTCATTCAGTCTCTTTTTTTCTCATTCTCTACTCTTAGTCCCCTACTTTCTGCCATTAAAAGTAGTCATTCGAATGTTTGATGTGCATTATTTTATTTGTTGTCGGTCTTTTATAATTAGTAGTGTTTTGTGAGCATGTGTTTTTTATTTCCATAAATGGTGTTATACTGGGAAATTCTTATTTCTGCTTTTCCCTTTTCATACTTTGAACTGTTTTTAAAATCCATCCTTGATGCCTTATGTATGTCTAAACCTTTGCTGTTAACTGCTAATACTTTATATCTTGTGGCATTCACTTTTACTTGTGTTCCCTCATAATATGGACAACTAGATTGCTCCCAGATCCCTGTTACCACAAACAGCTTTGTGAAGGATAATCTTGTACATCACCCCTATGGACTCAGAAGTGGGTTTATGTACAATTAACTTGTCTAAGTAATGCTAAGTTGCTCTCCAGATGGCTGTCTTAGTCTGTACCCTACCGGTAGGGTGTGTCATACATCCCTAATCCCTGTCAACACTGGACAATCTTTTGTTTTCTAATTTTTGTCAGTGTGTTGAATGTGGAGTGATATATGTAAACTGAAAGAGCAGTATTATATTATTTAAATATATACCTCAACAAACAATATGGCTTAGTTTAAAGCTCTTAATACTTAATAAAGTGTGAAGTGTTTTTTTTCCTTTCATTCCTTGCTCTTGCACATGCTGATGTCATAGTTGAGGAGGATGTCCTTTTAATTGTACTCTCCCAACCATCACCACAGCACCTATGAACTCTAAATTTTATTGGAATAACTGATGTGAGCATCCAGTTCTGAGTGTGTTGTTTTTTCTTCCTTTTAACAGCTTTATTGAGATATTCGCATCTCACACAATTTACCATTTTAAAGTGTACAGTTCAGTGGTTTTTAATATATTCATGGAATGGTACAATTATCACAATCTAATTTTAGAACAATTTTGTTGCCCTGAAAAGAAATCTCATATGCATTAGCAATCACTCCCCTTACCCCTTCTTCAGTCTTTTGATTCATAAAAGAGAACATGCTTTCAAAATTAAAATGGCAAATTAGTGCTTTTTAAAATTTTTATTTAGAAATTCCATTAGGTTTTTAAGTAGAAATTGGACAATCTGTAATAAAAAGCCAAGTTTAGACTGGTGTTGATAACATATATTCATTTGTTGCTCTTTACTAATGAGCAGGAGCATTATTTTTCTTCAGGCATTGGGAGAATCTTTAGGAAAAGGTGATGATCATAAAGACATGGACATCATTACCAAATTCCTTAAGGTATGTACTTTTAAGCTAAGAAAGGAGGACATTTTGGTTAGTTAAATATTTTTATGTTTTTGGATTGTTAAGAGTTAAAGTCTGGGAAAGGAAATCTCAATAAACATTTCTGGCATGTACATTGTTTATGATATTACTATGCACTTGGATATAGAGGTTAATCAAAGATAGTATATTTCTTTCCTCTTGGCAGTTTAAAAAAAACTGACTTATTAACGTAAACACAAAGAAAAGAATTACAGCAGTGGAATGAACAAGATGTTTGGGGAGTTCTACATTTTTTAAAGCACTCCAGGAAGGAGTGTAGTGAGGGTAGAGTTCTAGAACCTTTTATGAGAGGTGATGACAGTAACAAAAGGAAAGAGGTAAGAAGACATTGGCAGTGATAAAAGCAAACACATCAGTAACCTTTTAGGGATTTTATTTCTCATTTCTACAGATAGCTGTTTATTCTTCCTATGATATGCTCATTCTATCTTCTCAGCATTTCTGTCTTTAGTATTTTAGGTAGCGTGTGTGCAAATCCCAGGTTCATTTCAGCATTTAGTCATAAATTATTTGTGTTCAGGCTATGAGATTTAAATACAAGATATGCTTTTACTTGCATTTACAATTTAAATATAACATATTAGTCATTAAGATTCTGCATTGATTGAGGAAATGATAGGGAACCAGATAGGGCATGGGAACAGGGTAATATGAACTAAATTTTCTCTGAGAGTGACAGGCTGTCCTTATATAGGATTACACAGTGATTGCCACTAGGGGAGTATGTTCTCCTCAGCCTTCACTGTTTAACTGCCTCTAGAAGGGTGCTCTGAATATAGGTAAACCCAAGGGGCATTGTGGTAGTTTTCTGGGGTGGGACAGTAGGGTATAGGTCATAGTTTCTTTTTTTTTTTTTTTTAAATAAATCTTTATTGTTCAGATTATTACAAATGTTCCTCTTTTTTCCCCCATAGCTCCCCTCCACCTGATTCCCCACCCCACCCCATGCCTTTACCCCCCGCCACTGTCTTCATCCATAGGAGTAAGATTTTTGTCCAATCTCTTCCCGCACCCCTCACACTTGCTTCCCCTGAGAATCGTCAGTCCACTCCCTTTCTATGTCCCTGATTGTATTATATTCACCAGTCCATTCTGTTCTTCAGATTTTTTATTCACTTGATTTTTAGATTCACTTGTTGGTAGGTATGTATTTGATGTCATTTTGTTGTTCATAATTTTTATCTTTACCTTTTTCTTCTTCTTCTTCTTCTTAAAGAATACCCTTCAGCATTTCATGTAATCCTGGTTTGGCGGTAATGAACTCCTTTAGCTTTTTCTTATCTGTGAAGCTCTTTATCTGACCTTCAACTCTGAATGATAGCTTTGCTGGGTAGAGTAATCTTGGTTGTAGGTTCTTGCTGTTCATCACTTTGAATATTTCTTGCCACTCCCTTCTGGCCTGCATAGTTTCTGTTGAGAAATCAGCTGACAGTCATATGGGTACTCCCTTGTAGGTAATTAACTGTTTTTATCTTGCTGCTTTTAATATTCTCTCTTTGTCTTTTGCCCTTGGCATTTTAATTATGATGTGTCTTGGTATGGTCCTCTTTGGATTCCTCTTGTATGGGGTTCTGTGCGCTTCCTGAACTTGTAAGTCTATTTCTTTCACCAGGTAGGGAAAGTTTTCTGTCATTATTTCTTCTAATAGGTTTTCAATATTTTGCTCTCTCCCTTCTTCTGGCACCCCAAAAATTTGGATGTTGGTTCGCTTGAAGTTGTCCCAGAGGCTCCTTACACTATCTTCATATTTTTGGATTCCTTTTTCTTTTTGTTTTCCTGGTTGGATGTTTTTTGTTTCCACATATTTCAGATCTTTGGTTTGCTTCTTGGGGTATGTTGATCTACAGTTGAGTTTCTGTATATTCTTTATTTCAGACAGTGTATGCTTCATTTCTGACTGATCCTTTTCCATTTTTTTGGCATTCTCATTAAGCTCTTTGAAGGTCTCATCAAATTTCTCAGAGGTTTTAAGAAGATTCTTGAGTAACCTTATAAATGTGGTTCTGAACTCTATGTCATCCATTAGTTTGCTTTCCTCTGTTTCTTTCATTCGTGACATGTTTCTTTGTCTCCACATTTTGGCTGCTTCCCTGTGTTGATGGAGTAGCTTTGTGTGGTAGGTGATCTATAGGGGGCAGTAGCTCAGCCTCCTCAATTACATGAGGTGGATGCTCTTGGTACACCCCTTTGTGAGCTGAGTGCAAAGTCTTGGTGTAGTTAAGCCTTAATTGCCGTTGGTACACTGGGAGGAATTGACCTCCAGGCCAATTAGCTGTGAGCACTCGCTGTGTCTATAATGGAAGAACTGCTGCGCTGAAGACACGCTTATGGGGCAGGACTTGTTTCAGTGGGGCTTTGGTGCTCACTGAGTCTGCCTCTTGAATGTGTCACTTATGGATGTGAGGAGTTGAAATCTGGTGTCTCACACTGACCACTAGGTACACTGGCTTCTGGATCTCCAATGGGGTGCAGGTCAGCTACTGTCTGAGGCCACCCAGCAGGAGCTACAGTGAGAGCTGCAGTTTTCTCCTCTTTTCTTGTGGTTTGGAGGTTTTGGAGCTGTCTGACCCAGGCTGCAAGTTTGCTAGGTTAAGCTGCGATAGGGCAGGGCTTTCTTATGCAAAAGCCGCTGCTTAGAGCTTGGGTGGGTTTGTAGGTTGTGCAGGGCGGGGTCTCAGGGTGTCACTAGGCTAGGGCGTGGCAAACAGCAATGGCTGCTAGTTAGCCGGCTCTGAGTCCCTGTCAGCAGTCCCGTGCCCCAGTGCTGTAAACAATTATTACTGCCTGCAGCTCTGCAAGCAAGCCACCCTCACTGGCAGACAGTCCTGCTTCTCCCCGTAGGAGTTTGGGTCCCCCGCGTCTCCCCAGAAACTGTATTTCAGAGTAATCGGGGGCTTGTCTCCCTTCGGGTTGAAAAAAGCAACGCCCGCCGCCAGCCCGGATCACGCGCCTCCGTACCTTAGCTTTTCAGCGCTTGTGCACATCTCAATGCTCTTTTCTCTTTTCTTCTAGTTGTAGAACTTCCACTCAGCCAGCTTTCCCGTGGTTCTGGGTAATAGACGTTTTGTCTTTTAGTTGTATTTTTGAAATTGTTGCGGGAGGCAGCAGTTTAGGTGTTTACCTATGCCGCCATCTTGGATTCTCCCCATAGTTTCTTTTATTTCTGTTCCTTTTATTTCTTTCCTGCTCTTTTAGCTAATCACTTTAGTGGGAATTTTTAATTGAATTATTGTCTCTACTGTAAAAGTAGAAAGTCCAAATACTACAACAACATACTTGGGGGATTCATTAAATATCACAGCACATAGGAGAGAATCCAAGATGGCGGCGTAGGTAAACACCTAAACTGCTGCCTCGCGCAACAATTTCAAAAACACAACTAAAAGACAAAACGTCTATCACCCAGAACCACGGGAAAGCTGGCTGAGTGGAAGTTCTACAACTAGAAGGAAAGAGAAAAGAGCACTGAGACGTGCACAAGCACTGAAAAGCTGAGGTACGGAGGCGCGTGATCCGGGCTGGCGGAGGGCGTTGCTTTTTTCAACCCAAAGGGAGACAAGCCCCCGATTACTCTGAAATCCAGTTTCTGGGGAGACGCGGGGGACCCAAACTCCTACGGGGAGAAGCTGGACTGTCTGTCAGTGAGGGTGGCTTGCTTGCAGAGCTGCGCGCAAGAATAATTGTTTACGGCACTGGGGCACGGGACGCCGTCGGGAAGCAGAGCCAGCTAACTAGCAGCCATTGCTGTTTGCCACGCCCTAGCCTAGTGACACCCTGAGACCCCGCCCTGCACAACCTACAAACCCACCCAAGCTCCAAGCAGCGGATTTAGCATAAGAAAACCCTGCTCTATCGCAGCTTAACCTAGCAAACTTGCAGCTTGGGTCAGACAGCTCCAAAACCTCCAAACCCCAAGCAAAGAGGAGAAAACTGTAGCTCTCACTGTAGCTCCTGCTGGGTGGCCTCAGACAGTAGCTGACCTGCACCCCATTGGAGATCCAGAAGCCAGTGTACCTAGTGGTCAGTGTGAGACACCAGATTTCAACTCCTCACATCCATAAGTGACACATTCAAGAGGCAGACTCAGTGAGCACCAAAGCCCCACTGAAACAAGTCCTGCCCCATAAGCGTGTCTTCAGCGCAGCAGTTCTTCCATTATAGACACAGCGAGTGCTCACAGCTAATTGGCCTGGAGGTCAATTCCTCCCAGTGTACCAACAGCAATTAAGGCTTAACTACACCAAGACTTTGCACTCAGCCCACAAAGGGGTGTACCAAGAGCATCCACCTCATGTGATTGAGGAGGCTGAGCTACTGCCCCCTATAGATCACCTACCACACAAAGCTACTCCATCAACACAGGGAAGCAGCCAAAATGTGGAGACAAAGAAATATGTCACGAATGAAAGAAACGGAGGAAAGCAAACTACTGGATGACATAGAGTTCAGAACCACATTTATAAGGTTACTCAAGAATCTTCTTAAAACCGCTGAGAAACTTGATGAGACCTTTAAGGATCTTAATGAGAATGCCAAAAAAAATGGAAAAGGATCAGTCAGAAATGAAGCATACACTGACTGAAATAAAGAATATGCAGAAACTCAACTGTAGATCAACGTACTCCAAGAATCAAACCAAAGATCTGAAATATGTGGAAACAAAAAACATCCAACCAGAAAAACAAAAAGAAAAAAGAATCCAAAAATATGAAGATAGTGTAAGGAGCCTCTGGGACAACTTTAAGCGAACCAACATCCGAATTTTTGGGGTGCCAGAAGAAGGGAGAGAGCAAAATATTGAAAACCTATTAGAAGAAATAATGACAGAAAACTTTCCCTACCTGGTGAAAGAAATAGACTTACAAGTTCAGGAAGCGCACAGAACCCCATACAAGAGGAATCCAAAGAGGGCCACACCAAGACACATCATAATTAAAATGCCAAGGGCAAAAGACAAAGAGAGAATATTAAAAGCAGCAAGAGAAAAACGGTTAATTACCTACAAGGGCGTACCCATACGACTGTCAGCTGATTTCTCAACAGAAACTATGCAGGCCAGAAGGGAGTGGCAAGAAATATTCAAAGTGATGAACAGCAAGAACCTACAACCAAGATTACTCTACCCAGCAAAGCTATCATTCAGAGTTGAAGGTCAGATAAAGAGCTTCACAGACAAGAAAAAGCTAAAGGAGTTCATCACCACCAAACCAGGATTACATGAAATGCTGAAGGATATTCTTTAAGAAGAGGAAGAAGAAGAAAAAGGTAAAGATAAAAATTATGAACAACAAAATGACATCAAATACATACCTACCAACAAGTGAATCTAAAAATCAAGTGAATTAAAAAATCTGAAGAACAGAATGGACTGGTGAATATAATAGAATCAGGGACATAGAAAGGGAGTGGACTGACGATTCTCAGGGGAAGCAGGTGTGAGAGGTGTGGGAAGAGATTGGACAAAAATCTTACTCCTATGGATGAAGACAGTGGCGGGGGGTAAGGGCATGGGGTGGGATGGGGAATCAGGTGGAGGGGAGCTATGGGGGGAAAAAAAGAGGAACACCTGTAATAATCTGAACAATAAAGATTTATTTAAAAAAAAATATCACAGCACATATGTTAATATGGCTGATGATCTAGGTAAACTTTATGTAATAAAAATGCAAATAAAAGTTTATTTCCATCAGATAGTTACTCAGGTAATATTTTTAGGGGAAAATGGATTATCTTTGAGCTAGGAATATATAGAGAATAGGGAAGTTTATGAATTGCCAAAAGCACTTCTTCAAAACATATGACAGAATAAGCAGGTATAGTTCATTCATTAAATATTAGTGGATGGTATTGTAATCAGTTGAGAAATTTATTCTAAGGATGACAGCTAACTGTTTTGTGTGTTAGGGAACTTTAAACTTGTTCAACAACTGGATGGCATTGTAGTCTAATTTTACCCATTCTTTCATTAGTTTCTTCTTGGTGTTTGGGCTAAAGAATTGAATGCCAGAGAAGATTATGTGAAGCGCAGTGTGCAGGGTAAACTGAACAGTGCTACTCAGAAACAGACCGAGTCCTATCTCAGACCCCTTTTCAGAAAGCTACGGAAAAGGGTAAGCTTTCTCAAAAAATGCTTTTATTAACTGATTTTTAAAAATAGAACATACAAAATTAGAATAATTGCAGTCTGTAACTACAGAGTAGCTTCCAAATTTAATTATGCTTTTTTTTCTTTTCCAGAATCTTCCTGCTGATATTAAAGAATCCATAACAGATATTATTAAATTCATGTTACAGAGAGAATATGTGAAGGTACATTATCATGCTGTGCATTGGAAATATGGTTATTTGTCTATCTACGTTGTGTACATTATATTTCATTTAGTTTGGGAGAGTTTTACATAGGAAACTGAAGAGGAAATGTAAAATGAATTAGTAGTTAAAAAACAAAAATATTTTGCCCTGGTCAGTATGGCTCAGTGGTAGACTATTGGCCCACACAACGAAGGGTCTTGGGTTCGATTCCCAGTCAAGGGTACATACCTCCAGTGCAGCCCTGGTCCTGGCATGTGCAGGAGGTAACTAATCAATGTCTCTCTCTCACATCAATCTTTTGTTCTCTCTCTCTCTCTCTTTCTTTCTCCACCCCTCCCTTTGAGTCTCTCTAAAAAATCAATGGAAAAATAGCCTCGGGTGAGGATTAACAACAAAATCTACCAAAAACAAAACCTTTTATTTTCTTATGTATTGTTAGCTTTATTGTGGGTCATCCAATGTTAAACTTTCAGACCACACTGTATTTTTTTTGTCATTTTAAAAATAGGTATAAAAATTCTTAAGATCATGTACTGGATGTGGGCAAGGTACATTTCATGAGTGGGACAGAATTTAGGAATTTGTAGATTGTTGGTTATAGCTTGGAACAAGTTTTCCCATAGAAACAATGCTATGTGGCTATAAATATCGACTTAATTCGTAATATAGCTGAAGTGTTGTACTAATGATACAGTGGAATTTGACCACCCTTTATGGGTGTTTCTATGAGAAATGTTCCAAGTCAGGCTCCTAGCGCTCATCTCCCCTGTTTCAGGACTGCAGCAGTAGCAGACCCCTTGTAGGGGAAGACTTTTCCCTTGTTTCAGTGTCTTTCCTCCTAGATGGGCTCTGGGAGGAGGTGGCATGGGGAAAGAGCTCTGGTGTCCAAGTGCTGCTGGGGCAGAGTTTAGAAAGGAGAGAGTGGAAGGCTGTCAGTTGGTGGAGGGGACCAAGAAGAGAAGGGCCTAGTGCACCAGTAAAGGACACTGCTTGGTGGGCCATAAGCTGAGGGTGAGGAGGGAGTTTCAGGTGACTGTGCCTCCCAAGCAAGTAGCAGGTAAGAATTTCCGTGCAGTTAGAGTGACAGTTCAGAACAGGAGACAGGCCCTGACAGAAATGTGGGAATGACATTGATTATTTCTGTGCTCTGAGTATCTGTATGCACGAGAAGGGACCGCTGGCATTCCTGGGTGATTGGGTGGTCTCCTTGATCAGAACCTCATGCCAATAAACCTAAGGTATTATTTTTATTCCCTCTATAGGAGAGTAAGTTAGTTTCATCAAAGAAAATGTTTTTGTTTTATGGCTGTAAACTTCATTCTTGGGTAGTTTCTGTTAATTGCATGCTGCTTACTAAGGACTGCCTTGGAATGGATGGTTAGGTCACATCACTGCAGAAAGAATTTAGATCACTTGCCTTTCCTCTTGTTACATTTCTCATTCTCATATGTGAGAATCAAGTGCAAGTTTATTTTGTGTAAACTACGGAAAGAACCAAGAAATAACCTATTTGGGCAGTTTTCTTTGGGAATTTAGGGAAACTAAATATTGGAAATTTTCAATTAATATCAAGTATTAAAATTAACATACATGGGAATCAGTGATAAAAATGTATACGCCCTTTTAAAATTAAACTTTAAAAAAACTGAGAAGTTAGGCCAGTAGTGGGTGGCAGGGGTCGCAGAGTGGGAGCAGGAGGGTTGGTATGGAGGTGCTGCAGCGAGGGTTGTAGGGCAGGGGTGTCCCCAGGTCCCCAATGCAGCCCCCAGATGAACCCACAGTATTTTCCTTATATGACTGGGCCCCTTATATAATTGGCAGTGACGCTTGCCCGGAGCCTAAGAGGATTATAACAGGTCAGGCGAACCGGGGAGCGGGACGGAGAAATGAGCAACCCGTTAGGCTAGAGATGAGGGAGACTTAAGGGAGACCCTCTTCTGCTGTAACTGTTAGCCCTGGTCGATGATGACAAGACCACTGCGCAATCTGAGTTCTGGAAACCAGATGATGGAATGTGTTCGGACTGAGACTGGGCGAAAAACGTAAAAAAATTTGAATAGAGCAAATTCAAATTTATCTTTAGGGTAGAAATGATCTTTCAGTTAACGTATTTGTAGTACCTGATTTTTAAAAAAATCAACACCGCATATCAAACACAAAGGTGTTTGATGTTTTTAAATTAAAATCTCTTTGAGGCCTGGCTATGTAGGCTTCTCTGAGACCCTCAGAGTCTTTTAGAATTTAACTGCTTTCTATTTTGTTTTACTACTTTTCCCTCTTCACAAATCGCCAGGCTTGGTTTAGAAAAGGAGCCATTTATCTTCATTGTTTCTGTCTTTATATTTTGTAGCTTTTATTTTAAGGTTCTTGCCAGGTGGGAGGTTTGGAGGGCCACTCTCATCCTTTAGCTATTTGACTCATGGGCCAGTATTTAAGCTTGTTTACACATCTGCTGTGGGCCTTATACCCTGTATAACCGTCCCAGCGTGCAGAGTTCCCACTGCTCTCAGAGGTCTGATTGCTGTTCAGGGAGTGGACATAGTTTCAGGTTGGATTATGGAAAACTAGTTAGCCTCTGTCTTCTGTGTGACCACCTGTTGAGAAGACTAGGTTGAAAGGAGATCCACACTAGAGTTTCTGTCAGTACATCAAATTACCTACCTGATAATTCCAGATCTGAAATGCATCAACTGTCAGTGCACAGAGGCTGCAAAGGAATGTTTGTCTTTTTACTCACAAGGTTAGCTTTGGTTTCTGTTTTTCCATGGAAATTTGTGGCCTGGGCAGGACAGTAGGTCATTCCATATTTTAATTTTTTTTGTTTGAATAAGGAGGATGGTAATATTTTCAACATGCTTAAGAAATGGATGAAAATTACAGCATCAAAAGTTGTGAAATACTTGAAATAAAAATTTGGACCAATACATTATTTCTGCTTTTCTGATCTCTTCTTAATCTTTCTTTCTAGGCTAATGATGCTTATCTTCAGATGGCCATTGGAAATGCCCCTTGGCCCATTGGTGTCACTATGGTTGGTATCCATGCCAGAACGGGTAGGGAAAAGATTTTCTCCAAGCATGTTGCACATGTTTTAAATGATGAAACACAGCGGAAATATATTCAGGTAAGCAGTATGGATGGAAAGGACATTTCTCTGGAGGTTAACATTCTCCAATTCCAAAACTGTATATTTTGAGAGCAGAGGAATTATAGCAAATAGGATATGGCATGATAGGATTTAAGTTCATTTCTTTTTTAAAAAATATTTTTATTGATTTTAGAGAGGAAATGAGAGGAAGAGAGATAGAAACATCAATGATGAGAGAGAATCATTGATTGGCTGCCTCTTGTACGCCCTGGACTGGGGATCGAACCCACAACCCGGGCATGTGTCCTTGATCGGAAATGAACCTGGGACCCTTCAGTCTGCAGGCCGACGCTCCATCCACTGAGCCAAACCAGCCAGGGCTTAAGTTCATTTCTTATAAATACTTGTGATTAAGAAATCTTCACTGAATAAAATAAAAACTTTTGAAGTTTCATATATGATGCAAGACAGGGTACAGGGTTATGCTTTTAGTTACCTTAGCATTGAAATAAGACTATTGCAGTTTGCTTTAGAAGTTTAGTGATAAGCAGTACATTTAGAGTATTTTGGAATCTTGTTATTTTTAAGGTATATTTAACATCTACTAGGATAAAGGGCCTGAATAGTATAAATTTGGCCTTAACTTAATTTTTAAGTAACATATAACAACAATACTTCTCTACACAAATAACTTCAAAGTGTTTATAGTTTATTTTCTTAGTTGTATACACCTCACATGAACTCATGTGCACTGTTACTGGTTCAGTTTTTCTTTGTAGTGGGAAAAATCAACTCTATTCTTAGCACTTGCCAAGTTGTCAAGTATCCCAGGTTGTATCTGTGTAATGTCTTTTACTGGATGTTAATTTTAAAACTTGAAGAAGATATTCTGAAAAGTTTACTTAAAATTTAAAATTCACTTAAAATGCATAAAGTGCTTTCAAATTTGTGCCAGAGAACAATCATTACCATATTCATGGATTATCTTTTTTGTTTGTATTTCAATTCCAAGTGATAAATGTTCATTTGTGTTAGGCCTTATTCATATATATTAGCATTTTAAAAGCTTGTTTGGCTCAGTGGATAGAGAGTAGGCCTGCTGACTAAAGGGTCCTGGGTTCAATTCCAGTCAAGGGCACATACCTGGGTTGCAGGCTTGATCCCCAGTAGGGGGTGTGCAGGAGACAGCTGATCAGTGATTCTCATCATTGATGTTTCTATCTCTCTCTCCCTCTTCCCTCCTCTCTGAAATTAATAAAAATATATTTTTTAAAAAATGATTTCAATCTGATTCCCTGATATAAACTGTAGAATTTGTAGAGTTCAAATATACTTATGAAAATTTTAGGACATTTTCATTTATTCAAATAACCACCAGTGACTGAATTGAAGGCAAACAGCTTTTAGTTAGGAAAAAAAGGTTTGGGGCTTTACCAATAGTAAACAATTCCAATGATTAAATTTGCTTAGTTTGTTCAGCTATACACTCACTGGTCAGAGCAATAGTGTAAGAGTTCATATAATTAGATAAATTGTCTTAATTAAAGAGCATTTCTTTTTTAAATAATGGTACATCCCCAGAAACTGTTTTTTAAAAAGTATACCTAGTATTTATTTACTTATTTATTTATTTGAGCCAAACTGATGACATATGATGGAGAGCAAGATCTTAAATGTTAAATGACCATTACCCACTTACTTGTTCATCCATTTTAACTACTGCCTTCTCATTAAAAAAAAAATTCTTTTTGTCCCCAACATGGTTAGGGAAAATGGCAAACATACTATATCTGAACTTTGGGAAGGTGTTTGACCTAAACCCAATATTTTTGTCGACAGATCTAGACATGACAGACAATATAGTCAGAGGACTCATAGCTTGTGAAGTGAGGGAAACCATGTCTACTTTGGTGCATGCTAGTAACATACACCATTAGTTCTTTAGTGACCTCAGTACTGTCCCGGTCAACATTTTAATGACTGATTCAGATGATTATACAGAGAGGTATGTTCATCAGATTTGTAGACAGCAAGAAGCTAAAAGGGATAAGGTGTGTGCTAAGGTAGAAAAGAAATTGTCGTAAAAATTCTTGACAGACTGAAGAAAAGGACAGATTGCATAAATAAATTTGGATCCAATAACCTAGTTTCTCAAGCACATATATGATATGAGCATTGTATGAGAGGAAAAGTTGGGGAATTTAGGGGCTATAAATATAAAATTAGTAATATGATATGGCCACTGTAAAGCCTAATGATAGCTTATGTTACATTATTATACATAATAATTTACTGTTGGTTCCACAAGTTAAAAATATAGTTCACTATTATACCCCCAGAGTCTTATGGTGGTTGCTCACTGAATATTTGTGGTTGAATGAATACTCTATAGAACAATGCATAGAAATAATTTATATTTGTGTTATCTCCTTATTATGGGACCAAAGAGATTTTTCAGGAATTTTTGTTATGATTTGTTTTATTATTTTGAGCTTAAGAGTTGTTTGAATACTTAGGTAATTACAGAGTAATTAAGAGTTCTAAATGTTTGATGATGTTTCAGGTACCTGTTATTCACATATATTAGCATTTTAAAAAATGATTTCAAGGTGTTTCTTTTACCCTTCCTCCTTAGATTCCAGATATGCTCTTCTGGTGCTGGGTTGTGAAGTTATAGCCACACTAGAGGCCCGGTGCACGGATTTGTGCACCGGTGGGGTCCCTCGGCCTGGCCGAGGGAATTGGGCCAAAACCGCGCTCCAACGTTCTCTGAGGGGCCCCGGATTACGAGAGTGCAGTTCTTGGGTGATGCACCCTGGAATCGGGCTCCCTCCTCTTTGGTTACGGGTGCATCACCCAAGAACCACAGCTGCCAAGTCTCCACAGCTGGGCAGCTCCTGCATTGAGCATCTGCCCCTGGTGATCATTGTGCATCATAGTTACCGGTTGGACGTTTGCTTAGGCTTTTATATATATACTAGAGGCCTGGTGTACAAATTTGTGCACGGGTGGGGTCCCTCGGTCTGGCTGGCCATTGGAGCCTATTGGGGCTATCTCACCCAGACCGGAGGGACCATGGGAAGTTGGTTGGCAGAGGGGAGGGACTGCAGTAGGTTGGCTGGCTGCCCTGATCAGGGACAACTGGGGCTGGCCAGCTGGGGGGTAGGGACCGCGGGAGGTTGGATGGCCATGGGAGGTTGGCTGTGGGAGCACACTGACCACCAGGGGGCAGCTCCTGCATTGAGCGTGTACCCCCTGGTGGTCAGTGTGCGTCATAGCGACCAGTCGACAGGTCTTAACGGTCACTTAGGCTTTTATATATATAAATAGATACTCTGCTTTTCCACTAGGTCATGAAGCTCTTTATTCTTTTAATAACAGAAAATTAATTTGGGGGTAATACTAATTAAGTATCAGGCTGTTCAATATCTAATATAGGCCTGAACATAGTCAACCTATCGATTTCATTAGTCTTGTTATTCTGATAGAAATAGGGTGATTTTAATTTTTGTGAACCAAACTGAGAAACCTTAAAATAATTTGTGCCAAAAATGGCATTGGAGGTAATCAAAATTAAGTACTGCTGTCCTTGGTAGTTGTTATTTTTAATGACTAATCAATATTCCTGTAGATACATAGATTTCAGTAAGACATTGGATAATGGTTCTCCTTGCAAATAAGAACATTTGCAGGCTGGTAGATAAAATAGTTAATAAAATTCATTGCTGGTTGCAGAAGTCTTCCCAGAACTATTATATTTTGCATGACTTAGAACTGGTGGATGAGAAAGTTAAGAGGAATAACTGAAAACGGCATGCCAACTAAGGGTTTTAAAAGATCACAGACTGAAGGATGAGTTGCAAGAGACTGAATGAATTTTAAGAATGACGGTTCTTGTCATCAGGTGTAATTATCACTATAAAGTTATAGAGTAGAGAATAACTGGCCTAATTGCAGAAGAGATAGAAAGCACTTGAAATTTGTGAGGTCATGGGAATTTGTGGTGTGTATTGTAGTTGTCTAAAAAGGCCAGGCCGTGAAGTAGCATAATACTGAATTCTGCAAGATTGGCCAGATCACATTTGGAATGTTGTACTCAGTTTTACACTATTAAAATGTTTTTATTGTGTAGTATCTTGTGCATACAAAAGAACACATGTATTATGTAAGTTAAAAGTAAACAAAACATATCTAAAGGCCTTGCCCTGCTGGAGTGGTTCAGCTCAGTTGGTTGAGCATAGTCCTGTGCACTGAAAGGTCAAATCCCGTTCAGGGAACATACCTAGGTTGTGGGTTTGATCCCTGGTCAGGGTGTGTACAGAAGGCAACCAACTGATGTATCTCTTTCTCTGTTTCCCTCCCCTTCCCTTTCCTCTCTCTAAGCATGTCCTTGCATGGGGATTTTAAAAATAAATAAATAAATAAAGGCTTAATTTAAGAAATAGAGCATTTTGATGTTCATGGATCTGTATTTTCTTTCTGTAATCCAGAAGTAACCATTATCTTGAATTTATGTTTGCTTTTTCTTTTTTCATATATTTTTATTGATTATGGAGAGGAAGGGAGAAGGAGAGAGAGAAACATCAATGATGAGAATCATTGATTGGCTGCCTCCTGCACATTCCCTACTGGGGATTGAGCCTGCAACCCGGGCATGTGTCCTGACCTGGAATGGAACCATGGCCTCCTGGATCATAGGTCTACACTTAACCATTGAGCCACAACACCTGGCTTGTCTTGCTTTTTCAAAAATAATCCTGCCATGTTATATCTGTATTTCTAAACAATATATTAGTTTTTCTTGTTTTTGAGTTTTATTAAAATGCTATTATATTGTATGCAGCCTTTGCCACTTGCTGTTGTGTGTGTTTGGTTTTTTTTTAAAGTGTTTTTAAAATTGATTTCAGAGAGGAAGGGAGAGGGAGAAAAAGATAGAAACATCAATGATGAGAGTCATTGATCGGCTGCCTCTGGCATGCCCCACACTGGGGATTGAACCTGCAACCCAGGCATGTGCCTTTGACCGGAATCGAACCTGGGACCCTTTAGTCCTCAGGCCGATGTTCTATCAATTGAGCCAAACCGGCTAGGGTGCCACTTGCTGTTTACATTCAGTATTATTTCTAAGATTTACGTCTATCAGTTGTTTTCAACCAGAATTCCCCATCTGGACCACAAACACAGATGATGATATGACTGCCTATTTTCTTTTAAAATGTTATTATTGATCTTAGAGAGGAAGGGAGAAGCATAGAGTGATAGAAACAACATTGATTGGCTACCTCCTGCATGTCTCCTACTGGAGATTGAGCCTGAAACTAGGGCATGTGTCCTGACTGGGAATCACACCAGCAATCTCTTGGTTCATGGGTTGATGCTCAACCACTAAGCCCCACCAGCTGGGCATGCCTATCATGTTTTTTAAAGATGGTATATATGTAGCACTCTCTAGATACACAGGAAAGGAGCTGTCTCATTACATACAATGAATGCTTTATGCTAGGCAGTGGGGCTTAATTCTCTACTGGAATTAATTCTTCTCCTAGTGGAGAAGGGCTGAGCTGTTTCCTGTAGGTCTAGTTAATTCATTTTGACTGCTGTAAAATGTTCCATTTGTGAGCATACTTTTTCATCTATTCTCCTATGATGGACATTTGGGTTATTTCCAGTTCTTTTGCTATTGTTGTTGTCATTGTGAACAATCCTGCTATGACCATCTTGTACATATCTCTGGGTGTACATACATGAATAAACATTTCTCTAATTATACATCTGAGTGGTATTGCTGGGGACTGCCATATTTTATTTTATTAAAAATTATTTTGATTCTGTTTTCAAATTTTTTAAAAATTGTTTTTAAAGAGAGGAGTACGGGAAGATAGAGAGAGAGGCAGACAACGATGTTTAAGAGAAACATCAATTGGTTGCCTCCTATACCCTTACTGGGGATTGAACACACAATCTGGGTATGTGCCCTGACTCGGGATCGAACCAGCAACTAACTATTCAGTACTTGGGGTGACGCTCAACCAACCGAGCCACACTGCCACGTTTTAATGGGGATATTGGTAAACAGGAGTGAGTATAGGACAATTAAGAAAAGTTTAACTGTATCATAACCAACCTTTATTTTCTTAGGGATTGAAGAGGTTAATGACGATTTGCCAGAAGCACTTTCCTACTGATCCATCAAAATGTGTGGAGTATAATGCACTGTGAGATCTGTGTATAATGTGAAGATAACAATAAGAAACTTAAGGGAGCATGATATGGAATTCTGGAATTACCAATAGGAATGAAGGAAGAAGAAAACTGGAGTTTCTAGACTCTGGTTTCTACCTAATGCAACTTGTGGTTTTAAGAACTGTCTTGGCTCTCATATCACATCTGACTGCATACTGATTTGTGTCTTGCTTTTATTTTAAATAGTTGAAAAGCTAAGTTCTAACAGACTCTTCCCCATAATTTAAATGTGTAAACAGTGGTCACAGAAGGAGGTTTAAAATGACTCTCCCTCTAGACCTGAAAGTTGCAGTTAGATTATTACAAAGGAACATTTGAGGATGAACTTAAATGTTTCTGTGTAATATGAATTTTACATTGTCTTTTATGTCATATTTTTAGAAAATATTTTTATATATTTCAACAGAAATATGGAACCATTTAATGAAACTTAAAAGTCCTTAAATGTTTCTTGCAATAGAACTTGAATGTAAATGTTATGACTGTTTACTCAAATGTTATTTTTCTTGCATTTCAAAGCTTGCTTTTATCTTCTAATGAATGTAAATGTCATATTTGTCATCTCTTGGAACAGATGGAATTAACAGGAAATAGAAATTTGAAAATCAAAGATATACCCACAGAAGTTCAAACTAAACCACAGTGCATAGAGGTCAAGGTGGGAAATGGACTGTCAAGCAAGCCAAGAATGGGGACATTTTGATGCTTCTGGTTCTTCCTAGAATAGGACTACCTGTAAGTTTCATCCTCATGAGACCTGGGGTGGACTGCTATTCCTAGCTCATCCCTCTAAGCAGCAGAGAAGGCTGCTATCATTCTCACTGCCTGAGACAGTAGGTCCTGGGTCTGATTTCAACAAATGAGAACTTCTGAATCTTACAGTGTCATACCCAGAGAATTGTGATGAATCACTGTGCCTGGGGAGTTGAGAGGACTCAGTTAATAGAGGAAAGTTGGTAATAAAATATTAGCAGCCCAGGTGGAGAGGCGTTACCAGATAGTGGTAAGAGTGGGGCTCTGTCTTCTGAACTCAGAACTTCTAGCTTCAAATTTTAGCTCTCCACCTGACTGAATGACTGTGAGTGAGTAACAATCTTTCTGAGTCTCAGTTTCCTTATCGGTAAGTAGTAGTTAGTAATAGTAGTCCATGCCTCCTGGCATTGTTGTGTAAGTAAAAAAAAAAAAAAAAAAAAAAAAAAATGCTTGGTACACTGCCTGGCGAATAAGAGCTCAGTCAACATTAGTCCTTATTATTAGAGTGAAGCCAAAGTAGCTGTCATGAACCCTGTGGTTAAGGGCATGGTATGTTCACATAATGTAACAGTGGTGGTGTTAGAAGCAGCTACAGTTATAGAAACTTCGCACATTTACTATATGCAGGCTCTATGGTGCTCCCATTGTCAGCCAGCTCTGTGCTTACAAGAATAGGAGATATGGGAGCTAGAGTCAGCTGAGTAGGTAAGTGGATGTAGCTTCACAGCCACTTATTCTGGGCCCTCTGGGGAAGGCTTGAAAGCTGGTTTTGGCTACTTGTGGTCCATGCCTGGGCTTGATTGTTTCTGCTGGTTACTTGCATGGATGGTGGCTGAGGCCTACTGTGATAGATTGAATCAGGTTCCTCATCCCCCAACCAACCCCACTTCCCATTCTGGAAACTGTTTCTTAGACTTTCCTAAAATAAGACAAATCTAGACCAGGGATTTTTCAACAATCTAGCCTCAGCACACTGGTGTGCTGCAAGAACTTTTAAAACATGCAGTACCTGACTAGTTAGAGCACTCATCTCTTTTTCTCTTAGATTGTCAAGTAAAAAAAGACAGTCAACACAACCATAGCTGTTCAGTGTGAATGAATCAAATTAATACCTATTTTTTGGTCAGATCGACAAAACATATTTTTGTGTGTGCTACAAAATTTTAGTAGTTTGTGTGCCATACGATGAAAAAGGTTAAAAATCACTAATCTAGACTTTTGCTATGTAGTCATATTGTATAGGACTTGTTTATAAATATTGTTGACTGAATACTACCACATTACCTTTTCTAAAAAAATATATATTTTATTGAATTTTTACAGAGAGGAAGGGAGAGGGATAGAGAGTTAGAAACATAGATGAGAGAGAGACATCGATCAGCTGCCTCCTGCACACCTTCCACTGGGGATGTGCCTGCAACCAAGGTATATGCCCTTGATTGGAATCGAACCTGGGACTCCCCAGTCCGCAGGCCGATACTCTATCCACTGAGCCAAACCAGTTAGGGCTCCCACATTACTTTTTGTTTATTCACCAGGCCACACACAGCACGGCAGTCAGTTAATTTTGCATTCCTTCCCTTTCGTTAGTTAATATGCCACATAAAGAAGAAACCACATCACATGACAGCAGTACCTTCTAAAATTGATCAGTATGGATAGATAGTTGTAACATATTCTACTGGCCTGTGAATGTCAACCATTTTTGGCTTGGTTAGAGGGGGACAGGTTCGAACTTGTAGATCCCTCAAAGAAAAGTTTTCTATTTCCCTGAAACTTAAAGTGTTCAGATGACTACAAATATCATATGGGTATAGTAAAAGAAAGACCTCTTGCATTCTCTGAATCATGAAAATTATAGTTTAGCAGTTACTACATATTGTTCTTGGCTCTTTCTAAAATAATGAAGACATATCTTAAAATCAATCACAATCCTGAAATAACTATATTCTTCCCCTTTTTCTTCCCCACCTCCTCAGACTCATATCCAAAGAAGTTGTTTCTTTTTAATTCAAATTTAAACACTGATTTCCCCTCAAAAGCCAATATTCTACATTTCCTAGGAAGGAGTGTTCTTGTCAACTGTGAAGACTGAGCAATATTTTTCAGCATTTCAGGACAGAGCCTGCGGCAATCTAGAAGTCATGGCTGTGACTTCAATTTTTGGGGAAAATAAAGCTGAGGTCAAAGATAGTTGACACATACATATATAGAGAGAACTATCTACTTCTTGTAGGAAGAAGGGGGAGGTCCTGAGAGTCCAGAGCTAGGAAGGAAGCTGTCAATAATAAGAGACGTTAGGGATTTGCTGTGGGCTCTGAACCCTCAGAATTGGAGGAATGGGAAATAGGATTGATAGCAGTACATTTTTAAAGATATGTTTTATTGATTTCAAATGAGGAGGCCTGTCCATAGAGGGAAAGAGGAAGAACTAAGACAAGCAGCATAGAAGCCATCTATAAGAAAACTGCCAGACAGAATAGGCTGACTGTAAATTATGTAAAGCAAGATTAAGCAAGGTATTCTAAAATAAATGGGAGGTCATGTAAAATTAAAAGACTACTACATCATGATAAATTTTTCAAAGTGAACATCTCCCAAGTAACTAGCACTCAAGTAAGACAAGATAATGTTATTAGCACCCCAGAAATCTTTCATACCTCTTTCTAGTCATAGCCATGTTTGTTGTTAATCCTTACCTGAGGATATTCTTTCATTGATTTTTAGAGTGTGTGTGGCAGGGAGGGGGAGAGCTGAGAGAGAAACATTGATGCGAGAGAGACACATCGACTGGCTGCCTCCCAACCAGGGCCAGGGATTGAACCTGCAATCTGAGACATGTGCCCTTGACCAGAAGGGAAGTTGAAACCCTTCAGTCCAAAGACCAATGCTCTATCCACTGAGCCAAACTGGCTAGGGCGTAATAGCCATGGTTTTGATTAAGCTCACAGGTTAATACACAGCACTTTAAAAAGGAACCATAAGTATATATGTTAGAGTAGTAAGTAGAGATATATACAATGGGCTACTCTAAACTGACAAATAGGACCTGGTACCCCTGTTCTATCAGTTTCCAACTATCCTCCCTGCCACCTCTAAAAACCCTAAGGAAGCAACATAGGATATTGACTCAATGTCTCAGAGAAGATGTCTGAGTATCTCAGATTACTCTGCTAGATGATACACGGCTGTTGTCATTTTTTTATCTGACAGTCTAAGGCAGTGGTCGGCAAACACATTAGTCAACAGAGCCAAATATTAACAGTACAACGATTGAAATTTCTTTTGAGAGCCAACTTTTTAAAACTTAAGCTTCTTCTTATGCCACTTCTTCAAAATAGACTCGCCCAGGCCATGGTATTTTGTGGAAGAGCCATACTCAAGGGGCCAAAGAGCTACATGTGGCTCATGAGCCACAGTTTTGCCGACCACTGGTCTAAGGAAAAGAGGTCAGTGCCCGACTCAATGGTCAGGTATTGCATATCTTAAAAATTCTTGTGGCACATCGGTTGAAATCACTGACCTAGAGGGGTGAGAGGAGATAAAGTTCAGAGAAGCACTTTGGTGGAGGTGGCATTTGAGCCTTGCAGGCAGATCTGTACAGATCTGATAAGGGGGAGAAGGACTTGCAGTCCTGATGGAGCAGCATGTCTGGGAAAGAGCAAGCATTCTGTTTAGCTGGCACAGTCAGTGCATGGAGAAATCTAGTGATACAGCTAGAAATACAGGTGAAATCCAAATTCAGGTTTAATAACGTTGTTTCAAAAAGCTATCTCATAGTATGGAAGGATAGAATACAGAGTTAAATGACCAACTATCTCTTTAAGAATATTTCCAAACTTCTCACATGGTATAGAAGTCTCTTCACATTTGAGTACCTGAATTCCCTCCACTGTTTATTTTGCTTGGAATGCTTATAGATACTCTCTCTTTCCCACTAGCTAGCTAGCTTTTATGCATCCATTGATACTTGGTTCAAATGAAAGCATCTGTCACTTCACCAAAGAGTTGAATTCCTTCACTTCCCTAATTACCAAACCAAGGCCAGTTCCCTGTGGGGTTCTTCCCATAACATCTTGTCTACACCAATACCTATCACACTATATTAATTACTAACTTCTGTTTTTGACCACTTATATATGAGCTCCTTAAGATTCATCTCTGTACCTTTGCATCTAAGATGGAATAAATGTTCAGTACAAGTTTATCAAATACGATAAAGGAGGAGGCTATTTTAATAATCTAAAGGAAAGGTTCTAAAGCATGAAAGTGGGAAATGAAAAGTTTAGGGCAGATACCAAAGCTCATGTGTTTTACTCATAGGAGAAACCTTTAGGACCCCACCCTAAATCTATTCTTATTTTAAGAATCCTATCTAATAAAAGAGAAACATGCAAATTGAGTGTACCTCCACTATGACCACAAGCCATGCCCACCAGCCAATCAGGAGTGAGTATGCAAATTAACCCAACCAAGATGGCGGTGGCCACGGAGCTGGAGCAAGCAGGAGGCTTGCGTTGCCCCCTGCAATGGAGGAAGCCAAGCTTCTCCACTGCCGTGGCTGGCCCTGGCCTCTGCTCAAGGCTACAAAGTTTCAATTATAGAAGATGAATCTCAGATACCTGCTTCCAGCCAGCCCTGGCCTCCGCTCAAGGAGGTGCTGAAAATAAAAGAAGCAAAAAAGGAGGGGCTGGAAGCTTGGGTTGTCGGGGGCTGTGGCCAGCCTGCAAACAGCCATCAGCCCCTCATCCAGGCTGGCCAGGCACCCCAGTGGGACCCCCACCCTGATCCAGAACACCCTTCAGGGCAAACCAACCAGCCCCCACCCGTGCACCAGGCCTCTATACTAATAAAAAGGTAATATGCTAATTAGACTGGGAGACCTTTCAGGAGACCTTCTGGACATTCTTCTGGACAAAGCCATGGTGGCGGGGCTGAGGTAGAGGCGGTTAGAGGCCAAGAGGGGAGGGCAGTTGTGGGTGATCAGGCTGGTGGGGGGCGGGGCTGTTGGGGGTAAGCAGACCAGCAGGGGTCCAGTTGGGGGTGAGCAGGCCATCAGTGGAGGTCAGTTGGGGGTGATCAGGACAGCAGGGGGCGAGCAGGCCAGTAGGGGGTGGCAGTTGGGGGTGATCAGGCTGGCGGGAGGGGGGGCATTTGGGGGTGATCAGGCTGGCGGGAGGGGGGGCATTTGGGGGTGAGCAGGCTGGCGGGAGGGGGGGCATTTGGGGGTGAGCAGGCCAGCTGCAGGGGGCAGTTGGGGGCAAGCAGGCTGGCAGGCAGGTGAGTGGTTAGGAGCCAGCAGTCCTGGATTGCGAGAGGGATGTCCGACTGCCGGTTTAGGCCCGATCCCTGTAAACCGGCAGTAAGATATCCTTCGAGGGGTCCCAGATTGGAGAGGGTGCAGGCCGGGCTGAGGAACACTCCCCACCCCCCCCCGCCCACCCCTGCTGTGCACAAATTTTGTGCCACTAGTAATTTTAATAAACACGATCATCAGATTTTATAACCTACAAAAATATAGTTTCTAATAAAGAACCTGAATCATTAAGAAAAGGTTAAATTACAGTTGCGCATACTTGAGCTTAACAAGATAGAGACATGTACTATTTCCAAAATGTTTTCACCCAAATAAACATGAGGCACTTTTTTTTTTTTGCACACATCAGTTTACTGACATTCTGCGATAAGACTGTAGCAAAACAGAACCTCATACAGTTTGTGAGGGTGTAAATTGACACAATAGCTCTAGAAATTTAAAAGGGGGATATTCTTTGGCCCAATAAATCTACTTAAAGTTACCTTGCAGATACACAGCGTGTCCCCCAAAAATGTATATACACTTTGAATAATTATAAAGGCAGTATTTATTAAAATACATTTCATTTTCCAACCCTTTATTGAAGAGACTGTCTTTATTATATGTTGCCTTCTTTTTCAAAATTGAGCATAATGGCTTGGGTCGATTTCTGGGGTCTCTGTTATCTTGTGCTAGTGTCAAGCTGTTTTGATTACAATGGCTTTGTAGTATAATTTGATATCATCCCTCCTACTTTGTACTTCTCAAGGTTGCTGAGACTATTTGGGGCCTTTTTTGGTTCCATATATATTTGCAGTATTTGTTTCTCCAAAAATGCTGTTGAAATATGCCATTGGTATTTTAATAGGGATTTATTTGAATCTATAGATTGCTTTGGGTAGTATGGACATTTTGATTATGTTAATTCTTCTATTCCTTGAACATGGTATATTCTTACATTTGTTTGTATCTTCCTCTATTTACTTCAATGTCCTGTAGTTTTTCTGAATACAGGTCATTTACCTCCTTGGTTAAGTTTATTTCAAGGTATCCTATTTTTGTTGTTGCAGTGGGATGCTTAGTTTTTAAAGACCTGACCTTGTAGAAACATATACTTTCTCAAGGATACTTGCCCTGCTGGTTGTATCTAGAGGTTAATTTGAGTTCAAGCTGTTATTACAATAAAAAGCCAATGAGGCAGGCGAACAGGACTGCTTTTACTACTGAAGTAAAGAGTCCCTTAGCCCTCTCTGTCACAGAAACCTGTCAGAGTAATCTGTTTATCCATTGCTCCGGGTCTGCTGGTCAGCCCTGGCAACATTCCACCATAACGTGGATTATCAGGTCCCCAGTAGGTGAAGTTGTTGTGGTTAATCGAACTATTTAATTTAAATGTAGCCTCATTATTTCATTCAGTCTTGGTTGGAGTGTGCATCTTCTACACATCTTGCCAAGTACCATTCGCAATACTCCACTCTTAGGTCTGATCATCTTCATTGATTGCATGGACTAATCTTGGAAGTCACTTTTCCAATAGTAGTGTTTTAAAATATGATGGACAATTTTGAAATTTCTACATCACGACTTGTTTGCCGCACAGATTTTCTTGGACTTGGGTGATTCATTTCCAGTACCCTTTCTTGCTTTGTGGGGCTTGTCGATGTCTGTGGTCTTCTGGAATGCTTTTTGTGGACATTCTGAAAACTAGTCCCATTGGCTTCAAGTGATGGTAAGTCTCGTAGGTGGACCTGTTTGAAAATCCCTCATAAATTGTCTTTGTACTTCAACTGCATTTTCAAACTTCCAGTAGCATTTTAGGATGAATTTCTTTTGTTCAAAGCTGAATCTGGCTGCCATTATTAATTCCAATGGGTTAAATCTGAAAAGAAAGAAACATCAATGGAGCTATCAGCTGTTAAAGTGTGTATACATTTCTTTGTTGTTAATCCTCACCCGAGGATATTTTTTCATTGATTTTTAGAGAGAATAGAAGGGAGGAGGAAGAGACAGAGAGAGAAACATCAATATGAGAGAGACACATTGATTGGTGGCCTCCCACATGAACCCTGACCAGGGCTGGGGATTGAGCCTACAACCAAGGTACATGCCCTTGAGTGGAATCAAACCTGTGATCCTTCAGTCTGCAGGCCGTCACTCTGTCCAGCGAGCCAAACCAGCTAGGGCGTGTGTATACATTTTGGGGGACACCCTATATAGTTCTGGTGTTCTAAATAAAAGACATTCATTCACTTAGCACTCTTTGTAACAACAAAAGACTATACAACCCACAAACCTATCAGTAAGGTTAGAGCTAATCTATTTCACCCATACATTGGAAAATTATAGAGCAGTTCAAAAGAATAAGATAAATCTACAGGTACCTACATGTTAGGTGAATAATGAAATTCACATACACAAGTAATATCTTTATTGAAAAGGATATATTTCTTGTTAATCCTCACCCCAGGATATTTTTTCCATTGATTTTTAGAGAGTAGGAGGGAAGGAGATAGAAACATAGGTGTGAGAAATTGGTTTTCTCCTGTACCCTGATGAGGCCAGGAACCAAGCCTGCAAGCAAGGTATGTGCTCTTGACTGGAATTGAACCTGATACCCTGCAGTCTGCAGGCCGGTGCTCTAACCACTAAGCAAACCAGCTAGAACGCAAAGGATATATTTTGGTATGTCTGTAAATTCATAGAAAACGGTTTGTCAGGATAAACACCCACTTTTTTTTTTTTTTATCCTCATCCAAGGATGTTTGTTTTAGAGAGGAAGTGAGTGAAAGAGAATGAGAGAAACATCAATATGAGAGAGAAGTATAAATTGCTTGCCTCCTGTATATGCCTCGACCAGAGATCTAACCAGCAACCTTCCTGGTATATGAGGTGATGCTCCAACCAACAGAGCCCTCTGTTAGGGCAACAACCACTTCTGAACACTTTCTTTAAGAAGAGGAATAGAAGGAAGGTTTGGGGTTGGGTTTTGGAGGTTTTTTTTTTTTTCATTTTGCATTCTAACTTTGTACAAGAAAAATGTATGTATATATTACATTTACAGTTAATAAAAATAATAACAGACAATAATATGGTGATTACCCAAAAGAAAGGAGGTAGAAGAGAGTATAGGGAAAATAAATGGTGATGGCAGGAGACTTGACTTGGGGTAGTGAACACACAACACAATATACAGATAATTGTAGAATTGTACACATGAAACATAATTTTATTAACCAATGTCACTCCACAAATTCAATAAAAATATAACTAAATTAGGTGGAACCAGGTTCACAAAAGCCTTACTTGAAAACTGTGCTACTGAATGATCCCCAGAAAGGTAAAAGCTGCCACTCAGAACACAGTACCTGTGCCATCTGTATGTGTGTGTGCACCTGTGAACAAGCCAAATTCTCCCAATAACTTGAGGGTCATGTAGGACAGGCATACATATTATTCACATTTAAAGTGTTTCTTATATTACCTCAACTCCTGAGAGGACAGGCCCTCCACAGGCCCACAAATTTAAGGCTAGTCAGGTTACCAGTCACCACGTGCTCCCCAAGAAGCACCGGCATCCAGGCGCAAGCAGACTTCTTAGAATTCTTCAGGAAACCATGGGCTCTGGTGGAGATAGGTGCTTAATCTAGCAGCTACTTTCCAATCTGCTGTGGTATTTGAGAACATGACCTTTCCCTCCCAGAAATTAGCCGCCCCAAAGATGTCCAAGCCAGAGTTGCAGAAGCCAGAGGGAGGGGTAGAGGTGGGGAGTGGGGGGCAAACTCAGATGTGGGGGAGCAGTGCTATGTCAGGAATTGTTAGAATTTCTCCAGAAAACTGTCGGCTGAGGTGGGGATAGTGCTTGGTCCAGCAGTTACACTCCAATCTGCTGTGGTGTTTGAAAAAGAGCCTCACCTTCCTTTGAGAAGTCACATTGAGAAGCCAGGTTCTGATTCCCAGGCCTCCTTTGTCTGTTAGGGGTTACTATCCTATTGTAGTTAAGCACAATGAGGCTCAGAAGTAGAGTGACTTGCCCAAGTTACCAAGGCAAGTATGTCTGTGCCCAAACCCTGAGCTTTGAACATCCCCCTGTGTGCTGTCTCCATAAACACTAAGGTCCATGATCTAGGTTAGGACTTCTGGAGCAACAGATCCTCCCCTCTTACTATCCTTGAAGAAGCAAGATTTGTCATCCAAGCACATACATATATGTATGTCTTTTTCAGCTCACATATTCTCAAAACTGTCATACCTTCCAACACCCTGTGTCTCACAGGCATCTCACACTCACACCCACCACCCTCATTCACAGAAAGGACACAGTTCTTTTTATTTTTATATTTTTACTGATTTCAGAGAGGAAGGGGAGGGGGAGATAGAAACATAAATGATGGGAGAGAATTGATCGGCTGCCTCCTGCACTGCCCCTACTGGGGATCAAGCCTGCAACCCAGGCATATGTCCTTGACCAGAATCAAACCTGGAACCTTTCAGACTGCAGGCCGACGCTCTATCCACTGAGCCAAGCTGGCTAGAGCAGGACACAGTTCTTTATGGTGCTTATGGAAGAGGTGACTGAGACACTCAGGCCCTGCACTTCAGTGACTTTGTAAAAAAGATGTCAGTACCAGTGATACCATTATAATTAACTTAGTTATTAATAACAGCAAAGGAGCAAAGGGAAGGCCAAATATAGGCATGTAACTTGTGCAGCTTTGCTAGGAAGCTGCAGTTTACTAGTAACACTCCCCAGTGAGCCACCAGTCTATTCCCTGCAGATCATGGGGGAAGGGATTGAATGAGGGGGGAAGGGACTGAATGAGGAGGAGAGGGAGGGGAGATAGACACATGCCTAGTAAAGTTTGGGTGAAATAGGGAAGGTACTTTTGGCTGTCAGTCACACCTGGGAACAGATCATTGACCAGAGCAGGCATGGCCACTGTAAGCATAGGAAGATTGGGGATATTTAATCCCCTGAACAAAGGAGTTCACTCTCTTGGCTCCTGACCCTCTTGATTCTTTTGGGGCTCTTGTTGCAGGGGGTGTGCTCTTTGATCCCCTGCATTTGATCCCCTGCATTTGTGTGGCTCACAGCTATGTGAACCACACAATGGAGTAATTGGCTCCAATTAGCCTAATGCTAAACCGGACCCAATTCCAACATGGAACAGAAGCTCTGGACACTGGCTTTGCTTTTAGCTCTACTACTAGTAAATCCCCAGCTGCACTTATTCCAGGTCTGGATTAAGGGAAATGGGACTTTGGAAAACAAGGTATGTAATTCCACGCAAATAAAAATCTCTCATCCTCCAAAGAAAAAAAGAAAAAGAGCCTCAATCCCTCTGGAGATGGAGTCTGAACCCAAAGCAAAACAAGAACTACAATCTGTGACAGAATTGCGGAGGCCAGCAGGGCCTGGGTTAAACTCAAATGTGGGGGCATTAGAACTGTTCCTGGACTTAAAACAGAAGTTGGAGCTACTCTTGGTATCAAGTCAGGAACAGGAGGTGAGGTGGGCTTCAGGGCAGTGCGCAGAGCCACTAGGAGTGATGAGCTGAAGTCACATTCTCTCAGAGTCCGTGCCAGTTGTGGAAGCCAGCTGGGCCTGGGCCAGACTGGAATGTGGGGGTGGATAAGGGAACAGCCCCACATCAGGACTTCTTAGGATTTCTCTGGGAAACCTTCGGCTGAGGTGGAGATAGGTGGCTGCTCCAGCAGCTACTTTCCAGACTGCTGTAATTTAGGGAAGTTGGCCTTTTCTTCACAGAAATGAAGCTCAATCCCTCTAAGGTTGCCACAGAGGCAGAGTCCGAGCCCTCAGCAAAGCAAGAACCAGAATCTTGGGCAGTGCTGTGAAAGCTGGCAAAGCCTGGACCACACTCAGATGTGGGGGCAGATCTCCCAGCCTCAAGGTACCAGTCTGAGTGGCTCTTGGTGTCAAATCAGGAAGAGAAACCCGAGGTGAAATGGTCTTTAGGGCAGCGCCCAGAGCCACTAAGCAGGAGTCATATTCTCACCTGGTGTTGGTGAGGTGGGTGTCATCAATGCCAGAATCACAGTTGTTCACTGAAGTGTCTCACAGGTGCTGCTGCCACACCAACTGCCTAGAGGCTCTGCTCTCCTGGGCCTTCCAATGGCTGGGATGGGAGGTGGGCTGGCATCCCTGGGTCCTCCTGCTGACACCTATACTGCTGATGGCCACTGTGGGCAGGGCTTGATTTACCAGCCCAAGGATGAAGAAGAGGACCTTGAGGAGCAGTCCACCCCAATTGGAAGCCCAGCCGAGGCTTTGTGCAGGGCCATTTCACACCACTGACCACTCTTATCCCTTCTCCATCTCCTTATTTCCATTCACTACAATTGTTGTTACCTTAAGGTGAACACCTATTGTTGTTGCAAGTTCTGGATGTCTGTGAACCTCAAGAGTAGGCTAGCCTTGCCCACACTATTCTCCCCAATGATGATGATCTCCAGGGTGGCCGGCACATCCTTGTTCATCCTGACCCTTGTCAACTTTGAACCTAGCTGCCCCATCTGGCTCTCAACCCTTCTCCAGGGAGAGCTGCTTGTGCATGAGGTAGGGGTCCTGCAGATACACTGGGGACCCATGTGCCGGAGCCAAAAGCAAGGAGGGCTGGCCAGGGAGTGCAGAGCAGGTGGGGGAAATGCTGGTGCCCTCCAGCCAGCACCCTCTAACCAGTGTCAACAGGGGGAATAGGGGTGGTGTACGCCAGTGGCAGTGGCGGATAGTGGTGGTGCATGAACAAGCTCCTGCCAAGGTGCCAGCACCAACCAGAGGGGCATGGGATGGGCGTGAAAGGGGTGCATGGATGCATTGGGGTCCCAGGTATAAAAGCAATAGGCAGGGCAACTGGAGCGGAAAGAGGCGGAGGGGTAGCACTGGCTGGAAGCAGCAGCAAGGCTGAGATGTACAGGAGAGACTGGCCCAAGCATCCAGCTTTGACTTGTGGCTGTGGGATGGGCCTTGTGGTGGAACTCGTGGCGAGAGGAAGGGTCTGACCAGCACACCCAGCAGTGAATCTGAGGGACCCTTGATTTTCTGGTAGAACTTTTGGCAGAGAGCAAGATGGAGGGTGGACAATGGAGCCCAAAAAAGAGGATTGGTTCTGCCCACCTCGAGTGCAGGGTTCTGCTCCACCCTTAGGTGCCTGGAGGCAAGGGGGAATGACTGGGTTGGAAATCTGCACACTTGCAGCTTGGTCTGGCAGTATGGGGGACTCAAACATAAGGACTAGCACGAGCCTGGGTGAAGGCCCCACCTAGCTGGAGCCAGCCATGCTGAAAGATTAGAGTGTCAAGTAGGGCCGATTTTTAAATTTACTGTTTAATCCCCTCCTACATAAGGTGGATGCGAGGGGGTGCCAGCACCAAGGCACAGTTGAGGCATTGGAAAGCAAGGAAGTGCCTGCCTCACCCTCCTATAAGCTACAGGCACTTTACACCTATAAGAATGGCTACCATCAATAAACCAACAAACAAGTGCTGGTGAGGACGTGGAGGGAAACGGAACCCTAGGTACACTGTTGGTGGGAATGCAGATTGGTGCAGTCACTATGGAAAACAGTATGAAACTTCCTTTAAAAATTAACAATACAACTGTCATTTGACCCAGTGATCCCACTTCTGGGAATATATCCTAAGAATCCTGATTCACCAATCAGAAAAAAAAGTATGCACCTTTATGTTCATAGCAGTGCAATATACGATAGCTAAGAACTGGAAACAGCCCAAGTGCCCATCAGTAGATGGGAAAAAAAGCTGTGGTACATTTACTAGTATACCATGGAATACTATGCAGCAGTAAAATAAAAGGATCTCTTACCCTTTGAGACAGCATGGAGGGACCTGGAGAGTATTATGCTAGGTCAAATAAGCCAGTCAGAGAAAGACAAGTATCACGATTCACTCATATGTGAAACTAATGAACAACATAAAATGATGAACAAAATAGATCCAGAGACACAGAAACATGGAACAGACTATGGAATCTCAGAGGGAAGGTGGAGGTGGGTGGGTGTGAAGAGATCTTATTAATCTATGTCAACCCAATAAATTTAATAAAAAAGAAAATGTATTTTAGCATATCCCAAAACGAGACAGGCTGTAAATATAGGAGTTATTTATTTATTTAAAATACTAGAGGCCTGATGCATGAAATTCATGCAAGGGGCTTGGCCCTCGCAGCCCTGGCTTCATCTGAATATCCGGACAGTTCGTTTTGCTGTTCGGTCTAATTAGCATATTAGCTCTTTATTATATAGGATACTAGAGACCTGGTGCACGAAATTCGTGCATGAGCAGGGAGTCCCTCAGCCCGGCCTGCACCCTCTTGCAATCCGGGACTGCTGGCTCCTAACCGCTCACCTGCCTGCCTGCCTGATCACCCCTAACCGCCTCTGCCTGCTGGCCTGATCGCCCCAACTGCTCTCCCCTGCCAGCCTGATTGCCTCATAACTGCCTCTGCCTTGGCCCCCACCACCGTGGCTTTGTCTGGAAGACGTCCGGTTTATCTGGTCTAATTAGTATAGATTTGTATTGATTTCAGAGAAGAAGGGAGAGTGGGAGAGAGAGAAATATAAATGAGAGAGAATCATTGATTGGTTGCCTCCTGCACACTCCCCACTAGGGATCAAGGCCACAATCCAGGCATGTGCCCAAGAATCAAACTGTAATCTCCTGGTTCTTAGGTCGACACTCAACCACTGAGCCATGCTAGTCAGGCATAGGAGTATTTTAAATATAAGATTGGGTAGTGAAGACCTGGGGGGTTGGGGGGGGGGAAGGACCGGGAGAAGGCAGTAAAGGGGAGAAAATGGGAGATATCTGTAATACTGTCAATAAAGATATATTTAAAAAGAAAAAACATAAACAGCACTGATTAAGCATATAAGCATAAATAAACCAATTATTCACTGAAAAAATGCAATAAATTCTACCATTGTCTAATTCATACTTATAACTACTATTTTATCACCTATTCACAGTGAGAACCACCTAGTTTATTTGCCCTGCTATAGCAAAATACTATCTTGTTATTTTTGGTTAATCCTCACCCGAGGATATTTTTTCATTGATTTCTAGGAAGAGTGGGAAAGAGATGTACAGGAGGGACTGGCCCAAGCATCCAGCTTTGATTTGTGCATGAGGTGGGGCGGTCCCTCAGCCTGGTCTGCACCCTCTAGCAATCTGGGACTGCTGGGTCCTAACCGCTCACCTGCCTGCCTGCCCGATCACCCCTAACCGCCTCTGCCTGCTGGCCTGATCGCCCCAATTGCTCTCCCCTGCCGACCTGATTGCCCCTAACAGAAACATCGATGTGAGAGAAATACATTGATTGGTTGCCTCCTGCATGAGCCATCACTGTGGGCCCGGGTAAGGGAGGGGCCTGCAACCCAGGTATGTGCCCTTGAATGGAATCGAACCCAGGACCCTCTGGGTCTGCAGGCCGATGCTCTATCCACTGACCCAAACCGGGTAGGGCGGAAAATACTATCTTGTTCTCTTTTGATTTCTACCATGAACATTTATACTTTAAAATTTACAAAAAGGATTATATAAATTATTCTTCCCCTTCCAAAATACATAATGCAAAAGCACCACAAAACGTCCTTCACAATTTACTATTATGAAAGACTAGAGGCCCAGTGCATAAGATTTGTGCACTTGGGGGGGTAGGAGGCTCTCAGCCTAGCTTGCGCCCTCTCGCAGTCCAGGAGCCCTTGGGGTGTGTCCACAGGGAGTGGGACTAAGCCATCAGTAGGACATCCTTAGCACTGCTACAGAGGCAGGAGAGGTTCCTGCCACTGCCGCTGCACTCGCCACAGCTTCTGGCTAAAAGGCGTTCCCCCTGTGGGAGCCCAATGACCACCAGGGGGCAGCTCCTGCGTTGAGCGTTTGCCTCCTGGTGATCAGTGCACGTCATAGCAACCGGTCGTTCTGCTGTTTGGTCAATTTGCATATTAGCCTTTTATTAAATAGGATTGGAGGGATTACTAGCCCTGGATCATCTGTTCCATGAAGATAATTTAAAATAAATGAGGTTAAAAGAAATCCACTTTATAAAGTTATATTTGCAAACAAACAATAATTCTCCCCCAATTCTTATTTTCCATAAAGGCTATCCTTAGTCACAATCAGAATAGCTCTTCACTGTTAACACTTCTATTATACCAGATTATATTTTTCTTTATCTCACAATCTATTGTAAACTGTACAGCATACAGTACATTTCTCAGTAAAATTCTAAAAATAAAACACCCTCCGTTTAAATTACTAATTTATTTCCCCATACTCCCTGAATATCCTCATTATAGTCAAAATGTCTGCAGCCTTTTCCCCATAAAAATGTGGAAACTGAGTTGCATCCTTTAAAAACTCCACCTGCTGCTGGGAGATAGTCCTCATCTACCCAAGACTGCATAAATTTGCCCTTATCCAGAATTCATTTTTCATCCATTCGCCTGGTTCTAGCAATTAGTACCTTCAAAGGCTGGCTCTCCTTTACTGACTTCTCAAAGAATCTTTTAATCTGACCTGACTACCTCTCCTCAAACCTCTCTCTGCTTTACTGGCAGTTCTCAGAATGCACTATGGGAATGCAGGCTAAGACAGGGAACCTTGTCCCCATCAGACTCAGTTATAAGCATCACTCCCTCTTGAAAGCATTTCTAGACCCCATTCTAAGGCCTTCGGATCAACCCAGGCATGTTTTTATTATTATTACTGGAGGCCCAATGCACGAAATTCGTGCACAGTAGGGTCCCTAGCAGCTGCTGGCTGCCGGCCAGGGCCTCCCTTTGCACCCACCTTGGCCTAGCACCGCCCGCTCACCTGCTCTACCATCCTGCCATGGTCCTGCTCTTGTCAGGGCCCATCGGGACAAGCAGCACCTCCACTGCTGCCCGCTGCCTGCGCTACATTGCCAATGTCCACCATGTTTGAGCTGCCCCCTGGTGGTCAACGCATGTCTAACTCCTGGTTGGTCGAACTCCTGCAATTTGCATATTAACCTTTTATTATCCTATCTAATAAAGGGAATATGCTAATTAACCATCACTCTGACGCAAAGATGGATGCACCCACAGTTGAGATCAAGTTCCCATAAGGAGCCTTAATAAGCAATCAGCGGGGTCCTGAGGCTACACCTCCCCCACCCCCGTGGGGCTTGACAGGGGACCTCAGCCTGCCTTCCACACGTGGCAGGGCTTGACAGAGGACCTCAAGGTGTGCTTGCCATCCTGGTGCTGGGCTAGGGGACCTCAGGCTGCTCCCCCCTGCCCCAGTGCCAGACCTCAGGCCATGCCCAACCGGCAGGGTTTGACGGGGGACCTCAAAGTGCACTTCCTGTCCTGGTACAGGGCTAGGGGACCTCAGGCTGCTTCCCCCACCCCCCCAACACCAGGCTGGGGGACCTCAAGCCACGCCCCTCACCTAGCAGGGCTTGACGGGGGATCTCAGGCCACACCCCCCACCCAGTGGGGCTTGACAGGGGACCTCAAGGTGCACCCCCAGTGCTGGGTCAGGGGAACTCAGGCCACGCCTCCTGCCCAGGGGGGACCTGCGGCTGCACCCCCCTGCTGAAGGGGCTTGACAGAGGACCTGAGGCTGGTCCCCTTCCCGGTGCCGGGCCGGGGGACCTGAGGCTGCGTGTCCCCCCACCCCCCCACCCGCCCCGCCTGGCGGGGCTTGATGTGGGACCTCAAGGCACACACACCCCCACACCTCGGTCTGGGCTGGGGGACCTCAGGCCATGCTCCCGTCCTGGCGCTGGGCCAGGGGACCTGAGGCTACATTCCCTGCCCGGCTTGACAAGGATAAGACTAGCCAGGTCTGGATCTATCCCAATGAGGGGGGGGGGGGGGGCTGGAGAAGAGGCTGGGTCTGGGTCTCACGCGATTTTGAGGCGCATGTGGGTGGACGGGGACTTGACTCTGGGTCCCTGATGTGCCCCAGACTCTGACAGGAGGAAGGTTTCCATATACATTTTACTAATTTTCTTTCATCTCTGACACTTCTTTTATAAAGAAAGCATCTCCCCCTGGTGGTCAGTGTGTGTCATAGCGACCAGTCAGTCCACTGGAGGTTCCACTGGTTGTTCTGCCTTTTGGTGGATTTGCATTTTAGGCTTTTATTATATAGGACTGTTTCCTTAGAGACCAAACTCTGAGAGCAGGGAGAGAATCTTATTCATCTTGCAACTGCTGTTCATAACATATGGTCTGGGCGAGAGGTGACGCTTCAGAAATGCTTGCTTGAACATCGACGCTAAAACACCGCTTTAAAAGCACACAGACGGAGGTGACACCGGAGTCACGTCTTCTTGCCAGGAAACCCCTCATCTCTGAGGGGTAGGACTTGTGGAGTTCCACGGCCCAGGAAGGAAAAAGCTTCTCTCCGCTCCACCCCCTGGCTCAGAGGGAGCAAGTGCGCTGGGCCACAGGTGACACGGGCCTGGCCACCGGGACCCGCAACTTTTCCGAAACGTGACCAACGGAGGGGAGAGAAACACGTCCTCGGGTCCAAAGCAGACGGAAAGCCAGACAGACGGTAAAAGAATGGGGAGAAGAGAGGAAGAGCCCGAGGCCCGGTGACCCGAGGCAAATAAAGGAAAGCGGCGGCGGGCGCCAAGGAAACAGAGGGGCAGGGACGGGGGTCCGCCTGGAGTCCGAGGGCGCCGGCGGCTGGGGGACCGGCCCGGGACCTCCCGCCCCACCGCGACGTGGCCTAAAGCCGCGGTCTCACGTGCAAATGCCCCCGGGGAGGCGCTCCCGCCCCGCCTCCCGCCAGGCCTCCCGTCCCGGTGCCCCCGGGGCGCCACTTACCCGGCCAGCCAGGCCGACCCTCCCCATGGGCCGCAGCGGCGCACCAAGGCCCAGGCGCCGCGGTGAGGGAAGGCTGGACGCACTCGACGTAAGCCCGTGACGGCCCGGACCGCAGCCGGCGCCAACCCCTACGCCGAGTCCGCAGGGCGCGTGCGGGCGCGAGGTCGGGAAGCGAGCGGCACGGAGAGAGGCACTCACTGACCCCTGCCGGCGGGAGGACCGCTCTGCACCTCGCTTCTGCAGGCTTCCTTCTCTTCTGCCAAAAGGTGTCGCAGTGGTTCAAGTTTGTGAAATTTCAGACTCCCTGGAGAGCTTTGCGTGACCTCAGATACTGAGGAAGAGAAATGGTCCAAGGCTGTAAAGATCGTCTTTGGGAGCCATCTGTGTTCTAATCGGAGAGAAGGGGAGAATCCCTCCCAGCCCTTCGTTCTCATTCATTCAAAACCATTTCATTCATCTGTAGGCACAATGCTGAACATTAATCACCATAGGCGAGATGAATGGAAAAGCTGATGCAAAAGAAATGGCAACAAGCATTGAATTAACTGTAGGACTAAGGAAACAATAGATATACTAGAGACCTGGTGCACAAATTCATGCACGGGTAGGGGTCTGTGGGAGGGTGGCCAGGGAGAGGGGCCGCAAGTGGTTGGCTGTGGGAGTGCACTGACCACCAGGGGGCAGCTCCTGCGTGAGCATCTGCTCCATGATAGTCAGTGCGCATTATAGGGACCCCTTGTTTGGTCACTTTGGCTTTTATGTATATAGATATGGAGTTTAACGTTATATAAATGTATAAAGCCTCTCAATTAAAAAATGATATAATAAAAGTTGAGAGGAAAAAAGAAAATGGGATTTGTTACTATGTTTTTCATATCTATAATTGGGGGTTAAATATTTCAAGCTGATAAATCAAAGAGTAGAGATATAAGTATATATCTTAGGACAAAAGAACATCCTGAGAAAGAATATAATCAACTAAAATCTGGCAATTAAGACAAAGGAGAAAATAAAGAAATATAGTAAGGAGTCAATAGACAATCTAAAGAAATAGATAATTAAGGACATCAGATAACATTATAATTATTATGGTAACCTAGAACAAAAATACAAACCTTTCAAATTATCAAAACACATACACACAACTACAACAAAGCAAACAAAATCACATAGTGAAATCTTTGAAAAAATTATAAAACAGAAAGCATAACAAAACAATATGACAGAACTAAGATCAAACACCTTACATGAATAAACATAAATGAGCAAAATTGGCTTATTTAAAATACACAGCTTTAGATTGGAACACAAACCATAACACATCTTTATGTTATATACAATTTAGAGTGATTTTAAAAGTTGGAAAATACAAGAATAGAAAAACTATACCAGGAATATGCAAACATAAAGAAACCAGGGCCAGAACCGGTTTGGCTCAGTGGATAGAGCGTCGGCCTGCGGACTGAGGGGTCCCAGGTTCGATTCTGGTCAAGGGTATGCACCTTGGTTGCGGGCACATCCCCAGTAGGGGGTGTGCAGGAGGCAGCTGATTGATGTTTCTCTCTCATCAGTGTTTCTAGCTCTCTATCTCTCTTCCTTCCTTTCTGTAAAAAATCAATAAAATATATTAAAAAACAAACAAACAAACAAAACAAAAAAAACAGGGATCACAAACTTCCTATTACACAGGGTTGATTTCATGACAGAAAGCATTGAATGAGATTAAGAAGGGCATCTTATAATCATAAGAGTTATAATTCACAATTAAGAAGGTATAGGAATATTTGTGCACCAAATAACATAATTTCATTATTCATAACAAAAATGATAGCAGATATAAAGAAAATAAAAAGACAGAAATAATTGGTATAGTTCTTGCCAGCTTAAGAGCACAAGAGATAAATGAGGATAGAGAAGAGCTAAATATATAATTAATATGGTAGATCTAATATATCAAACTCATTACATCTTTTTAAGTGTCCTTGGAACACTCAGAACAATTGGCCATATTTTAGGTCACAGAGAAAATCATAATATATTCCAATAAGTTCTACTTATTATATGGATAATATCTGATCACAATAAAAAAAAAACAACTAGAAATTAATGACAACTGTGGTTCAGTTGGTTGGCCATTGTCCTCTGTACCAAGGGGTTGCTGGTGTGACTTGGGGTACATGCCTGGGTTTTGGGCTCCGACCCAATGCAGGGCATGCAAGGGGAGGCCAAATCGATGTTCTGATCTCGCATTGATGTTTCTCTCTCTCCCTTCCTCTTTCAGAAAAAAAAAAAATCAATAAACATATTTTTAAATAAAAATAAAATAAAATAAAACATAAAAATATAGACTTCAAACAATAAATCCAAGAACTGATTCTTTGACAACAAATAGGTGAGCTCTTAAGTAAACAAGAAAAAGGGGGGAAATGTGCAAATATACAAAATATGGAATAAGGAGAATTAACTCCAGATGCAGAGAGAAAAGTACCATTTTCTTAAGAGAGGACTCTGTTTAGCTTTAGCAAATAAATTAGAAAATCTGGATGAAATAAATAATTTTAGGACAATATAATTTCTCAAAAGTACTCTAAATGAGTTATAAAATTTAAACAGACCAACTATCACAGGAGAAATGGGGAAGAAGAGGAAAGAGCTACTTTCCAAAATAGCACCAGGTCCAGATGTTTCCACAGGGGAATTTTACCAGGTCTTTAGGGCCAATGAATTCTGATGTACTGTTTCAGAGCCTAGAAAAAGAAGGAAAGCTTCAATTTTCTTGTGTGGAGCACAGTAGTGATTCCCAACAAATAGAGTCCAAAGAAAACTGTAAGCCATTCTCATTTATGACTCTCAATCCCAAAATCCTAAATAAAATATTAGTACAGCATTTGCACAGAGACCCTCAGTCCTAGAATAATGTTATTCCCAGAACTTCAGGTATCGGCATCCCCTACCAACCACCATCACCATGGGAAGGGGAACATTCTGAAAGTAAGACAACATGCTTAGGACTGGAGTGCTCAGGCTAAGTTTCAGGAAGACTTAAAATGTGATTAATAGCCCTGGCCAGAGCTGCTCAGTTGGTAGGAGCATTGTCCCATGCAATGGAAGATCTCCGGTTCATTTCTGGATCAGGGCACATACCTAGGTTATGGGGACTATTCCCATCAGGTACAAGAGGCAACCGATCCATGTATGTTTCACATCAATCATTTCCCTCTCTCTCTCTCTGTCCCTCTCTCTCTAAATCAATAAAAAAAACAAAGTAAATTTAAAAAAATCTGAGAGGGGAAAGTCAAACATTTAAGAAGTAAATGAATTTATCAGGTGTCTTTGATAGTTTCGGTGGGTGGGCAAACAAAGCCCTGATGCTGAGGCCAAGAGCCTTGGGGATACTCCAAGTGGAATCTGCTGTCTAGCAAGCCTGCCTCATTTGCTGGACATCTCCAATTTGCAGGCTCTTGTCTACTACTGCCCTCCTTCTGCTTGGAGTTTTGTGCATTTCCAAATCATTGTCACACATTGACAGACAACCTTCTGATTACAGACCACAGATGCAATTTTGTTTGGGAATTTTCTACTTTAATTCTCAGGAGGAAATCTTTTTGCTTCTCATCTCTGAGTATATTAGAAACATCATTCTTACTTCCATTTCCTGCCCAAGGTAACTAATATTACTTTTAGTTTACAAACTGAGAATCCAAGGCTTAATGAGATGGAGGACTGTAACCCAGGACATGCAATTAGAAGGAAGGATAAACAAACTGTGGATCTTGGACAGAAATAAGTGAAAAGATAGTATTAAAATAAGGGAAAATATTCAAAAGATTTTCCAGATGCTTTAAAACCACGGAGAGTATTTAATTCTGGTTCGATCTGGGATATAAATTAGTCCACTTATTTTTTTCCCGAATCATACAACTGGTTCCTGAATTGAATGTTCATCTGCGCCCTTGTGAACAGTTCCACCGCAGTTAGAGATGAAATTATTGAAGAGGTTTCCACAAATCTGAGTCACACAAGGGTAATTGTGTTACTTTTGTCCTTTTCTCCTCTTCATGATTAAAAAAAAAAATGTAATAAAAGCATTGTTTTTGCCACAATTTCAAAGACAGAACATTTATCGATCTTGGCAAAGGTGGATCATTTAGGTAACTACTTATTTCAACTTTGAGATAGATGTAGAGTAACACACTGTAGGTGTTGTCTATACTTAAGAGCCTCATGAAAAAGAAACCCCATTCATTGTTTAAGAAAAAAAAAAAAAGGCACAGGGCCCAGTCCAGGCTGGAGAGCAAACGTGCCTAGTGACACCTAGTGAAACAAGTGGTATGATTTTTCTCCAGCAATGCTCAGCATCCTGGAAGGGGGGTGGGGTTGGGGGGGGGGAGGTTTGAAAGTAGATGGTAGTTAGCAAGGCAGATGTTCTAGAAAGAAGGGAGATGCTTAGATTAGGCTGGCAGGAAGTGGCTAGAATGAAAAGACATAGCATACAAGACAGAGACTGGAGGAGGACCAGAAAGAGTGAAAAACACGTGGGTGCACTAAAAGAAAAACATATTAGTTAAGATGACAGTTTGATCAAAATTATAATTTGATAAAAAATGATTATTTCCAAGGACTCTATATATAGTGACACTTTTTATATATCATGAAGGATGATTTTTGTTCACTTTTATATAACTCTAAGCAGTTTTGTCCATTTTTCAGATTTTTTGCCTCCCCCCCCCCCATTTTCTTTCCTTCTAAGTCATCCTTTACAGTTATTCCTACTCTGTAAATTTATAAAAGCAAAAATTTAGAAACAAACTATGTAGTCAATAATAAAGACAGTGAAATTAAATGATTTTGGGTGAGAATTTATATGGAAGAATCCCATTTTTGTTTTTAAATTATGTAAATATATGCAGAGAAAGTATGTAAGGGATATTTACCTATATGGTTTTCTCTGGGTTGGTGGGATTATAGCACTTCTGCATTTATATATTTTGCTTATTTGTATTTTTTCTCAGTAAAATTTAAAAAATATATGTAGAATTTTCTGAAATTTTAAACAAAGTTTTAACTCCCTTTCTATCAATCGATGTCTTTTCTTGTTGACAAGATTTTCCATAAACTGAATAGTTTTGATTTGTTGAAAACGAATCTTTTCAATTAAGACATTTACATTAAAAAACTATAATTTTCCTGCATTTTTAAAACTTTAATGAGGATATACTTCAGATGCTGATTTTACATATGCACACACCTAAAATGGTCAGTAAAATTAGGAAATGTTTTTATCACCTTCCAGCTGTGACGTTCCCACTTTTCAAGCAGGGAAACTAAGACCTTGATCTGAGAGAGAGAGACTCTGTGGGGGTCTGTTATCTTTTCCATCCTGTAGTTTGGTGCCAACCCCAGAGTGTGTGGGCAGAAGCAAGCGTCACTTCAGAACTTTGATCGTGAGTACAGCTTTGAGTGACAACCTTAATGTGGTCCTCAACGTGTAATCGGGTCATCAAAGCCAAATCAGTGATTTACGTGGCAGGATCGGGAAATGAGTTTATCATAAGAGGTTTCGAGGGATTAGTAACCCTTTCAAGTTACACTCTCTCCCTCTGTGGAGCAGAGAGAAATGATGACAGCTAAGCGCAGAGATAAAACTTTCATAGAATGGGAGAGAGAACTAGTGCCAGCCAAGTGCTGGGAATTTTAATATAAATTATCCCGTTTATCCCTAAATACCCAACGAGACAGGTGTTATTATGAACAGGAAACTGACTCTCAGAGAGGTAAAGTAATTTGCTGAAATTACACAATTAGTAAATGGCTGAACTGTGATGAGAACCCAGGACTCTCTATCTGAAGGTAGAATGTTTTTTAATATATTAAGCTGCCTCCCCATGAGAACGCAATTTAACTAATGATTAGGACAATGATGCTACCCCAGATGTGTCTCTAGCAATCTATGGTTTATGTCACAGTGTAGTCTCCTCACTCCCATTGGAACTCCCCTGTCCTTCCCACTCTGACCAACAATGTCATTTATCAATCACTTTCTATGTACCAGGCTCTGGGCTGAGTAATTTACATATGCTATCTAATTAACTTCTCCTAAGAGACCTATAAGGTAGTCATCATCACCCGCATTTACAGATGAAGAAATGGCACTTTGGAGAAATTACTTACCTAAGGTCCTAACTACCTGAACCCAGAGCTTCCTAATTCCAAAGCCTGTTCTCTTAAACTAGTTAACATGAGCAGAGAGCAAGTTCATGGTGAAATGCCAGCTCTATGAAATGAAAAATATTTGTAAGTTTGAGATAGCATTTTATTTCTAACAACATTGCAGTAGGACTTAATATCCTTGGGTGCTTCCTTAGATTTTATTAAGTTCTACTTTGGAATTTCTGAGCCCGGTTTCATAGGAACTTGTCCAAGTTCATTATTATAGTTTAGAAAGTTTGTATATTCAGGCCAAGGCTAAACAAACCCTCCAGTTTTAAAAGGGAATGGGAGAGTTGGCACTGCTCTTCATCTTCTCAGGTGTCACCGAAAACCACAGATAGAATCAGAAACAGAAGTGCGAACTCCATCTTTACCCAGAATGCATCCCTGACTCTGGACTGTGGGGAAGGGCTGCCGTATGCAGGGAAAGAAAAACAGCACAGGATAAAACTCTCTGCAGCCAACCATCTCAGACACCGAAGAACTCAGCTCTTCGGAGTACAAGGCTTATACTGATGAGCAACACTACATTTCCTTGTTTGGACCAGTAGAAATGAAATGTAGGAGAAGCAGAGAAGGTGGGGTGGAAGGCACTTTTGCAGGAAGCTGTAACTGAAGCAGAGTAGAGGAGAGAAATTGTATGTGAGTGTGCTTGTAGCTGAGTAAGAAGAGAAATAAAGGCTAAAATTAAAAAACAAAACAAAACAAAACAAAAACAGATTCTAATACAAACTCTCTGTGCCTGAGAATTTCTGCTACTTTGGACTACGACCCCAGAATAGTTCTTATCCAAGCCCCTGTAAATGGATTGTTTAAGAAGGACTTATTGAAATTTCCACCAAAAAAAAGGAAAATATACCCCAAACAGATCAATGCAAAGTTATTAAAACGAAAGGAAGAAAGTAAGTTACCCAACAAAAATATTGTAAGGCAACAGGTGAGTCCTGGAACCAAATACATGGCCATGAATTTTAAAAATGTAATGGAGTAATAGCCTCTACAAATAAGAGCTCACAGCAGAGAGTTAAGAAAATATAACGTATATTTTTAAAAAGAGGTAAAGCACGGGGTGTTTGTGCTCAGGAAATTAGTGTGAAGGTCACAGTGGAAGCGGCACATCTGATAAATAGCCCCAGCTGCAAAAACAGTTTGAGGCCTGGATGGCAAGACTTTGAGAAAATGAGAAGAAACCTGAATGGGCATAAACAGAGTTATAATTTTGGAGAACTTTCTGGGTGAATTGGAATAGTATGCCAGTGGAGAGAAATTAACTATCTAGTGGGAGATGTTAGGTATTTGGGAAAGTCAAGGAAACAGAATTATAAGGACAATAGGATTGGATAGTGTCTTAGTTCATTCAAGCTACTATAACAAAATACCATAGATTGGGTGGTTTATAAACAGAAATTTATTTCTCATAGTTCTGGAGGCTGGTAAATCCAAGATTAAGGTGCCAGCATATTCGTTGTCCGGTAAAAGCCTACTTCCTGCTTCACAGATGGAGTCTTATAGCTGTGTTCTCACATGAAGGGCTAGGGAGCCCCATGGATTCTAATCCCATTATATAAGTGCACTAATCCATTCACGGGGGCTCCCCCCTCATGACCTAATCACCTCCTAGAGGCTCTGCCTCCTAACACCATGTCAAAGGTTAGGATTCCAGCATATGTGTTTGGGGGACACAAACATTAAGACCAGAGCAGAAGGCTATTTCTAGGTTACATTGGCAATTTACAAAAAAACAACAAAACTGTGGGATTTAACAAGCAACTGAAAGGCAAGTTTAAAATCCAGAGGATAGATCAAAATATTTTTAATTTCTCCTGAGATTTCTTCTTTGACCCATGTGCTAACCTCCACACATTTGGGGGGATTTCCAGTTATCTTTCTGTTATTGATTCCTAGTTTAATTCTACTGTGGTCTGAGAGCAGGCATCGTATGATTTCTATTCTTTTAAATTTGTTAAGGTGTGTTTTATGGCCAAGAATGTAGTCTATTTTGGTGAATGTTTCATGTGAGCTTGAGAAAAATGTGTATTTTGTTGTTGTTGTTGGATGAAGTAGTCTACAAAGCCATTATACCTAATTGATTGAAGGTGTCAAGTTCAGCTACCTCCTTACTGATTTTCTGCCTTTCCATTTTTTTAATGTGTGTGTGTGTTTTGTCTCTTTTTGAGAGAGAGGAAGGGAGGTGGGGAGAGAGAAACATCTATCGGCTGCCACCTACACGCCCCCCTACTGAGGATTGAGACCACAACCCAGGCATGTGCCCTGACCAGAACGGAACCAGCAACCTCTTGATGCATAGGATGATGCTCAACTAACTGAGAAAGGGCTGTTGTCTCCAGTTATGATAGTAGGTTCATCTATTTCTCTTTGCTGTTCTATCAGTTTTTGCCTCACATAGTTTGATGCTGTTGTTAGGTAAGTACACATGAAGAACTGTTAGGTCTTCTTGGAGAATTGGCCTCTATCATTATGGGATGTCCTACTTCATGCTGGATAATTTCCCCTGCTTTGAAGCCTGCTCTGTTTGAAATTCGTATAGTTACTCCTGCTTTCTTTTGACTAGTGTTAGAATGGTGTATTTTTCTTCATCCATTTACTTTGAATCTGTATATGTTTTTATATTTATAGTGGGTGTTTATAGACAACATAGAGCTGGAAGACTTTTGACCTAACGTTAAAAACTTCAAAGGTGAAGGTGTTGTAAATATTTACTTGGTTCCAGAAGAGAACTGAGGACTCTCACCTTTGAGTTCTGCTGGTGGGCAGACAGGAGGCCCTTGACTCATTCCTGGTGCTATTGCCATTTTAAGACAGTGTGCCCACATTCCAACTTTTCAGGATTTCATCATCATCAATTGTAAATTATGTGCACTGTGTATGTTATATGACTCATCTCTGGGCTGATACAGAGAGAAAACTTGCAAATGGGTATGAGGTACACAAAGGGGACAGTGGGTTGAGGAACCCCAAGTGCATTAGATGGGTCGCTGAAGTGGATATGTCATAACACACCAAAATACACCCCAAGCAGATTGCTAGGAACGGGTACCAGCTATAATTTCACTCATATTTTCTCTTAAAAGAAGAGCCATACACAGGCCAGTGGGAATGAAGTTCTAAGGATAACTATAGTCTAATTTATGAAACTGGTGAATGCCAGTATTTTTGTAACTGATTACTTGCCACATTTCTCACCACAGGTAAAGACCCAACAATGTGTAAAGACAGTACCATTTCAAGTCATGGACTTGATGACCCCTTTTACTTAAGGCTCTACTTCTGATGTTTTTTAAGGGACTAGTAATGAGAGGAGAGTCTAGAAGAGGAACCTTGGAACCTAGGAGGATAAGGTAAGGCCAAGCAGTAGACAAAATTATCTAGAGCTGACTCTTACAATATTGCCTGTGTCCATCTCCCTCCACAAAAGAAGCACTCTCATTGGATGAGTAGAGCACTTTATCCTTGGAAAACAAAGTCTTGTTCTTTGGGCTTCCTTTCAAAAACTTTCTGGAGTCAATCTTCCATTTGTTAGAACATTCTTTCAATAGGCAACCAAAAAATGACTAGTTTTTAAGTTTTTAAATATTACATTCATATTTCAGCTCTTCCTACCTCTTACATACACATTATCATCTACATTGGACATGTATTCCTGGACATTCACGGCAATAATTTCTGATTTGACTTCTATGGGGGCTTACATTCCCGTTAATTTTTGTTTCAGAAGGTAATCTATTTCTAAGCTCTAGTGTTTAGTGTACTGGCCACATGCATACTACTTAGTATCTTATATAAAAATGTCTTTTGCAGTAAAAATTTCAAGAAATTATCTCCTACTAGAGGCCTGCACTGGAAAATTCATGCACTGGAGGGGGGTCCCACAGTCCAGCCTGCCCCCTCTCACAGTCCAGGAGCCCTCAGGGGTGGGAGGCGACCCGGCAATCAGGGGAAGGTGGTGCCCCATCACACCTCTGCTGCTGCCACTGCCAGCAGCGCAAGCCTTAGCCGGCCCTGGTTACCTGAGCCTCGGGCGGCCCTGGGCAGCTGGGCAGCCACCATCTGAGGCTTGCCTGCACTTCAGGCTGGCCCTGGGTGGCTGGGCAGCTGACATCTGAGGCTTGCCTGAGCCTTGGGCATCGGCTGGGCAGCCACCATCCAAAGCTTGCATGTGCCTTAGGCTGGCCCTGGGCATCTGGGCATCCGCCATCCAAGGCTTGCCTGTGCCTTGGGCCAGCCCTGGGTGGCTGGGGAGTTGAGAGGACTGGGGGACTCTGGAGGCAGGCGCCTTGGTGGGCTGAGGGGACTGGGCACTGCCATCTTGTGGCTGTAGGCACTGCCATCTTTGAGGGTGTGGCAGTCAATTAGCATATTCCCTCCTTATTGGCTGGGGGCACTGCCATCTTTGCGATGGCATGAGGGTCAATTAGCATATTCCCCTCTTTATTAGATAGGATTGTTATTGGTGGGGTGCCCTATGTGTCCCCACCACCTGATATATGTACACACACTTTTTTTTTATTTCAGAGAGGGAGAGAGAGGGAGGGAGAGGGAGAGATAGAAACATCAATGATGAGAGAGATTCATTGATAGGCTGCCTCCGGCATGCCCCCTACTGGGGATTGAGCCTGCAACCTGGGCATGTGCCCTTGACTGGATCAAATCTGGGACTCTTCAGTCTGCAGCCAACGCTCTATCCACTGAGCCAAACCAGCTAGGGCCCCACCACCTGTTATTGGTGGAAGGGGAGCTCTTGGGGTACTGTGGGAGAAAAAATTTTCTGAGGCTCCCATGGGAAGATGAGGTATCATTAAAAGCTTTATTGATGAGGTAACATTAAGGGAGTTTCCATTCAAGGTCCCATTTCCCTCTGTCCCACCATGGAAAAAGTCCCATTTTATCTTTAGCAGAGATAGGATTAAAGCCACTGCCCACAGTTTCTGTTCCATATTAAGGTCCAGTCCAGCATCTGAATAGCTTAGTTTGTGTTCCCAACTACAGTCCATTGCATGTGAGGTCTGAATGGTCATAGACTATGGAGCCTACAGGGCCACATGGCAGGCTAGTGGGGGTCATGGAGCAAGCGAGTGCAAGAAAGCAGAAATGAAACAAGGGGAACAAGAGAGTAAGAATTCTTTTGGGATTCAATCTTTTAAGATTTTTGTGCCTTCATCCCTTTAGCCAATTATCTTTTTTTAGGTTACATTGACAAGCAAGTACCTTCCTTAGGTCACCCTGTGCATGTCTCCATCTCCCTTCCTCCAGTGTTTTACAGGGAATGAACCAGTGGTTCCCTGGGGAGTGTAAAATTGCAGCTTCCTGGTGAAGCTACCCAGATGACCATGTTTATAATGTCTGGCCTCCCCTTTGTTTCTTTCCTATTATTTTTTTAAACATATTGTATTGCTTTTTTACAGAGAGGAAGGGAGAGGGATAGAGAGTTAGAAACATTGATGAGAGAGAGAAACATTGAACAGCTGCCTCCTGCACACCTCCTACTGGGGAGTGCCTGCAACCAAGGTACATGCCCTTGACCGGAATCGAACCTGGGACCCTTGAGTCCGCAGGCCAACGCTCTATCCACTGAGCCAAACTGGTTAGGGCTCCTATTATTTTTTAAAAATATTTTTTTATTGATTTCAAAGAGGAAGGGAGAGGGAGAGAGAAATAGAAACATCATGATGAGAGAGAATCATTGATTGGCTGTCTCCTGCATGCCCCCTACTGGGGATTGAGCCCACAACCTGGGTATGTGCCCTGAAAGGGAATCAAACCATGACCTCCTGGTTCATAGATCAATGCTCAACCATTGAGCCACACCAGTCAGGCAAACTATTATTAATATTAGCTAGCTAATTACAATGGTAACACTATAATTTCTTATATATTTCATTATAAACTAAGTGATAGATTATTGATTTATTCAATGATTTGGGTTTTTTTTAATTTAATAAACCTTTATTGTTCAGACTATTACAATTGTTTGTCTTTTTCCCCCCCATAGCTCCCCTCCACCCAGTTCCTAACCCACCATCTGCCCTTACCTCCCTCCCACTGTCCTCATCCATAGGTGTACACTTTTTGTCCACTCTCTTCCCACACCTCCCACACCCCTTTCCCCCCGAGAATTGTCAGTCCACTCCCTTTCTATGCTCCTGGTTCTATTATATTCTCCAGTTTATTCTGTTCATCGGATTTTTTATTCACTTGATTTTTAGATTCACTTGTTGATAGACATGTATTTATTGTTCATAACTTTTACCTTTATCTTTTTCTTCTTCTTCCTCTTCTTAAAGAATACCTTTCAGCATTTCATATAATACTGGTTTGGAGGTGATGAACTCCTTTAGCTTTTTCTTATCTGTGAAGCTCTTTATCTGATCTTCAATTCTGAATGATAGCTTTGCTGGGTAGAGTAATTTTGGTTGTAGGTTCTTGCTATTCATCACTTTGAATATTTCTTGCCACTCCCGTCTGGCCTGCATAGTTTCTGTTGAGAAATCAGCTGACAATCGTATGGGTGCTCCCTTGTAGGTAACTAACTATTTTTCTCTTGCTGCTTTTAAGATTCTCTCTTTGTCTTTTGCTCTTGGCATTTTAATTATGATGTGTCTTGGTGTGGTCCTCTTTGGATTCCTTTTGTTTGGGGTTCTGTACGCTTCCTGGACTTGTAAGTCTATTCCTTTTACCAGGTGGGGGAAGTTTTCTCTCATTATTTCTTCAAATAGGTTTTCAGTATCTTGCTCTCTCTCTTCTTCTGGCAGCCCCATAATTCTGATGTTGGTATGCTTGAGGTTATCCCAGAGGCTCCTTACACTATCTTCATATTTTTGGATTCTTTTTTCTTTTTGCTTTTCCGGTTGAGTGTTTTTTGCTTCTTTGTATTTCAAATCTTTGACTTGATTCTTGCAGTCCTCTAGTCTGCTGTTGGGTCTCTGTATATTATTTTTTATTTCAGTCAGTGTATGCTTAATTTCTAGTTGGTCCTTTTTCATATCCTCAAGGGTCTCGCTAAATTTATCGGTGGTTTCTAGAAAATTCTTGAAAAACCTTATAACCATGGTTTTGACCTCTATATCCAGTCATTTGCTTTCCTCCATTTCTTTAATTTGTGATCTGTTTCTTTGTCTCCACATTTTGGCTGCTTCCCTGAATTGATAGAGTGGCTTTGTGTGCTAGGTGTCCTGTAGGGCCCAGTGGCTCAGCCTCCCCAGTTACCTGAGGTGGACACTCTTGGTGCACCCCTTTGTGGACTGTGTACTTAGCCTTGTTGTAGTTAAGTCTTGATTGTTGTTGGTATCACTGGGAGGAATTGACCTCCAGGCCAATTGGCTGTGAGGATCAGCTGTGTCTACGCTGGGAGAACTTCTGTGCTGGAGACACCCTTATGGGATAAGACTTGCAAAATTGCAAAAGCCTCTATGCTCAGCTTGGATGGGGCAGAGTTTCAGGGCGGAGCCTTGGCTTCCTGTCAGCCCTGCCTTATGAGGCCCCTGGGTCTCAGTGTCCCTCAGTAATTGCTGCAAGCACCTCTGAGAGAAAACTGCGCTCGAGTTTTGCCCACTGCCAGACAGTCCAGTTTCTCACCGAATGAGTCGGGGTTCCCAGAAACTCGCCTGGAACTGGAGTTCAATGCAGTTGGGAGCTTCTGTCTCCCTCCCACTTTAGAAAGCCAGCCACGCACTCAGCCGCCTGTGCATTCAGCAGTCAGTCCTCTCTGCGCACGCTTGCCTCCAGACCTCTGCCTTCTGCAGCTCCTGAGTCTCAGTGTGCTTTCTCTTTTCCTGACAGTCCAGATTCCCCCCAAATGAATCTGGTTTCCTAGAGTATCTCCTGGGACTGGAGTTCAGCACAGTTGGGAGCTTCTGTCTCCTTCCCACTTTAGAAAGCCACCCGTTCATTCAGCCGCCCGTGCATTTAGCTGCCCATCCTCTCCACGCACGTCTCCGTACCTCAGCCTTTTGCAGCTCCTCTTATTCTTAATGTGCATTCCTCTTTCCTTCTAGTTGTAGTATTTCCACTCAACCAGCTTTCCTGTGGTTCTGGATGGTGTCCATTTTGTCTTTTAGTTGCAGTTTTGAAATTGTGCGAGGCAGCAGTTTAGGTGTTTACCTATGCTGCCATCTTGGTTTCTCCCCTATTCAAAGATTTGTTTATAATCCTACCTAAAGTTCTCTTTCTAGTCTAATAATTCCAAATAATGATTGCCTACAGTCCACTCTCATATTCCAAAACACATTCTTAAATGAGGATTGTTTTCTAACAGGGAACATGAGAATCAAGATGAAAAGTATGGAGTACACATATAAGTGTGGTTAGGAAAATAATAAAGATGACCTCGAGGAAAATAAAAATATTTTCTTCTGTTTCCCTCACCTGCTACCATTCACTATATCTCAAGGTAAGGTGGCAACTCTGTGGACTAAACAGTACCAACTGTATCTCCCTTATCATGTGAAAAGACCATACTCAAAATATCTGTCATTGTGATCTTTAAAGAAACAGAATGAGAAGTGCTGGTGAATTTTTTGTTTTCCAACAGGTATCCCTTCTTTCTTCCTTGCCTTCATTTCCTTTAGGTAAGACTTCGTCCTTAAGCAAAAACATAGTTTCTCTCTATTATAAAACAGCTGAAAAAATAAAATTTAAATTGTTTCCATCCATTTGTTTCCCTTTTCTATGATGGCTGGTTTTCCCTGATCTAAGAAGAGACATGTTGTTTGAACATCATCTCAATAAAGAAAAGAAAATCTGAAACATCTTCTTCAAGCCTGATTTGGAGAAGGCCATAAAGTAACTCTCCTGCATGCCTCTATGCTTTCTTGAGTGAGGGAAGAGGATGGAATTGAACAGTCAATTTTGAGTCATATAATCATAGGGTTGAAAGAAACTATAGGTCCTAGCATTTTATTCAATACTTAAATCTTTTCTGTTACACCCACAATATTGGGATTGTAGGATGTTAATTAATTATATCTCTCTCACCTCTGAGTTTTGAACTTGTTGTGACATAAAAAGAGTATGTTGCTGTAATTTAGAATAAATATATATTTGGTCTTCAACATTGGTTCTGGCACAGAGCTCCTAAACCCCTTGGAATTTCCTCAGAGATGAGAGTGATATAGGTGTCTTCTGTTATGTTAATGAGTAACTTTTGGAAAGCCCCTGAGGATGGAGACTGGTAACTAGGGGAAACAACCACATGATGTGAGGATTGGAACTTTCAATCCAACCCCCTAACCTTGGGTCAGGGGTTGGAGATTAAGTTCAATCAGCAATGGCCAATGATTCAATCAATGATGCCTATGTAATAAAGCCTCTATAAAACTCCAAAGGACAAGGTTCACAGAGCTTCTGGGCTGATGAATTCAAGGAGATTCAGGGACAGTAGCATGCTCAGAAAGCACCAACCCTACTTCAACTAAAGTAACTCAGCTTTTGTTGATTTAAACACTGGTTTCCTAATTTAATATTTTTTCTTAAAAGAAGAAAGTTTTTTTGCTTTAAAAATTTTTGAAATGAAAGCTGACATCTGAGAATGAAGAAGACCAAGACTGAGCTGAGTTTTACTCTACCCTCATGGCAGAGTTGTAGATCACTTTCAGCCGACATGCAACATGGTGAAACTTTTTGTTGTAAGCCATGAAACTTTGGAGTCATTCATTACTGAAGCAAAATAACCTAAGAATCACTCTCATCTCTCATACTTCTCCAGTCTACTAGAATGTAAATTCCATGAAAGTAGGGACATGATTTTGTTCACTGCTATTTCTCTAGATCCAAAAATGGTGACTGGTACATAATAGTGACTTAATAGAACTTGTTGAATGAACCCTCTCATCTAATAGGCTCTGTCCTCCCCCTGTCTCTCAGGTGATGTCCTTGCTTCTCATTTCACTGAGAAAATTAAGCAACAAGAAGAGTAATTTCACCACCACATTTATCAGCAAACATACCTCTGACCTATTCACCTATTCATTATTCACTTTTTTCTACCAATTACAGTAAAAGTTGCCTATGCTGGTATCTCTGGCTGGTTCTTTCATCTATGCACCAAATCCTATGGTTTTTCTCATATTCAAAAGCTTTGTGCCTGCAATAATAATTCTCTCTTTTCCTCCCTCCCTCCCTCCCACCCTCCCTCACTCTCATTTTCATCAGCATACCATTATACCATAACTCCCTTCTTTTTAAAAAAAGTATTTTTTTAAAAAAACCTCACTAATTGCCAGGTGTTAGAGGGATGGAGGGATGAAAAGGTGGAGCACAGAGGATTTTTAGGGCAGTGACACTACTCTGTATGATACTCTAAACCATAGAATGTACACCACCAAGAGTAAACCCTAATGTCAAGTATGGACTCTGGGTGATGATGATGTGTCAATGTAGGTTTATAAAGTGTCATAAATGTACCACTCTGGCTTGTTCCCTTACTTCACTGAGATCTCTGGCCAAGTATCACCTTCTCAAAGGGGTTTTTCTTGACATCTTCACCTATAAAAGCATCATTTCCTCCCCTGTCTCAAGCATGCTTTACTTATCTACATTATTTTTTTTGTAACACTTATCACCACAGAACATTACACTATATATTCATTTGTCTGTCTGCTGCATCAGAACTTAAGCACCATAATACTGACAAGGACTTTGTCTATTTTATTCTCACTTAATGCCCATGCAATGTGCCTGGCACATAGCAGGTACTCGATAAACAGTAGCAGTAACAGAGCACCAGAAAATGAATAATTCTCTTCTTTATATAAAGCAGATAAACAAGTCACCAACATGAGGAAATATGGGTAATAATAAGAGAGGTACGGGTTTTTAAAAAAAAGATAAACAGGTGAGAAAATTAGTATTGTCTTTACCATGGATAAAGTTAACCTAATCTCAACAGATCTGAATATCTTCAGTTATCAAACAAGAAATAGAAAATTTCACAGTAGTTTGGGGGTGGAGGAAGGAGGTAATTCAAACAAAAAGTTCTGAACTTCTCAGAAAAAATGAATTTCATCAATTCGAGGTATTGTTAATACCCCATCTGGCCATGACTGATGAAACAGATATGTGGATTCCATGAATTTAACCACTTGTTAATGTCACTTCTAGATTCTTCAGACAGGTTCTTTTGTTCTATTTTAATCTCCAGGTGTCACATAAAAAAAAGTTGACCTATTATGAAATTACCCCAAAATTCTCCATTTTGTTTCTGTTTTTATTTTATTATCTCATGTACTGAAAGTAGAAGTTGCTGGAAAAATTGTGGGGAAGGCTGTCAGTTTTTATGGAAGGGCAAAGTTGCTCAAAATCTAAATAAGCAAAATGTAATCCTCCTCTCTCTTTACCCTCCCTAGGCCCACACATTCAGAAGACAAGGCTACCCAGCTCAGTTTATGGAGGCCCATCTGCTCTTAAGAAGAGGTTAGTCCAGAGCCAAAGAGAACACACTTTGCTCCTAAAAAAAAAGGAACTTATATCAGCTAGCTAACTGCATCCAATTCTCTGGATTCATGGTTGAGAATATTGACCATCCTGACTCCTGAAACTGAAGATACAAGTACATCAAACCTGTGTAAACACGTTGCATAATTGTGGACTCGGATATATCGCAATTGAGTATTTTCCCTCAAATCCAACTCCATAAAGTAAAAGCCTGATGAAAAACCAGTTGAGGCTGATACCATATAATCTTGTATCCCCAAAGGAGTTCTCCATGCAAACATTCATTCAACAGACACTTACTGAGCATCTATTATGTGCATGGTTTTGAATTAGGCACTGGGAATAAAAAGGTGACTTAGAGGCATTTCCTGCCTTTAAATACATGTTGGAGTGATCAACCATGTCTCCAGAAACCAATAACACAGTTATGAATTTGGAAATACAGAATGATGGAACAACAGCATTGTTTAAGAGGTAGATCTAGACATGCTACCTGGGGATCTAGACATGATACTAAGTAATTGTGTGAGTGTGGGTGTTTCACAACCACAATGAGATTCAATGTCTTCATTTATAAAATGGAAATTGTGATAGTACACTGATCTCATCTAATTCCTGTGAGAAGTCAATGAGATAGATAGTACATATGATATGCTTAGCACAGTGTCTGCCATATAGTATGTGTTTAATCAATGCTCAGCTTAGTGCCTGATATGTAGTATGTGTTTAATTAATGCTAGTGATTATTATTGACTAGAGGCCTGGTGCACAAAATTTGTGCATGAGTAGGGTCCCTAGGCCTGGCCAGTGATCAGGGCCCATCAGAGTCTTCCTTCCCCTGGCTGCCTTCATTCTGTGCCATCCCCTGGTGGTCAGCACACGTCATAGCGAGTGGTCAAACTCCTGGTCAGTTGAACTCCCGAGGAGACAATTTGCATATTAGCCTTTTATTATATAGGATATGACTGGGACAGAGAAGAAAGGATACTTCCCAATGTAGGGGTAAAGTGAGATTTCTTTTAAGAGGTGGCATTTAAGCTGGATCTTAAAGAGTGAGTTAGATTTGGACTTAGAGATTTGCAGAGACAACCAAGAAAAGAGGAGATCATGCTGGGTTATTATTGAGCAGTTGATTTTTGTTGTTGCTTTGCTGTTTGTTTTTCTGAAGCAAAGACAGCATGAATGAGAATAGTGGAGAATGCATGTTGAAGAGATAGCTAGGGCAGATTATGTAGGATCTTGAATGCCAGGCTAAGGAATCTGGGCTTAATTTCACAGACATGATGGACATTCTTAAGACTCCAAGTTTTAGATATGAAAAGGGAAAAAATAGTGTTCTTCAGGAAGATTAAACTGGAAGCAATGGGCAACAATGATGGAGGTGTGAAGAGATACATTGGAAAGCTAGGTAGAAGTCCGGACAAAAAATGGCATAGATATGCCTACAAGCCTTATCCTAATACCTACAGCTCACGGAACTCAGCCTGAGCCCCCAGATCTGCTTCAGGCAGCCAGTGGTAATTGATCAGTGCTGGCTTGAAAGACAAAATGTATTATTATTCATACCTAAACTACAGTCACGACGGAAGAGGTGAGGGAGCTTTTTCTGATATTCATCCTGTAAACATATCCTACCCTCAAATGGAAAGGGGGGAAGGAATCTGAATTTTAGACAGTATCTGTGAGATCTAACAAGAATGGTCATCATAAGTTGCAAACTGATACCAAAGTCAATTTTCAACTATCACAGATGGAGAGTTCTGTTTTTTATTCATATAGTCAACTGTTCTCTTCCAGTGTTTTATAGGCAGGGTAATTCACAACAGTCAGTAGCTCATTGGGAACTTGACAAGTGAGTAGGGGAGAGTTATTTGATTCATAGTGGATTTTGGTTTTCCACAATAACATCTGTGCCCCATCTAGTAAAATCTGGTGGAAATTACAAACTGTAGAAATTCAACTCAGTGTAACAATAACAGGATGCACCTGTAGATTTCGTAGAATTAGCAGCAGCATTCTCTCAACACCAGTTTGAGAGAAGTAAAACTGTATAGCACCAACTGGGCCAAAGTTTGAAGTAGTATTACACATCCCTCAATGATGGGAGGTATCAATCATGGCAGATACTGTTCATTCCTCCACCATCCATTCAACAAGCATATACTGAAGACGTCCATGCTCCAGCTTCTTTTCATTGGTTGATTTTGTCTCTCTTTCCTTCATTGGTAGGGAGTTTATTAAGTTGACAGCTGGTCTGCAGTTAGTTGGGGGCTTTTCTGCTCCCCAGCTCTCATAATTAGATTGTGAACTCTTTGAGAGCAGGAACCCTGTTTTTATTTGTCTTTGCATCTCCCACTTAGGTGGAGGGTCTTGTACCTGGATACTTAATCTGTACTCACTGAATTGAATTATACTAAAAGATGCACCCAAGAATATACAAACAATTGAAAAAAGTAAATTGTGTGGCTTTAAATGGAAGTTTCAGCCTTGGCTGGTGTTGTTTAGTGGTTACAGTGTCAGCCTGTACACAGAAGGGCTGAGGGTTCAATTCATGGTCAAGGGCACATATCTGGGTGTAGGTTTGATCCCCCACCCCAGATGGGGTGTGTGCAGGAGGCAACCAATTGATTTGTCTCTCTCACATCAATGTTTCCCTCTCCCTCTCCCTCTCCCTCTCCCTTTCCCTCTACCTCTCTCTCTCCCTTCTCTCTCCCTCTCCCTCTCTCCCACCCTCCCTTCCACTCTTTCTAAAAATCAATGGAAAAATATCCTGGAATGAGATTAACAACAACAACAAATGGAGATTTCAGGTTCATATCTAAAAGATAAAGGTCAGAAAGGCCTGTGGTGTCCTCTTACTAAACTGAACAAGAACATCAGCTATGATAACAGTAGGGTCTTTTCACTACCTCTGGTCATTCTGCTGCCACTATCCAAGAAAGAAAAGAGTTCTCTTCTTTTTGGATTGTGACTCTGAAACCACAGATCAGCCCATCACTCTGCTAGAGAAAGGAGAATCTGAGATGAGAGAGCAAGGCTGCTTTTATGTGGTGCAGCTGGGTAAGGCAGGGCAGGGCTGAGTGTTTAAAGAATCCCTCAGAACATATCAGTCATTTCTTTTGTCAAGGGCCCATCTCTTCTCTTTGAGTAGGTGGTGAGTATCCCCAGAGTTTAACTTCTTAGATCTCCCCTATATCCTGGCATAATGCTTTAAAAATATATTTTATTGATTTTGGAGAGGAAGGGAGAGAGAGCGAGAGATAGAAACATCAATGATGAGAGAATCATCGATCAGCTGCCTCCTGCACACCCCCCACTGGAGATTGAGCCCACAACCCAGGCATGTGCCCCTGGCCAGAATCAAACCCAAGACCCTTCAGTCCGCAGGCCGACACTCTATCCATTGAGCCAAAGCAGCTAGGGCTATCCTAGCATAATGCTTTAACTGTAGGTGTTCAGTCAACATCTGTTGATGGATTACTTGATGGCAGTGAAATTTTTTTATTGAAGTTTCACCTTTCCCTTCCTTAGACTTCCCCAGTAAAAATGCTAGCAAACAATGAAATGATAAAGAGGACAGCAACAGGGGAAAAAAAGAGAAATCATGCGATTCTTGAGCTAAATAGATTTCCCTCTTGACCCTATCTCACAGAGAAAGCTGTGTGCAGCATTTTAACTCATCTTCAAAGCTAATTCAATTTCAGAAGCCATGAACAAAAAATGGGAATTTTATTCAAGATTTTTGTGGAATGTTAGGGAAAAGGTTTAACGATGCAAAGCAAATTGAAACTATTCCAATGATTTTTTAAAATCTCTTTTAAGCTCTCTATTATTTCCCCAAGGTTCTCCTTAAGTTTTCACTCTATCTTAATCTCTTCTCTGGCACTCTCTTTCTACTCTCCTTCTCCATCATCTGTCCACCATTTCTTTTTTTCCTGTAGAGCAATTTTTTTTTGCTCCTGGCATCTCTAATGTGCAAACTCATGCCCACCCTATCAACCAAGCCTTGGAGAACTAGTGTTTTAATAAGTAATAAGTGGATTCATTAGAGAGCTCATCTTAGCAACCTTTAGTCTCCAGTATGACTCCATCCTCAGTGATCAGGAGTTAGCAAGCTGTGGCAGCCCATTATCAAGTGGGACTCACCATCTCTCATTGTGTTCACTTTTTTCTTACCTCTTTTTTCCTTATCCCATCCTTTCTCCTTACTTTTTCTTTCTGTACTCAATCATCATGACCCATTGCTTTTATGTTCCTTTCATAAGAGAATATGTGCCACTGTTCATTAGCGAAGTGTGGGGAGAAACTGGGGATCCAAAGTTTAGAATAGTCTGGATGATAAATGCCAAAAACAAAGTTTCTGTCTTCAAGGACTTTCCAAAATAGTGGGAATGAGAGAACAACCAAAAGTAAATGACTAGTTCCTATCCATTAATGGTACCACCTTTCTGCCACTCACCCAACCTCAGCTTCATGCATGTGGATTTAATCATCTGTTGTCTTCTTCCATCTCCCCCTCCTGGTCTCTTCGTTTTGTGTTTACTTGCATCATCACCAGGGAGTGTTCAAGGAAAGGAAAAGATGAAACTCTAATCAGTTAATTCCACCTTTGCCAAAGCTCACAAATTCCTTTCTTCATATACCAGTTATTAAAAACTGAATTTTTCCTTTGCAAGATATTCTGACCTCATTCCTCCTTGTCATTCTAATTGGCATCACCTCATTCAGATCCTTATTATTTCCTGCCTGGAGAGCATCTTAGCATTTGTATGTATCCAATCTCCTCTTTACCTTTACTCTCTCCTGCACACTGCACCAGCTCAGGCTAATTATGATGTCACTTGGATCATGTCCTGCCCTTATATAGACATCTTCAGTGGCTAAAGTCCAAATATCTTATTCCATCTTTCAAGGTCTACCCTACTCTAAGTCCAACTAACGTTTGTTTCTACCCTTAGCTTTCACCACCTGTGTACACAACTCCACTTCTGGTGAATCACAGACCATGCCTTGCTACCTCAGTAGCCACCTATTAGGGCTATCCCATCCTTCAAGGATAGTTTTTAGGCCTGTCCCAATCATATCAACCTTGTAAATTTTTCCTTTCTGAATTTCTATTGCTCTTCTTATAATGAACATAAGAGTTCATCAGTTTTTATTGTTAGAAAACTGTCTCAAACCAGAGATAAGGCAGCCTGGGTCAGAAATTTATTGTCAGATGTAGGGAGTGGTTATAGGGTTAAGCTTTGGACTGACCTGCTGGCAAAGCTGCAAACAAGTCCCAGCTTAGAGGGCACAGCCTTCTTAGCATAATTAAGCTTGACCTTAAGACACTTCCTAGATCCTTCCTGGGTAGCTAATTGGCTGTGGGAGGTACAGCAAGTGCTGCCCAAACAAGTGAAACTTACAAGAACATTGTAAATATGGTGACCACTACCTTGTTTACCTCTGACTATAAAATAAAGCATCAGCTTGCCATCTGGATCTGTCCTGTGGTTTCAGCCAGGCAGAGAAGATCCACCTAGACCCAGCTTATTTTCTTTGTCTGTCTTTTCTTCATCCTTCGCCAGCCCCCCTCAGGCTCACCGAACCCTTGGTTGTGCTGGTGCGGCACAGTCTGATGTAAAAAACAGTTTATTCTGAGAATTACCAAGCATTTCTGATAATAGAATTGAGCAATTTCCTGATAAACTTAGATCCAACTTGCACATTTCACCATCTGTCCTGTGAGGAACTTAGTTATCTTTAACTAAATGTTCCTCTCTTGAACCTAATCTACCAATGTTATTTAACTACCCTTTCCTCTTAAGGGGAAAAAAAATCTATCAGGAAAGAAATCTTTGAACTGGACTTATTGGAAAATACCTTGAAGAAGGTTTGAAATAAAACTTTGACATGTACTCACAAATAATTTGTCTGAACCTGGCTGGCATGACTCAGTGGCTGAGCATTGATCTATGGAACCAGAAGGTCACAGTTTGATTCCCAGTTGCTGGCTTGTTCCCCAGTAGGGGGTGTGCAGGAGGCAGCCAACCAATGATTCTCTCTCGTCATTGATATTTCTATCTCTCTCTCCCTCTCCCTTCCTCTCTTAAATAAATAAATAAAATATTTTTGAAAAATTGTCTGAAATTGCTTTAATATATGTTAATGATATTTTTTATCCAGATATACCTTAACAAATAACAGCTGGACACCCATATGTGTTACCCACTGTCTTAGGTGACATGAGTTCAAAGATAAATTGGGTGTAGGACTATCCTCTAGAGGCCCACAGTTTGGCATGGAGATCCTTAATCTGTGATTCTCAGACCCTTAAAGTTTAAAGTGCCCATGATTTTTCTAAAACAGCCTGCGAACTTGCTGAGTATATGCTGATGAACATTTTTTTCCAAGGGAAGAAACGATAGATTCCATCAGATTCTCAAAAGGCTTCTTAATCCCCCGAAAGATTAACCAACAGAGTAGAGGAAGAAAAGGTGGATTACAATGCAGCGTGGCAAGTACCATGAGAGAGTGAGCATAAAGGATTAGAAAAGGCCTCCTGTAGGAAGTGATCCTCAGGTGTTTTTCTTTCTCACCTGTAAATTCATTAAGGGCATCAGCTTTGATATATATATAGAGCCTCTGTATGAGATTATATATAATTCATGACAAAATCGGTCAATCATGTTGACTTGGCTCTATGACTAAAAGACTCTCCATCTTGTCTCTGCATAGTGCAATGAAACAACAACTGGAAATCTCAAGGTCATCAGTGACTGAGTATTCAGACTGAAAGTTCAACTCAGTGCAAACTGTAAAAGTCAGTTGGGTTATTTGTTTTACTTTAGTTCACCCTAGCACCAAGAGTTGGTCCTCTTATTTTGTCAGAAAAATTGTGGGGGGCTTTGTGATATGGTATTTAAAATTTTTTTCATTAATATGAATTCAAATATTTTATAATTACAATCAGTTAAATACTTGAAGATATTTGCTCTTCTGTTTTACTAGGAGCCTTAGGTGTTGCTTAGCTACTGAGCTTCAGGCAATCTGTTGGTTCAAATATCAAGGTAATGCTTATGTGAAACTTAAAAATAATCGTAGGAAGAAACCTTGAATAACAACATGTCAAACAATTGAATCATTTAGTTAGATTTATTGTTTTTTTATTATTATTTTATTACAGGTGTTCCTCTTTTATTTTTCCCCATAGCTCCCCTCCACCTGATTCCCCACCCCACCCCATGCCCTTGCCCCCCCCCCCACTGTCTTCATCCATAGGAGTAAGATTTTTGTCCAATCTCTTCCCGCACCCCTCACACCTGCTACCCCTGAGAATCGTCAGTCCACTCCCTTTCTATGTCCCTGATTCTATTATATTCACCAGTCCATTCTGTTCTTCAGATTTTTCATTCACTTGATTTTTAGATTCACTTGTTGGTAGGTATGTATTTGATGTCATTTTGTTGTTCATAATTTTTATCTTTACCTTTTTCTTCTTCTTCCTCTTCTTAAAGGATACCCTTCAGCATTTCGTGTAATCCTGGTTTGGTGGCGATGAACTCCTTTAGCTTTTTCTTGTCTGTGAAGCTCTTTATCTGACCTCCAATTCTGAATGATAGCTTTGCTGGGTAGAGTAATCTTGGTTGTAGGTTCTTGCTGTTCATCACTTTGAATATTTCTTGCCACTCCCTTCTGGCCTGCATAGTTTCTGTTGAGAAATCAGCTGACAGTCGTATGGGTACTTCCTTGTAGGTAATTAACTGTTTTTCTCTTGCTGCTTTTAATATTCTCTCTTTGTCTTTTGCCCTTGGCATTTTAATTATGATGTGTCTTGGTGTGGTCCTCTTTGGATTCCTCTTGTATGGGGTTCTGTGCGCTTCCTGAACTTGTAAGTCTATTTCTTTCACCAGGTAGGGAAAGTTTTCTGTCATTATTTCTTCTAATAGGTTTTCAATATTTTGCTCTCTCCCTTCTTCTGGCACCCCAAAAATTCGGATGTTGGTTCTCTTGAAGTTGTCCCAGAGGCTCCTTACACTATCTTCATATTTTTGGATTCTTTTTTCTTTTTGTTTTTCTGGTTGGATGTTTTTTGTTTCCACATATTTCAGATCTTTGGTTTGATTCTTGGGGTACGTTGATCTACAATTGACTTTCTGTATATTCTTTATTTTAGACAGTGTATGCTTCATTTCTGAATTGTCCTTTTCCATTTTTTGGCATTCTCATTAAGATCCTTGAAGTTCTCACTAAGCTCCTCAGAAGTGTCATCAAGTTTCTCAGCAGTTTTTAGAAGATTCTTGAGTAACCTTATACATGTGGTTCTGAACTCTATGTCATCCAGTAGTTTGCTTTCCTCCATTTCTTTAATTCGTGACATGTTTCTTTGTTTCTGCATTTTGGCTGCTTCCCTGTGTTGATGGAGTGGCTTTGTGTGGTAGGTGACCTATAGGGGGCAGTAGCTCAGCCTCCCCAATCACCTTATGTGGACGCTCTTGGTACACCCCTTTGTGGGTTGAGTGCAAAGTCTTGGTGTAGTTAAGCCTTAATTGCTGTTGGTACGCTGGGAGGAATTGACCTCCAGGCCAATTAGCTGTGAGCACTCCCTGTGTCTATAATGGAAGAACTGCTGCGCTGAAGACACGCTTATGGGGCAGGACTTGTTTCAGTGGGGCTTTGGTGCTCACTGAGTCTGCCTCTTGAATGTGTCACTTATGGATGTGAGGAGTTGAAATCTGGTGTCTCACACTGACCACTAGGTACACTGGCTTCTGGATCTCCAATGGGGTGCAGGTCAGCTACTGTCTGAGGCCACTCAGCAGGAGCTACAGTGAGAGCTGCAGTTTTCTTCTCTTTGCTTGGGGTTTGGAGGTTTTGGAGCTGTCTGACCCAGGCTGCAAGTTTGCTAGGTTAAGCTGCGATAGGGCAGGCCTTTCTTATGCTAACTCAGCTGCTTGGAGCTTGGGTGGGTTTGTAGGTTGTGCAGGGCGGGGCCTCAGGGTGTCACTAGGTTAGGGTGTGGCAAACAGCAATGGCTGCTAGTTAGCCGGCTCTGCGTCCCCAACGGCATCCACGAGTCCCGTGCCCCAGTGCAGTAAACAATTATTCCTGTGCGCAGCTCTGCAAGCAAGCCACCCTCACTGGCAGTCCAGCTTCTCCCCGTAGGAGTTTGAGTCCCCCGCGTCTCCCCAGAGACTGGATTTCAGAGTAATCGGGGGCTTGTCTCCGTTCGGGTTGAAAAAAGCAACGCACCCAGTCGCCCGCAGCCAGCCCGGATCATGCGCCTCCGTACCTCAGCTTTTCAGTGCTCGTGCACATCTCAATGCTCTTTTCTCTTTCCTTCTAGTTGTAGAACTTCCACTCAGCCAGCTTTCCCGTGGTTCTGGGTGATAGATGTTTTGTCTTTTAGTTGCAGTTTAAATTGTTGTGGAAGGCAGCAGTTTAGGTGTTTACCTATGCCGCCATCTTGGATTCTCCTCTAGATTTATTGTTTTAAGCAAAATGGCAGGGTCCCCATATTTTGAAAAGATAAGGTGAAACATTTTTATTAGAAGCTCACAAAATGCTATGTTTTTCTATTTATGAAGAGTCAGACGGAAGCTATTATATTACGATGGTTGTTCTTATGTGATTTGAGAATTGTTGAGCCATTCCTCAAATTCCTTATGTGATTTGAGAATTGCTACCCCATGGGAAATCACTGATACAGAAACATGTGGTGTTTGATCTGTCCAATGAGGCCAATTATACTGTTAAGGTAAGCTAAGCTGTTGTAACAAAAGAGCCAACAATAATGTGGCTTAATATACAAGAAAGTTTACTGCTTTCTTACATAGCAATTTGAGGTACATGTTTCGGGTTATAGGTCGCTGTGCTCCAGGCATTCAGGAACCCAGGCTTCCAAGGTTACTCTGGTCACAGCATTCCAGCCAGCAGGAAAGAAGAAAAACCAGGGTTCCCAGTTAAACAAACAAGGCAGAGGTGCTAAACATCACTTCTAGGCAAGAACTTCATTACTAGACTTGGCTACAGGAGGCTGAAGAATGTATTCTGTTCAGTTGCCCAAGAAGAAGGAAAGAAGGATTTTGGTGAATTGCTGGCAGTCTCTACCATACCAACTGTCAGATGGTTGGTTTACTGGTATCTGGTCCCTGTCACATAATGAGTTTTAATTTCATCATATGTTTATGATATTATTCAGCTTAATGAATACCCAACATTTATATCATGTAATCATGTTGACTTGGCTCTATGACTAAAAGACTTTTACATGGCTCCCCAGCTGGGACTAACATATGGTCTGTGGTTAGTTGGGGGCTTTTCTTCCCCCCAACCCTCATAATTACATTGAGTGGCCAGATTATTATGATCTCTGAATATATTAGAGGCCCGGTGCATGAATTTGTGCATGGGTGGGGTCCAGCCAGCCTGGCTAGGGGGAGTGGACATGGGCGGTTGGCCAGCCTGCCTGCTGGTTGAACTCCTGGTCGAGGGGAGAATTTGCATATTAGCCTTTTATTATATTGGATATACACTGAGTGACCAGATTATTATGCTTTCAGAGATCATAATAATCTGGCCACTCAGTATATATTGTGAACTCTTTGAGAGCAGGAACTCTATTTTTATTTGTCTTTGCATCTCCCAGACCCTGGGTGGAGTATATTGTATCTGGACCCTGAAGGAGAGAGCCCGCATAAATTGATGCCTGCAGATTGAATTTCCAGAGTCTTAGGAGGAGGAAGTTCTCCAATGTCATGTGTCCAGGCCTTGCTCAGAAAGCCCTGTATTCAGGAGGCCATCATTTAAGGTTTTCAGATGAGCTTCTCAACCTTAGAGTCCAAATCAGATACATCTGAGCCAAGTTTCATGCCAAAGTCACTAGTTAAGAACCATTGTGCCAACATATTTTTAAACTTTTTATTTTTTAACCCAGAAGACAAAAAATATCCCAAGGGCAAAAAGTATTGGGAATTTAAAAAGTTGTAAGTGAAATTTAAAGGCAAGAGGGACATGATAACAAAAAGCTATTGGTATCACTTTACCAATTCATTAGATGCATCATGGGTGATTAGATCCTTCCCTAAATTTTTACAATCAGACCACATTTAGAAAAGCCACCCACCCAGTCAGTTTACTCCCCAAACTGATTTTGGCTGAGAGTTTCCCCTCTAGTACTGGATCGTTTAAAAAAACACAAACTTTCACCTGGCTGGTATGGTTCAGTGGTTGAGCGTCAACCTATGAACCAGGAGGTCACGGCTCAATTCCCAGTCAGGGCATTGAGGGGCGTGCAGGAGGCAGCTGATCAGCGATTCTCTCTCATCATTGATATCTCTATCTCTCCCTCTCCCTTCAAACTAAAGATATGATGGCTTATAAGCTAATCCTTGGTACATGGGTTGTTTGCTAATTTTACAGTGACCACAACAGGTTATTTGGTGGTCTTTGTTACAATGACTATTAAAAGATAATAGTAAACAAAAATTTTGTTGTTAATAATACTGACCACAAAGAAAAGACAAGTGGTGTGTTTATAAGGGATGATGTAACATATAAAATTCCTTTAGAAATCATTGTTTTTCCTCACTTTGCTCAGAATTTTCAATCACAAACTCAAAGTGAATAAAAATGAGTTACAAACCAAGAAAAGTAACCCAAAAGAGTACATCTAACCTCAAGTGTATACCCAAATCTCAAATGTAAATACTATAAAAGCCCACAATTTGAGCATTTTAATTCTTTTCTAAGACTCACTTTCACAGCTTTAGATAAAACCACTTAAGAAGCTTGCAAAGCAGTGAAGGATGTTAATACTCTGCTGAGGTAAGTTTTGACACCCATCTTTCTATTGCTTTTTTCTCTGCACAGAGAGTTTTAGGTGCTTAAGAAAGTTTCCAAGAAACTTTTGTGCTTCCAAGCAACAATTCAACTAACATTAATAGTTTACAAATATTAACTAGTATTTTCTTTGCCCATGAGCTTGATTAAATTCTCATGAGCTCTGCCCACTGATGTTGTCTCCAGAGAATTCCCTTCAACCCACAATCTGCAATATACCTAATCTCTCCTCTCCTTTCTTCACCCCCACCCCTCCCAGTACCAGTGTCAACCTGTACCCTCCCATTCCTATAACCCTCACCCCAAGGTCCTCCTATTTGAACGCCAAAGATTACTTTAAAATCTAATCAAGTAAAATTCAAGTTAAAAAACATAAAAATGAATCCAAGATCACTATCAGTACTTGGGACCATTCTCTTGTCTTAGTCATCTGCAATGCAACTGGAATGCCCAACCTGGAGATCTTCCATTTCTAACAGAATTTGGGCATGACCATCTTGTACCTTCCCAGACTGTAGCACAATACAACCCCTGCCTCCCCTCGCCAATTGCTTCATCCAAGCATTTGCCTAAGACATTTCAAACTTGAACATTTCCCCACAGTTATATCATCACACTAAGAATTTCTTTGATCAATGCACAGGCAAGTAAGTAGGTTGGTAGGTGAGAGGGTCACTGGGGTCCATCTGCAAGCCCCATCTACAAGGCATCACTCTGCATTGTGGCATCAACATAAACTGTTCTACAGCTTAAGAACCTCTGGGAACAAGGATTGTAGCAGAGAACTAGCATGACAGGAGACTCAATATAGAAGATGCAGCATCTGAAAACCTCCACCCCAAAAAGGAGGGGTGTCTTCTGTCATTCATGTGCCTGGAGGTAGGTGTTCCAAGTCAAAATTCAAATAAACACATCTGCTGGTGGCTCAGATACTAGTACATCTGCTTTGGACTCTAAGATTGCTCCCTGAGAAGCTCATCTAAAAACCTTAAATGATGGCCTCCTGAATACAGGGCTTCCTGAGCAAGGCCTGGACACTTGACATTGGAGAACTTTCTCCAATGATCTTGGATTCATTTTTATGTTTTTTAACTTGAATTTTACTTGATTAGATTTTAAAGTAATTTTTGGCATTCCTAAGACTCTGGAAATTCAATCTGCAGGCATAATTTAGGCAGGTTCTCCTGCAGGGTCTCCCCTCCTGCACAGCTATAACTCACACTGTCTCAGGGCTCCATTTCTCCTGGTGTCATCTGATGTATGATGAACACTATAGTAACAATCCACAGCCCATAAGGCACTTTTGTAACTTTCATCTGGTACCATCGCTGCAGGCCCACCCAAGGGTGCACATTTACTCCCTACCCACTCTCCACCGGCAAGAAACAGCAATCCATCCCACCCAGAGTCTCAGCAGGGAGAGCCTTTCCTCCTTCAAGATTACCAACAGTGACTCCAACAGAGACTTCAGCAACTTTCTCAGGCTTGCCAGATTACCAGAAGCAATGTTTCAAGTGAATGTAATACCTCAAGAGAATTAAAGGGAGGACTAGGAGCAGAGTGAGCTCACAGGAGAATTTAGCACCGAACCTAGAGGAAAAGTTCAAAAGGAAGCACTGCCACCTGGAACATAAAGTGTGGGTCAATTTTGTCCACAGACATAAAAATATGCCACAGCGGTCCTGCCTGTCAGACACATTGGGCGCTGTACCAGTAACTGCTTAAGATAGCAGCTTCTCTCCTACATCGCTCCTTAGACCACCCTCATCACTGACCAGGGGTCTGGCCTTACCCCAGACCTGCCTTTCACCAGACTGGGCCTGGCCTCAACCCTCTCCCAGGCCAAGCCAAAATTACATACCACCCTGGCCAGAGCCTTCAGCCCTGTGAAGCTAAGTTCAATTTCCATAAGACCAGGTCTCATGCCCAGGCCAGTTCACAACCCTTTGTCTAGAAAATAAGGGGCTACTGGTATTGATAAGTTCAAGGTCTGCCCTCCCAGGCCATCTGTGGCCTTGCACCCCACTGCCTTCTTTCCAAATCATTTTTAGGCATCAACTGTCCAATGCCACCTGGTCTCCAGCAGGGGTGATGAGACCCTCAGTCTTCTCTTCTCTCTGCCTTCCTCCTTTCAGACAAACCAGGGCACTGGAGGATCTCTGACCTCACATAGGCATGGCTCCCTCCCAGAGGTCAAGTGGCCCTTCTCCAACAGGCAGCAGGGATAGCTTGGACTGGAGTGTTGCCATCCACCCCCTCAGTTACTATGGGTCCTTTCAGTGCAGCTTTCCCCAGGATAGCTTCCCTAAGATCTAGTCTCCTCCTTAACCTTCCTTCTCCTGGTATCACCACCTCCTCAGTCTCATTGAACTCTATCATCGCCCTCATCTATCCACTCAGGCCCTAGACTGACCACTTCCTCCTGCACAGCTAGGCCCAAGCGTGTGGCCCTCCCTGTTGCTAATTCCTCTGATTAATCAGTGAGATTAATTTATGCTGTCTACTTTAATCCAAGTATAACTTATGAATCCTGGTTAGTATTTTATAAATAAACATCATGAAAATTAACTTCATAGAGAAAAAAGAAACTGGTAGAAAACTGAAGATCTCAGTAAACTTCAGGTAATTATTACTTTCTAATAATAAATATTAATTCCCAAGATGTTCTAGAGTTTAAAAAATATGAAGCACATTAAAATCATAGAGGTCATTATGGTTTTGTTTGTGTCTTCATCACATATGACTTTATTCTCTAAGGTTGTCTGGATTTCACATTTTGGCTTCATTTGCCTTTTACCACCTTACTCTACAATAGTGGCCACGAGCCTTCCTCTCCTCCTTCCCTTTCTGAATAATTCGGTCTTAAAGCTTTCAGGCAGAACAAACTAAGAGAGGCAACTGTGGTGGACAGTGGACAATGACATGTAGTAGCCCAGAGCGGGAGGTATCACAGCTCAAGGCGGTGAGAAGAGTGTCTCCATGAGGAGACTGTCTAGAATAGGAAGTCAGGGTCGAAGCAAAGTGGAGCAGGGACTCCCACAGGGAGCAGCCCATGTGGTAGTCAGAACCTGACCAGGGTGAGAGGGAGTCCACAAAGATAGGCAGATTACTCAAGGGCTATCTGAGCCCAAGTGGGGTGTGGAGGGGGTTCCACATGGAGCTGGTGGCAAGGTGTCAGAACCAAGCAAGTGAAAGAGGTTGTCCTCAAGGGGAATGGCCCAGCATAAGCTTTTGGCATCCAAACAGTGTCAGAAGGATATCCATGGGAGTGTGGGGGCTAGCCAGGTAAGAGGTATTGGAGTCTGAGCAGTGTGAGGAAGCCATTCTCTCAGAGTCTGGGCATTGGCTCAGAATCCCTGTTCACAGCCTACACAGGGGGAAGAGGGTACCCATGTAGGGAGCAAGGTGGTGTCAGAGATGAGAGATTGATAGCATACATGGGAATTGATAAAAAAGTAAATAAACTAGGGATAATAGAAGCCAAATTTCCCACAGTCAGAGAAGGGAGTTACAAATAGAGAGGAGAACAAAATTAGAATTCAATCCATGTGGTGTTAGATTGGAATTGAGATGTATCAGTGTGAACTTGTGCTTTTTAACATGTGCAGAGGATATAGAAATAAATATAGATATAAAGGTGAGTGTGTGTGTACATGCATTGAATCTCTAACTCTCTCTATGGGAGGAGCCCTGGAGTAGTGCCACCCCAATAGCAATGAGCATATCTTAGCTTATAAAAGACTATTTTCTTCTAAAGGAATCAGGGAACTTTGGATAAATGGCTGATTCCAGGGATTGGACAAAGAGAGCACAAGATGAACCTGGAAAAATAGTTTTATCCCCCAAAGCAAGGAAGTATTCAAAGAATGATGGGGACATGTCCAAAGGACACAGAAGCCAACTTGAATAGATTTCCAGTGGACAAACAGGAGGCAATTTAGGCATTGAACTAAATGACAGTGATAGATTATAATCTACTGAATAAAATAGAAAATAATGAGTCCATATAGATAAAAGTAAATGAATAAATTGAAAGGTTGATATCACAAAGGCGACAACAGTGACTTTAAAGTGGGGGCACCTGGGAGATACCTCTTTAATCAAGTAATCAAAGTGAGCATTGTCAGTAATGGGACAAAAAAGTGCCACAAGTACATAGTATCAGTACTGCCAAAGATGCAAAACCTGAATCTAATCATGAGGAAACAATTAAGAAATCCAAATTGAGGGATAAGCTATAAAATAACTTGCCTGTATTCCTCAAAAGTGCTGGGTCATGAAATCAAGAAAAGGCAGAGGACCTGCTAAGGACACGTGACAACTAAATACAACAAGTGGTTCTGAACAGGATCCTTTTGCTTGAAAGAACATTACTGAGACAACTGGGGAAACCTGGCCTGGAGATTCAATGGCAGTGATGCGTCAATGTCATTTCCTGATTTTAATTGTTGCAGTGACGTTGGAGAATGTCCTTGTTCATAAGAAACACATAATAAAGTATTCTAGGGTGATGAAACATCATATTGGTAACACTCCTAAATGTGTTTTTTTTTTTTTGGGGGGGGGGATATTACTTGTAACAAAATTCCAATTTTTCTGTAAGTTTGTTTCAGGATGATATTTATAATTACAGGATGATAAGTATAGCTAGCAAAAATCTCCAGCTTAATAACAGGGATTGCTGTATACTTCATATAGTTGAAAAGATTTCTAGCAATGAGGTTAGGCCTGCTATGGAATCTTAAAAGGTAATCTTGTCACATTCTGATAAGTATCCCACTCTGGGAAAGAGATCAGTTTACTATTTTTCTCTGCAAATTCTTGTACTGGAAAATCTGGAAACCACTCTTACTCCATTGGCAGAATTCCAAGGCTCTTTTCAGAGGTAGCTATCTTTCTGAGAGGTCAGGGGTAGAAGAAACACATACTGGAACCACGAACTGCTTGGGCTTGCCCAGATGGTCTTTTGTCAATATCTTTGATTTCTTTCTAATATTTTAAAAATTGTATTTTAATATAACAAGATGATTGCTAATGGACATGAATTTCCAGATAGCAAAAACAGTCAATCATTTCATGAAAATCAGGAGATAATGTTCTGATAATTAAACAAGGAAGCAAAATTTTGCAAAAAAGTCCAAAGTTTAAAACCAAAGCCTGCTTTTAATATTTACCTTTAAGAGGAAGGCTAATCTGGAGGCAAAATATAAAACAACAACTCACATTTGGGAACCCAGGACATCCTGGTAAAGTGACTAGTACCAATTATAAATCTTGGGAGATTGTTAATGTATTCTGAGTATGGGTCAGTATGCTGCTTCCTATTCAAATATTTGGCTCTTGGAGACCTGTCCTGATGCCCACTAGACTTTTTAAAGGGATTAGTGGTCACACAGTTTTAGGAACTGCCTTCTACGGTAAAGGCTCCTCCTACACAGGCCATGCTTCTCCATCTCGTCTGACCCCTGCTGACTCCCCAGGGAGCTGCAAGTTTGAGGGAAGACCTCAATTTATGAAGTGCTAGCTGAGACCACTGCCAAGAAGTGCTTGCTCACCTTCCTTTAACGGCAGGGGAATCTCCCTTTCCTGTTCTGGGTGAAGCTGAAGAAGACTCATCAACAAAGCCCAATCCTTCTCACCAACCTCAGCCCACACCTCCCTGCAATTGAACTTGAAAACACCTGGTTAAAACCACTTCCTATCTGAGACTATAGAAGAGAATGTCAGGCACAATTTCCTGGCTGAACAAATCAGCCTAACGCTTATAGAGAGCCACTCCTCATTGTCACAGAGACTGGATGGACCAGCAAGGATGACAACCCTAACAGATTGATCCCTTCATCTTCTATCCTCCCAGTACGATGCTAACAAGAGGCTGACTGGAAACCCAGAATTCTGCAGAGAAAGATCTTCTCTTCACTGTCCCTAAGTAGGCAGTATATCCCAGGTGCCAAGATGGAGTCAAGCTTGCTGATGTGGAGATTCTTCACATTCATTATGATAACTGACTGCGTGACAGGTAAGGGGTCACAGGTGCCCACAGGAACTTGGAAAGGCTATTGGATGTTACTTCTCCCCAGCCACAGAATCACAGAGAGCCCCTAAATAGAAGGTACAGAGAAGGGGGTTGAATCCTGGGCTTTACCTGTTCTTCACGACCCTCTGGAGCACCATTTTATGCCCCAATTATCCCTGATCTACATAAAGAGCTAGGAATGATAGGCTCTCCTGTCACTCAAAGTTTTTGACAGTTAATTTTGGGATGAATAGAGTGGCCTGATAATTGAAAAGAAATTTCCTTTTATTTCCCAATGGATTTAATTTTCTGCTGTACCCCCAGCTATTAAGATAATGGTTAAAATCTGCTAGAAATCTCTCTAAGAGCAAGTAAATGTGCCTGAGATGTCAGTAACTCATATAGGAAATATTGGGATAATTTAACATCTCAGAATAGTTTAGCTTCAAGGATGTATACTTGGTTCTCTACTGACTCAGGAAATCATATCTAGGAAGCTTCTTATATGTGCAACTTTATAGAAATTTTGGAAATATAAGTGTGTTCACTTTCAGAACACTACTTTCTCTTGTGTTCTTATGTATGTATATGCATGTACTATATGTATGTGTATAGGATATATATATGTATATGCAAATTTTGAATTTCATTCATCCTTTCACATGGGGTTTGTCAACGTTTTTTTGGATTTTTTTTTTTTAAGAAATAACTACCAACTTCTACCTCAAAACCACCCTTCCTACTTGAGTGTGAATTTTCTCATGACTTCTTCTCTTGCTTGCCCAGGAAGACAGATAAGGTGGCAAAGTCTATAATTTCATATCCTTAATTTCTAGATATATAACAATGCTAACTGGCCACAGAAAGATGTGCTAAGCAGTCAAACACGATGATGCATATAGTCTTTTTGCTTGTTTGGGGGAAGTGGCCAAGTTATGTTGGGCTGTGAACTGACCCAGGTATAGGTACTTCTTCACTTTGCAGCTAAAGAGGGCATGGTTTTAGGAATGCTTATAATGTGATTTTTTGTCTCAGCGGGATCTTTGCAAAGTGGGAGGTCAGTGCAAGCCAGAACAGAGAAGTCTTTACAATTATTCATGTCCTATTTCGGGGAAACAAGTTACAAATAAACTTGTGTTATTGCTAGCAAATGGTGACTTATCTGAGGAACAGTCTTGATGGCAGTGGGGCAAGTGGAAGTATTATGAGGACTCTTTCATGCACTCAGTTCTCCAAAAATCTATCCAACACCTCTTATTCTTATTTTCAGCACTGTAGGAAATATAAAAATAAACCAGACAGTCTCTATCCTTAAGAGATTTATAATCTAGTAAGAGGGAGAAAGGCATGGATGTAATAAAAGTAATGCAGTAATAAAGTTGGAATGTGATAAGATCTATGGGAGCATGAAACTAAAAGAGAAGGCTTCGTGAAGGTGGCATGCAAGGGGAGTCCTGATGGACTAGTACCTTTCCATAAGTAGAGATTCCAGACAGAGAGGACCATATGAGCAAAGACACAGAAGAGCATTAGGGAACCACAAGTGGTCTGCTGCAACCCCCAGCACTGCACAGTGATGTGAGGATATTGGAAATTAAGATTGGGAATGGTAGGATAAGGTCAAATTAATGATCCAAGGCCTTGGGTAACAAGTTTAAAAATTTTAACTCCATTTGGTAGTCAAGAAAAGACTACTAGAAAGAAAAGTGATCATCTATAGAGTTCCTTCTATGTGCCAGGTATCTATCTTATTTTAATCTTCATAACAACTTAGCAGTGTGGGTGTCACAAACCCACTAGATGAAGAAGAACCCAGAATTCAGAAGTCTCACAGGCTGGGACAGAGCTGGGGCTCAAACCCAGGCCTCCCTTGCTTGTGCTCTGTCTGTTCTGTTCACTGAGATAGGGTCAGAGCTCTGTGGAGAGGACTCTGGCATAGGGTGGAGAGACATTAGGTGCACAGAGGCAGTTCATGAGGCTCTTGAGATAGTCCAATTCAGAGGCAAATGAGGACTTGGTGGTAAAGAGAATGAAATGGGTTTGCTAACAATCTCATCTTGGACTTTTCCCTCCAAGAACCCAGTCTTACGTCTTTTTATTCATTAGGAGTGAGAGGTCTCGATTAAAATCAAACAGATTGTCAACAGATGCAATTTCTAGCTGATTCATAAGGCAGATTTTCATTCTGAAAGTTTCCAAAGCCACCATTTAAAAATTGTGATGTGTTACAATTAATCAACTTGAATGTTTTTAGTCTCTATATTACTGGGTCCTGGGATGTGGTTAAAAGAAAATTCTCCTGATGCTACCATGGCACTTTTCTCAGAATTGTGGAAATTCTGAGAGTTTTTCTATGCCTTGATCATCTTTCTTTCATTCTAGGAATTCTGTGATCAAACCTTCATCCCTTAGACTAAAAAATAAAAAACAAAAAAAGTGCGGAAACCCATTAAAATATTTCTAATTATCCCTTCTTGTAATTATCCCCACTACTGCCCACAGTGGAATTTCCCATCTTCACACTTGTCATTAAAACAAAAAATGTTTAACTCTTCACACCTAATCACTCAATTTCTCTAGATCCTAAAATGTTATTACCACTATTACCTTGCTCATCTTCAAGGTATACCTCAGTGAGCCCTGGCTGTGTAGCTCAATTGGTTAGAGTATCATCTGCACACACCAAAGTTTCGGGGCACATACAAGAATCAACCAATGAATACATAAAAAAGTGGATAACAAACTGATATTTTTCTCTATTTCTAAAATTATTAAATAAAAAGTAATTTTAAAAAAAGATATACCTTGGTGAGACAGGGTTTTGGTAAGCATGGGAAGTACCTCATAAAATAGTTTCTACTTTTAAAAAATAGTTTGTCTTGCCCTAACTAACTGGTTTGGCTCAGTGGATAGAGCATAAGCCCGTGAACTGCAGGGTCCTGGGTTTGATTCCCGTCAAAGGCACGGACCTTGGTTGTGCAAGCTCGATCCCTGGCCCTGGTCGGGGTGTGTGCGGGAGGCAACCCATCAATGTACCTCTCTCATATCGATGTTTCTCTCTCTGTCTCTTCCACTCTCTCTAAAAATCAATGGGAAAATATCCTCAGGTGAGTATTAACAACAACAAAAAAGTGTGTCTTACATTAGTAGGGCTGTATACATATGTAGATATGCTCCATTTTAGATTTAAAAAAACGGAGACACAAAAGAATTGACTTCACAAATGGACAGTGAGAGGTGCTAGCAAAGAACTGTGGGTGAGCTCTATAGCCCCACCACTTAAACCCTCATCTCAAAGAAAAGTATTCTTAAACTTTTTTGGCTAAATCCTTGAGTATGCTGAATACTTCTGTGTTATTTCTTATTGAAGTCATTCCTATAATAGCTAGAGTGACCCTTAAGTCAGGCTATCCCTCAACATGGTGGCCACTGGAGTTAATTTCCCTGTATCTCTCATTGCCCAATGAGCAATAGAAATCTTGCAAATAGACAGAGCTCCCTTAGGGAGTGGGGCATGTCAACTGAGGTCAGTGGATAGAAGAATTAGAGGGAAATTGAACTTTGCCGGGAGCTGATAGAGGGCCAAAGCACTTCCTAACAAACATTGTTGGAGGACTAAAGAGAAGACACGTGAAGGATTTGATTTTTGATAAATCTGTATACTTCCCTGGGCCTCAGTTCCTCTCTGTAAAATGAGGGGGTTGATAGAGATGATTTCAAGGCCCCCTTCCAGTCTATGTAAAGAATTCTGATAGGGGAAAAATAAGCTCTGCTTGAAAGGCATTTTCAAACTGGGGTTCTTTGGGATGAAAAAGTTTCCCGCAAACTGAAGACATACACAACAGGATCTGGGTCTAGCGACCTTTCAGTGTCAAAGTACCAAAGCTGACATCTCATTGTAGGTTATTTCCAACTCCCTCTGCTGCTCTCAAGCACGACCCAGTGCCTTGGTAATTGTTGGAGTTGTAAGAGGCAAGGCAAAAACACCACTCACTGTTGGCGAGGCCTTTGGCTGCTTGTTTGCTTGATTAAGGAATTTTTTGCCTGAAACCATTTCCTTATTCCTCACTAGAGAGATCTTAGATGAGTGGGAACCTATTTCTCTTCTCTTTATCCCAGGCCATTCCCTGTGAAAAAAGGAAAGAGCATCTTAATTCAATTGATTGCTGCAAAAAGTTATAAGCACGTCACCCTGAAAATGTTCAAATAGAAGCTGTGGCCACTATTGAGGGATGCCATGAAGGGGTGCATGCTCGCTGGGAAGGTGGATTGGCAACATTCTGGGCTCCTTCCCACCTCTCCATTCTGGTTCTCCTCTGCCTCCTTCCAACCTGTATTTCTTCAAAAAATAAAAAATATACATATATATCTTTGTTGATTTCAGAGAGAAAGGGAGAGGTAGAGAGAGATAGAAACATCAATGATGAGAGCGAATCATTGATCAGCTGCCTCCTGCACGCCTCCCATTGGGGATTGAGCCCGAAACACAGGCATGTGCCCTGGCTGGGAATCAAACCGTGATCTCCTGGTTCATGGATTGATGCTGAACTACACCAGCCAGCCCACCTGTACTTTTTACTTCCCTTCCTAGGAAATGAAATTAGGGATATGTGATTTTCATCCTTTTCAAATCCAAAAGAATCCAGATAACATGTAAGTGTGGATTCTTGGTTTTAACCCACTATCTGCTCCCCCACTCCAAACTTTGGGTGACAGTGAGAAATATAAAAGGAAGGAGAATTTGAGTGGGAAGGTGACTGAGACTGGGTGAGGGGAGCCATTAAAAAGGTAAAATGTGAACCATGAGTTTATCTGTACAGGGTGGGACAAAAATAGGTTTATAGTTGTTCATATGGAAATTCAACTCTGTTTTGTGTACTCACAATGGTAAATTTACTTTTGCCCCACCCTGTATTTGGTGAATTTCTAATAGCCACACACCCAGAGTAAGGAGCTCTTCCCCTCCTGCCCTCTCCACAAAGGCTTTCCTCTGGAAGCAGAAAGTGGAAGTGATAGACTCGGATCCCTTTGGATTTAGAATCTAGGGTTTCTTCCCTCTGGACTGACAATGTGTATCCCTCTGGTATCAGGCTATGGCCCATCTGGGGCTCCTCTGTTACTGGGGGTCTCTACACTTCCTGAGACCCTCTTCTCTTGTTCAATTCTTTGTCTAGGCAGCTATCAGGTAAGGAAAGATTGGGGACCCTTAAAGAGCTCCCTCATCTCCTGCCAGACTCTTTGGTGACCCTTTCTGATGATTTCTTCAGGAAGTTCTGGTTAGATAAAGTTATCTGCTGCCACAGGTACCATCAAGGATGGGGAGGAGAGGGGGAGAAAAAGGCCCAGCAAGCCTCACTACATAAAGATGAACCTCATGTATCACTCCTATGTACATAGCCTGAATTTCTCAACAGGAAAAACAATGTGATAACAACAATCCTTCTAGTTTTTGTTTTTAATTTTTTTTTTGAGTGGTAAGTTGGTAAATCCTTGAGAAAATTTGATGAGATCTATCAACTGTCTTCTTAGAAAAAAAAAAAAGTGCAAATGCACAAAATTTTGAATAAAATTTTTGGGGATTAAAGCCTCCCTAGAAAACCAGGGTCCCCAGGTAAGACATTTGATTACATTATGTGATATCTTAACACCCATTGTCTTGAACAGAGAGAATGAGATACAGGAAGTTACCCTCTCTGGAAAAGGAACTATAATTGGCAAGGGCAACCTAAGCGGTCTGGGAGCCTAGAGAAGATAGCAAGTAAAGGGTACTCAGGACAAACCAATGACACAAGGCAAGCAAGAAAAGCAGCAAAGCCAGGACTAGAATCTAGACCTCTTAAATTCCAGTCCAATATTCCCTGCATGTCTCTACATGGACTCTCAATGACAAATCCATCTAGCAAGATTACTGAGATGAAAAAATAACAGTCCTTGCCCTCAAACTGCTTTTGGCTGAACAATGGGGATGAAACACCTGCTGAGCAATTCTTCTCTTGACTGACAAGGGAAGCCAACAGTGTTTGCCAATGAGTCAACAACCCATCACTGAATCCCCCCACAAGGCTTTCACATAAGTCACCCATTTAGGGGAAAAGAGTAATATAATTGTTACTAGATAGTTTAGGTATTTTCCACTCTAAGATCACTCAGATAGTTTTTGGCTATTTGACTTGTTTTAGGGTTACTCTGGGACTTGCTCCCTTCAATAAGGTAACACAAGTCCCACTGGGAAATGCATTTAGAGCAGTTGTTACCAACACCAACCATACATTAATTTTGCATCTGGGATGTTTTAACAAATAATGACCAACCCTTGGCCCCAAGAATAATTAAGACCAATTAGTTCAGATTCTCTGGGGATGAGAATTAGACATAAAAATAAGTTTTTTAAAGTTCCTCAAAGGATTCAAGATGCCATCAGGATCGAAATCCTCAAAATAATGATTCCCATTTTGGACTGACTCCATGATTTCATTTCTATTCACAAGAATGGGTGCCCTAGCTCAGTACTTTCCAAATTTTAATGTATTTACAGATCACCTGTGGATATTGCTAGGAAGCAGAATCTGATTCAAGATGTCCAGGACAGGGGCTGAGGTTCTGGTTCAAACAGGCTCCTATAAGATGTGCATGGACCCCATTTCAAGTAGCAAGGCCCTTGTGTGAGAGAAGAAATACAAGTTGTGTCTACCCACACAGAACTTGCAGCTAAAATGGGCAAACCAATCTGGAAAGATTCAAGATCACATTTTGCAAAATAGTATGTGGCAAAACTGACACATTCCATAGTGATCAGAATAGGTGGGCTTAGGAAAAACATATTGCTTAGGAAAGGCTTCTAGGAGGAGATGGGACTTATTGGCTCTGAATTTGTGCTTGTGAATATCAGAAGATGGATTGCAGGATAGTGTTTTCTAATGATTTTGCTAAAGTTGTATACATGGATCATGCTCCATGAGTAACAAACTGAAAACAGTAGTTTACTAAGGCAATAAAAACATGTATATATTAGAGGCCCAATGCACAAAATTCATGCAAGAGTAGGCCTTCCTTCCCCTGGCTGCTGGCACCGGCTTCCCTCTGGCACCCGGGACCCGGGCTTCCCTTGCAGCCCTGGCTTCATCCAGAAGGCTGTCTGGTCTAATTAGCATATTACACTATACACACACACACACACACACATACACACACGAGCATTTGTGTGTGTGCGTGCTGAGCAAAATGAGGCTAAATGGCTAGTGATTCTCTGATTTAAAGAAAAAACTTTTGCTCAAAAAAATATATCTCACTTTAATCCTCTGTCTCATCGGGACCTGGTAGACTTCATTCACACAATAGATCACTGGAGCAGCATCACCAAGGCTACATGACACCTTTGGGTTACAGTCAAGAAGCCCAGGGTCTTATTTCCCCACATCCAAATGTTGTCCCTGACCCAACACCAGCTAACCACATGCTGGTGGCTAGAGTATCCTGACAGCTCAGACCTACAACCCCACCACCCAGTTCATGGGGCTTTTGATCAGCAACTCTGCCTGCAGCCCAGTGCCAGGCATCCTGCCTACAGGAGGAAACTAGGGCACCAAAGTGTGGGTGTCATAGGTGGGGCTCACCAGGCTGGGAGGAAGATGAAGGGAAGGAGTAAGGTGCTGGTCAGAAGTCTGTGTCTCTGGCCCATCCCATGGTGGAAGGAGAGGGTCAGATTAGCCAGGCATGCCTCTGGGCTGCTTTCTCCCTTGCCCAGGAGTCCCCATACTCCTTATTCCAGATGCAGTGAAGGAATAGGCTGGTGTCAGACTAGGAGCAGTTGAGTACTTTTTCCTCAAAAAAAAAAAAAAAAAAAGAAGAAAAAGCAGCACATTTCTAAAGATCAAAAGGAAGTTCAAATTGGTTCCTTTACACTAAAGAGCATGGAAAGTTGACTAGTTTCCAGTAGGCCCTGATTGCCTATGGTGACAAAGAAAGGTGAGCTGATGAGCGAAGCTGTGAACTGGAAAACAGCTGGCTGGTTAAGGCAGGCTGTGCACAAATACTGATACCAACACCTAGTTTTTCCTTTCAGGCTTATTTGCTTTCAGCCTGTTCCAAGAAATATTTTAAACTGTAATGATAATAACAAGAGCGACTATTCATATTCTATAGGCTATCTTTCAGGTATTATGTGAAAACATAGTATTACTTCAGTTAATCCTCAAAATAAGGCAGGCTGTATTGTTAATCCCATTTTACACCTGGAAAACAGACTTATAGAGGTTACATATGTGGCGCAACGTCACACAATTAGGCTGTGAGCCAGGCAGTCTCACCCCAGAGCCTGTGTTCTTTACTGTTCTTCTAAACTGCTTCTAAGGTCCAAGATATATGTGCCGTCTTAACAGAGAAGTTTATTTCCACTCTTTCAAAAGTTGAACTAAATATGTTCTGGGGTATGTCCCACTGCTTCTGTGGCTGTGCATAAATTAATGTGCCTGTGCCTACGGAAACCAAACTCTGCTGCCACGGGGAGCTGTCCCTGAATGTACAGGAGGGAGGGTCTCTTAAGGCCCATCAAGTCCCTGGAGTCTTAAATTCTCTGAATCTTGCTGTTCCCCTTCAGTGCTCCTTCTACCCTCAAAAGAGCAGCTGGAGTTATCTTTCTTGCATTTGACTGTGCTTCAAAGAAACTTCAGTCGGGCCACGTCTGCCCCAAACGCCCACAAAACAGAGGAAATTCTGAGCACCTCCGGGCATGAGTCAACCACACCATGTTCAGGAATTGCCATCTCTGCCCACGGAATCACCCACTCTTTTCTGTTTGGGACCGAAATAGATACCTCCTTCAGCAGCCTCACTGCTTTCTGTACTCTCAGCAATAAAAACAAAGGCAGGATAGGTAGGTGCCTCTAAAGCAACATGGTGGGAGATTTCTCTGCTGTGATGGTTTTCAGATTGAAACCGTTTCTGCCAAGGTAGAGCCGACAGACAGGATGGGTGGAAGAGGGAAGCCATAGGTTGGCTGGAGACTTCTTGCCTGTGCCAACCCTTCCAATCATTTGTTCATTCCTTTGTTTATTCATTCATTCAGCAAGTATGTATTGAGCAACTACCATGTGCCAAATACAGGGTAACAGATGAATGTAACCCAGTCCTTCGTCTCCAGGAGCTCACCAGGCAGCAGAGGAGAAATACATGGCATAAATAATTACAACCCAAGATCTAAGGTACAAGAGTAAATAAAGAAAGAGTGACGGAACACACAGATAGATAGATGGTCATTCTTACTGCAAGTCCCAACAACTTAAGTCAATAAATGCCTCAAGTTTACACTAACATTTGGGACAAAAAAAAGGAAGCTGAGAGCATTGTTTGGTCATTATTAATGACCACAATCAAACACTAATTTTGAATTTGGAATAACATAGAAAGAGGATGTGCAGAAACTGTCTTTTGCTCAAGAAATGCCTTTACAGGAAAATGAAATATTTCAAGTGGGAGTATTTACAGTTCTTTAAGATACAACTGTTTGATTTCTCCTGAAGCCCCCAAGTGGTGCAGAAGCCCCATTTATAGATGGTGCTGACCAAGTGCTGCCTCCCCAGCAGGGCATGAACCAATCCCCCACCTTAAACACCCAGGGAGGACCTAAGGAAACCTACCAGGTTTGATTTATGTTATTACGTACTTAAAAGAAAAGCAGCAGTGGTGTTTTTTGTTTTGTTTTGTTTTGTTTTAAATTTCATGAAATGAGCCTTTTGGAGCAAACTGGCCCATCTCCTCATTGAAAGATCAGTTATCATGACACCAAGTAAAGGGCAAAGAATCATTTCTAAGAGTTTTGTTTGAAGTCCCCAAAACACAAGCTGACGTCAGCTTCTTCCTGTCTCAGAGCGCTGTGAGTTTCCCGGGAGTTTTGGGGGTGATGGTGATGACTTTACAAGAGGTTGCTCATCTGATACCTTTCCTGGCTGTGGCCAAGGCTGTCTTGGCTTCCCCGGCTGATGAAACCGGGCACAGCCTTCAAACTCAACTGAGCGTCTGTGTGGTATCTGTTTCCGGCCCCTGTGGTAGTGACACCTCTGTTCAGAGCCTGATTTAGAATAAAAGGATCTTTGTAAAAAGAAAACTCCGTATTTTAAGTGGAAAGCAAAACAAGCAACTACAAACACACACATACCCCCAAAACCATTATAAAATAAAAGGGCAATTTCCTCAGACATCCTGCTAACACCCAAGAGAGCACAGAGACCGCAAAGGGTTAGCATTTCAGCTCTCAGTATTCAGACATTTTTTCATTTATTTCACTTTTGGCTTTCACTGCATTTCATTCATCAGGCCATGAATTTCACTTTCCCTCTCCCAGGGAGTCTTGCGTTTCCGTCCTCTGGTCTGGGTTTGCCATAGACTGGGGCAGGAGGAACTTTGAACCAGAGCAGGGCAGGCCGCCTAAGCACCCTCCTTTCCTCCTCTTCATGTGGTAGTAATTGCGGCTCTGGAGCCTTTCAGTGGGCCAGCCATGCCTCAAGCTGTACACTTTTCATGTATTATCTTGCTGAATCCTCAAAACAACCCTATGAGACAGGTACCATTATTATCACCCCCATTTTACAAGTGAGGAAATAGGTTGTGAGGCCCAAAATAGCAGTAGAAGTGGGCTATCTGCTCCATCCTTGTACAAGGAAAGCAACTGTCCCATGGCCTGTATGCAAGCCAGCATCCCATCTCTCATTTGAAGTCATTCTTTGATTTGTCACCAAATTAATCTCCCCTGAAAGGAAAATTCATGATGACTTTTCCCTGATCAAAGAGCTCAAATCATTTTCCCCTGCTTATAGGACACATTTCCAAAGCCTGGCATCTAATATTCTTACCTGGATGTCCACATGTCCTCTGCAGAGGGCACCCCAGCTCCATGCAACCCTGCCAGCAGCTCTCCTATTCTTCACCTGTGATTTCAAAGCTTGGCTCCTAGGAAAGCCTTATTTCCGGCCCCCCAAACCCCCTTACTGGAATAATCTTCCACACCTCAGCTGCCTGCTTGGAATTCTGACCACTGAAAAACATCTTGGGAGAGCAGAAAGGGCTCATGAATTAGGGAATCTATAGGCTTGAATTCAGATCCTAGCTTGGACTTGCATGACTCTACTTTCCTTTAAACCAATCCCTGAGTGCCCTTCTCTGCAGGCCCTAGCAGGGTGGTGGGATCTGATGGACACAGTGTGGTAAGCACTGTCTAAAGAAATGGCAGGGTAGCCTGCGAGTGCAGAGGAATACCGTAAAACCAAGGCTGGGGAGGGTCCCGAAGGCTTCCTAGAGAAATACGGCAATGAGGGAGACCTGCAGGAGAAGCAAGAGCCAAGAAGGTAGAAACTAAGTTTTAAGTTCAGCGTGAGCAAGGCTAAAGACAAAAGACACAGTGAGTTCTGAGAACTGCACATAGTTCTACCAGGCCGGAGCAATCAGTTACACAGCAGAGGTGGAGACTTTTGAAACTGGGTGTGAGCTATATCACAAAGCCTTGCCAAGTACAGGGGTAAGCACTGTATCCTGAGAGGAACAGAATACCACAGAGCAGTCTTAGGCAAGGGAGGGACATGATCAGGAGAGTTGGCACTGTCTTCATTGTGAATGATAAGCAGCAGACGGGATGGGAGTCAGGGAGTGGCAGACCCCAAAGTTAGGCTGCTAGGTGAGGTGAGAGTGGATGGTAGGCAGGTTTCTTTTTTTTTTTTAAATAGGAATATTTTTATATTTTATTTTATTTCTTTTAAAAAAATCTTTATTGTTGAGAGTATTATAGATGTCTTCCCTTTTGCCCCCCATTGCTCCCCTCCACCCGGTTCCTGCCCCACCCCAGGCTGTCACCACTTTATTGTCTGTGTCCATAGGTACTGCATATATCATATAAGTTCTTTAGTTAATCTTTTCCTGTACTCCCTACCCTCTTACCACTGAGATTCATCAGTCTGTTCCATGTTTCCCTGCCTCTGATTCTACTCTATTCATCAGTTTATGTTGTTCATTAGATTCCTTATTCATTTATTTTGATTTTTAGATTCAATTGTCGATAGAATTTATTGCCCATTTTATTTATTTTTATTTTTTTAAATAAATCTTTATTGTTCAGATTATTACAATTGTTCCTCCTTTACCCACCATAGCTCCCCTCCACCCGGTTCCCACCCCACCCTCTGGCCTTTCCCTCCACCCCCACTGTCCTTATCCATAGGAGTAAGATTTTTGTCCAATCTCTTCCCGCACCACTCAAACCTGCTTCCCCCTCAGAATTGTCAGTCCACTCCCTTTCTATGTCCCTGATTCTATTATATTCACCAGTCCATTCTGTTCTTCAGATTTTTTATTTACTTGATTTTTAGATTCACTTGTTGGTAGGTATGTATTTGATGTCATTTTGTTGTTCATAATTTTTATCTTTACCTTTTTCTTCTTCTTCCTCTTCTTAAAGAATACCCTTCAGCATTTCATGTAATCCTGGTTTGGTGGCGATGAACTCCTTTAGCTTTTTCTTGTCTGTGAAGCTCTTTATCTGACCTTCAACTCTGAATGATAGCTTTGCTGGGTAGAGTAATCTTGGTTGTAGGTTCTTGCTGTTCATCACCTTGAATATTTCTTGCCACTCCCTTCTGGCCTGCATAGTTTCTGCTGAGAAATCAGCTGACAGTCGTATGGGTACTCCCTTGTAGGTAACTAACCGTTTTTCTCTTGCTGCTTTCAAGATTCTCTCTTTGTCTTTTGCCCTTGGCATTTTAATTATGATGTGTCTTGGTGTGGTCCTCTTTGGATTCCTCTTATATGGGGTTCTGTGCACTTCCTGGACTTGTAAGTCTATTTCTTTCGCCAGGTAGGGAAAGTTTTCTGTCATTATTTCTTCTAATAGGTTTTCAGTATTTTGCTCTCTCTCTTCTTCTGGCACCCCAAAAATTCGGATGTTGGTACGCTTGAAGTTGTCCCAGAGGCTCCTTACACTATCTTCATATTTTTGGATTCTTTTTTCTTTTTGTTTTTCTGGTTGGGTGTTTTTTGTTTCCTCATATTTCAGATCTTTGGTTTGATTCTTGGGGTACGTTGATCTACAGTTGAGTTTCTGTATATTCTTTATTTTAGACAGTGTATGCTTCATTTCTGAATGGTTCTTTTCCATTTTTTTGGCATTCTCATTAAGGTCCTTGAAGGTCTCACTAAGCTCCTCAGAAGTGTCATCAAGTTTCTCGGCGGTTTTTAGAAGATTCTTGAGTAACCTTATAAATGTGGTTCTGAACTCTATGTCATCCAGTAGTTTGCTTTCCTCCGTTTCTTTCATTCATGACATGTTTCTTTGTTTCTGCATTTTGGCTGCTTCCCTGTGTTGATGGAGTGGCTTTGTGTGGTAGGTGACCTATAGGGGGCAGTAGCTCAGCCTCCCCAATCACCTGATGTGGACGCTCTTGGTGCACCCCTTTGTGGGCTGAGTGCAAAGTCTTGGTGTAGTTAAGCCTTAATTGCTGTTGGTACGCTGGGAGGAATTGACCTCCAGGCCAATCAGCTGTGAGGACTCCCAGTGTCTATAAGAACTGCTGTGCTGGAGACAATCTTATGTATGGTGCAGGACTTGTTTCAGTGGGGCTTTGGTGCTCACTGAGTCTGCCTCTTGAATGTGTCACTTATGGATGTGAGGAGATGAAATCTGGTTCTCACAATGACCACTAGGTATACTGGCTTCTGGATCTCCAATGGGGTGCAGGTCAGATATTGTCTGAGTCCACCCAGCAGGAGCTACAGCGAGAGCTACAGTTTTCTCCTCTTTGCTTGGGGTTTAGAGGTTTTGGAGCTGTCTGACCCAGGCTTCAAGTTTGCTAAGTTAAGCTGCGATAGGGAAGGGCTATCTTATGCTAAAGCTGCTGCTTGGAGCTTGGGTGGGTTTGTAGGTTGTGTGGGGCAGGGTCTCAGGGCGTCACTAGGCTAGGGCGTGGCAAACAGTGATGGCTGCTAGTTAGCCAGCTCTGTGTCTCTGACTGCATCCCTTGCCCCAGCGTAGTAAACAATTATTCTTGCGCGCAGTTCTTCAAGCAAGCCCCCCTCACTTTCTGACCCAATGTCAGACAGTCCAGCTTCTCCCCATAGGAGTTTGGGTCCCCCGCGTCTCCCCAGAAACTGGATTTCAGAGTAATTGGGGGCTTGTCTCCCTTTGGGTTGAAAAAAGCAACGCCCGCCCCCAGCCTGCATCACTCACCTCCGTACCTCAGCTTTTCAGCACTTGTGCACGTCTCAATGCTCTTTTCTCTTTCCTTCTAGTTGTAGAACTTCCACTCAGCCAGCTTTCCTGTGGTTCTGGGTGATAGACGTTTTGTCTTTTAGTTGTAGTTTTGAAATTGTTGTGTGAGGCAGCAGTTTAGGTGTTTACCTATGCCGCCGTCTTGGATTCTCTCTTCATCAGATTTTTTATTCACTTGTTGATAGATATGTATTTGTTGTTCATAATTTTTATCTTTACCTTTTTCTTCTTCTTCCTCTTCTTAAAGAATACCTTTCAGCATTTTATATAATACTGGTTTGGAGGTGATGAACTCCTTTAGCTTTTTCTTATCTGTGAAGCTCTTTATCTGACCTTTAATTCTGAATGATAGCTTTGCTGGGTAGAGTAATCTTGGTTGTAGGTTCTTGCTGTTCATCACTTTGAATATTTCTTGCCACTCCCTTCTGGCCTGCATAGTTTCTGTTGAGAAATCAGCTGACAATCGTATGGGTGCTCCCTTGTAGGTAACTAACTGTTTTTCTCTTGCTGCTTTTAAGATTCTCTCTTTGTCTTTTGCTCTTGGCATTTTAATTATGATGTGTCTTGGTGTGGTCCTCTTTGGATTCCTTTTGTTTGGGGTTCTGTACGCTTCCTGGACTTGTAAGTCTATTCCTTTTACCAGGTGGGGAAGTTTTCTGTCATTATTTCTTCAAATAGGTTTTCAGTATCTTGCTCTCTCTCTTCTTCTGGAACCCCCATAATTCTGATGTTGGTATGCTTGAGGTTGTCCCAGAGGCTCCTTACACTATCTTCATATTTTTGGATTCTTTTTTCTTTTTGCTTTTCTGGTTGAGTGTTTTTTTGCTTCTTTGTATTTCAAATCTTTGACTTGATTCTTGCAGTCCTCTAGTCTGCTGTTGGGTCTCTGTATATTATTTTTTATTTCAGTCAGTGTATGCTTAATTTCTAGTTGGTCCTTTTTCATATCCTCAAGGGTCTCGCTAAATTTTTTGGTGGTTTCTAGAAAATTCTTGAAAAACCTTATAACCGTGGTTTTGACCTCTATATCCAGTCATTTGCTTTCCTCCATTTCTTTAATTTGTGATCTGTTTCTTTGTCTCCACATTTTGGCTACTTCCCTGAGTTGATAGAGTGGCTTTGTGTGCTAGGTGTCCTATAGGGCCCAGTGGCTCAGCCTCCCCAGTTACCTGAGGTGGACACTCTTGGTGTACCCCTTTGTGGGCTGTGTGCACAGTCTTGTTGTAGTTAAGTCTTGATTGTTGTTGGTATCACTGGGAGGAATTGACCTCCAGGCCAATTGGCTGTGAGGATCAGCTGTGTCTATGATGGGAGAACTTTTGTGCTGGAGACACCCTTATGAGACAAGACTTGCTTCAATGGGGCTTTGGTGCTCACTGAGTCAGCCCCCTGAGTGTGTCCCTTATGGATCTGAGGAGTTGTAATCTGGATGGTCCCACTCTGATCCCTGGGTACACTGGCTCTTGGATCTCCAAGGAGGTGCTAATTTAGCCTCTGCCTGAGGCCACCCAGCAGGAGCTATGGAGAGATCTGCAGATTCCTCTTCTTTGTTTGGGTTTTGGAGGTGCCCAGCTGTGAAGCAATGCAAGCTGCTGTGGGGTCTTGGGCCTTCTTTTGGATGTTCTGGGTCTCACTGACTCAGCTGCAGTTTGTTAGGTAAGTTTAGAATTCAAAGGACTAGGCCATTTATATGCAAAAGCCTCTGCACTCAGCTTGGATGGGGCAGAGTCTCAGGGCAGAATAGACAGCCTTGGCTTCCCATCAGCCCTGCCCTATGAGGCCCCTGGGTCTCAGTGTCCCTAGGTAATCGCTGCAAGCACCTCTGCGAGAAAGGCATCCTCAAGTTTTGCCCACTGCCATACACTCCAGTTTCTCCTCGTATGAGTCTGGGTCCCCAGAGTCTCACCTGGAACTGGAGTTCAGGAGATTTTGTCTCCCTCCCCCTTGAAAAAAAGAGCCGCATATTCAGTTGCTGGCCCTCTCTGTGCACGCATGCCTCCGTACCTCTGCCTTTACTTCCGCAGCTCCTCTGAGTCTCAGTGTGCTTTTCTCTTTCCTTCTAGTTGTAGAATTTCCATTCAGCCAACCTTCCTGTGGTTCTGGATGATGTCCGTTTTGTCTTTTAGTTGTAGTTTTGAAATTGTTGTGCGAGGTAGCAGTTCAGGTGTATACCTATGCTGCCATCTTGGTTTCTCGGTAGACAGGTTTCTTAAACCTCCATGGGCTTCAGTTGCTGTGGGTATAAAATGGGAACAACACCCCTCAACCCCCCACCCACTGGCTATGTAAGACAGGCTGCCTACAATAACCAGGATGTAGAAGGTGCTCAATAAACATGACTTGCTGGACTTCTAATCTGCATAACCAAAGGCCCAGTGACCCTTTCCACATGGATATCTCTCAGGCTTCCCACACTGAATACATCTAGAATTGCTCTCCCAGGCTCTTTCTCCCCCCTTTTCTATTTCAATGGCAACACCATTATCCACCCAGCTGTCCTGGAAACCTGGGGAAATTCTTTCCTTTCACTGGTCCCATGTACCCAATCAAGCTCCAATCTCTAGAGACTCCAGCCCTTATAATCTCCAAACATTAGCAACCTCTCTCCACGGTCACTCTCATCACCCCCACTGAGAATACTCATGACAGCATCCCTACAATGCAGGACAGATGCAGGACAAGGGCAGTGGGAGGTCATAGGCTGCAGTGACCACAGGAACAGATGCAGCCAAGGCACAAAAGGGAGGAAAGGTCTGAGCACATACAGCTGTTAGGCTGCTGGGTCCAAATACTGCCTTTGCGACCAACAGGCTATGTGGCTCTGGGAAGGTCACTCACTGAACCTAACGGTGCCTCACTTCCACCACCTATAAAATGCAGATGATAAGAACTACTCATCTAACAATTAATTAATTATTCAATGATTCTTATAAATGATAATTATGTTAATTAAACTATAGTATTTTGTATATTATTTATCATATATTTAATTATATTTTAATAATATAATATAATATTGTGTTATTTAGCATTACTCTTTATAATAGCCTATTTCATAGGTGACTGAGAAGAATAGGGGAGTCAATGTGTGTGAAGTGCCTAGAATAGCTCCTGGCATGCAGTTACTCTGAGATACCTTGGACAAAGTGTATGCTCTTATGCAAGCAAACAGATTGAGAGAAGGAGTCTTTGAGCCCCCTTTCAGTCCTGACATTTTATGGCTTAATAAATATTTGCCCTATAATGGAGTGAAAAGTAACATCTCTTCAACATCATGCTGACTATGCCATTTAACTTCCCAGGGGGACAGCTATAATGACCACATCCTTGATGAGTTCCATTTGTTACTTTTTAGCACAAAGCAATTCCCAGTGAATCAAGGTAACAGATCTTAAGTTCCCATATCCTTAGAAAATTCAGCCACCTTGGATTTAATGCCCAATATTAATGTCCATTGCAGGCTCAGAAACCATGAATTCACGGGATAACTAAGAATTTATGTAAGGCGGGAATGGTGCTGAGCGCTGAGAACGTGGAAGGCTGTGTTTCCCTCAGCGCTGGCTGTGGGAGTGCAGCCCACTTTCAGTCCACAGACTGAACTCCACAAAAGCCTTTAAGTTAACACATTGTGGACTAGTGGTTTTATTGTTAGCTTTACCCAGTGACCAGATAAGTTTCTATCGAACGAGTACAAAAAAACGTTTTACATAAATGTTAAAGGCATGCTTTAAAGTTAAATACCCATTGCATTTTGAAGTTACTTATTACATGTTCTTAGAAGTTAATACCTTTTTAAAGTATGATACTTTGTAAAACACTGTGTAATATGAAGTGGAACTAAACAAAGCTGGCAAATGTAATGCTTTTCTCTTCTCTTACCATTATTTTTGCATACTTTGCAAACTTTAGTAGGACATTTCTTTTTATATAAAGTTTCTGCAATTGAAATGCTATTGCAATAGTTATCTTGGTATATGTGATGCCCCAATTCCAGATACAGCTGAAGTAATGACAGCATAGAGTCATTCAATTTTTCCCCTTCATCTGTGTTAATTTCCATATTGCAAATATACCCAGTCTTGCTCTCACACACCATTCTTACAAGTAAACCATATTTAATAATTTCAGCTGGGTTGTAAGTTCGAAATAGAAGACGGGACCTTCAGGGAATCATGCCTTCATCTAATGATAATTCTCGCATAGGTTTATGTATTGTTTGAAATTTACTAATAAAGTGGTCGAGTACAGATGGAATTTTAAAGAGCCTGGATGAAGATTTAGTCCTGTTTGCATTGTCATTGACATGCCAACAAGTTCAGATTTATTCAAAACGATTTTGACTCATCGTCTGAGGAAACATTGGAACAGCTAGAACTGGATTTGTAGAACAATATTCTTTCCAAGTATCCTTTCGAGTACACCCCATTAGCACTATAAGTCCTAAAATTTTTTCATATCTATTGGAGTAACAGGAGACCACTTTATTGCTATCAAAATTTTGTGCTTTCCCAAATTTTGGTTATAATATATATTCGATTGATGACAAAATATTTCAAACAGATGGTCATAAAAAATCAAGTTGGTGACTTCAATGATGTTCTTAGAATCACACGGTATAACTGTAACCCAAGTATTACCTTCAAATTTTTCTAAGTTAGGTTGAAAGTCCTCTTTTTGACCAATCATTATCTTGGCAACCAAGACCCAAATTACACTCAAAATCATGTGTGGAATTGTTCAAATTTTCAGGTTTGGAATCACTTGAAATTAATATTTTTCGCCTTTTTGAAGGAATAACTATATCACTGCCACTGTCAAAGCTTTCATCACTTTCACTTGGAATATCTGATAAACTGTCAGCAAATATATCCAGAATTTTATCATGTTCTTTGTCACTATCCATGGTTACTGAGCACTTTAAAAATATCAAATTGATATAAAAAAGTTATTTTTATTACTAACGACAAGAGACTAATCACTTTTAATTCCTTTTGTATTTTTTAACTTCAGCGAATGTATTTTCCATTACACTTGTTTCTCTCTAAATGACAATGAAGCCGAGAATTTTCGTGATTGGTCCCAAGCCTTAGAACAGGAAACACTAGAATTCTCGTGATCCGTCCGCAATATGTTAAGTTGGCTTTTCTAAGGCCAGTCCCTGGAGTACAAGTGAGGATTTTTGGTAACATAACCTCCTCCCTATCCTGTGTTGCCCACCACATCATCCCACGGGAAGTCCGAGGTCAGGGGGCAGCATGGTGGAGATCTGGTGAGAACCTGCTTCAGGGTCACAGATGCCCACCTCCTTACTGGGTCCTCACATGGCAGAGAGCAGGGAGAGGAAGCCACCTCTCTCGTGACTCTTAGAAGGGCATGAATCCCATTCATGAGGCTTCACCCTCATGACCTCATCTAACTGTAAAGGCCTTACCTTCTAATACCATTACATTGGACAGTAGGGGGTGGGGGAGGGTTCCAAATATTCAGTCCAAACAGTATACACTTGTGTCTTGTTTAAAGTTCTGATTCTTGAGAGCAAAGAGTGCCTCAGAGTGAAGGGCCCAAGCGTCACTCCCAGGAGATGGGTATGGAGATAACGGGAGAGTGGCTGAAGGCAACATTTATCCCTGTTTTTGCACATGTGGATTTGGTGTGCTGACACAAAAGTGTCTGGGTTGACGTGGCTGGTTCTTGCCTGACATCCAGACCAGGATACAGTTCTGAGGAGAAACTCTGTGTTGCTGAAGTCTCCATTGTTTCACACGACTTTTTCCTTTTTCCATCTTTTCTTTGTTTCTCTTCTGGTCTTAAGTTTCTACCTGGCATCATACTTACCTACCTAGTATTCTTTAAAGTCTCAGTGGAAATTCTGTTGTTATCCAATTGAAAATCTTCTCAACTCTGCAGTCTAATTTCACAGAAAACTCTCCTCATAGAAGACTGTGGGTGGGATTTACCCATGCAGCATATTGCTACTAAAAATATTATTCCATCCTAAGAAGTAGGTTTCAAAGATTTGAAGGAAAACTGCTTTTAGATTTCAGAAAAAGAACAAGAGTATATTTTTACCCCCTTGTTTTTCTTATCTGACAACCCTTTAATTTTCATCAGGTTGACATTCTGTGGTGAACTTGTGGTTAACCCTTTCACGTACAGAAGCTTGAGAAGACTTGAGGGGCAGAAATAACAGTCTCAACATTTCACTAGCAGAAGCATTTGAAATTCCAAAATATGGCAGTTTCAATGTAGATTCAGCTGCTGGGAGAACTATTTTTGGTTGCCTGCCTTTTTTTTTCCTTCCAAGGTAAAGAGAAAAGAACTGGATTTCCACCCCTGATTGTCCTTTATTCTTGGTAACAAGTGTTGAAGAAGGCACAGGTTGTTTTCCAGACAGGTCTTACCCTGTGAGCCACTCATTCTTCAACTGTGGAAACTCTGACTATTTGACCTACTAGGCCCAGCCAGGCCTCAGTAACTGTGGGTCAAATAACACAGAGATGATAGATGCTAATTACTGCAGAATGTGCCCAACTGCACCCAAGTTTCCTCCCTCGGAGCACACAGTCTCCCATCTTATTTCCCCAGGGAACCAGGTGCTTTTTCTTTTTCTTTAATCCTCACCCGAGGATGCGTTTTTTTATCCCACAACCTAGGTATGTGCCCTGCCTGGGAATCGAACCTACAGTCTTTTGGGGCACAGGATGACACTCCAACCAACTGAGCCACCTAGACAGGACTGTGCCTTTTCCTTAATGTCAGTAACTTCCCTTGACCTGGTTGTCTCAGCCCCCATCCCTGTGACATCAAACTTTGCTTCTGCCACATTCCCCTCAACATTTATTCTTGCTGAACAAAGATGGATATCTGTTTGAGTGAATGAATGACCAGTATTACCACTGCCAATGCTCCCAATAATTTATTCAGTGCCTGTGTTGATGAAATAGTTTAAATAAAGAATAGGTGATGCAGGCAGCCAGCAACAACCAGAAGTGACTGTAAGTATTCAAACTAAACTGTGGGGACCTAGCTGGCAGTGATCAGGGAATTGACCATATTTCATTTTATTATTTATTTTAAACTTTTCTTTCTCTTTTTAATCCTCACCTGAGGATAAGTTTGTATTGATTTTTAGAGAGAGAAGAAGGGAGAGAGACAGAGAGACATCGATGTGAGATAAAAACATAGATTGGTTGCTTCCCATACATGCCCCAACCAGGGATTGAACCTGCAACCTAGCTATGTGCCCTGACTGGGAATTGAACCTGCAACCTTTTGGTGTACTGGACGATACTCCAACCAACTGAGCCACATGGACAGGGATGACCATATTTTAACAGATTTGAAACCCGTTATAAACTATTCATGTGAATATAGGTAAGAGGAAGGAAACTAATATAGAATTCTCATAAATAGTTCTTAGAAGATGAATCTAAAAGAAACTCCATTTCTTTGCTCTGACACAATCCAGCTGTAAGTAATTAACATTTTTTCCCCAGCTCACAAAGTAACCTTACATATTTTATCACTTTGTCCTAAATGCTGCACTGTTTGAGGGTTATAAAGGCTACAGACAGGATTTATTGGGCTTTTTACAGATTTCAAGATCCGTTGACTTACATTATTTCTACTGATATATTTCTGTCATTCATAACTTTGCCATTCACACTCCAACAAAACATTCTATTTACAGTCCCCTGAACACAACATTCCCTCTGCCAAGTGGGTGACCTATTCTGCTGAACCTGTCAGATGAACCTCTTTTCACCCTTCAAACATGGTAGAATCAAGAGCAGCCTTTCTCCTTATCTGGCTCATAGACAGGGGCAGAATTCCCCATCAGGGGGGCACCATGTCAGGAGACCCAGAGGACTAAATGGCAGGGCCAAAGGCAAAGACTTGGAGTGTCCAAGAAGCTCCTATGGTCACATTAATGGTTCTTAGGAATCTTCCACCTGCTCTTTGATTGGCAAACTCAATCACTGAAGTAAAGCAACAAAATGCAGTCAATATGTCCCAACAAAAACTTAGTCCGTGTTAGACAAACCCACTTCCTGGATCAAGGGAAAAAGAAGGGAGGCTTGTTATTGTTATAACCAGAGATGAGTCACACAGGTGGAGAACACATGAAACCTCGCCCTTAGGGCATTTATTTATGCTACTAGTACAATTAGTTCTGTGCTTTAGGATGCTTGATTTGGCAATATTTTAAAGACATATTGGAGGGATGGAGAGATGAAAGAATAAGATGCTATTGCTATGGCAGGTGAACAGTTAGGAGGTGGTGAAAGCGAAGTTCAGAAGAAATGTGAACAAGAGTATTGCATAGAGTCCCTAGCCAGGTTGCTCAGTTGGTTAGAGTGTCATCCCGATACATCAAGGTTGTAGGTTCGATCCTCGGTCAGGGCATATACAAGAAGCAACCAATGAATGCATGAATAAGTAGAACAACTAATCAATGTTTCTCTCTCTTTCTCTCTCTCTCTCTCTCTCTCTCTCTCTCTCTCTCTCTCTCTCTCTCAAAATCAATTATAAAAAGAGTATTGAGCAGATAAAAATAATAACTCTTAGGAAGAGATTTGATATGTGGGCAAAGGAGAGGTGGAATTTAAAGAGGATGCAGAAGGGTCAAGCTTGGGAGACTCAGATGATGGGAATGTGAGGGTCAGTAAGAGAAATGAGGGTCATTAAGAAAAACAAGTCCAAGAAGAGGATCAGAGGACTGTCTGCATATTTGTTTTTAACTTTTAATTTTGACATAATTGTAGAGTCACATGCAGTTGTAAATTATAGAGATCCAATATATTCTTCATTCAATTTCTTTCATGACTATAGCACAATATCACAAGCAGAAAATTGACATTGATCTAACCTATCTTATTCAGATTGCATCAATTTTATATGAACTCAATAGTGTATGTGTGTGTTTAATTCTATGCAACTTTATCACATGTGTAGATTCCCATGACCACCATAATAGATAAGATATACAACGGTTTCCATCAAAAGGATCCCTCCTACTACCCTGTTGTAGCCACAGACACCTATCTCCTTCTTTCCTAATCCCTGACAACCACTAAGCTATTATCCATTTCTATAATTTGTCATTTTAAGAATGTTATATAAATGGAATAATATAATATGAAAACTTTGAAATTGGCTTTTTTCACTCAACTTAAGTCCCTGGAGATCCATCTTTCCCCACTTAATTCTCCTGAGATCCATTTTTCAGCATCCCTTAGTTGGCATTATCTTGTAAAGAAGAGCTTTCTCCCTCCTTCTCCCAACCCATGATTTTTTAGTGCCACTATGGGTTGCTATCTTTTAAAATTATTTTATTACTTTCATCATTGATTCTCTTGGGTTTATTAGATATACTATCATATAATTTGCAAACAAAGATAGTTTTATATCTAATTTTTATGCCTCTACATTATTTTATTTGATTGCATTGGATAAAACCTCAATGGTAATGTCAAGTAGGAGAAGAAATAGTTTTGAACAAAGTTGCAGTACCAGAGGATAGCTGAGTGGAAAAATAGAAGGGCACAGAGTAGTCTAGACTAGGGCTCAGGGCTAGAGATACAGATCTGAAAGAGACAGCATAGCATCATTACTAAGAATATGGGCTCTGAAGCCTAGAGGAGACTCTCAGCTCTATTACTGTGGGTCCTCGAGCTGTGTGACTAAGCTAGAAATTACAGCAGGCAATTTATCAAACCTCCCAGCACTTTAATGTCTCATTTGAAAAATGTCAGTAATAATTATAACATTTACTTCATAGTACAGTTTTCAGAATTAAATTAGTCAATATATGTAAAGGGATGAAATGATGAAACTTCTGAGAAAAAATAGAATGACAAAAGCCAAGGTCATTTCATTGGCAAATTCCTACACTGCACCCTTCTTAACAAATTTTTGGTCATGGATTACTTTGAGAATCTTATGAAAGCTATCCTTCTAGTTCCAGGCTAATTATAACAAGAACATCGGACAAATTCCAATAGTGGGGCATCCTACAAAACATCTGACTAGTATTTTTCAAAATTATCAAGGTCATCAAAAACAAGGAAATGAGAAATTATCATATCCTCTTCATAACCAAGAGGAGCCTAAAGAGACATGATAACTAAGTGTAATTTGGAACTCTAGATGGGATCTTGGAACAGAAGAAAGAACATTAGGGAAAAACTGAGAAAATTTGAATAAAGTATAAACTTAATTAATAATAATGTATCCATATTGGTTCAGTAGCTGTGACAAATGTACAGCCTAAGATATCAATAATGGGGAAAACTTGGGTCAGCGAATTTATAGAATGAGAGTCAAGTGAGCATTCAAAGAAAGAAAGCCAAAGAGATGAGGAACCAGGGGATCATGATGTCTTATGATAACAAAAGTGAAATTTCAAAAGGGAAGAGTTAAATTTGGAAACACATGCTAAACAAACTTTGAGGAGAATGAGAGCCATTGGACTTGGCAACTCGTAGCTTTTTAGTGTGCGCTTAAAAATACTCCAGTGGAAGCAGAAGACACACTGAATAGCAATGGAATGAGTCGGTAGGGAGGAAATAGAAACAACGAGGTGAACTATTCTTATGATATACTGAATTAGGAGCAAAATAAATAAGGATTGATTTGCGGGGGGGAGGAAGGGGAGCAACTTAAGTACCTGGATGCTTATAAGGCTGACGAGGGGGCTCCAGTGGGAGTGAGGAGATAGTGCAGGGACAGTGGACAGGGCACAGTGCCAGAGGCAGTAGAGGAGAAGTGATCCAAAGCACAATGGTGTCAGGTTTATAGAGATCAGGAATATGTTTTAAGTGGAGAGACAGAAGAAATGATGAGTAAAGATGGGGCCATTATGAAATGTAAAAAGGAAAGTTGAGGATAATCAGAAACAGGGAGAATGCAGAAGGCAAGTAAGAAAGGGATATGAAACAAATACATCACCTGACCAAATTCTTAGTATAACTAAGGGTAGGGGTGGCAGTAGAATGCAGAATAGTGCCCAATCTTTTGACTTCTGGGTCTGGCTCTGCACCACTAGCTGTGTAATTTTGAACAATCTACTCAGACAGACTCTTACACTACATTTCCTCATCTAGGAGCAAGATTGGAATTCCTTTCAAAGGCATGTCATGAAAAATCTAGGGTAAACTTAAAAAAATATATGTGTGCCAAAATATATTATAATTTTCAAGTAAGCAAATCTCATCTAAGCATCCTCAAATTTTCATAAACTTCACCCAACTATCAAAGATATCCTCTCATTCCATGGCCCTTTTCCTAGCCTCCCACAGGATTTCCTCCAGGGGGTAAATGAGCTTAAGGCACTGTGAAATTTGACCAGGGACCTGGGAGGAATTCTTCCTACTCCATCTTATGGATGAGCATCCAAGGTGAGGAGGGACCACAGTGAACCAGTGAGTGGGACAGGAAGAAGACTTGGGTCTCTGACACTCAGAACTGATTTACTTTCCTTAAACATTTAGGTGGTAGACTGAAATTGGCCAACAAGCTCGCAACCCAAGGTCATCATACTAAACTTCCATCATTTTAAAATGAAGACAAAGTGTTCTCTTCTTTAAAAGAGTTCACATTTCTTACCTCAACAACATCTGCTCTATTGACTGCATCGGCAACTCTCTTTGTCCTACTGGAATCCAAAGTGTCATCTCCCATATTTTCTCTTCCTTTGCTCCCCACCTGCCAGTGGTTGTCCAGTTATACTGATCATCCCTTCTCTCCCGTCTCTCCAATCTACCTATCCCCTCTGCTCTTTCCCAGTCCCAAAGCTTCTCTTAGCTCTCACTCAGCTTATTATAACGTCCTATTAATTCCTTACCCCTCAAACTGTGGTTGGAACAGCAGCAGCAACCCCTGGGAGAAATTCAGGTTCTCATATCCCACTCCAAACCTGCTGGGTCTGAACTTGCATTTTAATAAATTCCCTATGTAATTCATGTGCACACACAAGTTTGAGAAGCACTAGCCTAACTGATCACTTTACCTCCCGCCTCTTGCTGCCCTCCTGCTGCCCCCAGCTAGCCATCTGTAAATGCCAAAGGAAAAAAAAAAGTTCTTCTTAAAGAACAGATCTGAGTACAGCATCCCATAGTCATAAACCTTCAAATGGCTCCCTGGTGCCTCACAGATGACATTCACATGATTTCCTCCATGATTTTGTCCTAACCATCTACTGTCTAGCTTTCTCTGCTAAATGTCCTCAGTGCTGAGACTCAATGCTGACCTAAATGGAACAGTCAGCTCTCAGTTCCTCATATATACTGGTAGAGTATTTCCCCAACACATCACCTTTTCTCTCTCATGCTGTTCCCTTTCTTCTACTAATCCGTGCCTGGGAAATGCTTTTTATCCCTCCAGACTCTGCTCACAGAGTCGTTATTTTCATAGCTCTCTTTCCACTGTCCTACCTACCATACACAAGTAATTGCTTCCTTCTGGGAGTTCACATCACTTTGCATTTGATTTTTTCTTTCTACCAGTTATCATTTTTCTGCAGTTCATAATGTTAGGGCACTCTTTGAGTTTCGTTAAGCAGAGAAATTTATGCAGGTAAAAGTTCACTTTACATATAATTTGGTTTGGCTGCAAAACGCTTAAAAGTCATAGCTTTGACATGTCTTTATATCATAGTAACTTCATATGTTGTGAAATGGTTTTCTATAATCTTGACATTTTCTTCAGAGAGCCAGTTCTCCTGTTTTAGTTGCCTTATAAGAGCTTCCAAAGACTTCAATCTCCCTAGAGTTTGTTGCTCTTGTAGCTCAAGAAAGTAATCTTTGAATGTAATTTAGGGACTTTCTGTCAAAGATGGTCCTTATTTATATCTTGTCTGCAGTAAGAATGTTCAAGTTGTAAGACTTCTATCTCACAGTCTAGCTCCTTACAGGAGTCTTCATTGTCTACGTCTTCCATTTATACAGTTTCTTATTGGACAGGCATAAAAGAATTGTAGGTTTGGAATTTTCTGTGGCCACATAAATGGCAATAACAGATTCTTTATTTGGGTTTAATTCTGCAATCGTTTGAGTAATTGTGCTGAGTGAGAATGAATTTTCCTGTGCTGACTTAATTTTCACTGAATTATTTGTAACAAGATGATTGGTAGTTATTTCAAGCACTTCTTGGGTTTCCAAAGAATGCTGAATACTTTCTGAATTTGAAATTGTCTAAGTAATAGTTGTCGAATTTAGATTCTCAAAAGATGTGTGAAAACCACCTATGCCTTGGTTAATTGATGTTTCCAAGGTAGATTCTGGTTTTCCAGTATCTTCCAGTTTAACTAGATTAAGAGTTAATATGTTATCCCGCTTTTGGAGCTGGTGGCTTCACCAACGCAGATGAATGGAGTGATTCTGCATGCGCAGGGAGGACTCCTGTATTAACTGTATTTTTCTTTGGCTTTTTTGATGCAAATGATCCTTGTGACTTGGCTTTTAGGCACGCCTCTGTCTCAAACCCATTTTTTTCTTCTGACAGTTGTTTTTGGAAGGGTCTTTTTCCTGACTGTCTTCAGGCAAAGAAAATATTGTTGGAATTGCAGTTTGTTTCAAATGTCGAATCCCCCATCTGATGTAAAGAGACTCAGGTGTGAAATGGTCACTATACAGGAATTGGTATTTACTGGGCATCCATGAATCTCGTTTCATGTTCATTAACCATTTTTCAAGTCTTTCTTTGTCGTGTAGAGAAACAGGTAAAAACTCAGCTTGAGGACCTTGTTATTCCTTCCCCGCCGATTCTTACAGCAAATTGCTGCACAAAAGGCATCGCTCCAGCATCGCTCCAGTCCAGCCTGGGCCAGGAGGGAGACCCGCCTGACTCCGGGCACAGATAGGCCCTCCTCGCTGTGGGGTGGGGGTGGGAGTGGGGGCGGGGTGGAGTCCAGGCCACGCACCACCACACCTGCATCCGGACAAGCTCCTTTTCCCCATTTTTCTATCACAATCTCTGATTTGTCATTACCCCTACCTAATGTTTCTTGAAAGTTTCTCACCATGGTCTTCCAAATTCCTAATTCATTTTACTGCTATATTCATATTTGTTCCTGAGTCTGCTATCCTGCTTGTTCAATATTTTGATTCTGACTCCTACACAAAGCCAATGGCATCATCCTCTGAGCTTTTATGGTTCCATAAGGTCAGTGAAAACTTTTTATCCACACTTCTGTCCTCTTCATCCTTTCTTCTTCCTGAAATATTTAAGTTTGCTTCTTGAAAGAATTCTTAAAAGTGAAAGTAAAAATTTTAAAGGCAGAAAAGAGTGCAGAAATAGCAGGCTTTCTTGTGATTCCTGTCCCACCACCTCTCTCTGAACTTCAGTCTCCTGCTATGTAAAGTCAGGATGACAATATCTACCTTTCAGTGGTGTAGCGAATATTAAACGCAATCTAGACAAAGGATCAGCACACAGGCAAGGCTCAGCTCTCATAGTTACTCTTATATAAATGGCCCCAATTGGAGGACCTGAGTTCTCTGACTTCTTCAAAGATAATGATCTGAATTAAACCACAACATTTCATAAGCACTTTCCAGTGACCCAGATAGTTTAGACATAGCTCTACTTTTCCTCCAGAGAGAACCTTCCACAGCTGGGTGAAAAGCACACTCGTTCCTGAAGATTATGATTCTACACAATGGGAAAGTACTAAACTGGGAATCAGGTTGCCACACAACCTGTTTCCTCAACCACAAAATGTGGAGGTTGACCTAAATGATCTTTACAGTTTCTCCCAGCTCTCAGATCTAAGGATCCTTAAGAGTTATAGTCAGCATGTCCTATGGTATTTTGCACCAGAAATACTTGGTTTTCGTTAGTTGGGCTTTCTAAGGAAGTTGGATACTATCTTTGACATCAGGTATATCGTGGTTCTTCTTCGATCTAACGTAGAAGATGAATGGCTTGAAGAACTATATCATTTCTTTATTGGGTGGCCTGAACTCTTAATATACTTCTATACCCTTTGTGTAAATCTTAGTAAATCATCATCTAGAACTTTCTGTGCTTCGTGAGTCATCCCCCATTTCTATAGTATAGATCAGGGGTGGGGAATACAGAACCCGAGGGCCCTATAAGACCTGCAAAATCGCTTGGTCTAGCCCTGCCAAGTAAACTGGAGGTAGGACTTGAAATTCAATAAATCTAGGAACTTTTTTCATAGCAACATAAATTTGTATTAAGAGAATTACATTAACCAAATGTTATAAATATCCAAATGGCCCTTGGCAGGAAAAAAGTTCCCCACTCCTGGTATAGATGGAGAAGAGAGGCACAAAGATGAAGCCATTTACTCAGTTTTGGAAACAGTGATAGTTGGGCTGTGGGTAAGCATAACTTGACCTTGATTCACCCACAGAGCAAAGAGTTTTATCACAGACTCTGTCCACATCCTTTTGAAGCCCCATCCTTTTCCTTATTTTTCAAGTTGCTCACATGGACCACAAGGGCCAGATGAGTTCTTTCTCATTTTAAACAACATCAGACCAACCAAACAACCACAATAACGAAAAACAAGCGTTTTTCATCCACCCATCTTTTCTCCAGCTAGAAAATTTTCACTGCACCGTCTTAGATACTGAGTAAAATAGCCTGGAAACAAATTGCTTTGTAAGCAGGTTGCACCGCACCTGAGGCCCCTGCTCACTATCTGCTGGGGGAGGTAGTCCTTAGGAAGAGGGCAGCTAGAGACAGAGGCTGCAGCAGCCATTGCTACTCTCTAAGTGTGTGGTTGCAGCACCAGCAGCATTTGGGAGCTTGTTAGATATTGTCTTAGCCTCCACACTCGACTTTCAAATCCAAATGAGCATTTTAACAAGACTCCCCAGGGGACTTGTGTGCACATTAAAGTTTGAGAAGCATGGCTCTGAACAACTTAAGCATAGGTCTTACTGGTTGGAAAGAATCCAACTTAGACGTCACTCTCCCAGATCAAATGACTTCCAAGTGTTGATATTTCTAGGACACGACAATATCTCAGCACATAACTAATTTTAGTTATAGTCCCTTTAAAAAACCAAAAGGGTAAAAAAAATAAAGGAGTAGGGTTTATATAGGGGAAGTTGGCAAAATAAGGGGTGTCACGATTCCAAATCCAGTTAAGAATCCCTGACTCTCTTGCTCCTCTTCTTCTTCCTGTGTGATGGATACACTTATAGGAAGAAAAGAGAATACCTAATTTAGTTACATTTCTCATGCCTAATCTTTTCCTACCTAACATGACATGTGAGTGACATCAAGAAATTGAGTCTTCAGCAATCCATTAGAGGGGGGAAAAAAACAGCAGGAAAAAGAAATGAGTGTCTGAGGGCCCCTTACTCTTCTCCCCAGACCTGTTTGGTGATACAAGCCAGAGGAAGGTGGCTCTCAGTTATTGTCACTAGTGTCAGCTGAAGAAGCCAAAAGTGCACTCAGAGTGCTATACTTCAGTTGAGGAGGAGGCAACAAATCCATAAATATCCCAAGGTAAGATGCATCTGTGATAGTATTTTAGAGACAGTGATGGAGGTGAGGTGTGAGAAGGGAGTGGAGCACATGGATCCTGCCTGTGTCTTCCAAATTATCATTCATAGAAAAAATGTTAAATAAGATGTGAAACATTTTCAACATCAGAAGAACTCCGTTTAATGCTCTCTTGATGGATATCTAAACCCTTGGGATTTTCAGGGTTAGTAACGTGTTGGCTGTCTCCTTTTCCCATTGTCCACATAAAAGGTATAAGAGCTAAAAGGTCAGGCCACATCAGTGTACTCCTGCGCCTATAGTAGGACTCCCCTACTGGGAGCCCCATTTTCCAAGATCTGGGAACTTACTTATCACCATCTCCCAAGGTTAGGAATCTAAAATTTTTTTCTTTTCTTTTTAAAATAAATCTTTATTGTTAAGATTACAGATGTTCCTCTTTTTGTTTTCCCCCTATAGCTCCCCTCCACCTGATTCCCCACCCCACACTACCCCATGCCCTTACCCCCTGCCACTGTCTTCATCCATAGGAGTAAGATTTTTGTCCAATCTCTTCCCGCACCACTCACACCCGCTTCCCCCTGAGAATTGTCAGTCCACTCCCTTTCTATGCCCCTGATTCTATTATATTCACCAGTCCATTCTGTTCTTCAGATTTTTTATTTACTTGATTTTTAGATTCACTTGTTGGTAGGTATGTATTTGATGTCATTTTGTTGTTCATAATTTTTATCTTTACCTCCTTCTTCTTCTTCTTCTTCTTCTTCTTCTTCTTCTTCTTCTTCTTCTTCTTCTTCTTCTTTTTTTTCTTCTTCTTCTTAAAGAATACCCTTCAGCATTTCATGTAATCCTGGTTTGGTGGCAATGAACTCCTTTAGCTTTTTCTTGTCTGTGAAGCTCTTTATCTGACCTCCAATTCTGAATGATAGCTTTGCTGGGTAGAGTAATCTTGGTTGTAGGTTCTTGCTGTCCATCACTTTGAATATTTCTTGCCACTCCCTTCTGGCCTGCATAGTTTCTGCTGAGAAATCAGCTGATAGTTGTATGGGTACTGCCTTGTAGGTAACTAACCGTTTTTCTCTTGCTGCTTTCAAGATTCTCTCTTTGTCTTTTGCCCTTGGCATTTTAATTATGATGTGTCTTGGTGTGGTCCTCTTTGGATTCCTTTTGTTTGGGGTTCTGTGCGCTTCCTAGACTTGTAAGTCTATTTCTTTCACCAGGTAGGGAATGTTTTCTGTCATTATTTCTTCTAATAGGTTTTCAGTATTTTGCTCTCTCTCTTCTTCTGGAACCCAAAAATTCGGATGTTGGCTCGCTTGAAGTTGTCCCAGAGGCTCCTTACACTATCTTCATATTTTTGGATTCTTTTTTCTTTTTGTTTTACTGGTTGGGTGTTTTTTGTTTCCTCATATTTCAGATCTTTAGTTTGATTCTTGGGGTACGTTGATCTACAGTTGAGTTTCTGTATATTCTTTATTTTAGACAGTGTATGCTTCATTTCTGAATGGTCCTTTTCCATTTTTTTGGCATTCTCATTAAAGTCCTTGAAGGTCTCACTAAGCTCCTCAGAAGTGTCAAGTTTCTCAGCGGTTTTTAGAAGATTCTTGAGTAACCTTATAAATGTGGTTCTGAACTCTATGTCGTCCAGTAGTTTGCTTTCCTCTGTTTCTTTCATTCGTGACATGTTTCTTTGTTTCTGCATTTTGGCTGCTTCCCTGTGTTGATGGAGTGGCTTTGTGTGGTAGGTGACCTATAGGGGGCAGTAGCTCAGCCTCCCCAATCACCTGATATGGACGCTCTTGGTACACCCCTTTGTGGGCTGAGTGCAAAGTTTTGGTGTAGTTAAGCCTTAATTGCTGTTGGTACACTGGGAGGAATTGACCTCCAGGCCAATCAGCTGTGAGGACTCCCAGTGTCTATAAGAACTGCTGTGCTGGAGACAATCTTATGGTGCAGGACTTGTTTCAGTGGGGCTTTGGTGCTCGCTGAGTCTGCCTCTTGAATGTGTCACTTATGGATGTGAGGAGTTGAAATCTGGTTTCTCACACTGACCACTAGGTATACTGGCTTCTGGATCTCCAATGGGGTGCAGGTCAGCTATTGTCTGAGTCCACCCAGCAGGAGCTATAGTGAGAGCTACAGTTTTCTCCTCTTTGCTTGGGGTTTGGAGGTTTTGGAGCTGTCTGACCCAGGCTTCAAGTTTGCTAGGTTAAGCTGCGATAGGGCAGGCCTTTCTTATGCTAAAGCTGCTGCTTGGAGCTTGGGTGGGTTTGTAGGTTGTTCAGGGCATCACTAGGCTAGGGTGTGGCAAACAGCAGTGGCTGCTAGTTAGCCGGCTCTGTGTCTCTGACTGCATCCCATGCTTCAGTGCAGTAAACAATTAGTCTTGTGCGCAGCTTTGTAAGCAGGCCCCCCTCACTTTCCGACCCGGTGGCAGACAACCCAGCTTCTCCCCATAGGAGTTTGGGTCCCCTGCGTCTCCCCAGAAACTGTATTTCAGAGTAATCGGGGCTTGTCTTTCCTTTGGGTTGAAAAAAGCAACGCCTGCCGCCAACCCAGATCTCGCGCCTCCGTTCCTCAGCTTTTCAGCGCTTGTGCACGTCTCAATGCTCTTTTCTCTTTCCTTCTAGTTGTAGAACTTCCACTCAGCCAGCTTTCCCGTGGTTCTGGGTGATAGACGTTTTGTCTTTTGTTGCAGTTTTAAAATTGTTGTACGAGGCAGCAGTTTAGGTGTTTACCTACACCACCATCTTGGATTCCCCAGATGAGGAATCTAAAGTTTTACTCCAATCCATAAGCAGCAGACACTTTTTTTTCAAGTGTAAAAATGATTTTATTTTATTATTTTTTTCTTTTTTACGATTTTATTTTTAAAATGTCAATTGTCATGAGACTTCCTCTATTTCTGGAAAGGTCTTGGTACATTTTGAAACAAATTTTTCTATCTGACTCAATCCTTGATCCAGTGACAAAATTAAAATTGCTTCTGTTATCTGCTTGGATACACCTGTGTGGTTTTTTGTTTGTTTGTTTTAAATTTTATTTTATTGTTTAAAGTATTGCACATAGTAATACATATATCTCCTTTTTTTTCCCCATTGACCTTCCCCCAGCTGCCCCTACGCCCTGTTGCATGCCATCATCCCAACCCGCCCCTCCCCCCCCCAGTGTCTTGTGTCCATTGGTTGTGCTTATATGCAAGCATACAAGTCCTTCGGTTGATCTCTTTCCCTCCCTCCCCAACACTGCTTCCTGCTGTAATTTGACAGTCTGTTCGATGCTTTACTGCCTCTGTATCTATCTTTTTGTTCATCAGGTTATAATGTTCTTTATTTTCCATAAATGAGTGAGATCATGTGGTATTTTTCTTTCATTGCCTGGCTTATTTCACTTAGCATAATGCTCTCTAGTTCCATCCATGCTGCTGCAAATGGATGGAATCCTTCTTTTTTATAGCAGCATAGTATTCCATTGTATAGATGTACCATAGTTTTCTCATCCACTCATCTGCTGATGGGCATTTAGGCTGTTTCCAAATCTTAGCTATGGTGAATTGTGCTACTATGAACATAGGGATGCATATATCCTTTCTGATTGGTGTTTCTAGTTTCTTGGGATATATTCCTAGAAGTGGGATTACTGGGTCAAATGGGAGTTCCATTTTTAGTTTTTTGAGGAAACTCCATACTATTCTCCACAGTGGCCGCACCAGTCTGCATTCCCACCAGCAGTGCACGAGGGTTCCTTGTTCTCTGCGTCCTCACCAGCACTTGTCGTTTGTTGATTTGTTGATGATAGCCATTCTGACAGGTGTGAGATGGTACTGCATTGTCGTTTTGATTTGTATCTCTTGGATAATTAGTGACTTTGAGCATGTTTTCATATGTCTCTTGGCCTTCCTTCTGTCGTCTTTCAAAAAGTATCTATTTAGGTCCTTTGCCCACTTTGTAATTGGATAATTTATCTTCCTTTTATTAAGTTGTATGAGTTCCCTGTAAATCTTGGAGATTAAACCTTTATCAGTGATAACATTTGCAAATATGTTCTCCCATACAGTGGGCTTTCTTGTTTTTTTGTTGATGGTTTCTTTTGCTGTGTAAAAGCTTTTCATTTTGATGTAGTCCCTTTTGTTTATTTTCTCTTTAGTTTCCATTGCCCTAGGAATGGTATCGTTGAAGAAGTTGCTTCGGCATATGTCTGAGATTTCTCTGCCTGTGGATTCCTCTAGTTTTTTTATGCTTTCCCGTCTTATGTTTAAGTCCTTTATCCATTTTGAGTTTATTTTTGTGTATGGTCTAAGTTGGTGGTCTAGTTTCATTTTTTTGCATGTATCTGTCCAGTTTTCCCAACACCATTTATTGAAGAGACTGTCTTAACTCCATTGTATGTTCATGCCTCCTTTGTCAAATATTATTTTTCATTTTATTTTATTGTTTGAAGTATTACAAATAGTAGTACATATGTCTCCTTTTTTTCCCCCAGTGACCTCCCCCCAGCCTCCCCTACCCCCCAGTACATACCTTCACCTGCCCCCCTCAGTCCCCCAGTGTCTTGTATCCATTGGTTATGCTTATATGCATGCATACAAGTCCTTCGGTTGATCTCTTACAGCCCCCCCGATCCTCCCCTGCCTTCCTGCTGTAGTTTAACAATCTGTTCAATGCTTCTCTGCCTCTGTATCTATTTTCCGCCCCCCCCCCATTTCTTTCCTTTAAAAGATCTTGCCTCTGCAGACTAGAAATAAACATATAATAACAAAAAATGTTTGAGTCCCAATTTCAATGTCCAATAGTTCTGAGTCCCCGTTTCAATGTCAAACAGTTCCTTATGTGTACATGTCAGCAATGATATCTGGATGGTGGGTACATGGTGGCAATGTAGGTCCGACCCTCTCTGGTTTGGTTGTAGGCAACCTGCAGCGATGCACAGCTGCTGACTGCTAGCGTGGCAAGGCATCGTCAGCGTCTTCCATCTCTGGATTGTTTTTCCTCTTGTCTTCGTGGTTGGAGCACACCTGTCAATTCCTCTCTGTTGCAGGAATCCACATGGTCTTGGAGTTGTTTTCTGAAAATATACAAACATATTCTCGATCAAAATTTAATAAAGGAATCTTTTCTATATAATTGATTTGGGATCCTTTTTATTTTTGCCCAAACTATTTTCCTTTGTCTTATTTAGACACCATGTGTTTTTTTCATGGGTGTCTTGCTGTTAGCATTACAAATGAAAATTAATTTTGTAAAGTAAAAATTTTCTAGATGTAATTTACTTATAGGATATTTTTCCTTACATGATATTACCCTACTATCCCCCCCTTTTTTTTTTGATTAATGGAGGCTTTTGTAAATTTTATAATGCAGTCTTGATAACTTTAAATTTTATTATTATTATTTTTTTGCCCAAAAATATGACTGCTTTAGGTTCATTGCATCTTTAGGAACTTTACCATGAGATGAACTACCAATAGAAATTTTAGTTATTACTTTAAGAACAGCTTTTTGTCCAGTACAATTAAATTTTCTTGAATATTCACTTATTTCAATTAGCCTATTTAAATTATCTGAAAACTTGATTACTATTTTACTGTCAAATTTAATACTCTACCAACAATCTTAGTTTACCCTGTAAATATTAGTGGAAAGGATTATTTGCATTCTTGAGTAGGCCCTGATCATTCCTGGTGCTAGGCTGGATTCAGATATAGGGCAGCTGCTGTTGGCCAAGTCTCTGTCTGTCACCTGTGTCCCGATATGAGCTGGGCGTGGGAAGCTAAGCAGCCATGGGGGCAGGAGACCTCCCTCAGAAGGGGTGAGAGTTCAGGCCCCTGCAAGGTTGGGGGGGTGAGGGTCTGTGCCCCACCTCTGTTTACCCCCAAGTTCTCTCCTGATGGCCCCTCTGCGACTGTGTCTGTCTTAGTTTGTTCCTTCCCTGAGGAATCTTACCCATCTCTGGCTAACCAGTCATTCTCCGGGGCCAAGCAGGGTGATGTGAGGTTCAGTTCTATCTCCTTGGTAGCCTATGCCCCCATGGCCTCCTTGCCCAGCACTTGCCTTGGGATCCCCTGGCCTGCTGGCGGGGTCCCAGCACTGATATCTCAGGGAACTCAGGTTTCTTCTCCAGTGAGGGCCCAGCTCACATGATTGGGTGAGAGACAGATCCATGGTACCTCAAATATTAATTGAGTATAGTGGTTTGGGTTGATATCTGGGTTCTCTATTCTATTCCATTGGTCTATGTAATACAGCTTGAAATCTGGTATTGAGATCCCACCTACTTTGTTCTTCTTTCTCAGGATTGCTGCAGCTATTCGGGGTCTTTTTTCATTCCAGATGAATTTTTGAAGAGTTCTTTCTAGGTCTGTGAAATATGTTGTTGGCATTTTAATGGGGCGTGCATTGAATCTATAGATTGTTTTGGGTAGTATGGACATTTTAATGATGTTGATTCTACCAATCCATGAACATGGTATGTTCTTCCATCTGTTTATGTCTTCCTGTATCTTTTTTCAGTGTCCTGTAGTTTTCTGCGTATAGGTCTTTTACCTCCTTAGTTAAGTTTATTCCTAGGTATCTTAATTTTTTTTGGTGCAATGGTAAATGGGATTGCTTTTTAGTCTCTCTTTCTGTATGTTCACTACTGGTGTATAGAAATGCATAGATTTCTTGGCATTAATTTTGTATCCTGCTACATTGCCGAGTTCATTTAAGTCTAATAGTATTTTGATGGAGTCTTTAGGGTTTTTTTATGTACAATATCATGTCATCTGCGAATAAGAACAGTTTTACTTCTTTTTTTCCAATTTGGATGCCTTTTATGTCTTCTTGTCTAATCACAATGGCTAATACTTCCAGTACTATGTTGAACAGGAGTGGTGAGAGTGGGCATCCCTGTCTTGTTCCTGTTCTTAGGGAAAATGGTTTTAGTTTTTGCCCATTGAGTATGATGTTGGCTGTGGGTTTGTCATATATGGCTTTTATTATGTTGAGGTATGATCCTTCTATTCCCACCTTGCTGAGAGTTTTTATCAAGAAAGGGTGTTGGATTTTGTGAAATGCTTTTTCTGCATCAATTGATATGACTATGTGATTTTTATCTCTCAGTTTGTTTATGTGATGTATCACATTTATTGATTTGCGGATATTGTACCATTCTTGCATCCCTTGTATAAATCCTACCTGGTCATGGTTTATGATCTTTCTGATGTACTGCTGGATCCGATTTGCTAGAATTTTGTTGAGGATTTTGTCATCTATGTTCATGAGGGATATTGGCCTGTAATTCTCTTTCATTATGTTGTCTTTATCTGGTTTGGTATTAGGGTGATCCTGGCCTCATAGAAGGAGCTTGGAAGTGTTCCTTCTTCTTGAATTTTCTGGAATAGTCTGAGGAGGATAGGTTTTCGTTCTTCCTTGAATGTTTGGCAAAACTCCCCTGTGAAGCCATCTGGCCCCAGGCTTTTGTTTGCTGTATGCTTTTTGATGACTTCTTCAATTTCTTCCATAGTTATTGGCTTATTGAGATTTTTAGAATCTTCCTAATTGAGTTTTGGAAGGTTGTATTTTTCTAGGAATATGTCCATTTTCTCCAGGCTGTCCAGTTTGTTGGAACACAGTTGTTCATAGTATTTTTTAACAATCCTTTGTATTTCTGTGGGGTATGTTGTTATTCCTCCTCTTTCATTTCTGATTTTGTTTATTTGGGTCCTCTCTCTTTGCTTCTTGGTGAGCCTGTCTAGAGGTTCATCAATCTTGTTTATCCTTTCAAAGAACCACCTCTTGGTTTTGTTGATCTTTTGTATTGTTTTGTTTTATGTGGGGTTTTTTTTTTTTTTTTTGTCTCTATGTCATTTATCTCCACTCTGATCTTTATTATTTCCTTTCTTCTGCTTACACTGGGTTTTTCTTGTTGCTCTCTTTCTAACTCTTTGAGTTGTAGGGTTAGGTAATTTATTACCATTGTTTCTTGTTTTTTTTGCAGTAGGCTTGTAGAGCTATGAACTTCCCCCTCAAGACTGCTTTCACTGTGTCCCATAGATTTTGGATTGTTGTGTTTTCATTGTCATTTGTTGCCATGATGTTTTTTATTTCTTCCTTGATATCTCTGATAACCCAGTCATTGTTTAATAGCAAGCTATTTAGTCTCCAGGTGTTTGATTTTTTTTTTTGGATTGTTTTTATTGTAGTTGATTTCCAGTTTTATGCCATTGTGATCTGAGAAGATGCTTGATATGATTTCTATCTTCTTGAATCTGAATAAACTTTGCCTATGACCCAATATATGGTCTATCTTTGAAAATGACCCATGTGCACTTAAGAAGAATGTATATTCTGTGGCTTTGGGGTGAAATGTTCTGAAGATGTCAATTAATTCCATCTGGTCTAGTGAGTCATTTAGGATTGATGTTTCTTTGCTGATTTTTTGTTTAGAGGATTTGTCCAGTGGTGATAGTGGGGTATTAAAGTCTCTTACTATGATTGTATTGCTGTCAATCTCTCCCTTGATATCCTCCAGAAGTTTTTTTTATGTATTTGGGTGCTCCTGTATTGGGTGCGTATATGTTTACCAGAGTTATTTCTTCTTGTTGGATTGCTCTCTTTAGTATTATGAAGTGGCCTTCCTTATCTCTTGTTATGTCCTTCACTTTGAGATCTAATTTGTCAGATATAAGTATTGTTGCCCAGCAATTTTTTTCATTTCCATTCACCTGAAAACCCTTTTTCCATCCCTTCACCCTCAGTCTATGTGCATTGTTTTTTTTTCTGAGGTGGGTTTCTTGTAGACAGCAGATATATGGGTCATGTTTTCTTATCCACTCAGTTACCCTATGTCTTTTGATTGGGGCATTTAATCCATTTACATTTAAAGTTATTATTGATAGGTACTTGTTTGTCGCCATTTTTATTCTTTACACCTGTGTTCCTCCTTCCCTTTCTATTTCTTCTTTTTACAGCAGACCCTTTAGCATTTCTTGCATTACTGGTTTGGTGGTAATAAACTCCCTTAGTCCTTTTTTGTCTGTGAAGCTCCTGATTCCACCTTCAATTTTGATTGATAGCCTTGCTGGGTACAGTATTCTTGGATTCAGATCCTTCCTTTGCATGACTTTGTTTATTTCATTCCATTCCCTTCTGGCCTGATGTGTTTCTGCTGAGAAATCAGTTGCTAGTCTGATGGGAGATCCATTGTAGGTATCTTTCTGTCTCTCTCTGGCCGGTATTAAGATTCTTACTTTGTCGTTGGTGTTTGCCAATTTAATTATAATGTGCCTTGGTGTTGGTCTTTTGGGGTTCATTTTGTTTGGGACTCTGTGAGCTTCTTGGATTTGTGTGAGTTTTTTCTTCCCTATATCAGGGAAGTTTTCTGTCATTATTTCTTCAAACAGGTTTTCTATTCCTTGCTCAGTTTTCTCTCCTTCTGGCACCCCTATTATGTGGATGTTGTTTCATTTCATATTGTCCCAAAGTTTTCTTAGGCTCTCTCCTACTTTTTAATTTTTTTCTAGAAGCTGCTCTGCTTGGATATTTTTTCCTACCTTGTCTTCTAGCTCACTGATGTGGTTCTCTGCTTCTTCTAGTCTACTCTTGATCCTTTCTATTGAGTTCTTTATAGCAGAGATGCCATTTTTCATTTCTTCTTGGTTCTTCTTCATTTCCTCTTGGTTCTTATGCACATTGTTGAATTTGTCTTCCTTTCTTTTCATCTACCTTATGACTATTTCTCTGAATTCTTTCTCTGACAGGTTGCTTGCCTCCATTTCATTTATTTCCTTTTCTGTTGATGCCTGCTTTTCTTTCATATGCGGGCTGTTTCTTTGTATCCCCATGATCTCTCTTCTCTGGGTGTCTGGTTATGTAATTCTCTCTCTCCTGTGTTGATTTAAAAGCACAAAATACAACACAACAAGGCACAGTGCACAAAGCACTGAACACAAATGTATTCACGATACTAATAACCCCAAATAAAGGTGAACATAAGAGAAAAGATAATTAGGGGATAAGAAAGAAAGAAAAAGAGAAAAAAAAGAGAGAGAAAGAAAATGAGTGCAATAATTAAATTAGGAAAAGAAAAAAAGTAATAGAGAAAATAAAGAGAATAAAAAACAAGATGGGAAAAAAATATATGGGGAGAAAACTCCAATAGAACACCCATTAATCCCAACAAATGCCAGCACCAAATACCTAGAGATGAATGCAAACTACAAACAAAACTAATATCAAGTGAGGCAAGAGAAAACAGAAGCAAAAAACAACCAAAACCAAAACAAAACAAAAAGAAAAAGTGAAACAATCTCACAAACAAGCATAAGAAAACAATATAATCAACAATCAAGCAAACAAGAACAAAAGGACATAGAGAAAAAATTTTGGATAGTGAAGAAAGAGAAGAGTGAGGTGTGTATGGACTTAGAGCAGGGGATTGGACATTAGATATATAAGTAGGGTGAAATTTTAATAGGGAGTAAAAAGAAGGAATAGGGAAAATCTAAAGCAGGAATAGGGTAAGAGAAACAGGACAACAAAAGGGGAAAAGTTAGGAAGAGAGTGTTGGTATAAAGGTAAAGTTGAGATAAAGTAAAATGATGCTAAAGGAAAGATGAAAATAGAATGTAGAACACTGATCCCAAAATAAAATAAAGAGAAAATAAAATGACACTTTAAAAAAAGGTAAAATAGTAGTAGTAATAATACTGATTGAAAATAAGAAATGTAATAATTAAAAAGGTAAAATCAAGTGAGGAAAAAAGAAAAAAATTTAGTTTCTCAAGTAAAAGATGAAAAAAAATGTGCAGTAGTGAAGGTCATTCACTTCCTCCACTGTTCTGTTTGGAACGCCTGTTTCCTAGTCAGGACAGTATTGAAGAACCCTGTGCTCCACTGCTCCTCAGTGTTGTAGGCCACAGTCCTGATTTTCAAGCAGGCTGTACTTCTTTGTTTCTTATACTCCTTCATTTGTGTTTACACAAGAGTCAATTTGTGATTCAACCCCTGGGTGTCAGTGTTTCTGGATTGACCTCCGGGTCTATAGGTCCTCTCTAACTAGTGTTTAGATTTTGTTTTCCCTGTGGCACTTAATACTGGTTTAGGGGAATGGGCTGCCCCAGAGCTGGTTCTCTGATTGTTATTCCCCACTCTGATTCCCAGGTCCCACAAAAACAACTTTCCCCTGCAGTCTCTTAGAGTGTCCCCAATTGGGTGATCCTATGTATTGGGCTTAGTAGTCAAAAGCAAGGATTTAAAGAAGGAAGAGAGAGAGAGAGAAAGGAGCCACTGTAAGTGCGTGAACTCTGGCACTGCAGCGCAAGTCTGTGCAGTCTTTGTTCCCCTTGGGTCTAAGCAGCCAGCCCACTCTTAAAATTTTTAGGCTGCCCTTTTGCGCCCAGTTCAGCTATGGGTTATTTTTTAGAGTTCTCTTCTGTTAGCAGCCCTGAGGATCCCCTTCCACATTTGTGGATCACACCAGCCCCAATGGCTGTGGACTTTTCTGGGTGGAGACTTCCCCAGATCCTCCAGCTCCTGCAGTGCACATTTCTCTCTCCTGCCCAGACCACAGACCTCACCTTATCCCAGGCAAAATCTGACCTTTCTGTAAGAGGGTGTAGAGCTCCTCTGAATCCGCATGCTCCTGGGTTCGCAGCTGTTCACTGGGTACCGTTGTTGTAAATTCCCGGGATATTCAGGCTTCTGATAACATCCACTCTCCCATTCAAGATGGCGTGGTCTCCATTGTCAGAGCCGGTCACTCCAGGAGGGATCCCAGCAGCAGTGGAGGCTGCCCAGTCAGGGGAACCCCGTCAGGCAATCCCCCACAGTCCTCTGGAGTATAGCTGTCCCTCAGCTCACAAATACTCCCCGTGTGACCACACACTCTCCCTTTGTTCTCTCACTTACACACTATCTTGCAGTCTGCCTTCCCGTCGGCAACCATCTTCCTTCAGTCAGCAGATACTTTGTAAAAATGTTTAATCAAGTATTTTTTGACACCCATATATCTTGGTTACAATAACATTAACTAAAGAGAGAATCTGGTGTTCAACTGGAAAGAAATATGAAATCAAATGAGATGGTTGGAAGTCTTTACCCATTATTTCCTCCTCTGCCTCCCACTCCTCCTTCATTTTTTCTTCTCTCTCATCATTTATGTTTCTGCAGTTTGTCTTCAGGCTCTAGAACTGAGGATGGAATGATTATATTAACTACATTTTAGTTAAAGGACTTCTTTGCACTGATGCAGAGAAATAACTAAAATTTGCATCGCTTGTTATTTCCATTTTTATTTTAAAAGTAATACAGCACCATCTTGGTCCACGTACCAGCTATACCTTCTGACTCTGCCTAACCTTATATCACAACTATTTCCCAGGTGACATCATAATCAGTTTAATATTTGCATAATGTCACAACACACTGATATCTCTTATTTAACCATTTTTCTTTATGGGACAATTCAATAGTATCTAGGTTTGCCGTTTAACAAGAACAATCACTGAGCATATTTGCTCTCTCTCCTGTTGAACTGGTTGCTTATGGAGCACTTCTTGTAGTGGGGTCTGGTGTCAATGATTATAAATACATACATGGATTTTGATACGTATTTATATCATTTATTTAATTGGAAAATGAACTCTGAGTTTTTCAAACACACTGCCACACAAATAAAATTGTTTCACATTGCTGTAAATTAGGGACTGGCTTCAGATTAATTCAGACCTTGTTTTTTCAAGAAATAAAGTGGGGCCACATTGATTCAATTAGCAAATATTCTATTCATCTGTGTAAGACTCTGAATCAGGTGTTGTAAGGGGCTGCCAAGGGGACTAGGACACAGTTCTGGCCCCAAATGGGATCCCACATGTGATAGGAGGTGCAGTATAAAACCATTGGGTTAAATGGTGGCTTGCCTCTTCTTGTTCTTGGAAAAGTCAAGATCATACCGGCTGGGAGTGCTGCACAGTGGAGGCGCCAGTGGGGTGCACAGGATGGTCAAAGCAAACCTGAAAAGCCAAAGGTACTTGACATCTGTGAGACTCAATGGTACTGGGGAGTTCAGGCTCTGAGGATGACCTTGAGAGAGCCACATGTCTTCTATGAGACTCGGGTTCCTCATCTGTGAAATGGAGACAGTGTTTCCATCAAACACTGCTGTCAGGATGAAATGCTAATGCGAAAGTCCTTTGGAACAAAATAATCCTATACAAAAGTCACATATTAGTGATTTACTGACCTTCCTCCTTCTTTTTCTCTATCTCTTACTTCCAATCCATCACACTTCTCCTGTGTTTAACGCCTTATAATTCATTATTTGGGAACCCAGTTCATTCCCTTCTTGGGAAGAACATATTTCCCATTTCTACTCCAAACACCAGCTAGTTGGCAAAGAGCAGAAGATTGTATGAACTAATTTATGTTAAGAAGTGATATTAGTCTGCTCAGGCTGCCATAATAAAATACCAGACTTAGCAGCTTAAACAACATAAATTTACTTTCTTAAACCTCTAGAGGCTGGAAGACCAAGATCAAGGTGCCAGCAGGGTTGGTTTCCTCTGAGGCCTTTCTCCCTGGCTCATAGACAACAGCCTTCTTGCTGCCTCTTCACAGGGTCTTTTCTCTGCACCCATCTCTGGCATCTCCCAATTCTTCTTCTTGTAAGGAAACAAGTCAGATTGGATTAGGGCCTGCTTATATGACCTAATTTAATCTTAATTACTTCTTTAAAGGCCCATTCTCTAAATACAGTCACATTTTGAGTTTCTGAGGATTAGAGCTTCAACATATGTATTTTGGGAGACACAATTCATCCCATAACAAAGAGTCAATGATAAATGATATTCTAAATCTCCTGGTATTGTGAAGAGGATGCTGAAGGAGAAAGCCATAAAGGATGACTAAATGAAGGATGGAGATTGCAGCATCTCATGAGCAATTGGATGGCAGGGCAAGGTTGGGGGGGATGGAAGGATTGGGGCTAAGGACTGTCTTGGCATCCTTCACAGACCAACACATAGGCAACCACCAGCAGCAGACACTTTAAATATTCTCAGTAGAGAAAATGACATCTAAATCCAGAATTGTACCAATACTTACAATTACAAAGAGAAAAATATTTCCCCTCCCACCTTCTAAAGAAAATTCTGTGTTTGCCTCCTGAGCTTCTAGGCCCATTGTAAGCCAAAGTAATGATAGAACTGAGAGCACAGAGTCAGAACCTCTGGTAGAAATGAGAAAGATAGGCACAAGAATAAAGGCAGACAAATATCACATGATCTCACTTATATGTGGAATCTAATGAATAAAATAACCTGACAAATAAAATAGAACCAGAGGCATGGAAACATGGAACAGACTGAGGAATCTCAGAGGAAAGGGAAAGAGGGGGTGGGAAGAGATTAACCAATGAACTTATATGCATACTAGAGGCCTGGTGCACGAATTCATGCATGGGTGGGGTCCCTTAGTGTGGCCTGCGGAGATTGGGCCAAAACCAGCAGTCCAAAGCTGCCTGCTGCTCCCACCTGCTGCTCCCGCTCATCCTGGCCCTGCTGTGCATGCTGCGGGCTCACACCAAGTCAGTCCTGATCAGGAGAGGCTCACACTGCTGCTGCTGCGCTTGCCAGCCATGAGTCTGGCGCCCATCCTGGGGGGGGAGTGGGGCAGGAACACAATCAGCCCAAGGGCAGTGGGATGCCCTTGCAGGCTGGGATCTGAATCCATCCCACTGATTCACATGGGTTGTTGGGAGCCATCTGGTGGCCACTTTTATGTTGTTTCTTCCTTGCGGAGTGTCTAGGGAGGGAAAGTAGCTGCAGTGCCCAAAGCTGACTTCCAGGAGGCTGGCAGCACTGTCAGGATTGTGCAGACAGCACTGGTCCGTCGTTGCCTGGTCCATTCTCCGGAGATTGGACCTGCAGGACTACTAAGGGAGTGAGTGGCTACTGCCAGGCTGATGGGCCACAGGGATGGGTTGGTCAGCTGAGCAGCCCTCCTACTGTGGGAGCTCACTGACCACCAGGGGGCAGCTCCTGCATTGAGCATCTGCCCCCTGGTGGAGTTTGGTTGCTCGGTCGCTCAGTCGCTTAGGCTCTTATACTAGTACTAAAGGCCCAGTGCACAAAATTTGTGCACTTGCGGGGGTGTCCCTCAGCCCAGCCTGCACCCGTTCCAATCTAGGACCCCTGTGGGATTGGGCCTAAACTGGCAGTCAGACTCCCCTCTCACAATCCGGGGCTGCTGGCTCCCAACCATTCACCTGCCTGCCAGCCTGACCACCCCCCAACCACTACCCTGCCAGCCTGAATGACACCTAACTGCTCCCCTGCCAGCCCAACTGCTCTCCCTTGCCAGCCCGATCGCCCCAACTGCCCTCCCCTGCAGGCCTGGTCGCCCCCAACTGCCCTCCCCTGCAGGCCTGGTCACCCCCATCTGCCCTCCCCTGCAGGCCTGATCACCCCCAACTGCCCTCCCCTGCTGGCCTGGTCACCCCTAACTGCTCTCCCCTGCTGGCCATCTTGTGGCAGCCATCTTTGACCACATGGGGGTGGCCATCTTGTGCGAGGGCGTGAGGGTCAATTTGCATATTACCTCTTTATTATATAGGATATATAGATATACATAACCCATGGACACAGACAATAGTGTGGTGAAGGCCTTGGGTGGGAACCCAGTGGAGGCAAGTAATGGGGGAGAATAAGGGGAGGGGCATCCGTAATGCTCTCAACAATAAAGATTAAAATAAATTAATTAATTAAAATAAAGAATAAAGGCAGAGGAAAGCTCCTCCCTGTTAGCTGAATTTTGAGAAAGAATTTTCAGAGTTTTTAATGAGTAAAAGTAGAGAATAAGGAAAGCTGCCAAGCTATGTGGGAAGAAATTTTTAAGGGATAATGTAGGGAAAAAAGATTCAAAGACATTTTGCTGAGTCACGTAAATGGAATTCTCCTTTGTTATTTCTCTGCAAGATTTCAGGACAAAGCATTTTCAAGTCTTTTTCAGATGTTGTACTACAGTTTCTCTTATGACAGCTAAAAATATTCCAGATTTATTACTATTAGAGTAAAAAGGAACAAACCTCCAGGGCTATCTTTCCCACTCACTCTCCCAGCTCCCACTTTTTAAAGATGGTGTTTTAGCAAGGCATTTCAGGGAAAAGCATTATAACCAAGCTCATTGCTAATTCTTAGTTAGAGACTAGGGAGTTTTCAGTGTTCTAAATTTAAGGAAGATACTTTTATAAAAGGAAAGTCTGTAGGAGAAAGAAGTTCTGGAACTTCTTCTCCCCACATGATCTCTTCAGATACTCGGGCTAATTCGTAACAACTCAGGAAATTTCCATGATCTTATTTAGAAGAGCATACTATTATGTAATTAGAGTTTTTAAGGAGATTTGTCTGCTCCCCCCCCCCCAATTTATTTGTTTATAAATTTTCTTGGTTTCTAGTTGAGTTATCAGATTCCAAATGCATCAGAGGTTGGTCAATCCTTGATTATTTGCAGTAACCAATAATTACAAGAGTTGTTAAGCAATCTGCTTGATGAGTTTTTTTTTAGGTAAAATTACTGATAGTGAAATGCACAGATGTGTACAATTTGATGAGTTTTGGCAAATCTGTACACACATATAATCAACGTCTCTGTCACCTCACTTCAAGTCAATCCCCTCCCACCACAAGAAATCCGATTCTTTCTGTATACTAGTTTTGTCTTTTCTTGAACTTCACATAAATGGAATCAAACAGTATGTAGTATTTTGTGTCTGTCATCTTTTGTTCAATATGATGTTTCTGAGGTTATTTAAAGCTACTCATATGCCTTCATTTCTACTAGACAAATACCTAGGAATGGAGAGGCTAGATGTAGGGTAGATGTATTTAACTTCATTTTTAAAACGTTAGGTTCCCAAAGTAATGGTATTATTTTACACTCCTATCAATAATGTAAGAGTTCCAGTAGTTTTACTTCCTCTCTAGCATTTGGTAGTGTCACTCTTTTACGCATTTTACCCCTTCTAATGGACTATTGCTTTTTCTTTATGTCTACTGATGTTGAGCACTCTTTCTAGTGCTTATTGATCATAATATATTTTCTTTGGAGAAGTGACTCTTCAGATGTTTGCCCAGGTATTTATTGGGTTATTTGCCCTTTTTATTGATTTGTAGTTCTTTTTATAATGCGGACACGAGTCTTTTTCTCAGATATATAAGTTGTAAATAATTTCTCCCAGTCTATCTCTATCATTTATTTTTTCCATTTTCTACTCATCTTAGGATGAGCAGAAGTTTTTAATTTACTCTCCTTTTATGGTTAGTGTTTTTCTTCTCATCTCTAGGAACTCTCTGCCTATAACTAGCAAAGCTTTCTTTTAGCAGCATAATAGTTTTAACTTTTATTTTTGTATCTACAATGTATAGATCTAGTGTCTAAATATTTAGATATGTAACAAAATGAAATTTTGGGTATGCAGTATTCCGTAGATCTAGCTTGTCCATTCTTTCACCAATACCACACTATCTTTTTTTTAAAAATAAGTCTTTATTGTTCAGATTATTACAGTTGTTCCTCTTTTTTTCTCCCCATCGCTCCCCTCCACCCAGTTCCCACCCCACCCCATACCCTAACCACCCCCATTGTCCTCGTCCATAGGTGTTCGATTTTTGTCCATTCGCTTCCTGCACCCCCCACATCCCCTTCCCCCCAAGAATTGTCAGTCCACTCCCTTTCTATGCTCCTAATTCTATTATATTCACCAGTTTATTCTGTTCATAATATTTTTTATTCACTAGATTTTTAGATTCACTTGTTGATAGATATGTAACAACACTATCTTGATTACTGCAGCTTTATAGTAAGTCTTGAAGTCAGGTAGTGTCAGTCCTCCAACTTTGTTCTTCAATGTTGTGTTAGCTATTCTGGGCCTTTTGCTTCTCCATATAAACTTTGGAATCAGTTTGTTGACATCCACAAGATAACTTGTTAGAATTTTTACTGGAATTGCATTGATTCTATAGATCAAGATGGGAAGAACTGACATATTGACAATACTGAATCATCCTATCCATGAACATGGAATATCTCTCCATTTATTTAGTTATTTGATTTTTTTAAATCAGAGTTTTATAGTTTTCCTTATATAGATCTCATAAATATGTTGTCAGATTTATATCCAAGTACTTTATTTTTTGGGTGCTAATGTAAATGATATTGTGTTTTTAACTTCAATTTTCACTTGTTCATTGCTGCTATATAGCCAAGCAATTGACTTTTATATATTATTTTTGTATTCTTTTTTTAATCCTCACCCGAGGATATTTTTCCATTGATTTTTAGAGAGAGTGTTAAGAGAGAGGGGAAAGACAGAGAGAAATATCGATGTAAGAGAAACACATCAATTGGTTGCCTCCTGCAGGAGCCCCAACCAAAGCCCAGGCTGGGGAGGAGCCTGCAATCAAGGTATGTGCCCTTGACCAGAATTGAACCTGGGACCCTTTGATCTGCAGGCCAACCTCTCTCCACTGAGCCAAATTGGCTAGGGCTAGCTTTGTATTCTGTAACTCTGTTGTAATCACTTATTAGTATGAAGAGGGTTGGGGTTTTTTTTTTTTTTTTTTTTTTTTTTTTGGTCTGTTCTTTCAGATTTTCTACATAGTCAGTCATGACAACCGCAGACACAGACAATTTTATTATTTCTACCCAATCTGTATACCCTTTATTCCCTTTCCTTTTCTGTTGCATTAGCTAGGACTTCTAGTACAATGTTGGAAAATGGTGGTTAAAAGGAACATCCTTGCCCTGGTCAAGTGGCTTAGTTGGTTAAAGCAGCATCTCATGCACCAAAGGGTTGCAGGTTCTATTCTGGTGAGGCGTGTATGGGGGACAAGCAATCAATGTTTCTCTCTTACTTCGATGTTTATCTCTCTTCCCCTCTCCTTTTCTCTCTCTCTAAAATCAATAAAAACATATCCTCGAGTGAGGATGAATTAAAAAAAAAGGGGGGGGGGTACATCCTTGCCATGTACCTCCATTGGTTTTTCTGATTATTATGCCTATCTTGTTTTAGCAACCAGATTTACCTTCTGATACTTAAAAAGTTGGTTGGTATTGACACCTGATAAGTGCCAGTGTTAAAATTAAATTTTGAACTGTCTCTCATACAAAAGTTTCTAAAGTGGTACTGATGATACCTGTAGAGAGAAATGCCCTTTTGCAGGAGTTAAGGGATAAAATAAACTTTAGCCCAGTCTCTATATGAATTACCATTCTTTTTTTTTCTGGACAGAGGAAAAAAGCAGAACTAGCATCTATCTATGCCTATTATGTGCACGGTGCTCTGCAAGTTATCTTAGTATGTTACAACAAGTAATCTTTAAAACAAATTAGTAAAATAATTATGATAATACCCACTTTGTGGAAAAGGAAGCCACATCTTAGGTAAGTAAAAATAATAAAGTTATATAACTAGTTAACTGGTTGAGATAGAATTAAGAAAATCACCTTTCTCCCCTTTCTTGCCTTATTATGATGATTATTATGATTACCAGGATGTATTTAGTGCTTATGATACATGTTCCTCTATAATTGCTGGCCCACTGAGCCAATGAGATTGCTTTTGTTTAGTCCTTTCTTGGTTAGAGGTGGGGCAAGCTGTCCACATTCTTCTCACCTTCTGTTCTTGGGGGTAAAGTCTTAGATGGGAGTGATATCTAGGATGACAAGACGCTGGTGACCAGAGTGTGTGGGTACAGGGAACCTTCACTACAATCTGAGTTATTAATAAGCAATCGGCTGATCATCCTCTACCAGCAACTAGTGCAGCAACCAGCCCGGATTAGCTACCTGTTCTGGTGGGTGAAGAGGCTGGCTGTGGTGGAGGCTGCAGCTTGCTCGCCTTTTCCTCTTTCCTGTGATCCTTCTTTCTCCACTTCTTTTATCCAGTGTGTGGCTTCTTCCTAAAAATCTAGTTTCTTAAAAGGGGAACTGGTTGCATCTTTCTGATTAGACCAATGCCAATGGAGTCATCTTTCTGATTAGACCAATGCCTTTCCCACTTTATAGTTGAGTGTTTGGCCACTACATCAAGGGTCTTTAGTGGGAAATCAGGGTCCATTTTTTGAGCTGAGTGAGGGGCAGGTCTTTGCAGTCTGAAAAGGAATTTGGAAAACTCACAGATGGGTAGGTGGAGGAGAAACACACACTTCCTACTAGCTTGACATTGAGGGAAGCATTTTAAATTTCTATTTTTTAGTGATGCAGAATCATTAATTATAGAAAGTCAGACAATCCTGAAAAGTTCTTTTGTCACACACACATTTTGTCTTTTAACTAAATTTACATGGCTTTCTTCTCTTCTTTTCCTCATATTCCTTGGTCTTCCTCTCTTTACTTGCTCAGCATCAGGCATATTCAGAATAAAACCTCATTCATTTCTATTCATTTACTTTAAAATATATTGTAGTTTATATTTTAATTTGGTTGAAATTAAATTTTGAACTGTCTCTCATACAAAAGTTTCTAAAGAACAATGGCAACAGACTTAGTTTCTTTCTAGGAAAAAGTGGGGTATATATAAATCCTTTAAATAAAATGCAAATATGTGTGATTAAATCACTGCATGATTAAATGTGCGAATGTTTGACTTGGACCCTCCTGAACTGGTAATATGCTTCTTTTCCTTCGCAGAGTTTTGTGGTCTCAGCCCACCAAATCTCAGACATGCCACATTCAAAGCCATCACCTATGAAATGGGCACCCTGTTAAACTGTGAATGCAAGACAGGTTTCCGCAGAAGCAGGGAGTCGGCCTTTATGAATTGTACAGGAAATGCTGGCCACTCTGCCTGGGAAAACCAATGTCAGTGCAAAATGAATTGTAAGTGTTTCCTTTTGTAACTGCCACGGGGAAGAGAAGAGCGTAGCAAAGAGTGAGACAGAGCTTCAGCTTTTGTTCACTCGGCCCCACAGACAAAAATTGTCCAGTCTGAACTACACGGGAACTAATTTTACTGGTTTCTGGAATATTCATACACTAAACAAATATTTAAGGAGTGTCTTCTAGGTCCAAGTACTGGTCTAGGCATGCAGGACACCCAGCACTCAAGAAACTTATATTTCAAGGTCAGGAAGAAAACAGACATTACACTAATGATTTCTGAACAATTAAAAAATAATTCTAGTTCACAACAATGTGAATATACTGAATGCCACTGAACCGTACACTTAAAATGATTGATATGACAAATTTTGTCATGTCTATGCTCAAGGCCATTGTCATTACACACATGAATACAGGCCAGTGCTGTCCTGGGCTTGACGTGAGCAGGGCCCATTAAAAGCACCCCATGGGCAGGGCTCATGTGTGGCACATCTTTGTAACCGCAGCACTTTGATATTTCCTGGTGCACTGCAAGCACTAGAAAAACACTTTCTGAGTAAGTGAATACATGAAGAGTGTTTACTATTATAAACATTTGTGAAGTTGTTTGCTTCATTCCATTCATATTCTCTAGCCTTCAGGAACACACAAAAACAAGCTACTCCTAAACCTGAAGAACAGAAGGAAAGAAAAACCACAGAAATGCAAAGCCAACCACGGCCCACAGACCAAGTTAACCTAGGTAAGAGGTGAATCTGAACAACTGTTGTCTGAGAACTAGGAGCCAGCCCTTCTCTTGCAGGTATATGATATGGTCCCCAAAGGAAGAAAGTCTGTCCCATTATCCTCTCCTCTAAGGATATCATGTCAACAATAGCATTGTAAGCTCTTGGCTCAGCCTTTCAAGTCACTCTCACAGAAGCCAACCTGGCCATGGGGGTTCTTCCTAGATTGAGAGCTGGCTGAATAGAATTCAATTCAATTCAAAAAGCATGTGTTGGGACTAAAGGTGCCAGGCACTGCCAACAGAAGATATAAACATGAGCAGACAATAGCTACTTCTCTAAAGGAAATACTTTGTTTTTTCCCTAAGTAGAAGATAATGAACTGCCAGCAAAGCAATTTATTTCCAGATGCTTCTCAGGAGGAGCGTGTGTGTGTGTGTGTGTGTGTGTGTGTGTGTGTGTGTGTGTGTGTGTAAAATGTGCTGGGTGAGTCTTGAAGCTGCAGACAAATACCTCCTGGCTAATGGGCTATGGATTAGTGAGCACCATAACTACCCAGTTGCTGCTGCAACTTTCCAAGATGAATTATGTTAATTAAAGTCAAGTCATAATGTCAGGAGGAAATAGAGCCCATTAGGAAAGCCTGAGCTTTTGGGGAACCAGCTGACCTTACAGAAACCTATGGTGCCATGCTGATTGTATATTACAAAGAACTTGAACATATTGTATAAAATCTCACTTGAACCTCACAACCCAGTGAATGAAGGAGGAGTGTTACTTCAATTTACTGAAGAAATTGAGACATTGAGAAGGTAAAAGACTTGGCTAAATTCACATAATTTAGGAATAAGACCTTGAGTCTCCTGAATTAGAATAGAAATTTTTCTACTGATTACTTATTTTAGACTATTTCGCATTTATTTGCATCTTCCATTATTAAAAAAAAAAAGAAGAAGAAGAACCCAGGGGCATTGTTGCAATGTGAGGTTTTCATCCATTTACACACACACACACACACACACCCAACTTTGTACTGGAATGGTATTTCAAAGCAAGTTTAATTATTGTTTTTTTCTCTACTTCTCCCATAATACCCTCCACAATTATTGAAAGGTTCCTCAAAATGTCAATGTTTGCTGTTTTTACTTACGAGATAACTAGCTGGTTTTGGCTAGGGGATATTTCACAGATTGTCTTAATTAGTATGTTTTCATTTAAAAGAAGCAAACCCAATTAAAAACAGGTTCAGACAGTTATGAATATCACTGACTATAAAAGAAATTTTTTGAGACTAAAACTTAAGTTCAGTCATGATTTACCAGGTGTTAGAGCAGACTGCTTAGGACAGAACCACTAAGCTTCCAGGTGGTGCAGAAGGGTTATATAGAGAATTTGTAGAGCTTATATTGAGTATTCAGGCTGTGGAAGGCCTGAAGGTCAGAGAATATGTGTAGCTTCCCATGTCTGAGGAATAGAGGGTACATGTGGTTCCATATGTCCAGATTGAGGATGGGGTGAAAAATCCTGAGATTATATCATAGATTATATCTTTAGGATCGTGTCCTGCTATGATATAATCTCAGGATTGGGTTTTAGTTTGGGAGTGGAAAGTTACTGAACCCAGGGCATTTCCAGAGGCCTTCATTGGGCTAACCAGGGCAAGCTTCAGGTATGGCTTGATCAGAGATCAGGCTCCAATTCTCTGAGATTCTCTCAGCTGATCTCTCCTCGGGGCTTTGGCTTTGTACCCAGTCCTACCACCATGGTCCCAAGGTGACCATCAGCTGTAACCTGAGGATGTAGCTTCCTCAATCAGCAGTGGAGATAAGGGGTGGCTGGTCTTCACTTTTCAGTGACCCAAATTGGGTTAAGCCTGCTCTATCCCTCAGCTGAGACCATCCTTCCCAGTCCTGTGCACTTACCAAAACTCTCACTATCGCCAGAAGTAATTACTCATGCCTCTGAGTTCCCATAGCAAGCATCTGCTTCTTAACTACAATACTCAGCACATTCTGCCTTCACATATCTTTCTTACCCAATGGACTGACCCCTCCTGCAGGAGTGACTGAGTCTCTGTGCCTTCCCACAAAGTACTTAGCCAAGTCCTGACACGGACATTCTCGATACATATTGGTTAAATTAAAGAAAATAAATGAACAAACAAAAAAATAAGAACCAAGGTCTGGTCTCTAGGAAGGGGAAACTTGGACTCACAGTGCTCTCCCCAACTTGCCTTTGGAATTTCGTTTCCCTCTTCCAGGTCATTGCAGGGAACCTCCACCATGGGAACATGAAGCTTCAAAGAGAATTTATCATTTCGTGGTGGGCCAGACAGTTCACTATGAGTGCGCCCAGGGATTCAGGGCTGTACAGAAAGGTCCTGCCACAAGTACCTGCAAAATGATCTGTGGGAAGATAAGGTGGACACAGCCCCAGCTCAAGTGCACAAGTGAGAGTAAGAACAATCAATTTCTAGGTATGGTGGCACCTTCCTGAGTTCACTAGTTTGCTTTTTCCATCAGGCCGACCAGGGTGGAATTCCTGACCTACCAGCTATGTAACCTTGGGCAAGTGAATCTCCTTGGCCCTCTATTTTTTTCTCATTCTATAAAAAACACTAGAGAAACTCAAAGGTGTCTATCACTTAAGGTCTCCTGTACCCTGAATGGAGATAAGTAGCAGGAGAGGGAAGAGGAGAAAAGAACTTTGGAGTGTTCCAGAGCCCCCAGATCCCTCACTGGTGATAATGCTTCCCCTTTCCTAGCTGATCCTGAAATCCCACTTCTTCCTCTAAGCTACCAAGAATTCCTCTCGTTCAAAGGGGAAAGTCCAACCTGCAACCCACACATTTCTAATTTACTGATAGATAATGTAAATCCATTATTTGTACAGTGCTACACTGTTGACAAGCAACTTCCCCTTGCGTACTTCCCACCTGAGCTTTGATAAAAGTGCAAATGTACAGAGAAGGAACTTATTCAAACACAAGCATGCACACTCCTTCATCCACACATACAACCAATGTATGCTGAGATCTTCTGCTATTTTCATTCCGAAGTCGTATTACTATTTCTACAATCTAAAGTCAGTTACATTGTCCTAGCCAGGTGGCTCAGTTGGTTGGAGCATCATCCCATACACCAAAAGGTTGCAGGTTTGATCCCCTGTTGGGACACATACAAGAGGCAACCCATTGATATCTCTCTGTCTCTGTCTCTCCCCCTCCCTTCCTGTTTCTAAAATCAATAAAAACATATCCTCGGATGAGGATTATAAATGTGTGTGTGTGTGTGTGTGTGTGTGTGTGTGTGTGTGTGTATTAAAAGTCAGTTACATTTAACAATGGGTTACAGGTTTCTTTGCTCAGCACTCTTTCCCATATCCCATAACTTCCTCTTGGATTCTTGAGAATTCTGTGTTTCTTTCCCATAGCTTGTCTCCAGTAAGCCATACTGGTCATAGTGTGTCCCTGGTTTCCTTTGTAAAAGGATGACAAGGTGGGGCAGTGTCCTGGGTTACTGACAACACCCATGCTGAATGAGGACCTGTAACAGAGAAAAACTATCCTTTTGTGCCTTTCTACTTTGTTTGATAGTTCAATGGTATTGGTATTGTTATGACCTCTTTCCAAGTCACAGATTTAAACCAGGCTGAGTAGGAAACCTAGAGAGAAAGAGTTTCTCAAAGTTCTATGAAAAACCAAGGCCAGAATTAGAATTCCCTCTCACTGGGCTCTGCTGGGGCCTCTTACGCCACTCCCTGTGACTCTGATGTAGAGCCATTTGACGTGGTACCCACAGATAACATGCCCAGAACTGAGATTCACACCTTAGCTAGTGTATCTAGAGTCAATTGAGGTGGGTGGGTGGGGCTGGATGTAAGACCCCCTCCCCTTTCAGTTCCACGAGCATTGCTTACTCTCTCTGCCAGGTGACGAAGAGTCTCCAGCAATCATGGACACTCCTTCTGGGAGTGAAGCTTCCTGTCCCTTCACCACGACAGGTACTACTACAGGTATGGCTAGAGTCTGTTTCTATGAAGATAAAAGCCATTATATCAAATGGGAGAGAGGGAAGACAGTTTGTCTGGAGCAGCCTCGCCAGCATGTGCAGAGTTGCCCCATGAATGTTAAGATGATCAAGATCTGCATCCGACCTCCCAATCCTCAAAGGCTGGAAAGCAAGTGTCAGAAAGAGATGATACCTTACTGAAGGCGGAGTCTTGAAGCAGAAGAAGGAAATGCTTGCACACGGCCTCCCCTTGTCCTTTATGTCTCTCCCATCAGTCTCTGAGGTTCTAGCTCAGGGAGAACCTTAGCACTCTTCAGCCTGTGCAATCCAATAATTGCCTAAACAGAGCATCTTCCCCTCTCTCTTCTGCATAGATTTTCAGAAATATACAGATGTGTCTACAACCACGGAGATGTTCATATTTACCATTGAGTATCAGATAGCAGGTGGGTAGGAGTCACTTCTATTATTAACAAAATGTACACCAGTCAGCGATTGTGGGGTGTGTTGCTTGTGGGGTGGGTGGGTTGGTTAGTTGTTTATCATGACCCCCTAGTTACACTATATGTTTATAAGAGTAAAATACTAATGTAGAAATTAACATAACCTAAAATCACAGTGAAGTCTCAAACTAGCCTCATTCAGCTCCTCCTGAATGAATCCTAAATGACAAAATACCCCATGCCTGGAAGTGAGGGTTGAAGCAAAGGGGGAGGGAGAACATATAACCAGGGAAAGAAAAAAATTCCTAAAACAGTGCAGTTGTTTCCTGGTAGGAGGGAAAAAAACATGTTTTGTGGCAAGAAAACAATAAAATTGAAAATGAGCTCATAGAAAAAGGGTAGGATGGAGATCACCAGGGGCTGGGGCTGGGGCCGATAGGGAGGCGGTGGTCAGAGGGCACAAACTCCAGTTAGAAGAGAAGTTCTGGGGATGAAACGCACAGCATGGTGATTGTAGTTAACAATACTGTATTGTATAATTGAAAGTTGCTAAGAGAGGAGATCTTAAACGTTCTCACCACAAAAGAGAAATGGTAATTATGTGACATGATGGAGGTGTTAGCCAATGCCATGGTGGTAATCATATGGCGCTATGTAAATGTATCAAATCAACATGTTGTACACCTTAAACTCACACAATGTATATCTATATATATATAAAAAGCCAGCAACTGGAACGCCATAACGACCAGAATGACCAGTCGCTATGATGCCCACTGCGGCCAGTGAACTGCCCAATTGGCCTCTCCCACCCTGATCAAGAATGGGGCAGCCGGCCAACACCCCCCCCCACCCCCCACCGCAGCCCTTCCCCCTGGCCGGCCCCAGCCCCAATCAGCCCACCCCACCCTGATCGGCTCGCAGCCCCTACCCCCGGGAAGCCCCACCCTTGATCACCCCCTCTACCCTAATAGGGGGCGGGGCCAGCCGGCCAACCTCCTGCAGCCCCTCCCCCCAGCCAGCCCCACCCCTGATGGGCCCCTGCCACCCCGATCAGCCTGCAGTCCCTCCCCCTGGCCGGCCCTGCCCCTGATTGCCTTGCCATCCCAATTGGGGGTGGGGCCCGCCAGCCAATTGCCCATGGCCCCTTTCCCCAGCCAGCCTGGCCTTGATCAGGCCCTGATCGGGGCAGGCTGGCTGGACCTCACCTGTGTACGAATTCATGCACTGGACCTCTAGTGTCAATTACTCATACTAATAAAAGGGTAATATGCTAATTAGACCAGATAGACCGGACGTCTTCTGGACAAAGTGACAGCGACTGTGAGAGCTGAGGAGGGCTGGCAGCCACAGCAGCAGCAGGGTGATGGGGGTAGTGCCTTCCCCTGATTGGCCCGGTCCCCTCCTGCAGAGGGAGGCCATACTGCAGTAGGACATCCCCTGAGGGCTCCGGACTTTGAGAGGGGGCAGGACAAGCTGAGGGACTCCCTCCCCCCAATACATGAATTTTCGTGCACTGGGCCTCTAGTATGTCAATAAAGCTGGGGAGAAAAGAAGAAAAACATGCTTTGAGGCACATTTAAGGTAGATAGGTAGGTAGATAGATGGCTCACTCCAATACTATTGGGAAATATGAACACTTTCAAGAGATGCTAAAGTGTTTATGATTTATCTTTATGATCCAGTATTTCTTTTACCTGTTACAGGCCTCACTCTCAGCCTCTTTCACTGAGGCCTGGGCTCTGAACCTTTCTGAAAAGAGGGTCTTTCAGTGTGATCTCACCTGAAAGCCTTTTGAGGAAAGGCACCATGCCCTTCTCCATCCATGCCACCTCACCCAGTCCTAGAACACCCTAAGAAATCTGTCAGGGGAGGGAAATCAGAAACTGCAGAGTCCACCTCTTCAGGATATCCTTGCTCATGGGGGGATTTGCTCTGTGACCTAGCCCAGGACATACTGTGCTGATCTGCTTTTCTGTTGGCAGTGGCCGGCTGCATTCTCCTGCTGATCAGTATTTTCCTTCTGAGTGCGCTCACCTGGCAGCGGAGACGGTGAGTCCCTTATTAAGGAAGTCCTTGCCCAAGCTATCTGTGAAGCTAGAGTAAGAAAACCTCAGGGCAGAGATACCTGGGTCCCCAGTACTCCCCATCCTCCTACTACCCACCAGCAGTTTGGAGAGTAGTAGAGGGAGAACTGGCCAGGTATGCACTCCCAAAGAGTCAATCAACAAAATTACAGCCACAGGGAATTGGAAGAGCAAAGGAAACTAACATTTGTTGAGCACCTACTGTATACCAGTTTCAATGCTTATCTAATAAACATTATCACAACCTGTCTTCTCAGAAACCTTCTCATAGCTACATCTTGAACAGAATAAGTAACATAAACTAGATTGCACAGCAGAGCTCCAAGTGCAACTTGAACTTGAATAGAGATTCCAAGGCCTTTCTGCCCCATCACCTGGCTAGAAGGAAGCTAGGTCCACCTTAAGCTTCTTTTCTCCTGAGCTCTCACCCCACCTCCTGCAGACACTCCCACCAGAGCCCCCTTGACCAGGAACATGACCAATGTGTGGCCTTATTTCCACTAACTTGAATTCTCAATCTTGGCTGCAGATTGGAACAACCAGGAGGTATTTTTGTAAATTGTTTTGAGAGAGAGAGAGAGAGAGTGAAAACATCCTCCCCTCTCCTGCCCAAACCCTGACCAGGGATCACACTTGAAACCTGGGTATGTGCCTTGACTGGGAATGGAACCTGCCACTTTTTGGTGCATCGGATGATGCTCCAACCAATTGAGCCCACCAGCCAGGGCAGGAGATATTCTTTAAAATATTAATGCTTGGATCCCAACCAAAATCTCTGGGGGTTGGCCCTCGACATCAGTACTTTTTTCTTTTCAATTGAGATAAAATTAATTACTTTAACCATTTTCAAGTGCATAACTCAGTGGTTTTAGCAATGTTGGAGACACACCACCGTTACCTAATTCTACATTAGAACATTTCCATCACCCCAAAAAGAAACCCTGAAGTTCTCAATTCCCCTAGTCCCTGGCAACCACTAATCTACTTTCTGTCTCTGTGGATTTACCTATTCTGGACATTTCATATAAATGGAATCACACAATATACAAACTCATGTGACTATGAAATGCTTACTTTTTAAAAACTCCTCAGATGCATCAAATACATTCACATCCAATTTTTCCAACTCTGCACTAAGCCACTGGTTCTCAAACTTGATGGGCATCAGAATCTCCTGGTGGGCTTGTTCATACAGACTTCCAGCCCTACCCCAGTGTTTCTGATTCAGCAGGTCTGGGATAGGGCCTGAAAATGTACATTTCTAACAAATCCACAGCTGATACTGATACTTCTGCTCCAGGAACCAAACTTTGAGAACCACTGCATGAGCCTAACTGTATTAAGAATCAAGAGAGTAAAATAATTTTACACACACACACACACACACACACACACACACACACACACACACCCTGCTTCTCCCTCCCTTTAGCCAGCAGGCTATTAGAGACCTATTATGTGTCACTTTTTCAAAGACCCAGGCTATCCCTACCCACATACCAGAGTACACTCTGGCCCACCCTAATATAAACTCCCCAGTAAGACCCTCAGAAGATATTTGTTAGATCCTCTCCTTCCTTCAGTGATAAGACTTTAAGATATCTCAAGGATCTTTTCATTTCGGTAGCTTAAAGACAAAAAGCCTTCAGACATGAAGGGGTGAAGCTATTTGGGGGTTGTCAAGGTTTTGGAATTTATGTTGTGAAACAAAGAACAGCCTGAAATCATGAGTCCCACAAATTCCTCCAGAATTACAATCTTCCAGGAGACTCAAACTGACCGCTCTGTCAGATATTATAAATTTCCTTCCTAAAGTCAAATTTCATCTAATAATGCCCTCTTATGGCCAAACAGAATCCTACATTTGATCTTATTTACCTACCAGCAATTACTAGGAATAGTGATGAGCCAGAGCGGGCTTACACTGGCTCCTGAGAGCCAAAGTTAAATTTTCAGGAATTTTACAAACTGTTTTAAAGCATAACCATTGTGAAAAAAATTAAAGTATGCAAACTTATAAATAAATTATATTAAATACAAAATTAAATACTCAAAACTATCACTTTTCTAATTATTTTACTACATTTTACTGATTCCTTTATTCTCAGAGTTATTTACAGCTATTGTGTCTATATCAAGAAAATATTATATAATGATTTGCTAGTGCATCTCTCTTTCCAACTCTGTATTCATTGATGTCACATTGGTAGCCTGAAACTAGGCATGGTAGGAATATTTACACATGGAAATCAGCAAATTTTTTCAGATAGCTAGTTGGAAATACATTAAACATTTCCCAGCACACCACTTATCAAAGACTTGCCTCTTGGAGCTCTGAGCAAGGTAGAAAACAACCAACTAGGCTAAATAAAAACTAGGGAAAATAAGCACAGTTTTGTCTAATATGGTAGCCACCAGACACATGTGGATATTTAAGTTCAAACTTAAATAAATTAAATATAATTAAATATTGAATTCATTAATTGCACTAGCCACGTTTATATTTCCATCATCACAGAAAGTTCAGATAGGACAGTGCTGGCTAGAAACTAAGAGTTTTCACTCATGAAAATCACTGAGCACTGTTAATTGCTATTATTATTCCTTTTCTGCAACTATTGTCCTCCACACAATTAAAAAAATTTATGGACTATCTCCTCTGTAGATATGGGCCAAAGGTTACAAACTTCCAGTTAGTAGATGAATAAGTTCTAGGAATCTAATGCACAGCATTGTGCTTATCATCAACAAAACTGTTTTATATACTTCAAAGTTGTTAAGAGACTAGATCTTATATATTCTTACCATAAAAATAAAGTGATTATCATGTGACACAACAGAGGTGTTAGCTGATGCTACAGTGGTACTCATAGTGCAATATATAAAATGTATCAAATCAGCACGTTTACACCTTGAACTCACACAATGTTATATGTCAGTTATATTTCAAAAAAATGATTCCTAGAATATCTGAATTTTATTAACCAATGTTACCCTAATAAATTCAATAAAAATATATCGGTGTGGGCAAAATTAGGTTAAATTATCAGCCATCATTACCTAAAAGATAAATCATAAGTAAGGATACACAATAAAAACAATAAGAAGACAAATAACACAAATAATATAATAATTAATACATAAATAATAAAATAAGAAAAACTCCATGTTTCATGTAGTACAACTATAAACCTACTTTTGCCCACCCCTGTATATATATGTGTGTGTATATATATATATATATATATATATATATTATACATATACATATTAAAAAGAATATTTGCCATGTGTCAGGCACTTGTCAGGGGCCTGAAGATAAATACAAATGTCCTCTTTTCTCAGGAGCTTACAGACTAGTAGAGAGTGGAAAAAATAGAGAATTTAATATAATTTGTTGGAGCCTAAGATTAAGGTGTTAAAGGAGCAAAGAAAATGAGCACTTAACCATATGTGGGGGTGCCAAGAAGGCTTTTAGAGTTGAAGATGGCTAAGATGTCTGAGGCCAGATTTTAAAAAGGCAGGAGATAGCTGCTGGGCAGAGGGAGTTGGGGGAGAGGGAAAGCAGTGAGAGGGAGTATCATAATGTTTGGGAGAAGCCAAGAAGTTCTGAACATAAAGTGCATGGGGCAGTGGTGACAATGATGCTCTGGGGATGGACCAAGTCATGAAGATCAGGCCAGACTGAGGGGCTTAGACCCTATCCTGAGGGCAACAGAGAGCTCCACAGAAGCTTTACTTATGGGACAAATGGTAGCATTGACCCTTTGAATGGTCAGGCTACAACAGAGGCTGGATTTAAGATGGGTGATAGTGGTGGCAGTCTGATTATGTTATGATGGAGTAAATCCACACAGGAGATGATTACAGCATGAACTAGGTCAGTGGGTGTATGTTAAAAAGGGGTAAAAGAATCAAGAAATATATAAAGGAGGTCAAGTAGCTGGTTTTAAGTGAAGGTTAAGGAAGAGGGATGACTTAGGAGTGAGTCCAGGTTTTAGAGTGTGACAGTAGGAGTTGGTAGTCACTATACACTGAGATGAAATGTAGAGTGAGGATCTAGAGCAGTATACCCCTTGGGGATTAACCCCCAAGCAGAGCTCATCCTCTGGTCCATTAACGAGGACACACTCAGCCTCCACACCTACAACTGTCCAGTCCTGGAACTGACAGGGAAATGGAAGGGCTACCTTGGGCTCTTTCTCAAATTGCCTCACTGCACAATGATTGGATTTTCATGTTGTAAGAACCACAAGGCAGTCTTGGCTTGGCGGGATAGAGAAGACTTGAGGTCAGATTTCAGCATGTAGGAAGGTAATAGTATCCTGGGGTGGAATTTAAAATTAGCAGATCAACATGGGCTTAGTTGAATGTTCTACCCACATCGGTTTAGGTGGAAACACATTTTTCTTGGTTCAGTATTACACTGATAACTATGACTTAGTTATATCACTACAGGAAGAAGAGTAGAAGCACAATCTAGAAAGCTAGAGTGGTAAGAAGCTGAGAACAGCCCACAGCAGTCATGAAGCACAAGCAAAATCAAAGAAGTTACACTCACCTAAGCTGCATCTCCTGTGATAACCTTGGGTTTTGAAAAACTCTGACATCACATCACAGAACAACAGGCAACTGCAACCCCATCACGAAGCCAGCTCTGGATCGATGAGTGAGCTCAACCTGATTCTAAGTATATCACTGGAGGAACAGTAAGGAGCAACCAGAACTCTCATTCTTATTTTCATGTATATGTAAAGCTTGATGGGCCAGGAACTCTCTCCACACCCTAAATAGTATAAAGAAAATAGCTCAACGTTAATGTCATCCCAACTGCCCAGTTTAGACATCCCAAGGAAAAACCCAGCACTAATGTAAATAGACATACACACTCTCTAGCCTATGTAATAGAGGATCTTGTCTCTTGATCCACGTAGCTCCTTTCCCAGCCTCTGAATGACTAGCCCATTCTCCTGATCACATTCCTTAATTCCTTAGATTGCTCTAAGAACTCTGGACTAGTAACTTGAATGCATCTTTTTGTCCTTAGGTAAGTCCTCTAAACTAGCCTCGCTCCACTGAACCTTCAATTTTGAATTTCAAAAGAGCAGAGACTATGGCAGAATTATCTTTGGGTAACACCAAAATGGGGCAATCGAGCCCTTGGAATTATAGAGCTTCAATATTTGAAACGATTTTACTGGAGTTTATGTTGGAAAAGAGGGATAAACTAGGTCCAAGGTAATGAATTATACCTGTTAAAAAGTGCCACCTAATCATTACTAATAGGTTTCTTTAAGAGTTAGTTTCTTTGAACATGCTGTAAATGATACTCTGAATTTGTCCTGTAAGAATTTGATATTTGTAGACAGACACATTATGTGCAAATGTGTACATTTTCAAATAAGTGTCATAAAAACACCAGTAAGAGATCAATACATTCAATGTTTATGGAAAGAAAGAAGAATAAAGGGAGGAGTGGGGAAGATCACACTGACAGGATGCAACTATGGAAAAGGTCATACCAGTAGTCCTCAAACTGTTAGCAAATCAGAATCACCTGGAGGCCTTGTTAAAACACAGATGGCTGAGTCCATTTCCAGAGTTTCAGAGTCAACAGGTCTGGACTGGGCCTGAAAATGTACATTTCTAACAAATTCCAGATGACGCTGATGACTAATCCAGGTACCACACTTTGAAAACCACTGGGTTAGATCTCTCCATGCCCTCTGATCCCCAATGCCTACTGAAAAATCAGCTTCAGGTGCTGGGATTTCAGTGAAAGTTCTTGTACATCCTTTTGTGTAAGTGCTCAATCTTAAAATCAGTTGACTCAGATGTCACAGTTAGACAAAATCTGATGACCAAGGCGATTAATGAAAAGTTTAAACCTGCAGCCAGTTTTCATTTTGGAAAGAGCAGGAAAGTCTTATGAAAAATATAGGAAGGTGCCAGCAGGTTCATATCCAGATTAAAGAAACATTTTCTGTCCTTTCTGTGACCAACCAAGTACCATACAGATTCCATTGTCAATATCCCCTCATCACTGCCCCAAATTTGTGTTTTCTAGTTAAACTAAAATTGAGAGGAATCTCAGACAATAATTTTTATTTTATTTTACTTATATTACTTGAGTAACATTGAATTGAAGTAACATTACTCATTTTGGGGGAGGGAGTTCTATGAGATAAAATTTTTTTCATAATAATTAATATGTTTATTTACCTTTTATACTCTAATTCTTTTATAAGTGTATGGTGGAGTTTTCCAGAAACTACATATGTGATCATGTCATCATTTGGATATTAACATACAATGAGTTTATTACTGTTGTTTATAAAGAAATTAATAAACAATATTTTTTAAATTTCTTGGTTTTAGTATCTAAATACAGTAAGTATCACTAGCTGTAACTATATAAATAAAAGGTCTTTGGCATCCTCAATACTTTTTTATAACATACAGAGCTCCTGACAAATAGCTAATAACCACATCATCATTGGTCATTTCAGAAATGCAGATCAAAACCACAATGAGATTCCATGGCATACCTACTAAGATGACTTTAAACAAAACAAAACAAAAACAAAACAAAAGAAGCCCGGGCAGTGTGGTTCAGTGGTTGATCATTGAACTATGAACCAGGAGGTCACAGTTCGATTCCCAGTCAGGGCACATGCTCAGATTGTGGGCTCGATCCGCAGTAGGGGGTGTGCAGGAGGCAGCTAATCAATGATCCTCTCATCATTGATGTTTCTCTCTTTCTCCCTCTCCCTTCCTCTCTACGAAATCAATGAAAAAATATTTTTAAAAAGAAGAAGAAGAAAGAAAAGAAAAGAACAAATGTTGACAAGGATATGGAAAAATTATGGAGAAATAGGAATCCTTATACATTGGTGGTGGAAATGTAAATGGTGGTGCAGCCACTGTGGAAAACAAGTTGGCAGTTCCTCAAAAAGTTGAACATTGAGCCCTACTTGGTTTGGCTCAGTGGATAGAGTGTCGGTCCATGGACTGAAGGGTCCTGGATTGGATTCCCAGTCAAGGGCACGTACCTGTTGAAGGCTTGATCCCTGGTCCTAGTCGGGGGGTGTGCAGGAGGCAACTAATTGCTGTGTCTCTCTCATATCGATGTTTCTCTTTCTGTCTTCCACTCTCAAAAAAAAATCAATGGGAAAATATCCTCGGGTGAGGATTAACAACAAAAAAGTTAAACATTGAATTACCACATAATAGCAATTCTACTCCTGTTTCTAATTCTAGCTATGTATCTAAGAGAGATGAAAACCTATGTCCACACAGAAACTTGTATATGACTGTTTATAACATCACTATAGCCAAATAGCCAAGAGGTGAAAACAACCCAAATTCCCATCAATGGACAGGAATTGTTAAAACAGATGGCTGGGCCCATCTCCAGAGTTTCAAGGTCTGGAGTGGGCCTAAAAATTTACATTTCTAACAAATTCCAGGTGAAGTTGATGATTCTGCATGATGGTACTACCCTTTGAGAAACACTGGTCCAGGTAACATACTTTGAGAACCACTGGAAATTATAGGATATCCCTACACTGCAATATTATTCAGTCACAAAAAGGAATAAAGTACTGATACATGCTATGATGTAGATGAGCCTCAAAAACATTATGCTAAGTGAAAAAAGCCAGATACAGAAAGCCACACATTGTATGATTCTTTTATATGATATATCTAAAATAGGCAGCTCCATATAGACAGAAAGTAAATTAGTGCTTACCAAGGCATGGAAAGAGTAATTACTTAATGGGTATTCATGTTTTCTGGGATGATAAACACAACTCACTAAAAGACTGAAACCTAATCCCTAATTGCAGCATAGTGGACCAGTTCCCTCCCCCCACCCCCACCTCACCACCACATCAATAGTTCTCCTGTATGGTAACAGGAGAAAGCAGCTAAAAGAACCCCACATCTCATACTCTATTTACAAAGTCTCTTCAGAAACCCAGAGACAATAGGAGAGACAAAGACACTAGAGAAGATTTTGCCTCTTACCCCACAGCATCAGCAAAGAGTAAACACAACCGCAACCTAACTCTTAGTCAGATAAACACAAAGCTTCACACCAAAGGCCTGCTTACTTCAGTTCCTTTTGTCTACTACATCATGTCCAGCTTTCAACAAAAAATTACAAGATACCCTAAAAGGCAAAAAATCACAGTTTGGAGAGACAAAGGCAGCATTAGAACCAAATTCATAATGGCAGAGTTGTTGGAATCATCAGACTGGGAATTATTTAAAACAACTATGGAAAAGAAATCATTCTGCCTGGCTGGTGTGCCTCAGTGGTTGAGTGTTGACCCATGAATCAAAAGGTCACCGATTTGATTCCAGATCAGGGCACATGCCTGTGTTGTGGGCTCAATCCCCCATAGGGGGCATGCAAGAGGCAGCTGATCAATGTTTCTCTCTCATCGATGTTTCTGTCTCTCTATCCCTCTACCTTCCTCTCCCTCTAAAATGATTAAAACCCTTTTAAAAAATAAAGAAATAATTCTGACACGTATTGCCATGTCCTCCTAAATCTATTCTTCCATTGGTAATAAAAAAAAACAGCAACCCAGGTTTCAGTGGAACACATCCCTCTCCCCAGCTAAGGATAATGTTTGCTAGCCTCCCTTACAGCTAAGTGTGGTCATGTGACTAAGTTCTGACCAACGAGACTTGAGCAGAAGTTAAAGTGTGCAATTTTCAGGATGTGTCTTTGAAGAGAACAGGTATGCCTTTCCCCTTCTTTGTCTCTTCCACTGGCTGGCAGGTGGTCTTGATAGTGGGCGTTAGAACTACCAATGTGATAGGAACTGCATGTTAAGTTTGACTGGGAAACAAAACCAAAGGAGCCTGGATGCCTGACACCATGAAGGTGCCACACCAGGACAGCTTATACTTGGACTGTACCTAAGACAGAAAAATCCTCCCAATCAGGACACTGTGATTTTTTCCCTATATCAGCATCCTATAACAATTATCCATCCTTACTAATATATGGCATATACGTTCCCCTCTCCCAAATTTGGTTTATACTACCATATTAGCATCAAAATATTTCAGTAGAAAATGGGACAAGAATTAGCTTTCAACATTTAAGCATGCTTTCACGTAAATACATGTTTTTGTTTCCATAAATATTATCTTAAAAATTTTCTCTCTAGGAGGTAAATTAGTATATCAGAGAAAATGGTGTCAATTCTTTGTGGTAATATGACTATTCCCTTACTCATCTTCAAAGAATGACTGCAGCCCTAGACGATTTTGCTCAGTGGATAGAGCATCTGCCTGCAGACTGAAGGGTCCAGGGTTCATTTCCGGTCAAGGGCACATGCCCAGGTTGCAGGCTCGATCCCCAGTGAGGAGTGTGCAGGAGCAGCTGATCAATGATCCTCTCTCATCATTGATGTTTCTACCTGTCTTTCCCTCTCCTCTCTGAAATCAATAAAAGTATATTTAAAAAAAAAAAAAGAATGACTGCAATTAATTTACAATGTCCCTGAAGTCTTTCCAAATATGTTGGCTCACAAGAGATGTTCTGATCAGATGGTGCTTTCTGGCTAAGTTAGAAATTAGAAAGAGAGATTTTCAAAGCCAATCCCTGTTATTCCATTCCTTTTTTGAAGAATGTCTTCTTCTTCTTCTTCTACAATATTGAGAAACATGCCTTTGTAGTTATACTACTGCTTTGGGAATAGGGACCAAAAGAAATATGTGGTCAAAAGATAAGAATTATCAAGCACAGTATTAGCATATGTATCACTTAGGATTCTAAGTAGCAAATAATAACAAATCCAAAACAACTTTTCACATAACTGTGTACTCCTCAGTGGCAGTTTTCTTCATAGCTTATCAAGAATGTAGTTTGGGGTTGTTGTTGTTTTTCCCTCTCTCTCTTCTCTGTTTCCAGTGATGTTATCTTTATCCAACAGCAAGATTAATTTCATGTGGCTATTACACTGCAAATATTCCAGAATTTTTATCAGATCATCATATCAAAAAATAAAAAGAGCTTCTTTCCTAAGAATGTCCCAGGAAATGGCTTCTCTAGTCTTATTGGTTCAAATTAAGCCTCATGTCTACCTTGCACAGTAAGATGACATTTATTTCCTTAGGCGAGACCCACACATCCCACCCATAGAATTAAGAGTGGAATCAGCTTCTCTCATTGGCTACTTGGAGTGGGGAGAATGGTAATCAAACAAATGAAAAGTAGGTTACCAAGAGAAAGGAGAGTGGATGTAGGAGTAAGCAAAGATACTTTTCTTTATGGCCTATAAGGAAGTATTATTTTACTAAAAATCTAAGTTTTCAAATCATCATACTATTACAAAGCTTAGAAAGTACTATCTCAAAGCTCAGTCATGGGAATAGGAAAGAAAATGTGGACTTGGGCTTTATGAGGAGTGGAATGTGGGTTTTTTAAGGGCGTAGAAAAACTTCTTTGATGTTCTTCCATTGCCAGTGTGCTAGGCTGTCCAAGTAAAATTTGGGCTCAGTATCTGAGATGCAGCACTATGCACCAGAATGTTTGTGTGAAATGATCATCACAATCAAGCTAATTAACATCTCCATCACATCATATAGATATAGTTTTTATATATGTGAGAACAATTAAGATCTGATCTCTCAGCAAATCTTAAGTACACTAGACAATATTAACTATAGTCACCAAGCCATTTAGATTTCCAGAACTTACTCCTCCTGGACAACTGAAACTGTGTATTCCTTGGCCAACATCTCCTGTTTGCCTCCCCACCCCCACTCCTGGTACCATCATTCTACTCTCTAACTATGGGTTTGACTTTTTTTAAGGTTCCTCATATAAGAGGGATCATGCAGTATTTATCTTTCTGTGTCTGGCTTATTTCATTTAGCATACTGTCCTCCAGTTTTTTCCATGTTGTCACAAATGCAGACTTTTCTTTCTTAAGGTTGAATAATATTCCATTGTGTGTGTGTGTGCTTTTTTTTTTTTTTAACCTATTCATCTGTTGATGGACACTTAGGTTGTTTCCATACCTTGACTATTGTGAATAATGCTGCAATGAACACAGGGAAGCAGATATCTTATGAAGATACAAATTTTATTTCTTCTGGATATATACCTAGAAGTTGGATTGCTGAATGATATGATAGTTCTTCTTTTAATATTTGAAGAACCTCTATACCATTTTCATAATGGCTGTACCATGTCAGTAAATTTTTTATATTTTATTTCATCCCTTCCCCCCAAAATTTAAACTTGTTGTACTTCATAGAATTCCATTGTTTACTTTGGCACTATACACATAATAGGCATCCATTAATATTTGTGGGAAGAGTAGTCTCTTACTTCATTAGACCTGGAGATTAACATCTATTGGTTGAGCAGCAGGTGGAAGAGTACAGATCCACTGAGCTTCCCCCCAGAGTTCTAGATATACCTTCTGGTCCTTATTAATGCCCACTGATAAAGCTTTTCTCCTATATTCTTTGTGCTTGGTATGTAGGACATTTATTTGTGGGAAAGGTTCTTAAAATCTGCATTTAAATCAACTGCCAGATGATTTTTTTATATTATACATAAGTACTTTATTTATTTGGAGGTATTGTAAATGGTAATGTGGTTTTATTTATTTTTTTTAATTTCTTTATTGATTAAGGTATTACATATGTGTCTTCATTCCTTCATTAACCCCCCAACCCCCCCCCCCCCACTCATGCCCTCACCCCCCTGGTGTTCATGTCCATTGGTTAGGCTTATATTCATGCATACAAGTCCTCTGGTTGATCTCTCCTCCTTTCCCCCGCCCTTCCCTATCTTCCCTCTGAGGTTTGGCAGTCTGATTGATGCTTCTCTGTCTCTGTTCATCAGTTTATGTTGTTCATTATATTTCACAAATGAGTGAGATCATGTGGTATTTATCTTTCTCTGACAGGCTTATTTCACTTAGCATAATGCTCTCCAGTTCCGTCCATGCTGTTGCAAATGGTAAGAACTCCTTTTTTACTGCAGCATAGTATTCCATTGTGTAGATGTACCACCTTTTTTTAATCCACTCATCTGCTGATGGGCACTTAGGCTGTTTCCAAATCTTAGCTATGGTGAATTGTGCTGCTATGAACATAGGGATGCATATATCCTTTCTGATTGGTATTTCTAGTTTCTTGGGATATATTCCTAGGAGTGGGATTACTGGATCAAATGGGAGTTCCATTTTTAGTTTTTTGAGAAAACTCCATACTGTTCTCCACAGTGGCTGCACCAGTCTGCATTCCCACCAGCAGTGCAAGAGTTCCTTTTTCTCCGCATCCGACACTTGTCGTTTGTTGGATAGTCATTCTGACAGGTGTGAGATGATACCGCATGGTTGTTTTGATTTGCATCTCTCGGATGATTAGTGACTTTGAGCATGTTTTCATATGTCTCTTGGCCTTCCTTCTGTCCTCTGTTGAAAAGTGTCTATTTAGGTCCTTTACCCATTTTTTGATTGGATTGTTTATCTTCCTTTTGTTAAGTTGTATGAGTTCCCTGTAAATGTTGGAGATTAAACCCTTATTGGTGATGACATTGGCAAATATGTTCTCCCATGCAGTGGGCTTTCTTGTTGTTTTGTTGATGTTTCTTTTGCTGTGCAAAAGCTTTTCATTATGATGTAGTCCCATTTGTTTATTTTCTCTTTAGTTTCCATTGCCCTGGGAGCAGTATCAATGAAGAAGTTCCTTCAGCATATGTCTGAGATTTCGCTGCCTGTGGATTCCTCTAGTATTTTTATGGTTTCCCGTCTTATGTTTAAATCCTTTATCCATTGTGAGTTTGTTTTTGTGTATGGTGTAAGTTGGTGGTCTAGTTTCATTTTTTTGCATGTATCTGTCCAATTTTCCCAACATCATTTGTTGAAGAGACTGTCTTGACTCCATTTTATGTTCATGCCTCCTTTGTCAAATATTAATTGGGCATAGTGGTTTGGGTTGATTTCTGGGTTCTCTATTCTATTCCATTGGTCTATATGTCTATTCTTGTGCCAGTACCAGGTTGTTTTAAGAACAGTGGCTTTGTAATACAGCTTGATATCTGGTATTGAGATCCCACCTACTTTGTTCTTCTTTCTCAGGATTGCTGCAGCTATTCGGGGTCTTTTTTTTTTATTATTCCAGATGAATTTTTGGAGAGTTCTTTCTAGGTCTGTGAAATATGCCATTGGTATTTTAATGGGGATTGCATTGAATCTGTAGATTGCTTTGGGTAGTAAGGACATTTTGATGATGTTGATTCTACCAATCCATGAACATGTCATGTTCTTCAATCTGTTTATGTCTTCCTCTATCTCTTTTTTCAGTGTCCTGTAGTGTTTTGCATATAGGAATTTTACCTCCTTAGTTAAGTTTATTTCTAGGTATCTTAATTTTTTTTTGGTGCAATGGTAAATGGGATTGCTTTTTAGTCTCTCTTTCTATAAGTTCACTATTGGTATAAAGAAATGCCATAGATTTCTTGGCATTAATTTTGCATCCTGCTACATTGCCAAATTCATTTATTAAGTCTAGTAATTTTTTATGGAGTCTTTAGGGTTTTCTATGTACAATATCATGTCATCTGCAAATAAGAACAGTTTTACTTCTTCTTTTCCAATTTGGATGCCTTTTATTTCTTCTTCTTGCCTAATTGCAATGACTAAAACTTCCAGTATTATGTTGAACAGGAGTGGTGAGAGTGGGCATCCCTGTCTTGTTCCTGTTCTTAGGGGAAATGGTTTTAGTTTTTGCCCATTGAGTAGGATGTTGGCTGTGGGTTTGTCATATATGGCTTTTATTATGTTGAGGTATGATCCTTCTATTCTCCCCACTTTGCTGAGAGTTTTTATCAAGAAAGGGTGTTGGATTTTGTCAAATGCTTTTTCTGCATCAATTAATATGACTATGTGGTTTTTATCTCTCAATTTGTTTATGTGATGTATCATGTTTATTGATTTGCGGATATTGTACCATCCTTGCATCCCTGGGATAAATCCTACTTGGTCATGGTGTATGATCTTTCTGATGTACTGCTGGATCTGATTTGCTAGAATTTTGTTGAGGACTTTGTCATCTATGTTCACGAGGGATATTGGCCTGTAATCCTCTTTCATTGTGTTGTCTTAATTTTTTTCTCCAGTTGCTGTTCAGATTGGGCTTGTTTCTCTACCTTATCTTCTAACTCACTAATTCAGTCCTCTGTTTCTTCTAGTCTATTGTTGAAACTTTCCATGGTGTTTTTGATTGTAGCTATATCACTTTTCATTTCTTCCTGATTCTTGCATAGGTTGTTGATTTTCTCATCCATCCAATGTATGAATTCCACGACCATTACTCTGAATTCTTTTTCGGTCATGTTGCATGCTTTAGTTTCACTAATTTCCTTTCTTGGTGACTCCTCATTTTCTTTCCTCTGGGGATTGTGTTGTCTCCCCATTCTGACTATCACCAGAAGGTTCAAACTTCAAGTTGCGTGGACCTGGGCCGTGTGCCATGGGAGCTTCGCACCACCTGAGTGTCACTGAAGTGCTCCGACACTAAGACGTGTGGCTGCCGTGTGTTGGTGGGAACCAGGCTTGCTCAGGGTCAGTGTTACCAGCGTTCAGTGTGGTCTCGTGTGCACACTTAGAATCATGGACCCTGCCTGCACTGAGCTGTTGGCGTGTGCCGAAAATGAGTCCCCTAGCGCGTGCCAGGAGTCAGAGTTTCCCTGTGTCTGCACCAAGAATCGAGTATCAGAGTCTCTGTTGCCTCGTGCGGCTTCTCGCTGAGAATCAGGGTCCCCATGTGCGCATGCACCAAGAATTGGAGTCACTGGCTCTTAGTGTGAATGCGCTGTGAAAGAGTCAAGTCAGTGGTGCTCAGTGCTGCCTCTTGCCAGGATAATCTGGGTCTCAGTCACCATGGGGGACTGGGTTGCACAGTAGCACTGTGGCATGCCTGCACTGCGGAAAACAGACTTCCACCTGCGCTTGCCCAGAATCGAAGTCAGGTGGCACTGCAGCCCTGTGTAGGCTTCGGGTTTGGTCACCCGATTGCGATTGTGTTGCGGGAGCAGATTCCAGTATCTGTGTGTGTGCAGGCTCAAATTCCCATAGCAGCGCTGTGGTCCTTGCATGCATTCCCAAGCTCAAATTCCCATAAGGGCGCTGCTGCCCCAGCAAGGGGCAGGTCTATCAGTTACCATGGCGCTATCCACAAGCCTGCAGGGAGGGGGAAAGGCTCTTTGACTCACAGAAATCTGTGGCCGGGAAGTCTGGATTCTTATTGTCTGTTGGTCTGAAGCTGTGGTCGTAGTTCTCTGCCCCAGTGGCTGCAGGGTCCTGGTTTGCGTCTGAGATGTGACTGGGTGGTGCTGAGGCCAGGATCCTAGTCTCAAGCAGCTCTGTTTCTCAAGATGGTGTAGTCTCTGTGCCAGTACTGGCCGCCCAGAAGTGTCCACTTTGTGCGTGGGGCTCCACCGTCTAAGACTGCCCAGTTTGGCAGCCCCTTGGAGGACCTGCAGAATCTAACTGTCCCTAGCTCATATACACACACACACACACCACACACATCTACACTCTCCTCTATGGTTACCTCACTCTCTTCACATTCTCTCCCTCCCTACCTTCCTGCCGGTCGCCATCTTCCAATGTTGCCAGATAATTTTTATTCCTACATTAATCTGTTCAACATTTATGCACACAGCCAATAGTACCATAGTTCTTTAGGGTATGCAACTGCCATCTTCTACATCTGCTGTTTCGGGTTCCCTGGCAGATCTGTTTCCATTAGTAACTATGAAAGAAAAATATTGTGTGGTAAGTTGAACAGACCAACAAGGACAAAATTATACAAAGATCAAATGACAAAATATTATGAACACACTACTAAAAAAAGAATGCATCTGGGGGGGGAAATAGACTAATAGCTAACTATCTTCAAGCAGTCAGATGGACAGCGAGGTGTTTTCATTTCTAATTAAATCTGAAAGAGGAAATTTGGTTTAAGCTCTTTAGATTGCCTTGAAAGAATAGGGACTAATAAGAGAAGATACTACTTGTTTGAAAGGAATAAATGCTTTAGAGCAAAGTGATTAATTGTGGAAGTAGTACCATTAATCAGCAAAGGAGTAAAAGATACAACACCAGAAGTGCTGAAGCATTCCTGTCCTTCTACACCCTATTCACTATGGTTAGAGGCTGGGTATTTGCAAATTACACTTCCTAGATGATCTTGCCCTTGCTTCTGGCTAAGTTTGGTCAATGGCAAGTCCTAAAAAGAACTGGAAGGCAGATAAAAAAAAAAAAAGAATACATAATCCTTCCTTTTTATCTGCTTCTAGTGACATATCTATCAGTAAGAGATGGTTCCAGACTCCAGCAGCCCTTGGCAGTTCCAGCAAAGAGAGCAGTGGTTGACCACCATCAGATTCTGGGAGTTACAGACTTTGAAATTTTTGCCTTTACAGCAGCACTGATTTCAGTAGCAGCAACAGTTTCCACCAGTATCAGCCATAAGTACTCCTGGACTCACGTAACACCATCTCCTCTCTTTTGTTTCTCCAGATCTTGCTTCCTGCAAATCTATGAGTCATTTCACCTTTTCAATTTTTCTCCTTTAACCCTTTAGACATTTTTGTAACCAGATCCTGGTTTTTTTAAAAAACACCTCTGTTTAGCCTTCTATATCTTGCCAAGATGGAGTAATAGGAAACAAATTTACCCTTATGTATACAACAACTTAAAAAATGAACAAAATATATGAGATAACAATCTTTAAGACATTGGATATGAGGCAATGAATCTGATCCCTAAGAGACAGGACACAAACAAGGTGAATCCTATGCGGGTCCCAGCTTGCTACCATGAGAGAGTTTTGGGGCATGGTGCCGGGAAGAGAAGCCCAGGTGGAGACTAACTGAGTGTCCAGAAAGACGGAGCACTTTAGAGGAAAAGGCATCACTGAGAGAGAACCTAGAGACTTGCAGATTATGAAAAGACTGCAGATTATTTCAGCAGAGTACTATCACCAATGTGTGTAAGAAAACTACTCAAAGGCCAGGAAAATATTAGAGGGAACAATATTCAGTTTACATGGGGTTGAGATTAATGCCTGTTTTCACCAGCTAGCCTGTATCATTTTCTAATTCCATAATTAATGGAGCATTAGGGAGGGTGCTCAGAAAGGCCAAGCTTCAGTGGGGAATAATTATCCCTAGATTAAAAACAGCTCTAATCCTGCTTAACACACCTTAAAAGCAAGACCCCAAAGGATTAAAATATTTTCAGGCAATTAAATACATCCCAGAACTAAGTTCAAGAACTTTTACAAAAATGCAAAAAATATCCAACAACCAAGAAGGTAAAACCCACAATTCAGTCAAGAATTACCAGCCATGCAAATAAGCAGAAATATATGACTCATAATGATAAAATGGTCAATCCATCAAAATCAAAGCAGAACTGACACAGATGTTAAAATTAGCAGGCAAGCATGTTAAAGCAGTAACAATAACTTATTTCAATTTGTTTTAAAAGATAGAGGAAAAATTATACATGTCAAGTAGAAACATGGAAGATAATTTTTGAAGGACCAAATAAAACTTCTACACTTGAAACTATATAGTTTTAAAATACACTGGATGGGATTAATAGCAGATTAAATACTGCAGAAGAAAAAATTAGTGAACTTGAAGACATAGCAATAGAAACCACCTAAAATAAAGCACAGAAAGGGGAAATAGTAACAATGAAAACACAACTATGAGCTCTGGGAAAAATTAAAAAGAAACCATCAAAAATAAAACACTGACGGAAAAAGACTAAGAAAAATAATAACACTTCAAAAAATCCTCAATGTCACTAAATCCTTAGGGAAATGCAAATCAACACTATAATAAATTACCATCTCACACACGTCAGAATGGCTATTAAAAACAAAACAACACAGAAAATAACAAGTGGTAGCAAAGATGTGGAGAAATTGGAACCCTTGTGCACCATTGGTGAGAATGTGAAATGGTGCAGCTGCTAAGGAAAACAGTACAGCAGTTCCTCAAAAAATTAACAATAGAACTACCATATGAATCAGACATTACACTTCTGGCTATATACCCAAAAGAATTGAAAGCAGTCTCAAAAAGATATCTGTATCCCCATGTTTATAGCAGCATTATTCATAATAGCTAATGCATCAAAGCAACCCATACATCAATAGGTGAATAAGTAAATAAGATGTGGTCTCTACATACAAGGAAATATTATTCAGCCTTAAAAGGGAAGGAAATTTTGCAATAAACTACAGGACAGATGAAACTAGGAAATTATACTAATAAAATAAGCCAATTACAAAAATGCAAATATTGTCTAATTCTACTTATATTAAGTACTTAGAGTAGTCAAAATCTTAAAGACAGAAGGTAGAATGGTGGCTGCTAGAGCTGTGGAAACTGGAGGATGAAGAGTTATTGTTTAATAAGTACAGAGTTTCAGTTTTGAAAGATGAAAAGAGTTCTGAAAATGGATGGTGGTGATGGTTGCACAACAATGTAAATATATACTTAATGCCATGAATTACACACTTAAAATGGTTAAAATGGTATATTTTGTGTTTATATTTTACCACAAATTTCTAAAAATGAGAGTACTTACTATTCAAGTTCATTTATTTTATACTAATATAAATTTCTAGAAGATGTAAACTAATATACAGTGGAAAAGCAGATTATCAGGAGAGAGGACAGGAAGGGGCAGGAGTGAGATTACAAAGGGGCACTGTCTTTATTGTGGTTTTATATGTCAAAACTTATCAAATTGTATGCTTCAAATATGTGCAGTTTTTGCATGCCAACTAAACCCCTAATAAAACTCATTATTAAAAAATCACCTCTGAAATTACTGGCCAGTGTCTGGGGTTTGGGAGGGGAGGTGGTGTCTTTTTTTTTTTTTTTTTTTGGTTGTGGGATTCAACTCTGACTGAAATATTCCCTGGCTTCACCAGCTGGTAGATTCAGATGGGGTATGCTATTGATTATAACCCATAATTCCTTGATTTTTTGCTCCACCTGATAGTGTAGAATTCCATCCCTACACTCACTCACGTGCATTCAGATACTTTTGGAAGTCCCCAGGAACCAGTTGGCATGATTGTATTTGCACTAAAACAATTTACTTGTGCCCTAGTCTCACTTAGTCCTCTATGAAACCTGTGTCCTCAGGTTATGCCTACAGTTTTTCTTTCCATCCGGTTCTCACACATGGCCAAGGGGCCAGACCAGAAGCAACCTCCAAGAAACACCTGTATGTCTTCTCTTTTCCTCCCTATTCTTCTCCCCTTGGGTCCCTCCTCCCAAACTGTCAATAGATTCCTGCATCCTGCCCCGTAGGTTCATCAGACGTGCCCAGAGAGATGTGATTTTCACTGGCCAACTCAAGTGACTGCAGCTTCCAAACTGCAGGCCTCCACTTTCCTCCTGCTCTGTGATCTGTGCAGGAAGGCGAGGTTCTGATACACAGTACCCCATATATCCACATATATCAAGATGACAGTGTTGACACATCTGTTAGGGCTTCTGGACTTAAGTTCTCCATGCACATTCATTTGTTTTGTTTTGTTGTGGGATATTTTTTTAGGTACCTGCCCTTGGGATAACTGCTTTTATTTTCTGTTCATGAATCTTGGGTCCCTTGTGTGCCACTAGTGGTCACTCCATCCGTAAGGTTCAGTTTTTATTTCCCTCTGGGAGGGCAGAGTCTCCCGAGTTGTTTTTTCACACGCTACATACAGTAGGCATCCACAGTGCTGTCTTCATGTTGGAGAAATGTCCAGCTTTGTCCAAGAAGATGTAGAAGCGGTGGTCTTTGACCTTCAGAGGCAACATGGCAGGGACTTTACCTCATTGGGCCATGCAAGATACCTGGTTCAAGGGAACAGTGAAATGGGCATCCAAGCCAAAGGGAGCATGAGTGGGGAAGGTCACCTGCTTCCCTACAGCCTGAACTCCCCTATAACATCACTGAACATGCATAGAGGAGGGAGAAGATCAGCACCAAGTACCAGGGTGCAGATGGCACCACAGCCCACGGCCAACCCTAGCACCAGAGCGTGGAACACACGTCCAAGCGGCCCTGTCTGGAAACTCTGTATCCGGAGGCACATTGGGACCAGAGTTAAGCCAAGGCTGCCATGGCCAGGGAGGCCCAGAAGATGCCCTGGCCAGGGCAAAACAGCCCGACAGCTGTGAAGAAGTTCCCTGCTCATGCTGGGAGAGCAGCATGCCCCCGGGCAGGTGGCCTAGTACAGGCAGGTTCCATGTGCGGGCAGGTTCTGCAGCGTGACAAACAGCTGCAGTTGCCACCGCTGCCCAGGGGCCACCATGGCCCACATGGGGCTGCTTCTGGGGGCAGGACTACCTCCATGTACTCATTTTACAAATATGAACACCACTCCCTAGGGAAAACCTGCAAACAGGAGGCTCCAGAGCTGGTGTGATAGGCTGATAAGTAAAGTATTGCATTTTGGCAGAGTTAGAAATTAAGGCATCACACTATGTTCTGCACCCCTGCAACCACCTACACTTAGACTCATCGAAACAAAGTCACAAGATGTTAATCTACTGGAACAATAAAGGTGGGGAAATATGGGATAACCAGGAGAACTGGTTTCCTTCCTGAAACCATTCTCACTGCCCAAGCTGTGAAGGAAAAACAGAAAAGATAGTGACATGTACGCTCAAGGCCTCCATCTTCCTCCTGCTCTGTGATCTGTGCAGGAAGGCGGGATTCTGATACACAGTACCCCATTAAATTGAGACGGCCAACAAGCTAGGCAACTATGTAGAGTGATGGAAATGTTTATTAGCTTGATCGTGCTGATCTTTTCACAATGCACACATGTATCAAAACATCAAATTGTACACCTTAAGTATATACAATTTTTATGTCAAAAATATCTCAATAAAGCTGTTAAAGTGGGAGGAGGGTACTAGGGGAGTCTGGCTGTTTTGAGAGCACAGCCAGGAATACAAATTGTGTAACACTAGAAGTGGGAAAATCAAGAAGGAGCTTCCAGGGATGCCTCTGAGTTTCCCTCAAGGCAAATGTGGCCTGAACAGGGCCCAAATGTCCCCATGTGTCCACGTGGAGAAGAGAGGTTAACTTAGGGCATGGACAGGCACACTTTCCAGGGCATCACAGAGGAAGGAGCCTGATCTCCCTGCCATAGACCCCAAAGGAGTTGGGTGGATCTCTGTGTCAGGAAGAGAATGGCTTCCACAGACCTGCATGCTGCCACCTGCCAGGGCCTAGAACAGGAAGTCCTCAGCCCTGGAGACATCTGAGGCAGAAATGAGAGAGACCTCCCCTCTCCAATGTGTGGCCAATTGGAACTATCATGAGTCTCTCCCTCCTGGAATCCCAGACTGCCTGAGCCTTGACAGCAGTACTGGAGGAAGAGGGCATGGAATCCCAAGATAGAATTCTGAACTAAACTCTGACTGAGTTAATAATTGGCCTAAGAAATTAGTGGACAGAGAGGAAACATGGAGTGGATAAGATTCAACTGAAGGCACCTGGCAGATCAGAGATTTAGAATCAGAAATTAAATGCCATGACTCTAAAATGCTTCTGCCACACTGAGTCCTGCAAGGGTAACTGCTCACTCTGCCTAGAAAAATCACATGGCATCTTTGCTCCCCAAAGCACACCTTTGGGATTCACAGGTTTTTTTTTTTTTCCTTTCCTTCTCTCTAATAGTTTGCCTCCTTAGAGTTGTATCAGTTATTATACACGGATAAACCATTTGCTGCAGCTCAAAGGAATCCTACAAGACAATGATATTAGAGAATAAATAAATTGCAAGTATAGCAGGTCACATAATCCCTCTAATGGGTACATTTGCTCCCAAATATTCAGAGTCCCACCATGCAGGAGAATTCTGTTGTTCGCCCTCTTAAACTCAGGCATGGCTATGTGACTTGCTTTGACCAATAAACATGAGAAGCATGTGTGTCACCTCTGGGCTGTAGCTTTAAGAGACAGCACAGCAAGTTTCCAGATAGAAGTTTCTCTGTCAGTCTGGGTCTCAGTGTGAAGGCGAGTTGGAGCAGAGTCTCAGCCAACCTGATAAAATATAACTTAATAAGAATCAAACTTGTGTTGTTATAAGCCACTAATATTTGGAGGCTATTTTTCACTGAAGCCTAATCTGCCTGACTCTGATTCATATACTATTATTCAGAGATGCACAGAAATCATAGCTTCTGTAATCTATAATGAATCGGGCAGGCCCCACCGACTGGTTGATAAGAAAATAAACACTATGTCCCATCCAATTTAAACAATCTTTGTAGGCAATGTTCAGTCTCTTTAATAAAAATGCTTAGTGTCTCAAATATCCTCTCCCTCCGCTTTTTAGCTTAAAATGTTTTCCAGGTAGTGTGGAGAGGGGTACAGAGGAGAATGGCTCGTGCAAGTTCACGTGCATGGGAAAGAGCCAGGATCCTTAAAGGCCTCTTCTGTTTCTCCAAACCCTGACACTGATTGCCCAACTGGAATTCTCAACTGCAGCTGCAGAGGTCATAAATTGTGCCCTAATCTCTCTTGGTTCCAGCACCACCCCTGATAGCTCTGCCCTGCTGACACAGCTTTATCTCATCTCCAACAGCCTTCATAGACCATTCTGGAGGGGCCTGCGACCCACAACAGCCTCACTTCTGTCCCACCGTGTAGATGAGAAATGGAGGCAGTGTGTAGGAAACTAAAACTCCAGTACTCTGACTTCAAAACTTATAGGCTCATGGCGCAGAGCATGGTGGCACTGTGACACACCAATGACACCCAGCACTTCCCTTGCAGCACTCCCTGGGAGAAGACCGCTAGGAGAACCATGATTCTGAGTCCAGTACAATAATACAAATGTTTCCTCAGGAACCCAATGATTATTTTTAATTTCCATTCTTGCTGTTTGGATGGAGTTTTCAATAATTAATCTGATCCTAACTGAATGCAAAGAGAAATGTATTCTTGTTAGTTCCTCCAGATGTTCCTGGAAACAATATTTCTGATTTCATAGACTGATCTAGGTAAGTATCAACAGAGCATTAATCAGGAAAGAACATGCCTGGCTGAATGTGCATTTCTTTACCAACAGCAAGAATCTGAGTCTTGTTCCCTCTACTTTCTCAGGTTTGAAATGAAGGATAAGATCTTGTTCTCCATGGTTCCATCATAAAGGAGCCAAGATCACTCTGCTTTGCATGGTCCCTGGACCTCTCATTTAATATGGTGAGGAAAAAAAAGCTTTTCAGAGCTGTAAGCAATTTCTATATTTCATAGGCGCCTATCAGTCATCAAGTTTTCTTCATCATTCCATTCCCAGTATGTATGTATGTATGTATGTGTGTATGTGTGTACGTATGTGTGTATGTCGTATATTGACAAATTCATACACTTTGGCTTTTTCTTGTTTTGGATGATTGAAATAAAGAGTCAGATTGGTAGTTACAGAAGAGTCATGGGGATGAAAAATACAGCACAGGGAATATGGTCAATAATCCTATATAATAAAGAGGTAATATGCAAATTGACAGTCACACCCTCGCACAAGATGTCCGCTCCCATGTGGTCACAAGTTGGCCGCCACACTATGGCCAGCAGGGGATGGCAGTTGTGGGTGATCAGGTCAGCAGGGGAGGGCAGTTAGGGACAACCAGGCCAGCAGGGGAGGGCAGTTGGGGGTGACTAGGCCTGCAGGGGAAGGCAGCTGGGGGTGACCAGGCCAGCAGAGGAGGGCAGTTGGGGCAACCAGGCCTGCAGGGGAGGAAGGGCAGTTGGGGGGGGAACCAGGCTGGCAGGGGAGGGCAGTTGGGGATGATTGAGCTGGCAGGGGAGGGCAACTGGGGGCAATCAGGCCAGCAGGGGAACAGTTAGGCATTGATCAGGCTGGCAGGAGAGTGGTTAGGGGGTGATCAGGCTGGCAGGCAGAAGTGGTTAGAGACAATCAGGCAGGCAGACAGGCAGGTGAGCAGTTGGGAGCCAGCAGTCCCAGATTGTGAGAGGGTCCAAGCTGGGCTGAGGGACACCGCCCCCTCCCCAGTGCACGAATTTCATGCACCGGGCCTCTAGTATTGTAATAATTATGTATGGTGCCAGGTGGGTACTGAAAATATTGGAGAGATCATTTTGTAAGTTATGTAAATGTCTAATCACAGGGTTGTACATCTGAAACTAATATAATATTATATATCAACTGTAACTGAGAAATAAAAAATTACTAAATTTTAAAAAATGTCAGTGTCCATCTGAATGACCCATTATATTTCACCAGATATTATGCCCTTCTTGGTCTCCACTACAGGAATCCTGTGGAGACACACCTCTCCTGGAGTAATTTATTCAAGGGAGAGTTAATTTGCACAACCAGATATATAGGGCACCTGGGAATGATGAAGGAGCATGGCAGAGAGACTATTCAGTTATCAAAGCTAGAAAAAGTGGATTTTCCATATGGAAAAAATGAAATTAGAACTGTACTTCATACTATGCAAACAAATTAAACTCAGATGAATTAAGTACAATACTACAAACTTCTTATAAAAATTTGTTATTGAATCCATCAGTACTTGGAGTTCTCTTTGGGGTAGGTTTTTAACTACTGTCCTTTAATAAATGTAAGTATATTCAGGTTATATATTTCTTCTTGGGTTGAGCTTTGGTAGTTTCTGTCTTTCATAGAATTTGTTCATTTTACCTGTTATCAAATTATTGCTCATAAATATTATCCTTTTAATGCCTGTAGCATCTGTAGTGACATGTATCCTTTAATTCATATTATTTGTAATGTGTGTCTTTTGTAACTTTTTAAAAAGTTGGTCTGGTTTGTTAATTTTATTGCTTATTTCAAACAACTTACTATTAGTGTCCCTGATTTTTTTCTATTAATTTTCTGTTTCAATATAGGTGATCTGCTAATATAGTCATTATTCCTTCATTCTGCCTATTCTTAGCTTTATTTGCTTTTCTCTTTCTGTTTCCTTTAGGTGGAAGTTGAGCTAATTGATTTGAAATCTTCCTTTGTCTTTAATATAGGCATTCAATATGATAAATTTGCCTCTAAGCTTTGTATTAGTTGTATCTCACAAATTTTGAAATGTATCTTCATATCATTAAGTTAGAAATCTCTATCTCATCTTGTGATTTCCTTCTTGATCCATGGATTATTTAGAAATGTTTTATTTGTTTTCCAAATATTTTAGAATTTTCCAAGTGTCTTTCTTTTAGCCATTTTCATTTTATCATGTTGTGATGAGAGAATATAGCTTCTTTGGTATGAATTTTTTTACATTTATTGAGGCCCAGAATACAATCCCTTTTTTCTGACCTAGAAAATGATCTATCTTGGTGGAATATTCCATGTGTATATACGAATATGTACTCTACTGTTGTTGGATGGAGTGTGCTATAAATGTCAATTAGGTCAAGTTGGTGGATAGTATTTTCAATCTTCAATATCTTACTGATCTTTCAGTCCACTTGTTCTATCAATTACTGAGAGAGGAGTGTTGAACCATACTCATATCATGCTTATAGACTGTTTTCTTTCTCCTTTCAGTTGTTTATCATGTTTTGAAGCTCTGTTATTAAGTACTTTAACATTTAAATTGTAATGTCTTCTTGATTAATTTACCCTGTTAGTATATGATATCCTTCTTTATCCCTGGTAATATTCTTTATTTTTTTATTCAAAATCTTTTGTTACAGAATATCTAGGTTTGGAACTGTTAATGTAATGTTTTGTGCTTTATTGAAGGTGTGTTTCTTGAAAGTAAGCATTCATAAATGTCAATATAAGAAATGCTGGTAGTTTACTCTTTGGTTATCATTGGAAAATTAAGGTTTCTAAGAGTTAAGAATTCTTATTAAATTAGAAAGAAATTATGTGGTTTTGGTAATAGAAGGCATGAGGCATGGACATGCATTTTGAAGGAAAAAGAAAGTGAGTGAAAGTTGTAAGAAGGTTTGTGAAAATTGTAAGAAAGTTTATAAGGAGAAATGTTAAATGGGAGTTATATAAATGACACAGACCAGTAAGCCAGAAAAAGCAGAGTAGGGAAACTGAGTTATACAGCAGTTTGCAGCCATATAGAAAATCTAGATGCCAAGCAGTCACAGAGATCTAGTAAATCCTATCTCCCCTAAACCAGGGACACTTAAGAGTAAATGGTTTGCATTTTTCCTCCCAACCAGAAGGTAAATAGCTTATATCAACCTACTTAGAGAGACATATAGCAAAAATCCAATTAGTGTCATTTGCTGACCACACCCAGGGACAAATTAAGTTAAGAGAATAGACCTCACCTGGCCAACATGGCTCAGTGATTGAGTATTAACGTATGAACTAGGAGGTAATGGTTTGATTCCCAGATGGGGCATATGCCCAAGTTGTGGGCTTGATCCCCAGTGTGGGGCATGCAGAAGGTAGCCAATCAATGATTCTTTCTCATCATTGATGTTTCTCACTCTCTCTCCTTCTTCCTTCCTCTCTGAAATCAATGAACATATATTTTTTTTTAAAGAGAGAGAATAGACCTCATTTTGGTATATCAGCATAAAGCTGATGAATTCCATTGAGATCCCCCAACTAGACTTCCTGAAAATGCTCAGTCTTCAAAACCCCATAAAATGAAGGCCCAGCATGCACTTTCCTGATGAATAAATTTAATTAAGTAGATAAATTTAAAAATCAAAAGTAAGCTAATACAGAGTTAGAATTTGGTTCTTTGCCACTTCATTAAAAGGACAAAGATTTTTCTCTTGCTTTTCAGATATAAGATTTGCTTTTTAAGCAAGTTAGTAAACTATATTTTTCTCCCTACTTCATCCCTGCAGAATTTGGCAATTATTTTTTTTCAATTTATTTATTTTATTTTTTAAATAAATCTTTATTGTTCAGATTATTACAATTGTTCCTCTTTTTTCCCCCCATAGCTCCCCTCCACCCAGTTCCCACCCCACCCTCTGCCCTTATCCTCCCCCCCTCCACCACTGTCCTCATCCATAGGTATATAATTTTTGTCTAGTCTCTTCCCGCACCCCCACAACCCTTTCCCCCCCGAGAATTGTCAGTCCACTCCCTTTCTATGCCCCTGATTCTATTATATTCACCAGTTTGTTCTGTTCATCAGCTTTTTTATTCACTTGAGTTTTAGATTCACTTGTTGATAGATATGTATTGGTTGTTCATAATTTTTATCTTTACCTTTTTCTTCTTCTTCCTCTTCTTAAAGAATACCTTTCAGCATTTCATATAATACTGGTTTGGTGGTGATGAACTCCTTTACCTTTTTCTTATCTGTGAAGCTCTTTAATTCTGACCTTCAATTCTGAATGATAGCTTTGCTGGGTAGAGTATTCTTGGTTATAAGTTCTTGCTATTCATCACTTTGTAGATTTCTTGCCACTCCCATCTGGCCTGCATAGTTTCTGTTGAGAAATCAGCTGACAATCCTATGGGTGCTTCCTTGTAGGTAACTAACTGTTTTTCTCTTGCTGCTTTTAATATTCTCTGTCTTTTGCTCTTGGTATTTTAATTATGATGTGTCTTGGTGTGGTCCTCTTTGGATTCCTTTTGTTTGGGGTTCTGTGCGCTTCCTGGACTTGTAAGTCTATTTCTTTCACCAGGTGGGGGAAGTTTTCTCTCATTATTTCTTCAAATAGGTTTTCAGTATCTTGCTCTCTCGCTTCTTCTGGAACCCCCATAATTCGGATTGGTATGCTTGAAGTTGTCCCAGAGGTTCCTTACACTAACTTCATATTTTTTTATTCTTTTTGCTTTTCCGGTTGGGTGTTTTTTACTTCGTTGTATTTCAAATCTTTGACTTGATTCTTGCGATCCTCTTGTCTGCTGTTGGACCTCTGTATATTATTTTTTATTTCAGATAGTGTATGCTTAATTTCAAGTTAGTCTTTTTTCATATCCTCGAGGGTCTCACTAAATTTATTGGCCTTTTCTAGAAAATTCTACAAAAACCTTATAACCGTGGTTTTGAACTCTATATCCAGTTGTTTGTTTTCCTCCATTTCTTTCATTTGTGACCTGTTTCTTTGTCTCTGCATTTTGGCTGCTTCCCTGAGTTGGTAGGGTCATTTTGTGTGCTAGGTGTCCTATAAGGCCCAGTGGCTCAGTCTCCCCAGTTACCTGAGGTGGACACTCTTGGTGCACCCCTTTATGGGCTATGTGCACAGTCTTGTTGTAGTTAAGCCTTGATTGTTGGTATCCCTGGAAGGAATTGACCTCCAGGCCAATTGGCTGTGAGGATCAGCTGTGTTTACACAGGGAGAACTTCTGTGCTGGAGATACCCTTATGAGACAAGACTTGCAAAAGCCTCTGTGCTCAGCTTGGACGGGGCAGAGTTTCAGGGCAGAGCAGACAGCATTGGCTTCCTGTCAGCCCTGCCCTAAGAGGCCCCTGAGTCTCAGTGTCCCATGGTAATCGCTACAAAGCACCTCTGAGAGAAAGCCACCCTCGAGTTTCACCCCCTGCCAGACGGTCCAGTTTCTCCCTGAATGAGTCTGGGTCCCCAGAGTCTCGCCTGGAACTGGAGCTCAGAGCCATGGGGAGCTTTTGTTTCCCTCCCAGTTGAGAAAGCCAGCCACGTACTCAGTTTCCAGCCCTCTCCGCACGTGCCTCGGTACCTCTGCTTTCTGCAGCTCCTCTGAGTCTCAGTGTGCTTTTCTCTTTCCTTCTAGTTGTAGAATTTCCACTCACCCAGCCTTCCTGTGATTCTGGATGATGTTTGTTTTGTCTTTTAGTTGTAGTTTTGAAATTGTTGTGCGAGGCAGCAATTCAGGTGTTTACCTATGCTGCCATCTTGGTTTCTCTTGGCAGTTCTTAATGATGACTGAATCATGGCAATACATTTCTTTTTTTAAAAAATATTTTTATTGATTTCAGAGAGGAAGTTAGAGGGATAGAGAGATAGAAACATCAATGATGAGAGAGAATCACTGATTGGCTTCCTCCTGCATGCCCATACTGGGGATGGAGCCCGCAACCTGGGCATGTGCCCTTGACCAGAATTGAACCCTGGATCCTTAAGTCCGCAGGCTGACACTCTATCCACTGAGCCAAAGCAGCTAGGGTGGCAATATGTTTCTTTGCATAATTCATTAAGACCAGTTTCCAATTGTGGTTTTATGAATCAAGAATTTGACTGGCATGTTATGTCTAAGAAGGTCATGCCCAGACTCTGAATGTCACCAGAAAGCTTTGTGAAGTGAAAACTAACTTTGAAGCCAATAAGAGCTCCTTGGAGAAAGCTTGGTACCTTGCTTGATCAAATGGTTCATGGCAGTCTTTCCATGTAAGGAATGAAGGTTACTTTCCTGAGAGATGTCAAGAAAGGAACCTGGAGACATTTTGGGAGCCTAAAGAACTTGAGGAATTCACCCAAGTCTACAGGTATTGAAGGCAAACCTGATGGCAACTAGGTGGCTCAGATTCTTTGCCCTGAAGGGCTAATTAAAGCTCAATCATGAGATTCCAGCAAAGCAGATTTTAAGAGCCCATACAATCAATTGCTGTTTTTATTATGTTTATACAAACAATCAGGCCAAATTGAAACTGGACTTAATACAGTAAATAAATTGGTCTTAATTTGGTCTTTAATAAAAATGAGGGTGATTTTAGGGGGGAAAATTGTACTTCAATAGACTCTTATACACAGTTGTGAATACCAGGCACTAATTCAATTAACTGTCTCCAAAATTTTATTTTTCACCTGTGAATTAAACTGGATCCTGAATTTTTCTAATGTTCTTAAATATTTGGCTACAACCTTCCAAACTAATGTTTCCTTTTTATCCTATCCTTTTATTTGAAATTATGAGAACTAAAACATTTTTTCTTCCATTGGACCATTTATCATAATTCTTATTATTCTAGTTTTTATCCAAATAATACTAAGATTTATAACGCAGTTTGTCTCCACCAGGGTATAAGCCCTATTCGTACTCAGGGAATACCACCTCTAGACACATCACCACCTCCTTCATACCCAGGCCTCATCATCCCTCTGACAGAGAGCAAGGATCTCTTGACTCTAAAGAAAAACATTGCCCCCTTTCAGCAGGAAGCAGCTATAAAAAGACCCTTTTTCTCTGAAAGATTTCAGAGCCAAGATCCTTTAGGGAGTGGGGGGGGTGGAGGGGTGGGAGGTTGTTGTAGGCAGTTAGACAGACATAAGCAGAGCAAGGAGAGTGGGCCAAGTACAGAAGGTCACCAGAGTGGGAAGCCTCAGGTGCCTAGCAATGGATAATCAATTGTAGGGTGAGACCTTGCTCTCAGGGTGACTTTTCCTCCCGTTTCATATCATTAGTCAGGCAGTTTAGACCCTTGATCTTTTCCTCCCTAAAGATAACATCTAGGTCTCAGAAAAGCTCCAGGCCTAGAAAAGCAGCAAAACCAGACATATGACGCAATGGCTGCCTCAGGACCAGCTTTTACCTCCCAAGTCACTCAACAGGTTTACTCAGCTTTGGGTATCACATATAAACCCCACCCAGCATTCTAATCAAACACTGACTGTAATTAATGATTTGGCATGTGCTAGGGATTTTTTTTTTCCTACATCCCTTCTTAGCAGAAGACAGAGTTCTAACACAGGCATGATCAACTGGACGGAAACCTGTACTCTAGTCTGTCTCTCACCCAGTGTAGACATAGCCCTCCAATAATCAGTCTTTACCTGTCCCCGTAACCCATCAGATCCGACACAAAAGGGCAGTCCAGATAATCCCTCTCCTCATAACCCTCAGTATCTCAGCAGGTGTTGGACTGACATAGGGGGCCTAACCACTGCTCTATCATATTTTGAAAATTCATGTGACTACTGGCTAAAAAAATATAAATTGGTATCTACTTCCCTTCATAGGGCCATTAACATTCCTATTCCTCACCCTCGTTTTGGGCCCATGTATTCTGTGTCATTTTTCATCTTTCCTTCAGGACCGCTTTTGAGCTTCACCAACAAGTCTCTCAGGAAAATTATGCTGCTGCAACCCCTCACTCCAACCATGAGGAATCTATGCAGTGTTCCAGCCAACTATAATCAAAATCCATCCCTTTATGATCTCAATGTACCCTCTCATCAGGAAATAACTACAGAGGAAATGACCTCCATCCCTATTCCATAAAACAAAAAGGCTGGAATGTTAGGTCTGATCAAATAATCAAATCAATACTCATTCCCCTGGGAAACTGACTTTTAGGTAACTTTACAACCCACATTCCCTTTTGCTTAGACCACATTCCATTTGCTAAAACCAGTAATGTTCCTCTCCAGATTGAGTCTCAGGATCTAGACTCACCCAGAGAATCCCCACCTCAAAAGCCCTGGAATCCTTTAAAACCTCTGACTCCCCATCCTTGGGTGCTGGCACCATTTGGGGGCTCAGCTCATCTGGTTTCCAGATAACCTAATAAATTTATAATTTTAAAAATGTGATATTAATATAGCTCCAGTTTTCTTTTGATTAGTACCAGCATGATGTATCTTTCCCCATTGTTTTAACCCATTTGTGTCTTTATATTTTAAATGGTTTTTTTAATGTAGTAATATAGTTGACTTGCTTTTTAAATCCAATCTGACAACCTCTCTAATTTATTGGACTGTTTAAACCATTTAATTTTGGTATCAATATGGTTTAAATCTATCATCTTACTATGTGCTTTCTATTTGTACCATCTGTTCTTGTTAATTTTTTCGTTTCCTTATTTTTTGGTTACTTTTTTATTTCTACTATCAGTTCATCAGCTCTATCTTGTGTGTGTGTGTGTGTGTGTGTGTGTGTGTGTGTTAATCCTCACCTGATGGTCTTAGGCGACCCTGCTAGCAAACCGCTGCTGTAGAGCCTAAGACCATCGGAAAACACAGATATTTACATTATGATTCATAACAGTAGCAAAACTACAGTTATGAAGTAGCAACGTAAATAATTTTATGGTTGGGGGTCACCACAATATGAGGAACTGTATTAAAGGGTCGCAGCATTAGAAAGGTTGAGAACCACTGTTCTAAGGTTTATAAAACACATTTTTTACCTATCAAAATTTAACTTCAAATAATATTGTAGTACTTTACCTTAAGTGTAATAATCTTTCAATAGTATATTTCCATTTCCTCACTCCCATTCTTTGTGCTATTGCTGAAATGCATTTTTTGTCTACATATGTTATAATTCCCATAAAACATTCTTACTATTTTTGCTTTAGAAAGTAAATTATCCTTTAAAGAAATTAAAAATAAGAAAACATTCATATTTGTCCACATTTTTACCATTTCTAGCACTCTACATTCCTTTATTTAGGTCCAAATTTCTTTCTAATCTCATATTCCTTCTAAGAATTTACCTTAATAGTTCCTGTAGTGCAAGTCTACAAGTAATAAATGCACTTAGCATGCATTTGTCTTTAAAATATATTTTCTTTCAGCCCTAGCATGCAGATAGAGCAGACCAAAGTGTCCCAAGTTCGATTCTGGTCAAGAGTGCGTATCTTGGTTGCAAGCTCCTCCTGGCCTGGGCCCTGGTAACGGCGGGTGCAAGAGGCAACCAATCAATGTGTTTCTCTCTGTGTTTTCCCTCTCTCTTCCACTTTCCCTAAAAATCAATGGAAAAATAACCTTGAATGAGGATTAACAACAACAAAATCTTTTCATTTGTGAAAGATATTTTCATTAAATAAAGAATTCTAGGTTGGTGTTTTTCTTTCGGTATAGATGCTCTTTGGCATACAATGGGGTTCTGTCCCAATAAGCCCATTATATGTTGAAAATATCATTCAGTCGAAATGTCTTTAATAGACCTAACCTACTGAACATAAAAACTTAGCCTACAGAACACTTACATTAGCCTACAATTGGGCAAAACCATCTAACTCAAAGTTAATAATAAAGTGTTATCTATCTCATGTAATTTATTATGTGTATCACTTTCATACCATTGTAAAGTTGAAAAATCACAAATTGAACCATTGTTAAGTTGGGATCATGTGTATTTTAAATATGTAACTCCATCATCTTCTGCTTGCACAGTGCCTGATGTAAAGTCTGCTGAATATGGACTATTTCATTATTCTCATGCCATCTTTAAGATTTTCCCCTTACCATTGATTTTCAGCAGTCTGAGTATGATGTGCTAGTTGTGTTTTTATTTGTATTTGTATTGCTTGGGATTCTCTAAGCTTCCTGGATCTGGAGTTTGTTGTTTTTCATTCATTTGGGGAAAATCTAAGCTATTATCTCTTTGTCTGTCTTCCTCTTTCTCTTATCCTCGTAGGACTCAGTTACATGTGTGTTTAGACCATTTCATATTATTTCACAGCTTTTGGATGCTGTTTCATTTTTTGTCCTGCCTTTTTTACTCCTTATGTTTCAGATTTACCTATCTCCAAATTCACTAGTTCTTTCCTCTATTAAGCCCATTATGCTAATAAGTCTGCTGAAGGAATTATTCATGTCTCATATCATGGTTGTATTAGTCTGTTAGGGCAGGCCCTATGTCCAAATACAATCAAATTGGGGGTTAGAGCTTCAATATATAAATTGGAGGGGAAAAAGGGAGGTCAAAATTTAGCCCATAAAAATGGTATTCATTTATAGCATTATCATTTCACTCTTTTTTAGAATTTCCATCTATCTGATAAAATTCCCCATCATTCATGTTGTTCAACTTTTCCACTAGAACCTTTTAACATATTAATTATAGTTATTTTAAGGTCTCTGATAGTTTTAACATTTGCACCACTTTGTGTCTAACTCTGCTGATTACTTTACCTAATTTTATCTTGTTTTTTGGTATCTCTTGTAATTTGGATTGAATGTTGGATTTTGTGTGTATATGAATAGTAGAGACTGAGGTAAATAATATTTATACACAGAAATGGGCATGCATGTTCTTTTATAAGGCAACTAGAGGCCCAGTGCATGAAATTTGTGCATGGGTAGGGTCCGTAGGCCTGGCCAATGATCAGGGCCAATCAGGTTCCCTGCCTCCTGGTCTCTCTGCTTCCTCCTTCTCTAGCTCCTTCAGCACCTCACTGCTGCCACTGGTTGCCCACCATGTTCTGAGCCACTCCCTAGAGGTGCATGTCATAGCAAGCGATCAAACTCCCAGTCTCCTGGTTGAACTCCCAAGGGATCAATTTGCATATTAGCCTTTTATTATATAGGACTAGAAGCCCGATGCACTAATTCATGCACTGGTGGGGGGCATGGCCTGCGGGATCAGCCTGCTGTGGGTGCACCACTCATCCCTGTCAGCCGAGTGGCACTCCCACTGTGGGAGACACTCCTGCATTGAACGTCTGCCTCCTGGTGGTCAGAGTGTGTCATAGCGACTGGTCAACTGGTCATTCTGCCTTTCAGTCACTGGGCTTTTATATACATAGATTATTATGTAGTGGATTGGTTCAACTGAGGGCCAGCTTCATGGGTGTGTGACAAAAAGCCTCATTGCTTAAAAGTACTCTGCACTTGATTTAATGCTCTGCTGTTACCATTGTGAAATTCTTAAAAATTTTAAACAAGAGGCCTCATGTTTACATTTTTCACTGGGTCCTGCAAATTATGTTGCTGTTTCTGCTCATAAGTATGAGTTCGTAACTGCTTTAGAAAAATCCAGAAATAAGGAAAAATGGGAATTTCAGACTCTATGTATGAGTGTACCTGACTTAGGAGTACAATGGGCAAGCAAGTTTATCCAGCCAATAAAATAGTGACCTTCAAAAGCAACTAATATCTGATCTAGAAATGTATTGTATAGACCACTGACAGAACTACATGTTGCCTCAAAGACCCCGATTATAAAATAATATAAATTAGGTTAAGTAGATAGCATGACCAGTCAGAATTTTTCCTTAAAATTGAACTCTTCAGGTTGAATAAAAAAATGGCCAATGTGAATACGTTTTTAAAAATAGAATAATTAAATAAGCTGATATACCTTATAACCTTATAAATATTTTTTCAATTTTATTATAAATTTGATTATTTATTAAATTCAAGTATAATAACACAGCTTCTTTTTCTTTAAAAATACAACATAATGGTATGCTTTTAATAAATAAAATATAATACTTATTTTATATATATGTGTGTGTGTATATATATATGATTATTGGTTTGAGAGAGAGAGGGAGAGAGAGAGAGAGAGAGAGAGATCAATGTGAGAGAGAAACATCAATAGGTTGCCTCTTGTATGTGCCCCAACATGGACTGAACGCTTAACCCAGGTATATGCCATGATCAAAAATCTAACTGCAACCTACTGGTGTATGGGATGATGCTCCAACCAGCTGAGCCACCTGACCAGGGACAAAATTTATTTTAAATCACTAAATGCTAATGAAGATGTGGGGATAGATTAAATAGTATGTTAAAATTGATAAAAATAAAAGTCTACTATATATTTTTCCTTCCATCAGGAAAATAAAAACACCATGGCAGCTCTGGCCAGTGTTGCTCAATGGTTAGAGTGTCAACCTGTACATTGAAGGGTCATGGGTTCAATTCCTGGTCAAGGGCAAGACCTGGATTGCAGGCTCGATCCCCACTCTCTCTCACATCAATGTTTCTCTCTCTCTCTCTCTCACTCCCTCCCATCCACTTTCTTTAAAAATCAGGTGAAGATTAACAAAAAACAAACAAACAAAACCATGGCAAATAAAAAGAAAATCTATAAGGGAAAAAATGAAAGCCTCTCTGAAATTTAGTTTCTCTTTTAAGTTGTGTTGTTAGGATAAAGTTTAGTTAGTAAGATTTAAAAAACAAACAAAAAAACAGTGACAAGATAGATGTTTACTTCTCTTTCAAGTTCAAAAAGTTCAAAGGGAGATAGTCCTGACTGGTTTGATCTTCCTGGTGTCAGGAACCGAGGCTCTTTTTATCTTCTTTCTACTCTATGGATGGTTTGTGACTTCCATTTTCAAGAGTCATCATGATATAATATGACTGCTGAAGCTCCAGTTATTACATCTGCACTTTAATCAACAAGAAGGAGGAAGAATATTATAAAACGATAAAGGAATCAATCCAACAAGAGAATATAACCCATATAAACTTTTATGCAGCCAACATAGAAGCAATTAAATACATAAAGCAAATATTGATGGACAGAAAGGAGAGATCTACAGTAATACAGTCATAATAGGGGACTTCAACACCCCATTGACATTTCAGACATTAACCCTTATTGGGAGTATCAGTGGCAAATATCTTCTCTGATTCAGCAGGTTGTCTTCTTATTTTATTAATGGCTTCCTTTGCCATGCAAAAACTTTTTAGTTTGACGTGGTCCCATTTTTTTTTCTTTTTTATCTCTTGCTTGAGGAGACATATCAGAAAAAATATTGCTAAGAGAAATGTAAGAGATTTTACTGCTATTTTGATTGGTCATATGTCTAAAATTTTAAAATTCATGAACCAAACTCATTCTAATAAGTTAATATTTTAATATTTCTGACTTCTAGCATGGTGGAGGAATAGAAATACTTAATAGCTGTCTGAATAAAAAGATTACTATATATAATATTTGCAAAGCCTAAAGATGGGGTTTGTCTGGCTTGCATGGTGTCATGATTTTTTTTTCTACAACAATAATCTCTATTCGTAAATGAGATTTCACACAAGGACCTATATTTTCAAAGTTTCTTCAAAAATTAAAAATTTAGTGTCACTGCACACACATTGCTCCCTTACAGTCTACAATAGCTTCCAGCCCACTTCCTCTTGTGTGATGCTCACCAATCCTGCTTTCTGTTCCTGAAAGGCATTTGGGTTTGAAACTCCCAAATAAATCTTGGGTTTACATTTTTAAAACCCAAAGATTCCATCACTTTCTTCCTTGCTTTTATCTTGAGTTTAGGGATAAAACAAAAAACAAATGAGAAAGCAAAAGGTTTTCCTCTCCTTCCAAGTTCTAAAATTTTAAAATTCATGAACCAAACTCACCAGGAGATGGGTTGAGGAAGGGAGAGAAAAGGTGAGACAGAAATATTCTGTGAGCATGAAGGAAGTGTCTCGAAGGTGACAGGCCAAGCTGAGCTCCTAGGTAGGTGCAGGTCCATAGGGGATGCTCCTAGGTAGGTGCAGGTCCATGGGGGTTGAATATGACCCTGCTTCATCTTGGGGTGGTTTGCTTTACAAGTTTATCATCTTAGTTGGGTGTGGTTTTGCTAAAGAAAGTGATACTGCAGTGGGGAACATGTGTCCCAACTGTTAGAAGTTCCACCCAGGGTGGAGTTTCTACCCTCAATCATCTGTTCATGAGGCCTCCCATCCACCTCCTCGGTGCTCTGGCATCTTGCTGTGGCAGATGGCGTGGCTCAGTATCATGGATTACATATCTTTGAATGCTTGTTCACCCCCTAACTTGTACTGAACACTTTTAGCTGACAATTTTCTCTACAATCATCTTAAGTCAGTGGTCAGCAAACTGCAGCTCGTGAGCCACATGCGGCTCTTTGACCCCTTGAGTGTGGCTCTTCCACAAAATACCACGTGCGGGCACGCACATACAGTGTGATTGAAACTTCATGGCCCATGCACAGAAGCTGGTTTTCGGCTCTCAAAAGAAATTTCAATTGTTGTACTGTTGATATTTGACTCTGTTGACTAATGAGTTTGCCGACCACTGTCATAGGTAATTTACAAAGAACAATATAGTAAACATTAGATATTGTATATCATTTATTTAACACTTACTGAGCATTTATTATATGTCAGGCTCTGCTCAAAATGCTTTTATTAACTCATTTACTCCTCACAACTATCCTATGGTGTAGGTCTTATTATTTCCACATGTGCAGTACTGGTTTCAAAGACAATTAAAAAGTAAAATTCCAAAGCAACTTTGAGTTAAAAAATAATGAATCTTTAAAAAGTTGTTAAGCTCACTCTACTCTGATATATTTAAATATTTAAAGATCAAAATTCATTTTATAGCTTTATTTTTCAATTACAAAGATGATTAAATTATAATATGAGGCTCTAAATTAATGTAATTGAATTATCAAAAAATGAATTGGTCTCTTGGAGATTTTTGCTACCAAAGATTCATCACAGAGAAGGAAGGGGTGATTTCACTCAAGAGCAGGCAAGCTTTACTGTTCCAGAATTTGGGGTCCTCCTATCTCAGGAATGCAATTTATAGATTATTTGTTTGACATTTGTTTATTTGATTATAGGACATCAAGGAGGCTAACCCAAATAGGCTTTTTTTCTGGAGGAAGACCTAGGCTGAGATAAACAGCTTAGATTGTCTTTGAGGATAACTGGATATGCAAAAAGTGTTTTGAAGGGATTGGGGATAGGCTACCTAGAAGGGAGTCCTGTGGGATTGGGCCTAAACCAGCAGTTGGACATCCCCCTCACAATCTGGGACTGCTGGCTCCCAACCACTCGCCTGCCTGCCTGCCTGCCTGATTGCCCGTAACCACTCCCTTGCCAGCCTGATTGACGCCTAACTGCTCCCCTGCGGCCCAGTCACCCCCAACTGCTCTCCCTTGCAGGCCTGGTCCCCCCCAACTGCCCTCCCCTGCCAGCCTGGTTGCCCCTAACTGCCCTCCCCTGCTGGCCTGGTCTCCCACAACTACCCTTCCTTGCTGGCCATCTTGTGGCAGCCATCTTTGACCCCACGGGGCAGCCATATTTGACCACATGGGGGCAGCCATCTTGTGCAAGGGTGTGAGGGTAAATTTGCATATTACATCTTTATTATATAGGAGGCTATGCATAGCCCATGGAAACGGGCAATAGGGTAATGAAGATGGGGTGGGGGGCGGGCAGTTAGGGGCTGGGAGGAGGAGCGTAAAGGGGGCTGGGAAATGGGAGATACATATAATACTATCAACAATAAAAAATATATTTTGGAAAAAAAAATAAAAGAAACAGGTCACAGGCCTCTCCCTATTTTCCTGGGTCCTAGCAAAACCCAAGGGAAGAGAAGAGAATTATTTGCCATGAGCATGGGTGGGGAGATGATGTCAGATTTTTGTTGATCTTGGCAAGTGGAAACTTGAAGCCAGATATGATATGATTTACAAAAAAGTAAATGTGGTACTTTTATACTTTGAGTGTGGCATATCAATTCTTTTCTCTTATAGTCAATGTTTGTTTTTCTGTTCTTAAGCAAAACTTCTTCTGTGAGTGGACTTGTTTTCTTTCATTTCCTCTACCTCATTTTTAATGCCTTGGTTTTCCCAGGTTAGCTGTAACAATTAGATGCCTTTATGCTGATTCCCACAGACTTATCCTGCCTTAGTTCCTAAGTCAGTATCTCCCAAAGACAATTATGCTATCATTTGGTGAGCATTAGAAATGCATCATCCACACTTGCCAGTGTCCCACGTCCCATGTGGTTCAGGGTTCAGGTTCAGGGTTCAGGTTTGGGCTCTGGAGGAGTCCGCACGCAAATGAAAGAGACAAGACAAGCAATAATAATTTGGAAATTGGGGGCCAGGCGGAAGCCCAAGGAAGGACTCTGCTTTGCTCTGGCCTTGCCATCCCTTTTATTCAGATTTGGGATACACCCATAGCCCTTAGGCAGACAATTCCAGTAATAGCTTGGTGATAGCCTATCAGCAAGGATTTACAAAAGACTAAAAGGTGGAAGTTGCTTCAGCTCCCTTTGTCTCAACTAGACAGTGGATATATGGCTCTGACCTTTCCTGGAGCTCAAGGTCTCCAGCCTTCCAGGTTTCTTGTCCACCTCTCTCTGCTAGTGAAGACAATGGGCGGCTTCCCACACACACTATATACACCCAGCCTGAGAACTAATCATGCATGGTTCCAAATGGCTCCCCAAGTCTTCTTGATGGCCTTCAAGAATCTTATATCACCAAAACAGTCCACTCCTAAGTATGTACCCAATAAAACTGAAGACGTATGTTCACACAAAAGCTTGTACATGAATGTTCATAGGAGTATTATTCATAATAGCCAAAAAGTGGAAACAACTCTGGCCGGTGTGGCTCAATTGGTTGGGTGTCCTTCTGTGAACGGAAAGGTTGCCGGTTCAATTCCTGGTCAGGACACTTGCCCAGGTTGTAGGTTTGATCCCTTCTGGAGGTGTGCAGTAGGTAGACAATACATGTATTACTCTCACATCAATGTTTCTCTCTCCATCTCCCTTTATCTCTTTCTAAAAATCAGTTAAAACATCTTTTTTTAAAGTGGAAACAATTCAAATGTCCATAAACAGGTGAATAAATAAAAAAATGTGGAATATCTATTTAATAGAATATGATCTGGTAATAAAAAGAAATAAAGTACTGATACACTGAAAAAAATTATGCGGAGTGAAAGAAACCAGACACAAATAATATATTGTATGATTTCATTTATGTGAACTATGCAGAATAGGCAAATCCATAGAGACAGAAAGTAGATTAGTGTTACCAGTGACAAAAGACAGGAAATTGGAAGTGACTTCTAACAGACACTGAGTTTCTTTTTCCAGTTATGGAAATATTCTGGAATTTGCTAGTGGTGCTGGTGGCACAATATCATGAATATGCTAAAAACCACTGAATTATACACTTTAAAATTGTGAATTTTATGTTATGTGAATTACATCTTAATTTAAATGTTTAAAATTCTAAAGCAAGATGTAAGAGGAAGAAGTGGTGGGAGGGGAGAAGGAGGAGGAGGAGGAAGAGGTAGAGAAAAGAAAGAAGAGGAAGAGTAAGAATCCACTAGCCTTACAGAGATTTCAAGATGGCAGTAGCGTAGGTGGAAGCTATGCTTGCCTCCTCCCAGGAATAAACTGTAATTACAACTAAATTAAAGAAAAATCATCCTGAATCACCAACTGAAGGCTAGCTGAAGAGGAATAACAAGGATTTACAGAAGAAGCCACATCGAGACTGGTAAGAAGGTCAGAGACGCAAAAAAGGCTGGCTCTGCTCCTACAGGTGGAGGCTGAAGTTCTCAGTTGTGAGGGATCCCCCCTCAGAAGCATGGGGCCTACACCCCAAGCTGGGCTCACAGCCCAGAGCATCAGAGCTGGGAAGAGGCACTCACATAACATCCAGCTGTGAAAAGCTGCAGGATTTCTGTCTGCCAGGGAGAGACAGAGTCCAGCTGTAAACACAGGCACCCTCTTAAAGGGCCAATGCACAAAATTTCGTTCATAGCCACTCATCCTAGGCTCTAGGTGAGGAAGGGCAGACTGAACTAGAGTTTTGTGAGGAAAATGGGGCTTGTGGAGAAAGCTGAAGGGAAAGCTGCCAGGATCCTTGTGCTGAGTCATTCTTCCATACCGCAGATGCCATCTTTCTTGGGTGGAGCACTCCCCTTCATGTGGCATGGGGGGCGGGAGGTGGGGGGATGACCAATTGCCCCACCCTCTGGACTCCCTCTCACCCCGCACTGTGGAGTTTAGGCCCTGCCTTGAGTCAGCTGCCTTGGCCAGGGTGTAGAGGTCTAGGCAGACTCAGGGGGTGTCAGTGACAGAGTTGTCTGGCTTTGAGGTAGGGGCCATTCCTACCACTTTCCCTGTGAACCTGACTGGCACTTCCTCCTCAATAGGAGATCAGTTAAAACCACCCTTCCATGGGGGTAAGGGGGAGAGATCAACCAAAGGACTTGTATACATGCATATAAGCATAACCAATGGATGCAGACAACAGGGGGTGAGGGTGAGGGCATGATTAGACAGGTGGCGGGGGGGGGGGCAATAGGGGGATAAGGACACATATGTAATACCTTAATCAATAAAGAAAAAAAGAAAATAATAAAAACCACCCTCCCAGCTGCCAGCAGACTCAACCTCCCTGCTCCAGAGGCCCCACCAGGCCCCACGCATTGGATTCCTAGTGGCTCCTTCCTGCCAAGGTTGGAACAAAATCTGAGACAGAGTCTTGTGGCTCTGGAGTGAAGACTACACCCATCCCCTCCCCGTCCTGGGAGATCCACTAGCCCCATCCTCCCTACTCTGCCAGAGGCTCTTTAGTGACTAAGCCCAACAGGCAGCCAGCAGGGGTAGGCAGGCGAGCTGGATCTCAGGATGCCTTAGGACTTTTGCTGACCTGCCCCTGGGCCCAGTGCTGAAACAAGCTGGCCTTGGTGTGCAGCTTGGTCCTTTCTGCCTGCACTCAAGCCCAACAGAGGCAACCATAAACTAGATCCCTTGTCACTCCAAACAGGTTGCCGAGGGCCAGGCACAGATAGCATCTGACATTGGCCTACACCAAAGTCCCTCCCAAGAGGCCCAGGACCAATACACCCAGTGGCCAGCTTCAGACAACATCAAAGCAGAATCCAATAAGCTTCCCAAACAGCATATCCAAAGGGAGATCTTGGCATGATGGTTCCCTTTTCTTCACATCCTCACCAACACGTATTATTTGTTGACTTGATAATAGCCATTCTGACTAGTGTGAGGTAGTATCTCATTATGGTTTTGATTTGCATTTCCCTGATGATTAGTGATGTTGAGCATCTTTTCATATGTCTGTTGGCTATCCGTATGTCCTCTTTGGATAAATGTCTTTTCATGCCCTCTCCTCATTTTTTTATCATAGTGGATTTTTGTTGTTGTTATTGAGTTGCATGAGTTTTTTATATATTTTGGATATCAACCCCTTATCAGACATATCATTTGCAAATAAATTCTCCCAGTCAGTAGGTTGTTTTTTTGTTTTATTGAAGGTTTTGTTTTCTTCACTACACAGCATCATTTTAGTCTGATGTAGTCCCATTTGCTTAGTTTTTCTTTTGTTTTCCTTGTTCAAAAGATATTACTCAGACTAATGTCAGATAGATTGCTTCCTTTGTTTTCTTCTATGAATTTTATGGTTTTAGGCCTTACATTTAAGTTGTTAGCCCATTTTGAGTTTATTTTGTTTATGGTATAAGAGAATAATCCAGTTTCTTTCTTTCTTTCTTTTCTTTTTTTTTTTTTTGCATGTATCTGTCCAGTTTTCCCAACACCTTGTTTAAAAGACTGTCATTACTTCAGTGTTTAGATTAGTTGACCTTTGTCACAGATTGGCTGACTATACAAGTGAGGATTTATTTCTAGGATTGTTATTCTGTTCTATTGACCTATGTGTCTGTTTTTGTGCTAGTACAACACTATTTTGATTACTATAGGTTTGTAGTATAGTTTGAGATCAGGAAGATTGATACCTCCAACTTTGTTCTTCTTTTTCAATATTGCTTTGGCTATTCGGGATCTTTTATGGTTCCATATAAATTTTGGATTACTTGTTCTAGTTTTGAGAAGAATGACATTGGTATTTTGATAGAACTTGCACTGAATCTATAAATAGTTTTCGGTAGTATGGTCATCTTAACAATATTAATCCTTTTTATCCAAGAACACAGTATATCCTTCCATTTATTTGCATCCTCTTCAATTTTTTCTTCAGTGTCTTATAGTTTTGTAGAGGTCTTTCACCTCATTGGTTAAGTTTATTCCTATTTTATTCTTTTTTATGAAGTTTTTTCCTCATTTCTCCTTCTGATTGTTGGTTATAAGTGTTTTGGAACACCACAGATTTCCATATATTAATTTTGTATCCTGCTTCTTTACCGAATTTTTAAAAATTTTTTTGTTGATTTTTGGCAAGAAAGGAAGTGAGAGGGATAGAGAAATAGAAACATCGATGAGAGGAAAATATTATCCATTGGCTGCTTCCTGCACACCACTACTGGGGATCGTGCCCAGGCATATGCCCTGATCAGGAATCCAACCGATGACCTCCCGGTTCATGGGTCAGTGCTTAACACTGAGCCACAATGGCTGGGCTTTACCAAATTCTTTTATTAATTCTATTAATTATTTGATTAAGCCACCCTGTTTTTGGTACTTTGTTGTGGCAGTCCTAGGAAACTAATATATATATGGCTAATATGCTAAGTGTCTGACCATCGGGGTAATGACGTCAGGTAGCAATGCCCAGCTTCCTCTTCCTAGCAACTAGCCTCCTTGCAGTTTCTTCAGCCCAGGAGTACGACTGGCTTTATAGCTAGGTGGAAACATTTTACACTTTAACCAAATGTCTGTGAAGCGTTTTCCCATGCCTCGTCTCATTTGATCCTCACAGAGTCCTGGAGTAGGTAGATAGGAGACTCAGTGTAATCCTATTTTCTTTTCATTAGCCGGAAAACGGTGATCTAGAAAGCTTAGAAACTTGACCCAACTGAAAAGAAGTAAGAAATGGTGGACCTTAAAAATGACTTCAGTTTTTCTCACTGCACAGAATATAGTCAAACATTGCTGCAGTTAAATATTTTACCCTTTGTTCTCCCTGCGTGATCTACAATAATAATCTGCTTTGTGTTGATATTTATTGCTGTGTTGCTGACAATTACCTGAAAGAGAAGTTGGGGTGCTTCACTGGGCTGGAAAAAGTTTAGCTAAATCAGAAAGCAGATCTAATTAAGCAAGTTTATTATTAAGCAAGGCTAAGTTGACTTGCGCAAGCAGGATACATATGAAGCTCTTGCTGGCGCCAATCACACGTGTGTTCCATCTGTCATTGTTGATTGTGAATTTGGTTGACACTTCTATTATAGAGAAAGGGTGAATAGCTATATTAAAATATTTCTTCTAATTAATTTCCTTTCAATGTACACGAATTCATGCACTGGGCCACTAGTACATATATAAAAGCAGAGCTATTTGCGTATGGGTGGCAAAGATTCGTACATTTAAAAAAGAAACTATCAGTACTACTTATAAAAAGAACAGCAACTTGAATGAACCTCAAGGAAATTTTATACTGAGTGAAAAAGCCTACCTTTAAAGGTTACAAACTGTATGGTTAATTTATATAACATTCTCCACATGGCAAGATTATAGAGATGGAGAAAAAGATCAGTGGTTGCCAGGGCTCAGGGGCAGGGAGAGAGAGGAAGGGGGCTGTGACTATGAAAGAGTAACAGGAGAGATCCTGGGAGCAGAACACTTTAGTCTTGGCAATGGTGGCCACAGATCTCATCTATCTATCTATCTATCTATCTATCTATCTATCTATCTATCTATCTATCTATCTATCTATCATCTATCATGTGTTCGACAAAACTGCACAGAACTAAACACACACAAATGAATACACGGAACACTGACAAAATTCTAATATGGCTATGATTTGTGTCATTGTCAATTTCCTCGTTGTGATACTGTACTAGTTTCACACGGCTCCAGCAGGCATGAACAGGTGGCATGGGCTGTAATCCCCTGCAGGTGACATGGTCAGCCGCGCCGGGGCGACACCTCCGGGGCCACCCACCAATGAGGTTCGTTCCCCCACCATAATTGGATCAGACTGGTGGAGGAAGCGCAGAGCCACTCACCCACTAGCCCATGGTCTAGGAATGAAGGGAAACTTGGAAGGTGAAGTCGGAGGACAGAAGACAAGCAAGGCGAGATCAACGACTGGGACAGAAGTCCGGTGTGAACGCCAACGGGCCGAGTTTACTGGAAAGACCTTGCTTCCGGATGGCTTTACCCACTCCCTCTGCGTTGGGACCCGAGAACCACTGGGCTTTTGGAGTCACCAGAGGCGAGAAGAGAAGGGGGCAGGGATCCAGTCCTCCGCAGGAGACTGTCCGGGACTCGGCTCTGCGCGGCTCCAGGAACTGCGCGGCAGCACGGGGACCCCTGCGGCTGCCCCGGCTTTTTCCAGAGGCGGAGTGGGGATGCTGAGTCACAGATATGTCACGCTCCTCACCTCTCACCAGCCCTCCGGGGTCTAAAGTAAAAGCGAAAGCGAATGCGACTCGCGGGGCGTCTAGTCCCGAGAGCTGTGTCCGTCGCCTCCTCCCGGACCCTTGGGCATCTGGAGGTGCGGGTGAGGGCGCAGGCGAGGGTAAGGCCATGGCCCGCCAGCCGCTCCGGGACTGCTGGGCCAGCGAACTCCAGGTGCTGCTGCTGCTACTGCTGCTCCGGCCGCCGCAGACGCCGGGTAGGGAAAGGCTTGCGCCCTTGGGGCAGTGGGAGGAGGTGGGGGCGCCACAGAGGGACTGCACCGAGCTCCCCACCTACAGCGGCCGGGAGTCGGTGGGATAGGAAAGGGTGAACGCCTGCCAGGGAGGGGGCGCGGCACCCGCGTGCGGGGAACACGTGGAGGGAGCGGTTACTGGGACCAGAGAGCCGGTCCCTGGGCCCCGACCCACCCCAAGGGAGAGAGCTGCGAGACCAGGCTTTTAATACAACTTCTTCCGGATATCCAAGGCAAAGGGGAAACCCCGGGGCTTGCAATGGGGTATCCGAGTTGGAGTTTTACAGCAATTTCGAGAAACCATGAGCGCTGTTCTCCGAGCTCCAGAAGGAAAGCTGTGCCAATGTTGCAAAGCAGGCAGTCCCCGCAGAGGTTGAGGAAGACGACCCCATCAATACCCTCAGACAAAAGCAAATAACACGCGTGGGTAGTAGTAGGATCGGCTAGGAACTGCGTCCCTGGGGAGAGAAAAGGCGTCGGGCAGATTGCACATCTGGGAACCTGGAAACAACTCCAAATTCTTAAGCAGCTGGGAACTGTGCTCGGTCACAGGCTAGTAGGGCAGCATGAGTAAGCGCTTCCAGGCAAAGGCGAAGAAATGAAATTGTTGGTGATGGTTTGGTGTAGGTTGCATAGATGTAATCTCAGCGGGAAGAACAGAGAATGAGTGACGGAAACATTTTTCTCCTGGGAGGTAGAGAGGAGGAAGGAGAAATAATAGATAGGTCTGGATTTATCCACGTTGGCTCTTCTTAATCGTTTTCAGTCTGGGAGCTCTTTGAGGATCTGATGAAAGCTATGTACTCTCTCTGGGGCGGTGTGTGTGTGTGTGTGTGTGTGTGTGTGTGTGTGTGTAAGCATTACTTACAAAACTTGCATATGATTTTGGGGTCATGGACCCACTGAAAGGCATCCATGGACTCCTCAGGGATTAGTATATCCATAATAGCTCTTACTTCCTTCCCCCTCTGTGTGTGTGTGTGTGTGTGTGTGTGTGTGTGTGTGTGTGTGTGTTTAAGGCAAGACTCCCAATCATTTAAATCCAGTCAATCAGTCAGTCAGACCAGTCTAGCCAGTACTTGATCAGAGCCATCCATCCTGGCTGGGTTGGTGTTAACTCCATAGCTCTGTGGATTCTATGATGTTTTATTTTTGTAAAACTATGTTTGGATTTCTCCCACATCTGAGAATGTGAGTTATATTGGTAATTTGTTCAGGTCCTCCCAACTGGCTAACCAGTGTCCTGCATGACCCCTAAGGAGATGTGGGAGACAGTCAGTGGATTGGGGCAATTCAATCGCACAATGTGAGAGGAAATGCAGGTTTAGTCAGAACCCAGCAAAGATGAGCTGTCAAAGTGCAGAGAGCAAAACTGCAGTCAAGATTTTTAAAGCTCATCAACTACAACATTGCTCTTTTACCTCACAAGGCTCTTGCTGCCCTCTGATAACTCCTCATGTTTCTTAGTTTTTTTTAAGCAGTTTTACTGAGGGATAATTAACAGATAAACTGCATACATTTAGATTGAATGATTTGATAAATTTAAAGTTAAATGTATACACTCATGAATCAATCACCACGACCAAGAGAATAAACATAATCATCATTACCAGAAGTTTCTTCATGTCCTTCATACTCCTTACCTCCGAAAGGTCTCTGTCACCCAGGCAGACACCATCTGCTTTCTGTTACTATTAATTTGTTGTATCTTCTAGAATTTTATATAAATGCAACCATAGTATGTGCTCTTCCATAGTATGGATTCTTTCTTTCATTGTAACTATTCTAAGAATCTATCCACACTGTAACTTGTATCAATAGTTCCTTTCTTTTTATTGCTGAGTACTATTCCAGTGCGTGGATATCACACAGTTTATTTATTCATTCACTTGTTAATGGACATTTATGTTGTTTTGGTTTTGGGCTATTGCATATAGAGCTGCTATGAACATTTACATGTAGGTTCTTGTTTGGACATAGGCATTTATTTCTCTTTAGTAGAGAAAATGATTAGGAGTGGCTGGATCACATGACACATGATGTTTAATTTGTGAAAGAAACTGACAATCCATTTTTCAAAGTAATTGTACTATTTTACATTCCCAGTAGCAGTATTGCTTTGGTTCAGTTTCTTTTTGTTTTGTTTATTTGTTTTTGTATATAACTATCCAATTGTTCCAGCACCATTTGTTGAAAAGGTTATTCTGCTGAATAGATATTATAACTTTTTTTAAAAAACAAAAACAAAGCATCAGTCGTCCCTTTATGTTTGGATTGATTGTAGTAGACAAAACACCAATATCCAAATATCAATTATAGTTTTCTATACATTAGCAATAAGCAATTGGAAAATGACATTTAAAAAAATGTATTTGTTATAGCAGCAAAAAGTATAAAATACTTAGGGATAAATGTGACAAAAGACTAGAAAAGATCACCTGTACACTGAAACCTATAAACTATTGCTGAGAGAAATTTAAAGATCTAACAAATGGAGAAATATACCATGTTCATGGACTGGGCAAATCAATATCATTAAGGTGGCAGTTCTCTACAAATCAAAATTCCAGCAGGCTTTATTATAGAAATTAACAAACTGATTCCAAAATTCACATGAAAATGCAAAAGATGTAATATAACCAAAAAAAATTGAAAAAGAATGGAATTCGAAGAACAACACTTCTGATTTTTGAGACTAATTATAAAGTTATAGTAATCAAGACAATGTGGTAGGATGGATAAAGAGTTAGTAGAGCAGGGATACCTGATATTTTTTAAGTAGAAGAGATTCAAATGATTAAATTTGGTAGTATGATCCTGGTTATCCTATATACTAGTAATAAAAGCCTATGCAAATTGTCCCCTCAACCGGGAGTTCAACTGGGAGTTCGACCAGGGGACGGGGCCAGCCAGCCAACTGCAGGAAGGGAGGCCCCGGCCGGTGGCTGGCAGCCGCTAGGGACCCTACCCATGAAAGAATTTTGTGTACTGGGCCTCTAATAAAGTATAAAGAGCATCCCATTTCTTACCCCTAGGTGAGAAAATAATACAGTCTCAGATCTGTTCCTGCTAGTTTACAGTGCTACTAGACAGCAAGTTGTCATCTGTCTGTTCTTATTCAAAAGGCCTGATTTGGAAGGAAATTCATCATCTTGGGCAGGTCATTTGTTTAAAGATGAATATCCCTGCTCACTAGTGCTGGTTTGTACAGAATGTTAGTGCATTGGGGGTGGTTAGTGTATTGGTGGTTAGTGCATATGGGAGAACATATTCACCAATGATTCATCTGATAAGGGGTTAATCCCCCAAATATATAAAGAACTAATACAACTTAATGCCAGGAAGACAAACAATCCAAAAATGGGCAAAAGACCTGAATAAATGCTTCTCCAAAGAGGACATACTGATGGCCAATAGACATATGAAAAAATAAGCAACATCACTAATCATCAGAGAGATACAAATTAAAATGACAATGAGGTATCACCTCACACCTACCAGAAGTGCTAGTGAGAATGTGGAAAAAAGGGAACCCTAGTTAGTGGGAATGCAGATTGGTGCAGCCATTGTGGAAAACAATATGGAGTTTCCTCAAAAAATTAAAAATGGAACAGCCTTTTGACTCAGCAATCCCACTTCTGGGTATATATCCTAAGAATCCCAAAACACCAATCAGAAAGAATATATGCACCCTTATAAATAAAACCACAAAACATTATTTACAATAGCCAAGATCTGGAAATAGTCCAAGTGCCCACAAGTAGATGAATAGATATAGAAACTGCAGTACATTTACACAATGGAATACTACATAGAAGGAAATGTTACTCTTTGTGGCAGCATGGATGGACCTGGAAATTATTATGCTAAGCGAATTAAGACAGTCAGAGAAATACAAATACCGTATGATCTCACTAATATATGGAATCTAGTGAACAAATAAACTGACAAACAAAATAGAACCAGAGGCATGGATACATGGAACATACTGACAAATGTCAGAGGGTAGGGGGATGAGGGTGACTGGATAAAGGAAGTGAAGGGATTAGCTAAAAACATATATGCACAGCCCATGGACACAAACAATAGTGTAGGGGCAGAATAGGATGGGATGGAGTCAGGGTAGAGGTAGGCAAAGGGGAAGGTGGAATAGGGGACATTTGTAATAGTGTCAACAATAAAAAATTTAAACCATTTTTCAGAACTATGGGTTTTTTTCCCAACCTTTTATTATTTTACTAGAGGACTGGTGCACAAAATTCATGCATGGGGGGGGGGGGAAGTGTCCCTCAGCACAGCCTGCACCCTCTCCAATCCAGGACTGCTGGCTCCCAACTGCTTGCCTGCCTGCCTTCCTGATTGCCCCTAACCGCTTCTGCCCGCCAGCCTGATCACCCCCTAACCACTCCCCTGCCAGCCTGATTGATGCCTAACTGCTCCCCTGCCAGCCTGATTGCCCCTAACTGCCCTCTCTTTCAGGCCCGGTCACCCCTAATTGCCCTCCCCTGCAGGCCTGGTATCCCCCATCTGCTCTCCCCTGCAGGCCCGGTTGCCCCCAACTTCCCTCCTCTGCTGGCCTGGTCACCCCTAACTGCCCCCCCCCCTGCAGGCTTGATTGCCCCCAACTGCCCTCCCTTGCAGACCTGATCCCTCCCAACTGCCTTCCCCTGCTGGCCACCTTGTGGTGGCCATCTTGTGTCCACATGAGATCAGTCATCTTTGACCACATGGGTGCAGCCATCTTGTGTGTTGGAGTGATGGTCAATTTGCATATTACTCTTTTATTAGATAGGATGGAGGCCTGGTGCATGGGTGGGGGCCAGCTGGTTTGCCCTGAAGGGTGTCCTGGATCAGGGTAGGGGTTCCCTTGGGACATGGGGCGGCCTGGGTGAGGGGCCTGTAGTGGTTTGCAGGCCGGCCACGCCCCCGGCTATGCAAGTGGAGGCCCTGGTATCTGGGATTTATTTATCTCCTATAATTGAAACTTTGTAGCCTTGAGCACAGGCCTGGGCCAGCCAGGAAGCTTGGCTTCCTCCATCGCTGGGGAAACCCAAGCCTCCTGCTCGCTCCATGGCTGTAGCCATCTTAGTTGGGTTAATTTGCATACTCGCTCCTGATTGGCTGGTGGGCATGGCTTGTGGGTGTAGCGGAGGTATGGTCAATTTGCATGTTACTCTTTTATTAGATAGGCTTTCAAATCTAGTTATTATTGCTTTGTGTTACTACTGATAACAAAAAAAGTGATGAAAACTTAAATGAACAAAAAATATAGGATTTGTTAAAATCAACTTAAATGTTCAACAGTGGAGGACTGCATAAATACAATGGAATTGCTTTAAAATAGTATGCATCATATGATCATTTTTACTAGAAGATCTAGAAGTAACTGTATTAAGCAGAGAGATATGGATTGTTTGTGTCTTTGTCTGCCTTTTCTCACTTTTCTATCATATTTTGAATTGTGTTTAGCCAGTTAGCTCAGTTGGATAGAGGATGGTGCTAATATTTTCAATTGTTTTGTAATAAGAAAAGTAAAATAAAACCACAAAATAACACAATCAAGATCTGGAATTTTGGATTTTTTATCATTCATTTTAAATTATAGCTGATCTCCTTGTTTGGCAATGTTTTCATGACTTTACATATTTTGCAAATTGCTCAAAATAAATTATGATAAGGTCACTGCATATAACATTTGTGCATACTATACATACATTTTATAATTCTTTACAATTTGTTTAAACAATTCTTATTGCCATGGATAATGTGGCTCAGTTGGTTGGAGCATCTGGTATACCAAAAGGTGGAGGGCTACATTCCTAATCAGAGCACATACCCATTTCTCTCTCTCTTTCTCTCTCTCTCAAAAATACAAAACCCAATTATATTTATTGTTGGAGTTGTATGTAGGCTTCAGTTGCCTCTAAATGGTTAGATATTTAGGTTGTTTCAAAATGTTTAATGTTCTAAACACACAGAGTAGGAATAATTGGATGAAAACTAGCTACACAGTAAAAAAGGCAAGGGGAAACACCTCAAATTCTAAAAAAATGACAATGTTTCTGGGGATATTCTTTTTCAATCAAATCATCACTTCAACAAACTTGTTTTGGGCTATATAAATTTTGCCAAATGATTTTACTAAATCCTATATAATATGCAAATTGTCCCCTCAACTGAGAGTTTGACCAGGGGGCAGGGCCAGCCACCAACTGCCCACAGCCCCTCCCCTCGGCCAGCCCAGCCCAATCAGCCCAATCAGCCCTGATCGGAGAGAGCCAGCCAGACCCCACCCATGCACGAATTCATGCACTGGGACTCTAGTAGTATATAACTGTTTGAATAAATGTATAAAATCCCCAAGTATATACTCTTGTAATCACTCAGTACTACTCGTTACACAGGATTGATGTTATCTGTATACTTTCTATTTGGAAAGACTTAATTTTCTCCTGCATCGTAGGGAGCCATTGAAAGTTTTTGGGCAAAGGAGACATCATTGGAGTTGAGTGGTATAAGCGTGTAAAGAGTGTGAAGCATTAACTGCAGCTTAGAGGGTCTGGAGGCAGGAAGCTAAGTTGGAGGCTTTTGCAATAGTTCCAGTAAGTGGTGATGAAATCCTGAACCAAGACAGTGTCAATAAGGAAGAGAGGAGGGGCAGATTTCCTCCTGAGTTCTATGAGTATAAAATGTATTTCATTCTTTCCCTTTTGTTTGCTCCTCAACTTTCATTCCACTCATCCGAGCCTTGAAAAAGCATTATTTAAGGACTTGAACTATGACAAATTTACCTATCACACAAAAAAGTAGATTGGGGAGCTCAGTAAATGAGACTGAGACAGAAAGAATAGATGAGTTAAGGGCAATGACCTGAGTACAGTTTGTGCTTACAGTGAATGCCAGAAAGAAGTGGGTTGGCTTGGTTGGCATATCAACAAGAAAAATTATGAAACAAAATAGATTAGTGTGAACATAGAGCCTTTTATGCTTTAAATACATCAGTTTCACACTGCATTTCTTGAGAGCAGAAATTACATGCCATACTTCTTTGTATCCTACAATTGGCATGTTGTGGGCCTTTAAATGGTAGAATAAGAGAAATAAAATATTGGAATGGGTTCTGACTCTCCTTAAAGAACAGGAGGGTCATGCTAACCTGATAACATTTGAACTCTAAAAATGAGACTAGGCCAGAGCTACTTACTTGTATTAAATCGTGTAAACCAACTTGGTAAAAAAGCCTGATTCACAAGTTTTGGGAAGTAGAAACAGGTGTGGCCCTATGCACTATTTTAGTGACTTCATTTAAATGATCGTCAGGACTTGCTATATATGTTTTTTAAACAATTTAAGAGTTTTGATATTTCAAGAACCTTAATAGTAAGTTTACTCCTAGTTCCATCCCGCTCTATATATTCACAAGCCACTAACTAACTTCAGAAAACACTATAGCATGTCAGGTTTAGCTTTGTGAGTAACAGAGGACTATAAAATATATCCACCACCATCAAGGAGCTTACAATATTATTAAAAAGGTGAGACTTGCTTACATTGAATATCTAGGGAACAATGTTATAAAAGAATGAATGTAAAGAGAAATTATCATTGAAGTATCAAAAGATGTGATTAAAGCCTCAGTGAAAGATTACTGATACAATAAAATGCATTATCTACTATCCTATATAATAAAAGGTTAATATGCAAATTGACCAAATGGTGGAACGACTGGTCGCTATGATGTGCACTGACCACCAGGGGGCAGATGCTCAATGCAGGAGCTGCCCCCTGGTGGTCAGTGCGCTCACAGTGCGCTAAGGAGTCTGACTGCCAGTTTAGGATGTCGTTAGACAACCCCCAAGGGCTCCCGGACTGCAAGAGGGTGCAGGCCGGGATGAGGGTCCCTCCCTCCCCCTGAGTGCATGAACTTTGTACACTGGGCCTCTTGCATACTTATGAGAAGTCTAGCTTGGTAAAATAAGTAACTGGCTGATTGGGTTGGATGCAGGATATTGATATTCTTGTGCATTCATATATCAAGTAATCATGTATTTATCTTTCTTTGAGGACTATTCAAAATGGACAAACCACTAGTAGACTCCTTTTTCAGCAAAATGACAAAGTAGAGGTTTTGGAAAAAAAACCCGCTTGCTACAAAACACCCAGAAATGATGAATAAAACAGTGAAAACATCTATTAAAATCTCTAGCCAAGTCCTGACTGGTTTGGCTCAGTGGATAGAGTATCGGCCTGTGGACTGAAAGTTCCCAGGTTCGATTCTGGTCAAGGGCATGTACCTTGGTTGCGGGCACATCCCCAGTAGGAGGTGTGCAGGAGGCAGCTGATCAAAGTTTCTCTCTCATTGATGTTTCTAAATCTCTATCCCTCTCCCTTCCTTTCTGTAAAAAATCAATAAAGAATAATTTTTTAAAAATCTCTAGCCAATAAAATATATAATAACTGCTTAAAACAAAAACCTCTAGCCAATAAAATATATAATTTAAAAAAATCTAGCCAATAAAATATATAATAACTGTTTAAAAAAAATAATAAAAATGTGTTGCTGTTGTAGGGTTTATAATATATGCAGAAGCAAAATGTATGACAATAATAGTACAAGGATTTGGGGAAGAGAAATGGAAATATATTGTTTAAGGTTCTTAAACTATACTAGAGGCCCAGTGCATAAAAATTCATGCACTGGAGGGGGGTCCCTCAGCCCAGCCTGCCCCCTCTCACAGTCTGGGAGCCCTCAGGGGTGGGAGGTGACCCGGCAATCAGAGGAAGGTGACTCCCCATCACACCTCTGCTGCTGCCACTGCCAGCAGCGCAAGCCTCAGCCGGCCCTGGCTACCTGAGCCTTGGGCAGCCCTGGGCGGCTGGGCAGCTGCCATCCAAGCCTTGCTTGCACCTCAGGCTGGCCCTGGGTAGCTGGGCAGCTGCCATCCGAGGCTTGTCTGTGCCTCAGGCCAAACCTGGGCGGTTGGGGGGCTGAGGGGACTGGGGGACTACAGAGGCAGGGACAGAGTGGCCAGGCCCACCTGGGGGCGGGCCCAGCCTTGCCATGCCCCTGCCGCCCCAGTGGGGCTGAGGGAACTGGGTGTCACCATCTTATGGCTGTGGGCGCTGCCATCTTTGAGGGCGTGGTAGTCAATTAGCATATTCCCTCCTTATTGGCTGTGGGCACCGCCATATTCGAGGGCAGGGCAGTCAATTAACAGATTCCCTCCTTATTGGCTGTGGGAGCTTCCGTCTTTGTGACGGCGTGAGGGTCAATTAGCATATTCCCTCTTTATTAGATAGGATATGTGAAGTTGTATAATGTCACTTGGAGATAAACCATGAAAAGTTAAAGATATATACTATAAACCTTAAAGCAACCACTAAAATAATACAACAAAAAGTTATAGATAGTTAGCTAATATGGGAGATGAAATAGAATTATGAAGTATACTCAAATAATTCATGACATAATCATCTCCATAGGAAATCCTATGGAATCTACCAAAATACAATTAGAATAAGTGAGTTTAGCAAGATTGCAGACTATACAATTATTTTACAAAAGTGCATACAATAAAAAATTAAGTACCTAGTAATAAACCAACAAAACTTTTCATTCCCTTATGTAGAAAATGATAAAGCTTTTTAAAAGAAACCTAAATAAATAAAAATATTTTCAGGTAAGAAGACTAAATACCATAAGGATGTCAGTTCTCTCAAACTAGCCTTGCTCTATTAGCTATCAGGACTTACTACCTGAATTATGATGGAGAGATAGAAACTAAATCAATGAAATAAAATGGCCTGAAAAGAGACAAAATATGGCAACTTATTTTATGATACAGCTGAAAAAAATGGACTATTTATAACAAATCTTAATAAGATAATTGGTTATCTTTGTTTTAAAAAATTTAATTGATTGGGGTGGTAAACACACAATACAATATACAGATGATGTATTTTAGGATTGTAAACCTGAGACCTATATAATTTTATTAACTAATGTTACCCCAATAAATTCAATAGAAAATAAAAAGGACTATAAGAGAGTACTATGAACAATTGTACACTAACAAATTGGGTAACCTAGATGAAATGGACCAACTTCTAGATATACAAACCCTACCAAGACTAAATCATGAAGAAATCGAACATCTGAATAGACATAGCCTTTTCCTCTAGGGACTTCATATCTCTCATGTTCTGTGGAATCACTGATCTGTGGCTGAATGGAGACTGTCCAGTCACCAATAACATAATATTACGTAAGAGGTCCAAAGATTTAAGGTCGATTCAAGTTCCCTCAGAAGAAGGGAACATTTTATCACAGAGCAGAGTCTAGCACTTTAATGGACCTATCCATTCTGGTCTACTGCCAAATTTCTAGAGCTGAGTTTTATTTTCATTCATCCCACTCTATCCCAGTAACCAGCTATGTGAACTTACAGGAAAGCATCACAGAAGCAGATTTAAGATTTTGGTAGTATGAAGTTAAAACCATGGTACTGCTAAGCCACACACACACACACACACACACACACACACACACACACACACACACACACGACAGATTGATCTGAGATGACAGAGGGGGAAACTAGATCCAATTAAAAAGTATTAGAACAGCACATCAAGAGGAACCCATAAAAGAAACCCTCACTGATGTAATCAATGCCATTAACTAAGAAAGGTATGAACAAGCAGCTATCCCTGAGTCCTACTGACTCAGGAGCTCTGAGAGAAGAATCCAGCACTCTGTATTTTAACAAGCCCTACAGGTGGCTCTGATGCCCACTCCTTTTTGAAAACTATAGGGATAGAGGACCCAAGATGAAGATGAAGGTAGTTAGGAGCAGAGTTCACGTAGCAGAGCAAGGGCTCTGATATGGCAATGGTGAATGCACACAGCAAACCAAAGCTACAATCAAACAGCAAATGTAGCCCTGCCCAGTTTAGCTCAGTGGTTAGACTGTCAGCCTGCAAACTGAAGGGTCAAAGGTTCAATTCCCAGTCAAGGGCATATTCTTCAATTGCCCCAGTAGGGGCATGAGTGGGAGGCAGCCAATCGATTTGTCTCTCTCATGCTGATGTTTCTCTCTCTCTCTCTCTCTCAATCTCTCTCTCTCTCTTCCCTTCCCTCTTTCTCCCCTCCCCACCACCCCCACTCCTCCTTCCCTTCCATTCTTTTTGGAAATCAATGGGAAAAATATCCTAGACTGAGGATTAAAAAAAACACAACACCACAAAACACCAAATATAGAGAGAGTGAAAACACTAATATTGGACCCTGGAAATTAAAAAGGAACTATAAAAGGTGTGAATACTAGACAAGAAAAAAGGAAAAGTTTGCACTATGAAAATTAGTTAGGGAAATTAAAAGAAATTTTTTCTGACCGAAGATAATCCTGGCTGAGTTTTCAAAGGCTCTTAGAGTTTCCTTCACGAGGAATCCTCAAAAAAGGGCCCCACATGCCATCCCAGGATATGTTTGTATTAATTTGAGAGAGAGAGAGAGTGAGAAAGAGAGAGAGAGAGAGAGAGAGAGAGAAACATCGACCTGTTGCCTCTTGTAGGCATCCTGACCAGGGATTGACCTGCAACCTAGGTATGTGCCCTGACCAGAACTGAGCCCACAAGCTTTTAGTGTACTGGACAACACTCCAACCAACTGAACCACCCCACCAGGGCTCAAGTGGTTTTTATTTGTACACTAACTTTGCTTATTTTTTAACTTATTTATTCTATTGTAACATCAAACCTATAATAAAGTTGCAAGAATAGTACAAAACCCAGGTTCACCAACTGCTTACATTTTGCCCCATTTACTCTATAATTTCTCCTTTCTACTCATATGCATTTTATTCTAAAGCATTTAAAAGTAATTTGGGAGAGAACCAAGATGGCGGCATAGATAAACACCTGTACTTGCTGCCTCCCACAACCACATCAAAATTACAATTAAAATACAGAACAACTATCATCCAGAACCACGGGAAAGCTGGTTGAGTAGAAGGACTACAACTAGGGAGGTAAAGAAGAAAGCACACTGAGACTGGTAGGAGGTGTGGAGGCACAGAATGGGCTGGTACGGCACCCGGATGTGCCACTTTTTAAATCTTTTTTAATCGGGAGGGAGATTGCCTCTACAGAGGCTGCCTGGAGGAGCAAGGAGTCCCAGCCCCACACCAGACCCCGAGCCCAGGGTCCCAGAGCTGGGGAAAGAAGTCACTATGGGCAGTAAGAACTACGGACTGTAAAAATCAGTGCAGATTGGGGCTGAGTGACACACAGGCTGCTGGAAACCCAGCTGCTCCTCTTAAAAGGCCTGTACCATGAACTGAGTTTACAAACTCCCACTTCCTCTGAGCTCCAGTGCCGGGCGAGGCTCTGGGGGGCCCAGACACATACAAGGAGAAACTACTGTCTAGCATTGGGGCAGGAACTCCAGGGCAGCTTTCTTCCAGATGGAGGTGCTCACAGAGGTCATTGTTCCCATGCTGGAACCTCCCTGGTGCAGAGCTGAGTCATTTCTGTTTGCTCCACCCTGGTGATTCCCTGAGACCCCGCCCTACCCAATTTATAACCCCACCCAAACTATGCAAAGCAGATTTGCATATGAATGGTCTGTCCTTTCTCAGGCTAAAAACCTGTCAAACAAGCTGCAGCTGAGTCAGGAAGCCCCAAACCTGTCAATAAAAGACCCAAAAAACAGCACCAGCACTAGCCTGCCTTCTTCACAGCTGGGCCTCCTCTGGGCACTTCCAAATCTGATACAAAGAGGAAGAATCTGCAGATCTCTCTGTAGCTCCTGCTGGATGGCCCCAGGCAGTGGCTGACTTTGTACCTCCCTGGAGACCCAAGAGCCAGTGTGCCAGTGGTCAGTGTGAGACCATACCAGATTACCACTCTACACATCCATAAGCGACACACTCAAGGGGCAGGCTCAGTGAGCACCAAATCCCCACTGAAGCAAGTCATGCTCCATAAGGGTGTCTCCTGCACAGCAGCTTTCCCACTGTAGTCACAGCTGGTCCTCACAGCCAATTTGCCTGGAGGTCAATTCCTCCCAGTGACAACAGCAACTACAACAAGACTGTGCACATAGCCCACAAAGGGGTGCACCAAGATTATCCACCTCAGGTGATTGGGGAGGCTGAGCCACTGGGCCCTATAGGACACCTACCACACAAGGCCACTCTATCAACTCAAGGAGACTTATCAGCTACCCAATACATAGAAACAAACACAGGGAAGCAGTCAAAATGCAGAGACAAATAAACATGTCACAAACGAAAGAAATGGAAGAAAGCAAACTACTGGATATAGAGTTCAAAACCACAGTTACTCAAGTTAAGGTTACTCAAGAATCTTTTAGAAACCTGCGAGGAACTTAGTGAGACTTTTAAGGATCTTAGTGAGAATGCCAAAAAAAAATGGAAAAGGACCAGACATAAATTAAGCATACACTGACTGAAATAAAGAATAATATACAGGGATTCAACAATAGATCAGAGGATCCTGAGAATCAAATCAATGATTTGAAATACAAGGAAGCAAAAAACACCCATCCAGAAGAGCAAAAAGAAAAAAGAACCCAAAAATATGAAGATAGTGTAAGGAGCCTCTGGGACAACTTCAAGTGTACCAACATCCAAAATATGGGGGTGCCAGAAAAAGAGAGAGAGCAAGATACTGAAAACCTATTTGAAGAAATAATGACTGAAAACTTCCCCCACCTGGTGAAAGAAATAGACTTACAAGCCCAGGACGTACAGAGAACCCCAAACAAGAGGAATCCAAAGAGGACCACACCAAGACACATCATAATTAACATGCCAAGGACAAAAGACAAAGAGAGAATCTTAAAAGCAACAAGAGAAAAACAGTTAGTTACCTACAAGGGAGCACCCATACGAATGTCAGCTGATTTCTCAACAGAAACTATGCAGGCCAGATGGGAGTGGCAAGAAATATTCAAAGTGATGAATAGCAAGAACCTATAACCAAGAATACTCTACCCAGCAAAGCTATCATTTAGAATTGATGGTCAGATAAAGACCTTCACAGACAAGAAAAAGCTAAAGGAATTCATTACCACCGAACCAGTATTATATGAAATGCTGACGGGTATTCTTTAAGAAGAGGAAGAAGAAAAAGGTAAGGATAAAAAATATGAACAACAAAGTGACGACAAATAAATATCAACAAGTGAATCTAAAAATCAAATGAATAAAAAATCTGATGAACAGAATAAACTGGTGAATGGAATAGAATCAGGGGCATGGAAACGGAACAGACTGACGATTCTCAGAGGGAAAGAAGTGTGTGTGTGTCGGGGGGGGGGGTGCGGGAAGAGATTAAACAAAGATCTTATATGCATGTATGCATTACCTATGGACACAATAGAGTGGCATGGGCCTGGGTTGGGGCTGGAATCAGGTGGAGGGGAGCTATGGGAGGAAAGAAAAGGGACATCTGTAATAATCTCAACAATAAAGATTAATTTAAAAAAAAAGTAATTTGGAGGCATTGTGTCCCTTTATGCCTAAATATTTCATTACATATTTATTGGTTTCAGAGAGGAAGGAAGAAGGAGAGATAGAAACATCAATGATGAGAGAGACTCACTGATCAGCTGCCTCCTGCACACCCCCTCCTGGGGATTGAGCCCGCAACTCAAGCATGTGCCTTGACTGAAAATCGAACTGTGATCTCCTGGTTCATGGGTCATTGCTCAACCACCGAGCCACACAGGCTAAGCAAGACAACTATTTTTAGCATATCCATCAATTTAGGTTCATCAGATTTGGGGAAGCATACCACAGATGTGATGCTGTGTCTTTCTGAGTGAATTGGATCAGGAGGCATATGATACTGATTTGTCCCAATATTACTAATGTGAATTTCAATGTACTGTAAGAAGGGCTTTCTCTTCTCCCAAATTAATTAATTAATTAATTTACTTATTTATTGATATTCGTACAAACTTATGGAATTTTACTTAGTTCCATAATCTGTTACTATTTTATTTTAATACTCAAATTGCCCCAGATTTGGCTCACACGAGCTGGTTCAACCTGGCCACTGTATCATTTGACATGTTTCTATCATTCTTTGAGCACTTCCTTACTTCCTGGCACAATATATTCCACACTCACTTATGCTTTCCCTGTCCTAACCCTGGAATCAGTCTTTGCTCCAATGACTTTTTGTAGAGACCAAGATCTGGGTACCAAGTGTGTTTGCTGCTAATATGTCATTGCTTCTAGGCACTATCAAAGGACAAAATTAGCACACATAGACGCAGGTACATATTTGCTGTATACACTCACACAGACACACAAGGGTACACAAACTCATGTACACATATGTGTACACATACACACTAATTACATACTAATATTTCCAACCTCAATTCTAGTCCAACACCATAGGTACAGTCTACTCATCCCCTTCCCCTTTCCATAGTTGTAATTTCTTCCTCCAAAACCTGGACTGAGTTTGTTTCACTCATGGATGATGACTAGTTTCTACAAATTTTTCAAGAAGAAAAGGAGAGATGGCAGTGACTTTATATCTTTGCCCCCAGATTTAACAGCAGAGATGGGCTTGTGAGGAAAGTCTACAGAAGCTGCAAACCATCACTATTTACTCATTATCTAGCCCAGCTTGCTTTTCCTTTTATTACTATTTTCTTTTAATCCTCACCTGAGGATATGTTTTTCACTGATTCTATAGAGAGAGTAAGGGAGAAGGAAAGGGAGAGGGAGAGAAAAACATGGATGTGAAAGAGAAGCATGGATGTGGGAGAGAAACATCAATTGTTTGCCTCCCATACATGCCCTGACTGGGAATCATATGTGTTCAGACCAGGGACAACACCTGCAACTTGGGTATGTGCCCTGAGTGGGAATCGAACCTGAGATCCTTCGGTGCACGGGAGGATGCTATAACCGAGCTACACTGGCCAGGGGGAGGGAGAGAGAGAGAGAGAGAGAGAGAGAGAGAGAGAGAGAGAGAGAGAGAGATTGATTGATTGCCTCCCATATGCTCCAGGGCTGAACCCACAACCTGGGAATGTGCCTTGACCAGGAATCAAACTGGTGACCTTTTGGTGCATGAGACAACGCTCCACCAACTGATCCACATGAGCCAGGGCATCCCTTCATTTTATTTTGGCATCTCTGTATTGACAGATGCTGAGTAGATCTTCAGGATAAACCTAGAGCTGGTCTAATGGCCAGTTGGCATACTATTCGTTCTCATAGCTGAGTAGGAACGTACCAGGTTCAGGCAATTCTAGTCTGAAAGTCTGATGATTCAGTTACCTCACAGTACTGTGGACAGCCTAACTCCCAAATGGATGAAGTGAGCCTGGCCACCTATCCAGCTTAAACTGTGTACCAGGCCTGGAGGGGGACGGATTCTGGAAAATTTGATCAGCTTCCACAGCTCTGAATGTGAGGATTCTGAATTCTGGAACACAAATCTCCATCCATCCTGGAAAATGTCTCTGATCTCTAGCTGGGTGTTCAGGTGATGCTAATTTCTTTCTGTATGCTTCAAATAAGCCACTGTCATTTGATTTATCCCAATAGAATCTGTGCCTGCTTTCCAGCTACCTGAACCTTCTTTTGGTCAGGCAGGATCAGGGTCAGCTCTGACTAAATAGCAGTTTTCTCCTTCCTTCTCACCTGCTTTCTGTGGATTGGTCTGCCTCGTCTGTGAATCTAACTGCCACTATATTCAGTCTCCCCCTCAGACTACCCTCCTTAGTAGAAAGATTGCTTCACTCAGTTCTCTTGGATGAGTCCTAACCTTCTTGCCTGCTGATGTCCCAGCTGCTCAGCAGGGACTTATTCAGGGTTCCACACCTGGAACCAAAAAACCAGCTCCCAGGCAGCTGAAGGAAGCCCAGATTTGTATGCTTTCCTGCTAACTTGGTAACCTAGGTTTCTGCCGGGTTGGGGGCATGGCAATACTTTCTCAACATGTCCATACAAGCTCTGGGACAGTGGAAAATGCTGCAGAAGAATTTCCCTGTGTGGGACTTTCCTCCCAATGCAGCCCACTCTAAGCCACCTCCACTGCCTCAGGCAAAGCTTGGCCTCAGAAACTAGTTCTTGCTCATCTCCTCTTCATGCAAGAAAACCAAAAATGTATTGAATTAATAGGAAAAAGCATATAAAAATCATACAGTTGTGTCAGATAGGTAGACTTATGGGGGTGATCACTTTCTAAGTTATCTAAATGTCTAATCACTATGCTATACATCTGATACTAAATTAATAGTGTATGTCAACTATAATTGATTGAAAATTTAATTTTAAAAAAGATCATACAGTGTTTCAAGTGGCTAAAGAAAAATTTTGCTTTTTAACCTTTTCTGCAATAGACTCTTTCTGCATTGGACAGGACCTCAACTTAAGGATAGGCCAGCAATATTATTTTGGAGCAAACATGGTAGAACAATACATTAGCTGGTCCTCACCTTTTAAAAAAACATTTCTTTAATTTTTTTTTCTTTATTGATTAAGTAAAAAAAATTTTTTTTATTGATTTTTGAGAGAAAGAGTAAGGAAGAGGGAGAGAGAAACATCAATTTGAAAGTAAAACATTGATTGGCTGCCTCCTGCACACACCCTATTAGGGATCAAGCCTGCAACCCAGGTATGGGCCCAGACCAGGAATCAAACTGGCAACCTTTCACTGCATGAGACGATGCACAGAGAATTGAGCTATACTGGCCAGGGCTGGTTCTCATCCTATATAATGAAGAGGTAATATGCAAATTGGTCATCACTCCAACACACAAGATGGCTGCCCCCATGTGAACACAAGATGGCTGCCACAAGATGGCCAGCAGGGGAGGGCAATTGTGGGTGATCAGGCCAGCAGGGGAGGGCAGTTGCGGGGTGGGGACCAGGCCTGAAGGGGAGGTCAGTTGGGGGCAATTGGGCCGGCAGGGGAGGGCAGTTGGGAGCGAACAGGCTGGCAGGGGAGGGCAGTTAGGGGTGACCGGGCTAGCAGGGGAGGGCAGTTGGGGGCTGGGGACCAGGCCTGAAGGGGAGGGCAATTAGGGGCAATCGGGTCAGCAGGGGAGGACAGTCAGGGGCAACCAGGCCTGCAGGGGAGGGCAGTTAGGGAAATCAGACCGGCAGGGGAGCAGTTAGGTGTTGATCAGGCTGGCAGGGGAGTGGTTGGGGGTGATCAGGCAGGCAGGCAGGTGAGCAGCTGGGAGCCAGCAGTCCTGGATTGAGAGAGATGGATGTCCGACTGCCAGTTTAGCTAAATGGGCAGTCAGACATCCCTCAAGGGGTCCCAGATTGGAGAGGGTGCAGTCTGGACTGAGGAACACCTCCTGCCCCCCTCTCCCCCCCCCCCCCCCCCCCCGTGCACACTGGGCCTCTAGTCTTTTAATAATTAAAGACTCTTTTGGGGTTTCTTTATAAAACCCTAATATACAAAATTGGTGCCAAGGAGGATACTGTTATCAAGGATTTATAAATAGATACTTTCCTGGGATCTACAGCATTTTACGTTAGGTACATGATAATGTCAATTTCACAGTTTTGCCAGGTGAAAGAAAAAATTATTTTTTCTTTTTTGCAAGTTTTGTTGTTACATAATGTAGAAAAAAAAAGTCTGAAGTACTCCTACAACTCATTAAACTCATTAAATGTGTTTAATGTCTATGTTGCATGCTTTTATATAGGAAAGGAATTTTTCCAAGGATGCAAAATATCAACAGGCCATAAATAATTAAAAATAACAAAAAGTCAGTAATAAACATGGCGTCCTCAAAATGAAAATGGCCAACATTTCAGTCTTTCATTATCTTCTTGGGCCAATATCCTTAGATATCATCTTGTGAAACTCCTCATTTCCACAGAACAGAATGAGAGCCAAATTGCCAGAATTTTTAGCTTACATTTTGGAATCAGTGTTTATTTTATTTTATTTTATTAAATCTTTATTGTTCAGATCATTACAGTTGTTCCTCTTTTTACCCCCCATAGCTCCCCTCCACCCGGTTCCCAACCTACCCCTGCCCTTACCCCCCCACCCCCACACTGTCCTCATCCATAGGTGTATGACTTTTGTCCAGTCTCTTTCCACACACCCCAGACCCCTTTCCCCCTGAGGATTGTCAGTCCACTCCCTTTCTATGCCCCTGATTCTATTATATTCATCAGATTATTCTGTTCATCAGATTTTTTATTCACTTGATTTTTAGATTCACTTGATAGATATGTATTTGTTGTTCATAATTTTTTTCTTTACCCTTTTCTTCTTCTTCCTCTTCTTAAAGAATACCTTTCAGCATTTCATATAATTCTGGTTTGGCAGTGATGAACTCCTTTAGCTTTTTCTTATCTGTGAAGGTCTTTATCTGACCTTCAATTCTGAATGACAGCTTTGCTGGGTAGAGTATTCTTGGTTATAGGTTCTTGCTATTCATCTCTTTGAATATTTCTTGCCACTCCCATCTGGCCTGCATAGTTTCTGTTGAGAAATCAGCTGACAGTCGTATAGGTGCTCCCTTGTAGGTAATTAACTGTTTTTCTCTTGCTGCTTTTAATATTCTCTCTTTGTCTTTTGCCCTTGGCATTTTAATTATGATATGTCTAGGTCTGGTCCTCTTTGGATTCCTTTTGTTTGGGGTTCTCTGTGCTTCCTGGACTTTTAAGTCTATTTCTTTCACCCAGTGGGGGAAGTTTTCAGTCATTATTTCTTCAAATAGGTTTTCAGTATCTTGCTCTCTCTCTTCTTGTGGCAACCCCATAATTCCGATGTTGGTATGCTTGAAGTTGTCCCAGAGGCTCCTTACACTATCTTCATATTTTTGGATTCTTTTTTCTTTTTGCTTTTCCGGTTGGGTGTTTTTTGCTTCTTTGTATTTCAAATCTTTGACTTGATTCTTGCGATCCTCTAGTCTGCTGTTGGATCTCTGTATATTATTCTTTATTTCAGTCAGTGTATGCTTAATTTCTAGTTGGTCCTTTTTCATATCCTCGAGGGTCTCACTAAATTTATTAGCCTTTTCTAGAAAATTCTTGAAAAACCTTATAACCGTGGTTTTGAACTCTATATCCAGTCATTTGCTTTCCTCCATTTCTTTCATTTGTGACCTCTTTCTTTGTCTCTGCATTTTGTCCGCTTCCCTGAGTTGATAGAGTGGCTTTGTGTGCTAGGTGTCCTATAGGGCCCAGTGGCTCAGCCTCCCCCGTTACCTGAGGTGGACACTCTTGGTGCACCCCTTTGTGGGCTGTGTGCACAGTCTTGTTGTAGGTAAGCCTTGACTGTTGTTGGTATCACTGGGAGGACTTGACCTCCAGGCCAATTGGCTGTGAGAATCAGCTGTGTCTATGATGGGAGAACTGTGCTGGAGACACCCTTATGAGGCAAGACTTGCTTCAGTGGGGCTTTGGTGCTCACTGAGTCTGCCCCCTGAGTGTGTCCCTTATGGATCTGAGGAGTTGTAATCTGGATGGTCCTACTCTGACCCCTGGGTACACTGGCTCCTGGATCCACAAGGAGGTGCTAATTTAGCTTCTGCCTGAGGCCAGCCAACAGGAGCTATGGAGAGATTTGCAGATTCCTCTTCTTTGTTTGGGTTTTGGAGGTGCCCAGATGAGGCCCAGCTGTGAAGCAATGCAAGCTGCTGTCGGGCCTTGGGCCTTCTTTTGGATGTTCTGGGTCTCTCTGACTCAGCTGCAGTTTTTTAGGTAAATTTAGATTTCAAAGGACCAGGCCATTCATATGCAAAAGCCTCTATGCACAGCTTGGATGGGGCAGACTCTCAGGATGGAGCAAGCAGTAATGGCTTCCCATCAGCCCCGCCCTAAGATGCCCCCCAGGTCTCAGTGTCCCTTGGTAATTGCTGCAAGCACTTCTGAGAAAAAGCCACCTTCGAAGTCTGCCTGCTGCCAGAAAGTCCAGTTTCTCCCTGTATGAGTCTGGGTCCCGAGAGTCTTGCCCGGAACTGGAGTTCAGAGCAGTCGGGAGCTTGTGTCTCCCTGAGGATTGAAAAAGCGAGCCACGTACTTCGTTGCCAGCCCTCTGCACATGCGCTCGCCTCCATACCTCTGCACTTTACTTCCACCGCTCCTCTGAGTCTCAGTGTGCTTTTCTCTTTCCTTCTAGTTGTAGAATTTTCACTCAGCCAGCCTTCCTGTGGTTCTGGATGATGTCCGTTTTGTTTTTTAGTTATACTTTTGAAGTGGTTGTACGAAGCAGCAATTTCAGGTGTTTACCTATGCCGCCATCTTGGTTTCTCTCTCTCGAATCTGTTTAATTCCAGCTGTCACAAATTAGAGCCACCTGGGAAAATTCATCTTGCCTCTGGTTTCTTCCAAAAGAGTGAGAAGAATTAGATAAGCTGGTTATACGTGTAGAAATTAAATAAACAGAACTCTTATATTAGAAGTTCAAACTTAAGCCTGGTGTTGAGGAAGAAATTTTATCCATTCATTTTTTGAATAAGTATTACTTGAGCACCTATTCTTGCCAGGTACTGTACTAGACTCTGAGAATACAGTGTTGGGCAAAATAGATGTGACCCCTATCTTTTATAGCTTACAGTGCAAATGGTGAGACATACTAGGTGTACCAGTTAATAATACATGGAGTCACACATATGTTGCTATATATGCAATATGATATGTAAGCTATTTTGTTGTATTGACAACAAGCTTCAAAACTTCATATGTCAAATTTGCTGAAGGTGTTAACATCATAGATATTTTTACACTTAAAAATGTTGAATTTCGTGCCAAAAAAATATCATTTGCGAGAAGTTTTAATTCATTACTTTATTTGAAGAAAAGTGCTGCTGAATACTTTGGGAAGCTTATAGTGAACATGCTCCATCTCAAGATACTTGTGAATGCTGGTTTAAACTATTTAAAAGTGATGATTTCGATGTGAAAGACAAAGAATGGCCAGGTCAACTGAAAAAGTTTGAAGACCAACAATTACAAGCATTATTGGATGAAGATGAGTGTCAAACTCAAAAACAACTTGCAAAAAGATTAAATGTTGCTCAGCAAACAATTTCCGATCATTTACAAGCAATGGGAAAGACTTTAAAGGAAGGAAAATGGGTGCCACGTCAACGGAATGAAAGACAAATGGAAAACTGAAAAGTCATCAGTAAAATGTTGCTTCAACAGCACGAAAGTCTTTTTTGCATCGAATTGTGACTGGCGATGAAAAGTGGATTTATTTTGAGAATCCCAAATGCACAAAATCATGGGTTGATCCAGGTCAACCATCAGCATCGACTGCAAGGACAAATAACTTCGGAAAGAAGACAATGATCTGCATTTGGTGGGATCTGGAAGGTGTGGTGTATTATGAGCTTCTAAAACCAGGTGAAACTGTTGATACTGATCACTACTGACAACAAATAATCAATTTGAACCATGCTTTGATCGTGAAACGACCACAATGTGCCGGAAGACATGGCAAAGTAATTTTGCTTCATGATAACGCACCTTCATACACTTCAAAACCAGTTAAAGACACATTAAAAGATCTTGCCTGGGAAGTATTCACCCACCCGCTGTATTCACCAGGCCTTGCTCCTTCAATTTAGCACTGGTTCTGATGGATGGCACACACACGATCTGAGCAGCACTTCAAAACATATGAAGAAGTGGATAATTGGGTCACTGAATGGTTTGCCTCAAAACAAGAAAAGTTCTATTGAGACGGTATCCACAAATTACCTGAAAGATGGGGAAATGTGTAGCTAGCGATGGACATTACTTTGAATAAAGCACTTTTGATGTTTCTCTTGAAATTATCTTGTTTTCTTAGATTACAAAATCCGCTATTATTAACCAGTACACCTAGTACATTCATTACATCACCTCAACATCTTAAATACAACTGTGAAAACAACTATACAGGGAAAGAACAGAGAACTCCAGGGCCTTGACTGTGGGGTGAGGGAAGACTTTCCTGAGGAAGGATGACAGATGGCCAGCCAAGAAGGGGGCAAGGGGCAGGAGGGAAGGTCTGGTGTCATTAGGGGACTACAGGCCTCTGTGGCCAGGGGAAAGAGTAGCTAGAGAGGCAAGCAGGGCCAGTTCTGGATGATCCTTGAAGACTTAAGGATTTTAGTTTTTATTTTAAGAGCAGCAGAATATCAGAAAAGAGTGAAGCCATCAAATATGCATTTATAAAGATGATGCTGGCTGCCTGGAGGCTATTGCTGTTTGTTTAGGCAAGAGAACTCAAAGGCTTGGTATGGATGAGGTAGAAGAGAAACAGAGAGATGGATACTTTTGAGAGAGATTGATGCTGGGGAGGATGGGAAGTGACAGTGAGGCAAAGAAGATTTTCTCTGATAACTCCTCCATGTCTAGCTATGCTGAAAGTCTGGAACCTAAGGCAAAGCTTTCGGAAGATTTCTGAACAAGCTGAAATTTGTTCATCTCTCCCTCTTATCTGTACTTTTGCAGGTACCACATGCTCTACTCCAACATCCATTGAACACGCAAACATCCAAGTTAAGAGTTATAATGAGAACTCCAGGGAGCGTTATATTTGTAACTCTGGTTTCAAGCGTAAAGCTGGTACGTCCAGCCTAACTAAGTGCCTGCGTAACGAGGACACAAATATTACCCAGTGGACAAGACCCACTCTCATATGCATCAGTAAGTACCTGCCCCTGCACCAACCCTCCCTGCCACTCTTGCCAAGGACACATAGACAGCAATGCTGCAGTGTGGGTGATGGAATAGCCCATCTGAGGAGCCAAGAGATTTGTATTGAGGTCTGAGGCTAAATAAACCAATAGATCTCTAAACACCTCGGAGGTGGAAATACATGGGCTTTGGAGCCAAGAGGGTGTCACACAATTCTGGCTTCAAATCTTGGTTCTGTCACTTACATAAACCTATGAGACTTTGAGCAAGGGCCTTCATATCTCAGAACTCTAGGTTTCTCATATAGAAAATGGACCTGATGTCAACATTGTGGCTTGTTTGTAGAAGGATTCAGTGAAACCTGGTAAATATTAACTATTATTACCATCGATGCTTTAAGATTATGGTAGCAAGAATTTGGCTACATACAAGGATGTGTGCTCAAGCGTAGTTACTTCCCTGAGAGCTTTTCCAATTTCTCCCTAGGAGAAGGCCTGCAGGGAAATTATTGTCATTCTTCAATGGTATCCATCCCAGGAGACTGCGGAGACACATGGGCACAGATTCCCTAACTCGGTTACCCAAGTCTTGTGTCCAGTCAGTGGTCCAGAGCAAGTGTGAGGGAAAGTCGTCAGAATCAATTTTTATAAACCATCAATTTTTATAAATCAATTTTTATTAATTGGCTCCTTCTGGATAACCATGCCAGAAGGAGCCAATTAATCTTGTGGTGGAAGCCAATTGTGCCATTTCCAGAAATACTAATCCACTTACTCTAGGAAAAACATTAAGCCACAGTCTTCTGATTTAACATTTATTGCTTACTTGATGCATGTCCAGCACTGAGCGAGAATACTTTCTCATATAACATTTGTGAAAACTGCCAACTTCTCTATGGGGGAAGCAGAGGGGTAAGGAGATGAGGGGAGGTTTTGTCTGTTTGTTTATCCTCGCTGGATCATTTTTTTCCATTGATTTTTAGAGATAGTGGAAGGGAGGCAAGGAGGGCGGTGGGGAAGAGGGGGACAGACATGGATATGTTGCCTCTCGCAGGGCCCCGACTGGGAATGGGGATCGAACCCGCAACCCAGGTACATGCCCTTGATCAGGAATCAAACCTGCAAATTGAACCCACAACCCTTTGGTGCATGGGCCCACGCTCTAACCACTTAGCAACACCAGTCAGGGCAGAGGGGAGGTTGTTCTATAGCAAACTCACTTTATTGTAGGACTCCTTGGAGAGCCAGACTTTCTCATTGAATTTGTAGTGTTTAGACCACTGGTACCCCTCCCGCTCAACCTCTCCCTCTCTTTGCATGACTGTCATGCAGACATCAGAGGCAGAGCAAGGAGGAAGCGTTCTACTTGATGCAGAGGACTGACTGGCCCTTTCCCTGATCTTTTCAAGGATGCATTTATATATACAGCCTTGGAAGATGGAGACAGCACCTCCCTCTGGAGAAAAGGCAGACATGGTCATGCCATTAATAAAAGACTCAGGTTCCCTGAGCTCAGTCTTCCTCTGCTGTGTTGCAGACCACTGGATGTATCTGTTCTGGCCTATCCATGTTGCCTCTGTGGGGCTTAGGGATGAGGGAATTGATACAAATTTGCTGATACTCCTGCTGCCTATTGTGTCTGCAGTCTATGCTTGTATTTGCATGAGAACTGCAGGTTGGGAAACATTGACTGTAGTTTATTTCTTGTGCTTCCGGCCTATCCTGAGGCCAAATGTATCTGTTTTAAATTTGTATGTTTATTTGTTGTTCATATCCAGTTCTGAAGCTACCCCAGGTTCCACCCTCAGGAACATAGATGACATGTGGTTGTCCTTTCTCTAGGAGACCCCTCCCTGACTCACCAAAGGCCATCCTCCACAGTAGCGCCAGCAGGGGTGACTCCAGAGCCAGAGAGTCCCTCCCCTTCTGGAAAAGGTAGGAATGTTGGCATTTTTTAAAGACTTCCATTCCCTGCTAACACTCAGGTCCCTACAAATCCCTCAGATTCATGGACCATAGCTGAAGTTCCACTACAAACTTACGTAATAGAACAAAACTTTTTTAAAATCAAGAACAAAAATTTACCTTAGCTTAATTTTCTGTTTTAAATCAAAGGGGCTTGATATCCAGGTTTTATATGTGCATGGTTAAGAATGGGTTGAAATCCACTCTTATTATGTCAGATCAAACTTAACTGCAGACTGCTATCCTTGTCAAAACTAGGGAGGGTCTGAGGTTTGGCCTGTCTCACATGTTAGCCTGCCACAGTTTCAGGGTACTGGCAGGAAACACAACAATCTTGGGTCAGAGCTGTGGCCATCACTTGGTAAAGTATATAGATGTTGAATCACTATGTTGTATACCTGAAACTAATATAATACTGTGTCAATTATGAATAATTTTTTAAAAGCAACAAAAAAGAGTTCTGGATAGAGAATCCAAGATGGCGGCGTAGGTAAACACCTAAACTGCTGCCTCCTACAACAATTTAAACTGCAACTAAAAGACAAAACGTCTATCACCCAGAACCACGGGAAAGCTGGCTGAGTGGAAGTTCTACAACTAGAAGGAAAGAGAAAAGAGCATTGAGACATGCACGAGCGCTGAAAAGCTGAGGTACGGAGGCTCGTGATCCAGGCTGGCTGCGGGCGACTGGGTGCGTTGCTTTTTTCAACCCGAACGGAGACAAGCCCCCGATTACTCTGAAATCCAGTCTCTGGGGAGACGCGGGGCACCCAAACTCCTACGGGGAGAAGCTGGACTGTCTGCCAGAGAGGGTGACTTGCTTGCAGAGCTGCACGCAGGAATAATTGTTTACTGCACTGGGGCACGGGACTCGCGGATGCCCTTGGAGACTCAGAGCCGGCTAACTAGCAGCCATTGCTGTTTGCCACGCCCTAACCTAGTGACACTCTGAGGCCCCACCCTACAAACCCACCCAAGCTCCAAGCAGCTCAATTAGCATAAGAAAGGCCTGCCCTATCCCAGCTTAACCTAGCAAACTTGCGGCCTGGGTCAGACAGCTCCAAAACCTCCAAACCCCAAGCAAAGAGAAGAAAACTGCAGCTCTCACTGTAGCTCCTGCTGAGTGGCCTCATACAGTAGCTGACCTGCACCCCATTGGAGATCCAGAAGCCAGTGTACCTAGTGGTCAGTGTGAGACACCAGATTTCAACTCCTCACATCCATAAGTGACACATTCAAGAGGCAGACTCAGTGAGCACCAAAGCCTCACTGAAACAAGTCCTGCCCCATAAGCGTGTCTTCAGCGCAGCAGTTCTTCCATTATAGACACAGGGAGTGCTCACAGCTAATTGGCCTGGAGGTCAATTCCTCCCAGCGTAACATCGGCAATTAAGGCTTAACTGCACCAAGACTTTGCACTCAGCCCAGAAAGGGGTGTACCAAGAGTGTCCACATCAGGAGATTGGGGAGGCTGAGCTACTGCCCCCTATAGGTCACCTACCACACAAAGCCACTCCATCAACACAGGGAAGCAGCCAAAATGCAGAAACAAAGAAACATGTCACGAATGAAAGAAACGGAGGAAAGCAAACTACTGGATGACATAGAGTTCAGAACCACGTGTATAAGGTTACTCAAGAATCTTCTAAAAACCGCTGAGAAACTTGATAACACTTCTGAGGAGCTTAGTAAGACCTTCAAGGACCTTAATGAGAATGCCAAAAAAATGGAAAAGGACCAGTCAGAAATGAAGCATACACTGTCTAAAATAAATATACAGAAACTCAACTGTAGATCAACGTACCCCAAGAATCAAACCAAAGATCTGAAATATGTGGAAACAAAAAACATCCAACTAGAAAAAGAAAAAGAAAAAAGAATCCAAAAATATGAAGATAGTGTAAGGAGCCTCTGGGACAACTTCAAGCGAACCAACATCCGAATTTTTGGGGTGCCAGAAGAAGGGAGAGAGCAAAATATTGAAAACCTATTAGAAGAAATAATGACAGAAAACTTTCCCTACCTGGTGAAAGAAATAGACTTACAAGTTCAGGAAGCGCACAGAACCCCATACAAGAGGAATCCAAAGAGGACCACACCAAGACACATCATAATTAAAATGCCAAGGGCAAAAGACAAAGAGAGAATATTAAAAGCAGCAAGAGAAAAACAGTTAGTTACCTACAAGGGAGTACCCATACGACTGTCAGCTGATTTCTCAACAGAAACTATGCAGGCCAGAAGAGAGTGGCAAGAAATATTCAAAGTGATGAACAGCAAGAACCTACAACCAAGATTACTCTACCCAGCAAAGCTATCATTCAGAGTTGAAGGTCAGATAAAGAGCTTCACAGACAAGAGAAAGCTAAAGGAGTTCATCACCACCAAACCAGGATTACATGAAATGCTGAAGGGTATCCTTTAAGAAGAGGAAGAAGAAGAAAAAGATAAAGACAAAAATTATGAACAACAAAATGACATCAAACACATACCTACCAACAAGTGAATCTAAAAATCAAGTGAATGAAAAATCTGAAGAACAGAATGGACTGGTGAATATAATAGAATCAGGGACATAGAAAGGGAGTGGACTGACGATTCTCAGAGGAAGCAGGTGTGAGGGGTGCGGGAAGAGATTGGAGAAAAATCTTACTCCTAAAGATGAAGACAGTGGCGGGGGGTAAGGGCATGGGGTGGGGTGGGGAATCAGGTGGAGGGGAGCTATGGGGAAAAATAAAAGAGGAACACCTGTAATAATCTGAACAATAAAGATTTATTTAAAAAAAAAAAGAGTTCTGATTCTAGAAAGAGCTCTGTAAGTATTAATAACAAAAGAAATGAATTTCAGAAACATGAGAGACCCATGCAGAATTGCCTCCCAACAGTCCTAAACACCAGCAAGTTAACTATGTGGCTCTGGTGTAGCAGCATAGCCCAAAGCTGCCAATGTGCCACATTTCCACGGAGTCTCAGGTAATCATCCGTCCCAATTTCCTCAGCACTGTCTCAGCATTCAGAAAATTCGAAACCTTGGGTGCTAAATATCATGGGACAATGTCCTAGGACAGTGGTCGGCAAACTGCGGCTCGCGAGCCACGTGCGGGTTTGCCGCTCTGACTAATGAGTTTGCCGACCACTGTCCTAGGATACCCTTACTTTACATTTAACTCTTTTTTGTGTCCCATTTTCCAATTTGTGGCTTTTCCTGGCCCCTGTCTCCTCCCCTCTAGGCACAGTCATCCTGTTATGCTTGGCACACCTCCCTAGAACATGGCTCCTAATCTTGGCTGTCCACTGAGGTCACCTTGGAACTCTCGGGAGCAATCTGGGAATCAGAATTCTAGAAGCTCCTTGGATAATTCTTTGGCAGCCAAAGCTGAGGACCACTGCTGAAGGGAGGATGGAGAGGCCAAAAAAGGTTTCCTTCTAGTTAGCTGGCTACAAACAGAAGGCAAAGGCTGAAGTACTGGCTATATTTAAGTTTGGGGCAGTTCCAAAGCTCCTTTGATCAAAGTCAAATCTGACTCATCCAATTAATGAGAATCATCAAGTGGCCTCTCCCAGTTCTGCCTTCACACGCCAAACACTTGGTCAGATGAAACTGCACAGTCGAAATCTGATGTGAGATTGTCATCTTTGACACAGAATGATGTTGCCATGGGCACTTGGATGCGAATGCTCTGGGGGAACTCTATGCAAAGTACCTGGAGTGCTGGCATTCTGGGTAGTATGAGGATGTGACTAAGGATTAAAGGGCATGGGGACCTCGCACAGCATCTGTGGCTGGGAGCACATGAAGCAGCCCAAATAATGTGGCCGGACGGCCAAAGATGCTGAGACTGGGGCAAAGCCAGAATAACCTTCAAATACACTATAGTTCAGATGGGCTGAATCTCAGGCTCCCCTTATTTAGAAGTTTTGTGAAAACATGTATAAAATAAACTAAAACCAGCATCCCAGACGCTTCGGATTTGGTAAATACAGTTCCACTTGTGTCTTTTTTTTGTTTTGAGACCAGTCTTCTCTAGTAAACAGCCTGGATCTACTCTAATCTTTGTAATTTACTCTGCAAATCCTCTAGCATTCTCAAAAGTCTTATGGCCACCCCGGATGGATGACTATGTTATACACTTAAGGGATTTTCGTAAAGATCCATGGAGCAGTGTGCTGGGGGAGGGCTGGCCCAGGTCAGGCTCCTTAGAGCATGGATTAAGTTCATTCTCTTCTGGAGCTGAGAAAGTTACTATTATAAACATTTATGTTCTCCATGTGTTGCACCTTCTGACAGAACCAGCTTTCATTTTCAAGCCAGACACCATAGTGGCCACAAAGCCAGCCATGGTACTGGGCTCCAGGCTGATGCCATCCAAACCTCCTGCAGGAACCCCAAGGGTAGTCAGGAATGAGCTCTCCCAAGCCCCACCTCAGACAACTGCAAAGGCCTTGGAACACACTCCCTCCACCTCCCTCGAGAAGCCAGGTTGGCACTGGCTTTGCACACTTTACGGGAAGTCAGCTCTCTGCCTGCATGACATAATACCCTCCAAAACCAGAACAACCTAGCAACCCTCCGCCACCGGCTCTCTGCCACAGCCTTCTTGCTCTGGTCTCTGTTTTGTGCTCCACCCTGGCTCAGTCCAGGTGAAAAAGGAAGTCCATTTTCCAAATGTGCCAAGGCTTGCTGTATTAACCTACTTTGCTAAGAATCTGAATAATATCTGCTTCCTCCTAATATGAAGGGACAGAGGAAGCTCCCCACACTCTGGAGGATGGAGGAGCTCTCGGTAACTTGTATCTTCTGTAAGGGCACATCTGATTCTTAAGCATGGCCCAGGCTCTAAATGAATTAATTACCTTGCTTGTTCTTTGCTAAAATGAGTTTGGTTTTGCCAGCCATGCCTCTCTCAAGGCTTTAAGATAGGAACCAAATTGTGCAGAATTTCTCCTGCTTAATGAGAATTAGTATCTTTAGGACTACCGTCATAACTGAGCTGCAATCTCTCCCCTCAGGTGCACATTCATCCAATTCCACAGCTGTCACTGGTAAGTATTTCCCTTTGTCCTGAAAGTGCTGAAGCTCAGGGGACTTGTCTCAGGAAGCTGAACAGTCCTGGTTTGTGCCAGTTGTCCCAACATGATCACGAATAGCATCCCCATTCACTCTCAAGTGTATCGGTGTAGAAAGTAAGTTACAAGATCACCCTATTTATGGAATTCTTTATTTGACATCACTATTTTCATATTGGCACCTTAGCACTGTCAGGCTCCTGATACATAAACCAAAGAGTAGATACATCACAAAAAGGGCCTGTTCAGCAATTCAGTTCTACTAAGCAGGGCTAGACGTCTGTCAAAGACTTACTAGAAAACCAGGAGTGTGTGCTGGTACCATGGAGATGATGTTCTGCTAACATGCAGACTGCACTACACCCCCAGTGTTAGCACCATGCACCTACAGCCAGACCATTCAAATTTCTCCGTCTAGAAGCCTTTTTTACAGGAGATGCACACAACAGTAAGACTAGGAGAGAATGTCCCAGTAAATATAAGGAGGGAGATGGAAAATTGTTAGCAAGAAGGAAAGAAAAAAGATGAAAGGAGGAGAGGAAAGCCCAGAGAAGAGAGGAGAGAAAAAGAGAAAGAAGCCAGGAGAACGAAATACAGAAGAAAGAATCTGATACTTTTGTCTGAGAGGATTTCAATGAACCGAAAACCACTCTAATGTCATATGGGCAAAATGATTTCTCTACAAGTTTTCCTGCTAGAGAAAGATTCATATTTTTGTGTTTACATTTTATCTGCATTAGTGTCATCTGGGAAAAAATAAGTGGCTTTGCTCATTTCAGCAGTTAGTTGATTAGAATGCTGTTTGGATTTTTTAAAAAAAATCAATCATATATACAAAGTCAAGACAGTGTAGAAAGGCTCTTTGGAGAGTATTTTAATGGAGAAACTATGGCATTTAATGGCAAGGATATGAAAATAATAATATGTTTATCATTTAAGAGGAGACCAATAAATAAAGAAGCCAATCTAATTTTTCTTTTTATGTCTTTTTATGTCACATACTACATTAATCTTTCTACAAGTTTTAAGTTTTTTATTCATTAAAAAATTTTTTTATTGATTTCAGAGAGGAAGGAAGAGGGAGAGACAGAAACATTAACGATGAGAGAGAACCATTGATTGGCTGCCTCCTGCACGCCCCCTACTGGGGATTGAACCCACAATCAGGGCATGTGCCCTTGACCAGAATTGAACCCTGGACCCTTCAGTCTGCAGGCTGATGCTCTATCCACTGAACTAAACCAGATAGGGCTTTATTCATTTTTTGAACTGTTAATTTTTGCACATGGTTAAAAATAAAAAATTACAAAAGGATATATAGTAAAAACTAAGCCCTCTCTCTGACTGCAAATCATCTGCAAGAAGGAAGCAATCCCCTGCTACCAGATTTCTGTGTGCCCATGGAAGAAGATCAGTATGTCAACAGCACGCAGAGGATACATGATGGCAGCCAGTTAGGTATTTTATTTTCACTGCTCTGTACTTTGTTTTCTTTTTTATTATTATTATTGAATCTTTATTGTTCAGATTGTTACAGTTTTCCTCTTTTTTCCCCCAATAGCTCCCTTCCACCCAGTCCTGACCCCACCCCTTACCCTTCCACCCACGCCCCCCCCCCCCCCGGACTGTGCTCATCCATAGGTGTATGATTTTTGTCCAGTCTCTTTCCACACCTCCCACACCCCTTACCCCCCGAGAATTATCAGTCCACTCCCTTTCTATGCTCCCTTTCTTCTTCCTCTTCTTAAAGAATACCCTTCAGCATTTCATATAATACTGGTTTGGTGGTGATGAACTCCTTTAGCTTTTTCTTATCTGTGAAGCTCTTTATCTGACCTCCAATTCTGAATGATAGCTTTGCTGGGTAGAGTATTCTTGGTTGTAGATTCTTGCTATTCATCACTTTGAATATTTCTTGCCACTCCCATCTGGCCTGCATCTGTTGAGAAATCAGCTGACATTCGTATGGGTGCTCCCTTGTAACTAACTGTTTTTCTCTTGATGCTTTTAATATTCTCTCTTTGTCTTTTGTCCTTGGCATTTTAATTATGATATGTCTTGGTGTGGTCCTCTTCTGATTCCTTTTGTTTGGGGTTCTCTGCGCTTCCTGGACTTGTAAGTCTATTTCTTTCACCAGGTGGGGGAAGTTTTCTGTCATTATTTCTTCAAATAGGTTTTCAGTATCTTGCTCTCTCTCTTTTTCTGGCACCCCCATAATTAAAATGCCAAGAGCAAAAGACAAAGAGAGAATATTAAAAGCAGCAAGAGGAAAACAGTTAATTACCTACAAGGGAGCACCCATACAATTGTCAGCTGATTTCTCAACAGAAACTATGAGGCCAGACGGGAGTGGCAAGAAATATTTAAAGTGATGAATAGCAAGAACTTATAACCAAGAATACTCTACCCAGCAAAGTTAACATTCAGAATTGAAGGTCAGATAAAGAGCTTCACAGATAAGAAACAGCTAAAGGAGTTCATCACCACCAAACCAGTATTATATGAAATGCTGAAAGGTATTCTTTAAGAAGAGGAAGAAGAAGAGAAAAGTAAAGATAAGAATTATGAACAACAAATACATATCTATCAACAAGTGAATTAAAAATCTGAGGAACAGAATAAACTGGTGAATATAATAGAATCAGGGATATAGAACGGGAGTGGATTGATAATTCTCAGGGGGAAAAGGGTGTGGGGGGTGTGGGAAGAGACTGGACAAAAATCATACACCTATGGATGAGGACAATGCGGGGGAGGTAAGGACAGAGGGTGGGGTGGGAACCGGGTGGAGTGTGGGTGTTTCTCTATTTTCCAAGTCTAGTGTGGAAAGAGAGCAGGTCCAGTTCCTGAGTAGAGGAGCTGGGGATTAAGAAATGAAAGAAAGAAAGAAAGAGACCGGATAGAAAGATAGAAACAAAGCTGGGTGCCAGGTGGGACGCCATCCTCTCTGATGGAGAGGCAGGGACCTGGAGCCCAGGCAGCAAGTTTATTTTATACCCCCAAATACCAGGAAGTATCACCAAAACTTAGGATCAAAGGAGCTTATTTGAATTCTTGAGTAGGCCCAAGCATTCCTGGTGCTTGCTTGGATTTACATATCAAAGCCCACTAGGCTGACACCTGGACAAAGGTAAAAAGTCAGTACTGATAACACCCCCCACCTTCTTGGGGAGGGTGTAACCAAGACGTGGCTCTGCCAATCGCCTCAGGCTCAGCTGACAACAATTTAAAGAAATGCCCATGTGCCTTCTCAGGCAGCGCTCTACAGTGGAGGAGAGCTGTGGGGGGAAAAAGGATAAACAATTGTAATAATCTGAATAAAGATTTATTAAAAAAAATCTTATACATAAAGTTTTGGGGCCATATTTTCTATGTAGATTTTCAAACTATTTTATTATGGACTATAAACTATTTTTTCAAATTTATGTCTTTCACTGGATTAAAATATCAGAAACTCACTCCCAAATTCTGAAATGTAATATAATAAACATTATCTGAACATGTACAATAGATAAAGATAGCTAAGTGCAAAGAACTGTGAAAATACAGAGATTTAAAAGAAAACAGCTTTAAACCATTCATATTGTATTATCTTCCTTCAAGTTGCTTAAATATAAAGATAGACATATTGCCCTGGCCACTCAGTTGGTTGAGCATCATCCCATGCACCAAAAGGTCACTGGTTTGGATGCCAGTCAGGGCACATGCCTTAATTTCAGGTTCAATCCCCAGTAGGTGGGGGGTGGAGGGGCAGGAGGCAGCCAATTGATATTTCTCTTTCATCAATGTTTCTCTCTCTCTCTCTCCCTTCTATCTCTCTCAAAAAACACCAATAAAGACATTAAAAAAAAAAAAGACAGACATATTAAAACTATAAGAAAGCAAGTAATTTCAGCAAGGAGATGAAAACTAGCTATATTTCATTATGTATTATTTGAGTTTCATCCACTAAGAAGGTGTATGCTAAAATGAAAATCATGCTAACTTTCTAGAAACACTAAGTTATAATGCCTTCAAAGTATGTCACATACAATCCCAGCCACCTAAGACCTAAGAGTATGCCCAGATCAGGTATCAGTGACAGAAGTACTCACTGATTCCCTGGGCATCAGTGGCTGTTGCTATTTCCACATGAATAAGCAATCAGTTGAGCTCATCTTTGTAAATAAAGAAATAAATGATGCTTTATACTATAGTGGTTGCTCAGTAAATGTTAACTTAATTAATGTTTTAATTAGCCCATTGATACCACCAATATCATTTGTTTTTTAAATAAGGTTATAAAAGATATCACAACTTTTAAAGTTGCTTTTTCTAGTCCAACAGAAGTATTGAATAATGAGAAATGAATGAATGAGAAAATGGTTAAGTAAATTTGAGGGCTTTAACATTTAAATAAATATTCAGGAAGTGTGGCTCACCATTTCATTGTCTTAAATATCTACTGCCTCACTTGGCAGCCCTTTTTATCAATAACTTTATTCAATTTTTCCAATATCTGATCTCTGATCCTTGACTAAGCTATTCTTGAAGAGTCTCAATTGTAAAATAAAAGTCAAAATGTCATCTATGATGGTGTTTACATGGCCATCTTCATTTATAGTACACTAGGAGTGAAGAGTTCCTTTTTCTGTCACATCTGAAATAAGTTTGCTACAGTCAATATGCTCAGCCTTTAACAGAAGCTACCTTTGTAACGTTCATCTGTTCAATCAATAGAAATGGAGATTCTATTTTGTGGCAGGTCTGGTACTAACCTGCAATGAAATGCAGGTAGTTACTACCCTTTCTGGCTTCCTGTGCAATTACCTACTTTTTCTCCACTCTCTCTCTCCCAGACTCTAATCCTCCTCTATCTCGCAAAATCTCTTTCACTTCCCTTTTCTCTAATCCATGCACCCCTAGGAAACACAAAAGGGTGGAGGACTTGGCAGTTGATATCTTAGTCCACTGTTGTAATGATTCTGGTTTCAATTTCTTTACTACATATCTCCGTATATAACTGAGGAAGAGGCCAAGGGTTTGAGTTTAAGTCACTGAGTTCAAATTGCTTTGTTGTATCATTGGCTCAGGAGCCCTCTTCTCCCTTGAGTTTGAGTCTGTAGTTTATATCTCATTAAAAATAAACAGGAAGAAGCATTGTGAAATACAACTTATTGTTTATATCAACTTGCCTTTTCCAATAAATCTCTTCATGAACAGTAAATGCATGCCAAACTGCTTAGTCAACATGAAGAAATAGTGTATCATCAGCTACAATCTCTCTGCTAATAAAGATTTCTGATTTTTAGTCATACTGACAAGTAATGTTGTTTAAAAAGTCAAAAGAACTTTCACTAGTTTTCCAAGTTTGTTGTTACTTCTTTTAGAACAACTTTTCTATGCTTTTTTCTACAGCAAGTAGTTTTGGTTTTGCACTTTACTGTTTCTTCTGATTACAGCATCATTGCAAAAATATCAGGGGGAAAATTTTTAAAGAACATAAAGATTACCTACAATCCCACCATTACTTAATACTTTGATAGCTATTCTTCAAGATTTTTTGTGTGCATATGATACATACATGGCTTATTGGATTTCTTTTGGCTCATTTTTATTTCAACCACCTATTTTCACTTATAATATCACTAGAGGCCCAATGCATGAAATTGCCCCGGTTTCGTCCAGAAGAACATGCAGAAGATCATTTGGCTGTCCGGCCTAATTAGCATATTACGCTTTTATTATTATAGATAGACATCGTTCCATGTTAATGTAGATTAATTTCACAAGTTTTAAAATATATTTTTATTGATTTCAGAGAGGAAGGGAGAGGGAGAGATAGAAACATCAATGATGAGAGAGAATCATTGATTAGCTGCCTCCTGCACACTCCCTACTGGGGATTGAGCAAGCAACCAGGCATGTGCCCTGACAGAATCAAACTGTGACCTCGTAGTTCATAGATCAAAGCTCATAGGTTCATAGGTCAAACTATACCAACCAGGCCATTTCATAAATTTTTAAAAGCTGAATAATATTCCATTGGATGGGTATTAACACATTTTAACTAATTTTCTACTGATATTTAGATGAACATTTTAAAAATTATTTTACAGAGTACTTCAGTGAATATTCCTATATATACTTTCCCATTTCCTTAGAATGAATCCTAGAAGTAGAACTGGAGAGTTAATATATATGGTCTTCTCTAGAACTTTTGTTATGTTACCAATTACCTTTGAGAAAAACTATACCCATTTACATTCACTCCTGCAAAGCAGAGAATCTGGGTGTTTCCCATATCCATATTTAACCTGTATTTCAATAGGGTTGTATTTTAAATGCCAACCCATGGGGATTTACCCTTGCCTACAAGGTTGTGTGTTGGTTGTACAGGGACAGGTCTCAAAGTTTAACGGTCTAGGAGACTAATTGACTCAGGGTCCACAGTGAGATGACTGGCTCTCCAGATGTTCAGGGTTGTCATCTTGCAAGTGGGGCAGCCAGGTGAGTTTTGCAGGGAGATTTCATAATATGAAGGCAAGTTGGCAAAATCTGCTTGGAATTTATTATTCACTCAGTGTTTTAAAAATAGTTATGTTCACCTGCCCTTTTGCTTCCACACGAGGATCCCACTGCTCCTGTCTAATAAATCTCAAATGCTGTCGTGGCTGCTGGACTTCCACCCTCAAATCTTCCCATCATCCATGCTGTTCCTTTCAACTCAGTCAACACAGTTTTTTCCTTTTCCTAAGCATTTTGTTATTCTCCTCTTACTTGTAAGATCTCTCTTACAACACCTCCTCTTTCTCCTTCCTTTGTTATAAAAAAGTAGCAAATAAATAATGACAATGGAATTGGAAGAAAAATGGCACTGCAAGCTATCATTTCTAAATCAGAATTCTGCGAAGCTGCAGAAGAGGGGGAGGTTGTGCCAGAAGACAACTGTCTTGACTTTGGATTTAGCAGCAAGCATTTCTTCTCATGAAGTGCTGGCCTCCTCATCCTCATATGTCCACCCCAGGTTCTGATCTCTAAGCCTCTTACTTTCCCTTCCTGACTTACTCCCATCCCTGCCCATCACTGTCACTCTGCTCAGGAAGGACAAGGATTAGGAGCACAGGACATGGGATAACATGAATTGGACAGTTTGAACTGGCAGTGTTGGTGGGGAAGGAATGTACTTTATGCTCAGAGGTAGAATAGATTAAATTGCATGGAACATTAAGAAATGTTTAATAACAGTAAGCTGGTTGGGAAGACATTTGTATCTCTCTGTGGGAATGTAAATTGTAAAGAATTTTCAGATTCTTAGAAATGAACGTTATAGGGGGATAAATGGTGATGGATAGAGACTTGACTTGGGGTGCTAAACACACAACACAGTGTACAAATATGTGTTGTAGAATTGTGCACCTGAAACCTGTATAATTTTGTTAATCAGTGTCACCCCGATAAATTAAGTAAAAATGAAAAAATGAAATGAATCTGCTACATGGACTTTTAGCATGATACCAACTTAGTTCTCTTCTTTTACAGTGGCAACAATCTCCACACCTATCACTGTGCTTTGTGGAGTATGTGTGGTATTACTTCTGGTATGTTATTATAAAAAATCAAGGTGAGTGGCACAAGAGAATCACACTGGACAAGATTCTTCCTTTCCTCTGAGAAAAGAGTTCATTATTATGACTCTGGGCCTGCCTTCCCAATGAAGAATCCCTTTCCTGGCTAAAGACACAGGCTCTCACTCTCACCCCTCTTCTTTGTTGGCCAAAAGAGTGTTGGGCCCTGGCTGGTGGCTCAGTTGGTTGGAGCATTGTCTCAATATACCAAAAGATGGTTGTTTCGATTCCCAGTCAGGGCACATAGCCAGGTTTTGGTATGTGATCTGTACAGGAAGCAACCGATCAATGTTTCTCTCTCGCACTGATGTTTCTTTCCCTTTCTCTCTCTAAAACATATACTCAGGTGAGGATTTAAAAAAACACACAACAGTGTTGGAGTTGAGCAGTCACACTGAGCCAGTCTTAGAAAGCCATTTACTTTCCGAAGCAGGCCACTTGTCAGAAATGGGGCAGTGAGAGCTGATGACACGGGGCCAATTTTACCAAGAGCCAATTCAGAAAGAAAGAATGTGCCAAATAACCAATTTGATAGATATGCAATTTGTATCACTTCTTATCATATAGTCATGAATATATTCTTCAATGCATTCATTAAATATGGATATATTTTTTTATAAATATACTCATTCATGTCAGCCTTACTTTTGTATTTCTGATCACTGAAATTCTACGTTACAGCATTTGTGACAAGATTGTTTCTGCCACTTGCTGAAATTTCAGACCTTATTATTTTTCTAATCTTCACGCATTTTTATCATTTTTTCATTAAAGCCTCAAATGACACATTAGCTTTTATTTATTTTTTAAATGCTCCTTAAACTTTTTTAAATGAATTTTTCTTTTTCTTTTTTAAATATATTTTTATTGATTTAAGAGAGGAAGGGAGAGGGAGAGAGATAGAAACATCATTGATAAGAATCATGGATCAGCTGCCTCCTGCACGCCCCCTAGATCAAACCTGCAATTTAGGCAAGTGCCCTTGATGGGAATCGAACCCAGGACCCTTCAGTACACAGGCCGACGCTCTATCCACTGAGCAAAACCGGCCAGGGTTAGCCTTAATTTTATACTTCTACCAATCAGTAACCAGTATTTCAGCATTCCACATTGATGTAGTTGCTCTGGATCCTTTCTTGGCTTTATACAATCAATGGACATAAGATTTGTTGAAAATAAACTTTTAGTTACTAGTAAAAAAAAAATTTCTTTTGTAAATATCATATCAATATAAAGACTATACTGCCCTTTGAGCCAAGCTTCGAAAAATTGAGCATTTCATGAAATGCTACTGTAAAGCCAAAATGAAAACATCATCTAAAAATTTACATAAATCTTCAAAAGCTGTTAATACCATCTCAACCAACAAGAAATACCATAAACTTCATAAATAGTTTAGAAATTAACTAAGATTGCTATATTACTTAAAAACTTATCAAAAAATTAAAAAAATGTTAAAATGTTGGCAAAATGTATTTTAAAAGGATTTTTAAAATATCATAATAATTTCCATATAAAATGCTATATTTGGAGTTATATTCTTAAGAGATTATAATGACTATAATCATTGACTATATATTTTTAAAATATATTTTTGTTGATTTCAGAGAGGGAGAGGGAGAGAGAGAGAGAAACATCAATGATAGAGAATCATTGATTGGCTGCCTCCTGCATGCCCCACATTGGGAATCGAGCCCACAACCTGGGCATATGCCCTGACTAGGAATAGAACCATGACCTCCTGGTTCACAGGATGAGATGCTCAACCACTGAGCCATGTTGGCTAGGAGACTATTTAAAAAGAATACATACACAATCTTTTAAAAGAATAATACATTAAATTATATTCTTTAAAAGTATTTGAATATGTAGTATATATGGCCAATAAATATGCTCCTAAGAAAATATCAATATTCACAGACTATGTTAAAGAAATACTCATAATCACCTCTTTAAGAATTGGTAAACCTCCAAAGAGCTCAAAGTGCTTATTTTAAAATGTCCTAAAAAGTGCTTATCCTTGGAAGGTGGGTTAAATAATGCATGGAAGAAATTGCTGACTCAGACACTCATGGCCTAAAAATCACATTGTCAACAAAGAAACATGAAATTAAGGTGTTCTGCCTCTCCTCCTCTTGATTACTCAGGAAATGATTAATATATTTGTTTACTTTTAAAATTTTTTTTATTGATTTTTAGAGGGAGAGAGATAGAGACACATTGATTGATTGGCCTCCTATACACACCTCTACTGTGGATCGAGCCCACAACCCAGGCATGTGCCCTGACCAGGAATCGAACCCATGTTCTCCTAGTTCTGGGTCAACGCTTAACACTAAGTGCCAAGAACTGTTTTAGAAGCTTTATAAATATTATATCATTTTTACCAGGATTATCACATCTGGCTTAGCTGGACTCCTAGTTACTTTCTCCTTTTCTTCTTGCCATTTGAACTACCACTTTTCAGCAGAGGGTTGGCAAGGTGGGGGGAAGCTGCTCCAATAGCATTTGGAAATCTTTGGTGGATAAGGGGATTAAAAATACCGAAAACCCTAAAAATAGGATTTAAATAGTATCTGTGAGTGCAGTTTTCTCCATCTGAGTGTTCAATAGGGACTGTTTACTCAATTTGAGGGCAATGGTCTCCTCTTTTCAAAACATGTGAATTTTTTGCTTTACAGGAAAACTTCCCAGACACCCAGTGATCAAACGGAAAATACGGAAGATATCCCAATGACTGGGGGAACCAATAACAGAGAGGAGGATACAGAAAACTACCACACAGTCTAGGAAACTCCAAGGGAAAACCAGGCCAGCAAGGGCTACAGTGAAGGCACCAACTCTGCTCTGGCCAGAGGGGACCTAGAAGACTCAAGGAGTTAGGCGCCAGGGGGAAGCCACCAAGATGTGCCCACCTCAGCACTGTCTGCATGAGTAGGTTCTCCAGGCTTGGGATGGAAGCTTGATGCCTGCCCTGCCTCAGATATGGGGCCAAGTTCCCAAAGTCCCAGCCATTGAAGGCCTCAGGTCTTCCTATCAGGGCTTTTATTTCATTATGATATTTACTCAGGATAATTTATCAGCTTGACTCTCTTCCATCCCGCCTCCTGACTGGCAGTTTACAAAGAAAAGAAATATATCTGAGACTCTAAGTGAATTTAGTAGGCTCCTCCTGGCTTGAGAGGTGTGTCTATAAGGATGACATTAGCATTTCAGCTCCTATAACTCTCTCCAGTTAGGTACTCTGCTTGCACTCAAAGGGAGCAAAGAGATATTGTAAATTCTCTTAATTTAAGGATTCAGAAAGAAAACTGAATTCAGTGACATTTTCCTTATATATACATTTATATTTATGCTTCATTTATTATCCTATTTAATAAAAGCCCAGAGACCGATTGGCAGAACGACCAGTCGACCAGTCGCTATGACATCCACTGACCACCAAGGGGCAGACGCTCAATGCAGGAGCTGCCCTGTGGTGATCAGTGTGCTACCACAGTGGGAGCACTGCTAGGCTGACCAGGATGAGCGGCTGCTCCCACTGCGAACTCTGGGCCAATGGCAGGAACCTGGGCTGCGATTGTCACCTCCTCACCCCAGGCTCCTCCTCCTTGCTCCCTGCCACCTCTGCCGGACACCTGCAGGCTGCACAGCGCCTCCACTGTGGGCTCACAGAGCTGACCCTGGAGGCTGGGAGGCGGGTTCCTGGCTGCCGCGGGACTGAGGCCTACTCCACTGCCTCTCAGTGCTATTGTCCCTGGGCCTGGCCCCGACCGGGTCCCCTGGAGAGACGAGTGCTCCGGCTCCACAAAAGATGCCGGACCAGGGAGCAGCCGCTCAGAGGGCGGGTCCACAGCCACTCGGCTGACCGGGATGAGCGGAGCTCCCATAGCGAGCCAATCTCCACAGGCCATGCCCCACACCAGTGCATGAATCCCATGCACCAGGCCTCTAGTATCTACATATTATGACTTGCATTTTGAAATTGTATCTTATATAAATAAAATAAAAAGTTTATTTTCAATTTAAAAATGCAGTAAAACAATCACTGAGAAGAAATGAACATCATCAACAACAAAAAAGAACACCAAGCCCTGGTCAGTTGCTCATGGTTAGAGCGTCGGCCTGTGGATCAAAAGATCGGGTTCAATTCCTGGTCAAAGGCACATACCTCAGTTTCAGGTTCGATCCCCAGCCCCAGTCAGAGGCAACCAATGGATGTGTCTCCCTCATGTCAATGTTTCTCTCTCTCTCCCCCTTTCCCTCCTCCCTCCCTTCTACCTTCTCTAAAAATCAATGGAAAAAATATCCTCGGATGAGGATTAAAGAAAAAGAACACTAAGAGGAGAAAAAGCAGGAATGCAGAGTCCCAAATGGTGAGCTCAGGTTTTCTAAAAGGAGAAAAACAATCTTGTCTAAAGCTGGATCAGATCACAGTTTCAGAGAATTTCTAATGGGATTTTCATGTAAGAAGCCATAAGTGGCAGATTATGGCCCAAGTACTCCTGGTACACACATGCTCTTGCTTTACATTGTTCCCTTCCTTTCTTTCTTTCTTTCTTTCTTTCTTTCTTTCTTTCTTTCTTTCTTTCTTTCTTTCTTTCTTTCTTTCTTTCTTTTTCTTTCCTATTTATAACATTTTAAAAATAAAATCATGGGACTAATTCCACATCCTTATTTTATAGATGAAAAAATTGAGGCCCAGAGAAGTTGACTTACCCAAGGCCACATGGCTCAATTAATGCCAGAGAGTTTGAAAAGGATTTGGGATAGGGGGCGGGGAGTAGTAGTTCTGACTATAAACCAGCTACCAATTGCCCAGCAACACAGCCGGGGGTAGCCAGGTAGCCATCACAAGCTTTTGAGAGGTGGGGCATAACAACCAATCCCTGCTCTTTCAGAAGCTCTCAAAGTGCCCTTTCTTTTTCTTTGTGTCACCAAAAGTCAAGGAAGAGGAGGAATTTAAATGGCTGGTGCTGGGAATTTTAGAGCCACACCATTTTCACTATATGCAAATATTTTTTCAATGAATAGAAAAACTGGCTGCTAACATGTGAGCTGAGCCATTTTATTCACTCTTGGCCTTAATTACTTCATTATCCTAAAACTGCCTGATTTAAACTCTTCAGCTACTTGCCCCAAGTTTCTAGGGCTGGCTCCAGTTTGTACTTTTTAAGAAGTGTTAAAAATTTGACCCTTGATATTTTAAAACTAATTTGACAGAAAACACAACTTACATAAAAAATTGGGCAGATGTTCAGTAGAACCAAATTTTGTAAGGTTTCTACTGAGTGTAAGAGGGCTGTTACAGGACTAATTGATAGATTTGTGGTTTGGATTCACCATGGTCTTTGGAAAAGACACGTTATAACGACTTCTGGGCCCATTTGGAGCTTTGAAATCACTAGTTCAGATCCATCACAGAAAAAGTGCATGATCCATCAGTCACCAACCAAGTTCGAGCTGGGTAGATTACATGACAAAAATTAGATCTACATAATTAGATCTAGACATGGAAGCAAGCAGAGTGGGGTGCAGTTGGGGTCTGAAAGAACCAGGGAGGGTGGAATGGCATGGATAAACAAATAAACAAATCTAGGACTTTTTAAAAAAGACCTAAAGGGGTAAAATGAATTCTTTTACAGGTGGTATTCTTCTAGGGAAATGTTTACAAAACCTCTTCAACATCCAAACATACTATGGCCCCAGAATTTATCCATCAAGCAGTGATGAACATCTCAAAAGTAAGAACTGTCTTCATCTTTGAATTCTCAGAGATTAATGTAGTGCCCTGCAGGTGATTAATAGATGCTAGATCAATAAAGTAAAAGCTTCCTAACTAAAGTATGACTAAATGTTCTGAGACAGAATAGCCCGTTGTCAGGCAAAGCTACAAAGGAGGTGATGTTTGGGAACACTCAGCTACTTGTCTTTGTGCCCCCCATCTCCCCATGCTTTGACAGTTCCAAGCATTGCATCAAGTTCTACATACATCTGTCCCCCATTTTTACACACAAACAGTAATTGGCCAGTGGGTTTGGTTTGGGAAGACACAATGTGATGTGGCAGTGAGGAAGGCTACATGGAGAGCAATAAAAACCTATGCTGGAAGGGCAGATAAATAGTATGTAGGGATCTGAGGCGCACTTTCTCTGTTGCATCAGGGCCCCCTTCCTAACTCATCTCCCTCACCCTACCCAGTAAGCAGCCTGCCAGAGATCTCCAAGATCACCACTTTCCCATCCCACCCAAATGACTCACTTCAGCCTACCAGGGAAGAGTCCTGCCAACTAGCCTGCTATAATACTAGTTGCTCTAGTTATCTGTTGCTACATAACAAACCACCGCTGTTCATTATCTCTGGGCTGACTGGGCTCAGCCAGGCAATTGTTTTATGTGCCACCAACTAGGGTCACTCACTCGGCTGCATTCAGTTAGTGGCTGGGCTGAGCGGAAAGTCTAAGAAGACTCCACTCACTTGTCTGGTGCCTCAGCACTCCTCTTTATGACCTCTCCACAGGGCTAGCTTGGACTTCCTCATAGTATGGTGGCCTTGGGGTATAGTCAGACTGCTCACATGGTGACAGAAAAGAGAAACTGCCAGGCTCCTTATAGGTTGAATTTTATTGAACCTGGAGGATTGAGTAATATTTTAGACATAATAGGGCTTGAGTTGAAAAATGGGTGTGATTTAATAGAAACAGACATGGAGGGTTCTAAACAGGGGGATTGACACAGGCAAAGACAGACAGGAATGTAAGTGACACATTCAGAAAAAAAGAGCAAGACAGTTGGAATGATAAACTATTTGAAAAGCAATATGAGAGATAAGGCAGAAGTCAGATTGTGCAGTATCGTGCTTCTCTTATAACCCCCTGGGATTATATATAACATTAACTGTGGTTCCAGGAGGATTGCTTAGTAACTATGTTAAGCAAAAAAAACACAACAAAACTTTTTTTTTCAAATGGAGCCTTACAGAGCAAAGGTCTTAAAGAAATTGAATCCTTGAATCAGCAGAACCAGAGGGTTTCTCTCCAAGTCCCTCCCTGGCTCTACCTAATGCCCCCTTCTGGTAGATGTCAACACCATAAACTTAGATCTGACTCTAAGTTCCAGGGCGGTTTCATCACTTCTCTGGGTAGAGCTGAAGCACTAATTATAAAACAAGCGTGTCATCTTCAAAATCCCCTTTGAGATCAACACAATCCAGAGGGCTCCCGAGTTGCTCCCTGGCGCAGTGGTCCAGGGTCACCTGGGTTGCAATGGTTGATGGTATCTTCAGCATGTTCCAGGAAGCTTCAGAGGCTCCAGAAGCACCTCGGAGGCTACCCAGGGGGAAAGCTTAGAACAAATTCCAGTCCTGTCTAATTAGAGCAGCTACACTCTTTAAGTGGGGGTAAAATTGGTTTGAAGAGTATCATGGCTGCCCTAGCCAGTTTGATTCCAGTCAAGGGCATGTGTTTAGGTTGCAGGTTCGATCCCCAGCCCCAGTCAGGGCATGTGTGGGAGACAATCAATCAGTGTCTCTCTCAATCGATGTTTCTCTCTCTGTCTCTCCCCCTCCCTTCCACTGTCTCTGAAAAACAATGGGAAAAAAATCCTTGGTTGAGTATTAACAAAACAAAAAAAGTGTCCTGGCTAAGAACATCTGAAAGTTTTCTATGCTTTCTGTTTTTAACAAATGTGGTTTTGGCTGTTTTTTTAAGAGCTCTAGCTCTAGCTGTTTACCTGATGGTAATGGAAATACCATGAGTTTTGGGGATGGCACCAAGCTCTGTTCTATGTGTTAGAGCATAGCTGTCTGGGCCCAATTGCTATAGAGCCTATTTCATTATCTACTCCTCCAGATTTGCTATGATGACTAAACGAAATAATGTACACAAAGTCCTAAGTGTGTCTACCATGTAGGAGGTACTTAATAAAGCTAAATTCATTTCCCAAGTGAGATCTTTTTATGTATTAGATGACCTAATACTGGTGGCTGCCTATTCCTCTTCTTCCTTCTCCAGTGAGTCCCAACATTTTGTGTACTTATCTGCTTCCACACAGCCATGTGTATCAAAGGAAGCTGACCTCATCTCAAGCTTCAGGAAAGGAAATTGATTATTTTAAACCATCCTCTTTGCTAGTGATTGGTTTAGGAATGGGCAAGTGACCAACTTCTGGGCATTGAGATGTGAGGTCAACTAGAGAGGCTTCTGGGAAAGGTTTCCTTGCTCCTAAGACAGAGAAGACAGGCTTTCTTCTCTCTGAGATTTCTGCATTTGGAACTGCCCAGAACTGCTGCAGAAGGCTTGTTACAGAGAAGCCAGCATGGGGCAAAACTGACAGGAAAGATGGCAGAGAGAAGTAAAGGACTTGGCTTCCTCCCAATAGCGCTGAGGTCGCCGCCCTACAGCCTGCCCTCCTTGTAGTCCTAGGTGAAATCATAACATTTTCTGTTCAATGCCTGTTAGGGTTTTTGTTTGGGGTTACTCAGCCCCAAATGTCCTGATACTGAATTTAAGTGGAAATATTATAAGACTCTACAATGAGGAACTGCTGAGCAGAGGAAGTAGGCCAGAGGGCAGTAAGGCCCCAACTGCTTTAGGTTAAGAAGCCAGTGCCACTTTTTTTATGTAGTTATGAAATAACTGATTAAAAGGTTACCTGTTTTACCCTGGGAAGAGATTAGAAAAATATAATATTAGTAAAATGATTACTTAAAAAAATCCAGAACCGTTGAATTGGACATTTAAAAAGAGGGGGGGAAACCCCAGGATGTTCATGTTCTATTGGCTATTTCTTGACACCTTCAGTAAGGTCTTTAAAAGATGAGCTTGTCGGCTCAGTTGGTTGAGCATCCTCCTGTGCACAGAGAGGTTGCCATTTCAATTCCCAGTCAGAGCACATACATGGGTTGAGGGTTTGATTCCTGGTCCAGGGCACATGGGGACATGTACAGAAGGTAACCAATTGATGTTTCCCAATCTCTCTCTCTCTCTCTCTCTCTCTCCCCCTTTCTCTAAGCATGTCCTCAGGTGAAAAATAAAAATAAAAGATGAGCTTGGGGTGAAGGTAGAGAAGAAAATAAGGCTTTGCTGAGAGATCTTTTCTGCCTGCAGCCCAAGTCACATTGGCATTGTAATTACAGTGAGAAACCCCCAAAGGGTTTTAAGCAGGCGGGTGACATAATGTAGTCTTCATTTTAAGACTGTGTGTCCTTTCACATAGAGAATGGAAAAGATAGACCAGACAAAAAGGGCAGAACAACTGAAGGATGTTGCCATAGGCCAGGTGAGATGAGACCTAGTCTAAGAGGTAGGACAGATGGGAAAAAGTGGGTAGATTCAAGATATTTTAGAAATAAAGTCAAAAGAACTTGCTCAGTAGTGCCGTTTCCTGAAATGGGGAAGGGAGAGGGGAGGAATTAGGGGTGAGAGAAGAAATCGAGAGCTGCATTTTTGGATGTGCTAAGTTAGAGACATCGTTAAGACAGCAAGTGGAGTAAGCAAGAAAAAAGTTAGATAACTCCATATCTCTCCATCTATTCTACCTCATTGTCCAGGCCACTAAAAATATGAAATATATAAAACTACTGGTGGTAATGAACATGAGGGACAGCTACCACAGGCTCTCTTGGAGAATCTATAAGCAGCAGCCCAGGGAGGAAGTGAGAATCCCTTCCAAATGCTCCAAAAGCCCTTGAAACCCAAGGTGACAGTGTTTAAAGGGCCCTAAGAAGGGGTACATGAGGTTTACTCTCTCTGGGGCAGGGTCTGGGGGAACTCCTGGCCTGCCTCAGCCAATCAGCTTTCAGTCTGTGGGTATGCACATTCTAAAAGCCCAGAGGTTCAGGACTACTAGCAAGGACTGAAACCAAAAACAAGGCTTGAAGAAAAGCTTTAAGCCACAAGTAGTGTGAACAAGAGGTGTCCAAGTTCCTTGTCAACACAGCTGGTCGGCCCCAGAGACTGCCCTGACATAACTACAGGAATGGAGTATGGTCTGCTACACACAGGGCTACACGCATCCTGGGGACTGGACTTGCAGGGCAGGACAATTTCCCACGTGGCATCTTATACTTCTGTCCACATTAATGTTTAGTTAACTGTGTTTGAATCTAACCATTTGCCTTCTCTGCTCCCACATCTAGGCAGCTATAGGAAAAAGTACATATCAACTAAAAGCATGGTTTTAATTTCAACTGGGTTGATACTGCCCAGTGATCCTATGTTGTCAGCTTGCTCTCATCTCTTCTACATATGTTCCAAACTTTAAATATTTTCTCTGTATGGTCTTATTTGTGACTTCAATATAAATAAAATAATTGGGTGGGAGCTATCTAAACTTCATCCTTACCCATTTATATGTGCATCTAATCTAGTTTCCTTTATATCTCATGTCCCAAACCATCCCACCTCATCACCAGCCAGACTTTCACCTGTTTCTTCCATCATTCCTTTGTTATTTTCCATTCAACATGTATGCCTGCTCAAATTTCCTGCACTTTAAAAACAAATTCCCTTCCTCAACACCATACCATCCCCCATCTACTCTCACCTCTTCCCAGCCTTGCTTCATAAGACGCAGTTATGTGGCCAGTGTCACAATCAAATTCTAAAGTTTTATCACACAGGCACAGACTTTAAGTCAATAGTTGTATAAGGCACCACACCAAAAAGTACCCCACCTCTCCATATCCCCTTCCCAAAAGGAAATAATTTTTAAAAATCTTTTAGCTGATTGTTTTGGTACTTATTCTCTAGCTCTAAATAATAAGCTCCTTATGACTGATTTCCTACTGTGGAAGCTGGAGACTGATCATTCCTCTTGTTATCACATGTTCACACATTTCCTATCTCTAATACACATGCTGACATTATTAAGACTAGGAGAATACCATCATATGCAACTGAGCTAGATAGTAAACTATGGTTACTTTCTCTCCCTTGCATAACCTGTTGCTTTAATTATTAAAGAATTACTGCCTTGTTTCCCTGCCCCATTTGCTCAGTTTTCTATGTATTTCTCGCTAACTCCAGCTTCAACACTGCCCATTAAGTAAGAATCCTAACAACGTGCTCAGGAACACTTGGTATGCCCCTCCAACTCCCAGAGAATCCTCTTCGTCATTCTCAGTATGCTTGTCCCTTTATTGTCATTCAATCCTCCAGTAGCTTCTCAGTAGATTAAATTTTTACAAGTGAAAATGCCCTTATTCTATTGATTCTTTGGTTAGGTTTGGAATTCTAAGTTGGAAGTCATTCCCCCGTGGTTTTGAAGGTACAGCTCCACAATGCTGCTATTGCACAACCTGAAGACAGTCTGAGTCTTGGACCTTTGTAGATGGCTTCCTTTCTTTCTGGGCGCTTGCAAGATCTGTGCCTCTATTTGCTAAAATTTCACCACAATATACTCACTGTATGTCTATATTTATCCAATATGCAGATCATTTGAATCTGGAAAATCATACATTCAGTTCTGGATAATTTTCATGATTTAAAAAAAAATTTTCCAGCTTCTGTTTTCTCTTCCTGAAACTCCTTTATTATTCAGATGTCAAATGTCTTTAATAGATTCTACCAGTTTTCTTTTTTCTAATCTTTGTTTTTTCTCTACTTTCTGGATATTTTCTCAACTTATCCTTCTATTGGATTTTTATTGCTTTCAATTTTGTCTCTAGATATGATTGTTTTTCATGGGTGCACTACCTTCTCTTTTTACCTAAATATATTTAACATATTTAGATGATTCCTTCTCCTTGCATAAAGTGTTTTTTTCCAAATTGATTCTTCTGTTTTGACATTCAACCTTCACCTTGGAGGTTCTATTAAGATGTTTGGAAATTCGGGAGAAACCAAGATGGCGACATAGGTAAACACCTGAACTGCTGCCTTGCACAACAATTTCAAAACTACAACTAAAAGACAAAACGGACATCATCCAGAACCACAGGAAGGCTGGCTGAGTGGAAATTCATAACAAGAAGGAAAGAGAAAAGCACTCTGAGACTCACAGGGGCTGCGGAAGGCAGAGGTATGGAGGCGCATGCGGAGAGGGCTGGCAACTGAGTACCTGGCTGGCTTTCTCAATTGAGAGGGAGATAAAAGCTCCCGACTGCTCTGAAGTCCAGTACCGGCCAAGATTCTGGGGACCTAGACTCATACGGGGAGAAGGTGGAACTCGAGGGCAACTTTCTCTCAGAGGTGCTTGCAGCAATGAGCATGGGACACTGAGACCTGGGGGGCATCTTAGGGCAGGGCTAACAGGAAGCCATTGCTGCTTGCTCCACCCTGAGATTCCGCCACACCCAAGCTGAGCACAGAGGCTTTTGCATATGAATGGCCTGGTCCTTTGAATTCTAAACTTACCGAAAAAACTGCAGCTGAGTCAGAGACCTAGAACATCCAAAAGAAGGCCCAAGGCCCCACAGCAGCTTGCATTGCTTCACAGCTGGGCCTCATCTGGGCACCTCCAAAACCCAAAGAAGAGGAATCGGCAGATCTCTCCATAGCTCCTGCTGGGTGGCCTCAGGCAGAGGCTAAATTAGCACCTCCTTGGAGATCCAAAAGCCAGTGTACCCTAGGGAAAGAGTGGGACCATCCAGATTACAACTCCACAGATCCATAAGGAACACACTCAGGGGGCAGACTCAGTGAGCACCAAAGCCCCACTGAAGCAAGTCTTGCGCCTCATAAGGTTGTCTCCAGCACAGAAGTTCTCCCATTGTAGACACAGCTGATCCTCACAGCCAACTGGCCTGAGGTCAAGTCCCCGCAGTGATACCAACAACAACCAAGGCTTAACTACAACAAGACTGTGCACACAGCCCACAAAGGGGTGCACTCAGAGTGTCCCTAACTGGGGAAGCTGAGCCACTGGGCCCTATAGGACACCTAGCACACAAAGCCACTCTATCAACTCAGGGAAGCAGCCAAAATGCGAAGACAAAGAAAGAGGTCACAAATGAAAGAAATGGAGGAAAGCAAACAACTGGATATAGAGTTCAAAACCACGGTTATAAGGTTTTTCAAGAATTTTCTAGAAAAGGTCAATAAATTTAGTGAGACCCTCGAGGATATGAAAAAGGACCAACTAGAAATTAAGCACCACTGTTTGTAATAAAGAATAATATACAGCGATCCAACAGCAGATTAGAGGACTGCAAGAATCAAGTCAAAGATTTGAAATACAAAGAAGCAAAAAACACCCAACCGGAAAAGCAAAAAGCAAAAAGAATCCAAAAATATGAAGATAGTGTAAGGAGCCTCTGGGACAACTTCAAGCGTACCAACATCGGAATTATGGGGTTGCCACAAGAAGAGAGAGAGCAAGATACTGAAAACCTATTTGAAGAAATAATGACAGAAAACTTCCCCCACCTGGTGAAAGAAATAGAAAGTCCAGGAAGTGCAGAGAACCCCAAACAAAAGGAATCCAAAAAGGACCACACCAAGACACATCATAATTAAAATGCCAAGGGCAAAAGACAAAGAGAGAATATTAAAAGCAGCAAGAGAAAAACAGTTAGTTACCTACAAGGGAGCACCTATATGACTGTCAGCTGATTTCTCTACAGAAACTATGCAGGCCAGACAGGAGTGGCAAGAAATATTCAAAGTGATGAACAGCAAGAACCTACAACCAAGATTACTCTACCCAGCAAAGCTATCATTCAGAATTGAAGGGCAGATAAAGAGCTTCACAGATAAGAAAAAGCTAAAGGAGTTCATCACCACCAAACCAGTATTATATGAAATGCTGAAAGGTATTCTTTAAGAAGAGAAAGAAGAAGAAAAAGGTAAAGATAAAAATTATGAACAACAAATACATATCTATCAACAAGTGAATCTAAAAGTCAAGTGAACAAAAAATCTGATGAACAGAATAAACTGGTGAATATAATAGAACCAGGGGCATAGAAAGGGAATGGACTGACAATTCTTGGGGGTAAAGGGGTGTGTGTGTGTGGGGGGGGGGGGTTGCGGGAAGAAACTGGACAAAAAATGTACACCTATGGATGAGGACAGTGGCGGGGGCGGGGGGGGGGGGGGGTAAGGGCAGAGTGTGGGGTGGGAACCAGGTGGAGGGGAGCTATGGTGGGTAAAAAGAGGAACAATTGTAATAATTTGAACAATAAAGATTTATTAAGATGTTTGGCAATCCTTGGTTTACTGCTCTGATTTAAGAGTGAAGCACTAAAACCATGTTTGAAACTGAGCACTTGGATGGGGTTTGAAAATTATAGGCTCTTTCCCTGGGTAATCTGATTGGCCGATTTCCTTAGGAACCTTTAATGTCACTGTTAGTGTTTCTGCCAAAGCTGGTTATATTCTCTAGAGAAGGAACTGTCAATCTTCTACCAAGAGCCTACATGCATGTATGCACACACACATGTGTATACACTGAGTGGCCAGATTATTATAATCTCTGAACACATAATAATTTGGCCACTCAGGGTGTGTGTGTGTGTGTGTGTGTGTGTGTGAGTGTGTGTGTGTGTGTATACTAGTGGCCTGGTGCACAAAATTCATGCATGTGGGGGGTGTCCCTCAGCCCAGCCTGCACCCTCTCCAATCTGGGATCCCTCAAGGGGTGGGCCTAAACGGGCAGTGGGACATCCCTCTTACAATCCAGGACTGCTGGCTCCCAACTGCTTGCTTGCCTGCCTTCCCGATTGCCCCTAACCACTTCTGCCTGCCAGCCTGATCACCCCCTAACCACTCTCCTCCCAGCCTGATTGATGCCTAACTGCTCCCTTGCCAGCCTGTTTGCCCCTAACTGCCTTCCCCTGCAGACCTAGTCACCCCTAACTGCCCTCTCCTACAGGCCTGGTACCCCCCAACTGCTCTCCCCTGCAGGCCTGGGTGCCCACCAACTGCCCTTTCCTGCAGGCCCAGTCACCCCCAACTGCCCTCCCCTGCTGGCCATCTTGTGTCCACATGGGGGCAATCATCTTTGACCACATGGGGGCAGCCATCTGTGTGTCGGAGTGATGGTCAATCTGCATATTACTCTTTTATTAGATAGGATAGAGGCCTGGTGCATGGGTGGGGGCCAGCTGGTTTGCCCTGAAGGGTGTCCCGGATCAGGGTGGGTGTTCCCTTGGGGTGTGGGGCGGCCTGGGCGAGGGGCCTGTGGTGGTTTGCAGGCTGGCCACACCCCCCGGCGACCCAAGCAGAGGCCCTGGGATCTGGGATTTATTTATCTTCTGCAATTGAAACTTTGTAGCCAAGCCTTCTGCTCTCTCTGTGGCGGCAGCCATTTCTGTTGGGATTTATGTATCTCCTATAGTTGAAACTTTGTGGCCTTAAGCGGACCCCAAAGCAGGGCTGCAGAAGCTTGGCTTCCTCCATCGCTGCAGCTGCCGGCAATCCTAGCCTCCTGCTCTCTCCAGCTCCATGGCTGCCGCCATTTCTGTTGGGCTTTATTTAAGTTCTATAATTGAAACTTTGTAGCACTGAGTGGAGGCTTGGGCCTGCAAGGGCAGGTGGAAAGCTTGGCTTCCTCCATTGCCAGGGAAACCCAAGCCTCCCTCCTGCTCTCTGTGGCTGCAGCCATCTTGGTTGGGTTTATTTGCAGATTCCCTCCCAATTGGCTGGTGGGCGTGGCTCGTGGGTGTAGCAGAGGTATGGTCAATTTGCATATCACTATTTTATTAGATAGGCTTAGAGGCCCGGTGCACGAATTCGTGCATGGGTGGGGTCTGGCCAGCCTGGCCAGGGGGAGGGGACATGGGCGGTTGGCTGGCCTGCCTGCTGGTCAAACTCCTGGTCGAGGGGACAATTTGCATATTAGCCTTTTATTATATAGGATATACTCTGAGTGGCCAGATTATTATGCGTTCAGAGATCATAATAATCTGGCCACTCAGTGTATATGCACATGTATGTGTGTATGTGTGTGTGTATGCATACATGTTCTTGTTATATAAAATTTATGTTAAACCTAATCCCCAAGGGGATGATATTAGAAGGTAAATCCTCTGGGAGGTGATTAGATCATGAAGGTGGGGTGCCATGAATGGGATTGATGCCCTTATAAAAAAGACCCTTAGAGCTTCCTAGCAAGAAGCTGGCTGTTTATGAAGCAGGAAGCAAACCGTTTATCAGACACCAAATCTACTGGCACGTTGAACTTGGACTTGCAGCCTCCAGAATTGTGATAAACACATGCCTGTGGTTTATAACAAGTCTGTGGTATTCTATTTTGGCAGCCTAAGTTGACTAAGACAGTGGATCTTATTAGTATGGCCACTGTCCTCAGCTGTCTCTAGCCTCTTAAATGAGATATTCCTCTATTTAATCCTCTTCAGACAATAAACCTCCAATCTTCTGCTAAGGTTGAGGATGAGAAGTTGCCTACAGACACAGAATAAGGGAGGAGAGAACTGGAGGATTTAAACAAACTTTCTACCAATCTTCCTGGTTTTTTGCTCCACCTTTACAACACCCTACTTCCAGAAGAAGAACCTGGTGCCATAAATTTCCACATCTTTTCAGAGTTCTTGGGCTTAAGATTCCATTTTCTCAAATGAGCTAATTCAGTTATTACTCATTTATCTACTTTCCAACTTCCAAAAATTTTGTGACTATCATTTCTTTTCAGTTTTCTTTGCCCTTATGGGTTTAGACCGTTCAAAACTCCTCTTATTGTCATTTTAGTATGGTTTCAGGAAGCAACCAAAGTAAATACATATGTTTAGTGCATCAGAGAACCTGAAGCCCTCCACTCACATTTTAGCCCACTACAGTCTGGCTTCTAGCCTCACTGAAACTGGCCGGGCTAATGTTGCCACTGACTTTCAGAGTGTCAGTTAAAAGAACACCTGTCCAGCTTTATCTTACTTGGTCTCTCTATAAAACAGGATGTTGAAGACCACTTTTGCCTGAATTCTTTCCTCTCTTGAATTAGGCAGCCTGCTACTATACACTTACACTTGCCACATACACATCTTATTTTTTAAAATATTTGTACTGACTTCAGAGAGGAAGGGAGAGGGAGAGAGATAGAAACATCAATGATGAGAGAGAATCACTGATTGGCTGCCTACTACACACCCACACTGGGGATTGAGCTGGCAACCTGGGCATGTGCCCTGACCAGGAATCGAACCGTGACCTCCTGGTACATAGGTTGACACCCAACCACTAAGCCATGCCAGCCAGGCCACATCTTATTTACCCAAGTTTTTCCTATAGTGTTTCATACCTTTAGTAACTGAAATTTCAGTTGCTAGTATTCTATAAAATTTTTTAAAACCTATATGCCAATATTTTAGGTTGGTCTAATACCACCACCTCACTGTTTTTTTTAGAAATCTATGAAAAGACAAACTAATACATAGTCTACAATACACTATGGTATTTTAACACTTCTTTGCAAAAATATTTTTTTATTTTACCACAAGTACCTTCTAAATAATGGAATATGATATAACAATATTTATTTTTATATGGGTAACTCTGCATCAGACTTTCTACATACATGACAAAAATCAAAGAAGATAAACGAACAATGCTTTCTCTGAAACAAAAAACTAGTACTATCAATGTATTGCAGATTCTTACATTTAAAAAGATCTCCTCTAAGTTATCAAATAAGTGGAACTGTTAAAAAATTATTAAACCAAAGCAAAATATTTGGAACTAGCTTCTAATTATTTTCCTTATTTTCTCCCAATTACTATGGCTAAAAAGCAACAACAAAAAACTTCTACAGAAAATCCTACACAAAAATACAAGGGTGGACAAAAGTTGCTTTATAGTAGTGAGTACACGAAATAGTGTTAATGAAGTTCTTATAATAAGCATAACCCATGTCTTTTTCCATATGAACAACTGTAAACATACTTCTGCCCACCTCTGTATATTCACAACTACATGAAATAATGGGAGCCTCTTATTTTAAAGACGATATTCAAAAATAATCTAATAGATTTTCATATTCATGTAGTTAATAATTTATATTTTTTAGTAATGCTTTTATTCTTCTCATCTAATCATTTATATTAAAATGATAATGGACATTTAACACTTATTTTTAAAATATATATATTTTTACTGGGTACTTAAAAATTGCTTTTTCTATTTGAAACACACCAAATATTTAGTTTTACTGATTTTTAAAAAATTCTTTAAAAATTAAATACCAGTACTAATTCTTAAAAAATGAAATACCAGTACTAATTCCTAGATTCTATTGTTTTTCAAAATAAGTACCAAAATACTAGCACTGGCTGATATTTTGTTCTTGTAGTGACATTACCAGACACATCCTTTGTGCCCTTCAGGTTGTTCCTTCTTCCCAGAATATTCTTTCACTCTTTAAAAGCTAGCTCACTAATTGTTCTATTATTAAACAGTGACAGCACCCCGCTTTGGGGCAGCCCTTGGCCCTAGACGTTGATAGACACCCCTCACATTCCCAGAGCACTTATGCAGCCCTCTCTCCAACACTTTTCACCTCAAACTACAATTACACCAACTGCAATCTCTGTGAGTCAGGGACCACATTTTGATTCCATATACCCACTGACACGGCAACTGCCACACAACATGTGCTAAGTGAAGTTCACTGAGTTAATGACTTGTCCTCCAATAAATAAGTTGCTTCCTCTCTGGTTTGGAAAACTAGATTTCCAGAAAACATGTTAATGAGCTCTCTCTTGTCACTCTTCCCCCAAACATATTTTTTCTATTGATTTTTAGAGACAGTGGAAGGAAGGGAGGGAGGGGGGAGACAGAGAGCGAGAGAAACATTGATGTGAGAGACACATCAACTGGTTGCTCCCGTACATGCCCTTACCATGCCGGCAACAAACCTGCAACCCAGCCAGATATGAGCCCTTGACTGGGAATCAAACCCGTGACCCTTTGTTGCATGGGCTGACACTCTAACCACTGAGAACACCGGCCAGGGCCCAAACCACTCTTCTGAATGACACTGAATACTGTAACCAATCTAAATTCACATAATTTCCTTTCCCTTGTTCTTCTTTCCAAGTCATCCATAAGCATCAAATAAGGCTAAGCCTGCAATAGCAGCCAAGTGGATGAAAGAGTCCTGTCCCTTTCTCATTAAATTTGTCTTTAGGTCCAATTCTGTGAATTTTCTTCCATATGCAAACAGTGACTTGCATTCACCCTTTCCAAGCACCCGTGACCCAATCCAACAGCACCCTTGCTGTACTCACCGGCCCGCATCTAAGCTCCACTAGAGGCCTGATGGAGGAGAAGTTAAAGGGAGACTGCAACAACTGAAGCTATGAGGTCTGCTCTTGGACTCCACTTGATTGGCTCAGACACTAGATGTGGTAAACTCTTTGGGCAATGCCGTGCCAACTCCCTCACCTGCCATCTGCATCCCTGAAGTGCTGTATGGCAAAAATGTAAAAATAGCAGATCCATGTACATCTAAGCAGTGTAAATTTTTCATTGGTTTCTATAACAATAGCTTTATTAAAACCACCCAGACTCCCCAGGCTGTGAACCAGGTACCGACTTTCCACCTCTACATACTCCTATTCTCCCTCCTGTAACCCCTTGGCTGGCCAACTCTGCTTCCCTCTCAAGCATTAATAGTAAGGTATTTTCTGGTGTTACTCAGTAATGCCTGTTTTTATTTTATTTTATTTTTTACCTTTGACCCCCTTTACCCACTCCTTCTCAAATATTTCTCATCTTTAGTTCTACCTGTGAGAAACACAGAAAGTCTAGCTATTGTCACTTCATGCTTGTCTTTTTCTGTATGATGTTGCTTCCCTGTTTAAACTGTGAACCCCGTGATGACAAAGACACACTATGTCTTATACAAGTGTGAATCTCCCCAGCATGAAAATCTCATTTTTGAAGCAGCAATTATACCCTGGATATTAAGTCTCACACTCTACTTGTTGATTGTGTGAACAGTGACCGAGCTGGTAGAAAAAGTAGAAAAAATAGAAAGCTGGAGAAAGTTCAAAACAACAGGGCTGAAGGCAGGTGTCACACAGTGGTATGCCAGTTCTACAATGGCTGTTTAATTGAAACCTTGTAATAAAAGCTTAAATACATAAAATGTTGTGGTGGTTTGTTTGTTTTTTATAATGAAAAGAACATCTCTTACCTCCCCAGCCTGTGTGCATGGAGGAGGGGTAGTGGAAAACTGATCACCTATAGGGAATGGAAAAATGGCAGTTCTAACTCTGGTTGGCTTCATCTTCCTCAAAAATGCCCTGTGAGTGAATTCAGTCTTGGGTGAATAAGAACCCTACCCTATACTGGCTTTCTTCAATTAATTGGAGTCCGCAGAAGGCAATCTGTACCATGAAGAATGCTCCTCTTGGCTTTCAGAAGACAAGGAAAAGCAGAGCTTCGTGTCTGGGCAGCACTATGTTCTCGACGGTGCGTTGCATGGAGTACACCTGCTCGGGCGAGGCAGTCAAGAAGGCCAAAGGCCCGATGCGCTGTTCTGCACAGGAGTGGCAGAGATAGCCACCCTTGTTTTCCTTTCTGTTGCTCTGCAATGAGGGATAAAAAACAGAGGATGGGGAACAATCAAAGAACAAGGATTATACCAAGAAATGCTGAATTGCTGTCATGCTGTCAAAGGACTATGTATTATGATTCTGGTATTTTCAGACTTGTGCAAACCTCTCAGGTAATACTTCCCACTGCACTGTCATCTAGGGTGGACTCGACTCTATCAAATTCTCTTATAGCAGAAACCCAAATTTATTAAGGCAAGAGATGAAAAACCAAGAACAAGTTAACCAGACCCTCCAGGGAAGCAGTTCTCCTTGGAGTGTCAATCACAACCCAACCTCCCAGCCTATGCCACCCACATTGATTATGTCATTATCATCATTTTGACACAGGCAAATCTGACATCTCTTGTGCCTTATATATGAAAAGCCCCTGAGAACGATTATACAAACTCCTCTTTTATCTCCCTCACCCACAGCCCTGAAAGCACACAGTCACGTGCAATAAAACACAAATGATTGGACTAAATTCTATAGAAAACTAGAGCTGCAGCCAAGACCACATACATAAGTGATGGGGAGCTTCTTCATGGTGAGCACAGTGTCCACCGGGATGGTGTTGTTGCACTGCCCCACACAGCAGCAAACCACTCCTGTTTTTAAAACATTACTTGTCAGCTCTGTTTGCAAGAAATACTCCTAGAAAGAAAAGAATGGGAAAGATAATTATAGCAACACCTCTGCCACATTCTACTTGGAAACTCTAATAATTAAGGCACTGGAAACACTCCAATTCCTAAAATCTTGCTGCTAGATCTAAAACTGCCTAATGCTTCCCTCCTAGACTGTAAGTTCTATGAGATCACCATGCACCTTGATTTTGTTACCTGAACTTCCTAGCACTAACTGCAATGCTTGGCACATAACACGGGTGCTATAAATTAATATTTGTCAACTGAATGAATAGGTAAATCAACTAATTAAGCCACCCACATTCTTTAGTGACATCTTGGGTATTGGATACTTTCACAGATACAAAGACCATTAGCTGTGGAGAAATTTCATCACTCAAAAAAACTGTGAAGAGCTTACATCAAACTGTGTAACATACTAGCAGATGGACCACTGCAGCTGTTGCAAACACTATCACAGGGGGCAAAGCTTTGCTGGAACCCCTGGCCTTCAGGAATCTAAAGGCACATGATACCATCACCTACACCTCCCCTCCAGAAATCATCCCAGGCTGCTTGTTTTTAAATGCCTTGCTTCCTTACTAGCAGTCAGATCCTTCGCTTATAAAGCACCATACATATCATCCTCACCAATGATTTCCTGGGGTGATATTGTTATTATCCCCATTGCATAGATGAGGGTATGACAGCGAAGAAATTAGGTCACTTGTGCAAAAGATCACAGAGCTAGACTGCAGCAGATGTGGGTCTCAAACCCAGGTGTGCCCAAGTCCAGAGCCTGTGCTCTTAATCACCAAGCAACAGAGTCTTTCTGTCTCGCCGTCTCTGTGATAATCTCCAGATACAAAGCTAAATGACACGGAAGCACATGACTCAACAGCACTTCTGTCATGTAGAAAGTGCTCAACAATCAAGTGCTGAATGAATGAGCACACACATGACACGACCACACAGCTCTGCCACAAGTTCCAGTTCTCCCCTTGATACCTCCACACACATGCCATGACCACACAGCGCTGAAGCAAATGCCAGCTCTCCCTGAGCTACCTCCCTCCTGGGATTCAGTGTCTCAAAGACAACTAACTGCCCTAGAGTGTTCCCTCTGCTTTCCCCAATCGATTGTAAAGCAGTTATTTCACCAGTTCATCATGGCCCTTCTTCATCCCCTCCTCAGAGGTGCAATCAGTGCCATTATGCCAGTTTCACAGATTAGGAAACAGAAGTACAGAGTGATCAGTAGCTCGCCCAAAGTCACAAAGTACCCAGGTAGAAAACTGAGATGTGAACCAAGGTAGTCTCATCGGTGGCCTGTGGGATCAGGCCGTGCACAGCCTAAGAACGAGAGGGGCTGCTTTTATCCATTTGATAAACAATGAGCACCAACTACGTGCGAGGCACTTCACTAAGGATGTGCCTGTGAGGTTTGGATTAAGAATCTAAGATTCTAGGAGGCTAAGAAGCTGTCTTTGAGCATCCAGCATAACTCCATGAAACTTCATAATTTGATAACATAGTGAGTCCCTTCACTTCTTCAAAACTTGAAATAAGCAAAGAAACAAAAGAGCCTCTAGTGATTAGCTAGATTTTCTAAGGGGGTCAGAAGAAAAGTAGGCTGCCTGCCCTACTCTTGGTTAGAGGGGAAACCAAATAGTTTATCACTCTATGTGGTGGGAAACAATAGCTCACTTTTGCCCTAAAAACCTCACTGTGCATGACCCACTGTTCACACATGCTTTCACACGCTCAGTTATTACCGTCCATCCCTCCCCAATATATCTGTATTATAAAAGGCCAGGGGCCATCACGACCTAAACGACTAGACAAACAACCGGTCACTAGGAAGTGCATGGAACACCTCTCAGTCCCACCCCCATGGCCCACAGACTCCTATCACAGCAAGGCTGGTGGCCGGCAGGCAGGATGGCGGGGCAAGGAGGTGTGGCAAAGTCATTAGCCTCCAGCCTGGGGCTGGGCTAGAGGCCTAATGACCTCGCTGCTGTTGCTGCAGCTGCGGATCAGACCCGGAGAAAGGCCCAGAGAGAGAGGCAAGGCCTGATCTGCAGCTGCCATGGGGACTGCGGATCAGGCCCAGAGAAAGGCCCAGAGAGAGAGGTGGCGGCTGCAGAACAGGCCTGGAGAGAGGCCCGGAGAGAAAGAGAAGGGGCCTAATCAGCAGCAACCACGGCTGCTGGTGAGGCCCGGAGAGAGAGAGAGGCAGGGCCTGATTAGCAGCTGCCACGGAGGCTGCAGATCAGGCCCAGAGATAGGCCCGGAGAGAGGCCCAGAGACAGAGGCTGCAGATCAGGCCTGGAGAGAGGCCCGAGATAGGCCCAGAGACGCTGACTGGCACAGAAACCGACCAATCAGAACCAAATTTGGGTGAACTGCGAGGAACCAATGGCTGCGTAGGAGGCGGAGCTTTTGACACTGACTGGCATAGAAACTGACCAATTAGAACCTAATCTGGGTAAACTGCGAAGGCTGAACCTAAGTTGGGGGCTGAGGAGGGGTTTTAAGGGCAAAACCACTTTCTTACACCTGTTTGGTGTAAGGTGTAAGAAAATGGTTCAATTTTTTAATGACCAGTTTGACAATACAGTGCATATGGCTGGCTATCAGTCCAGATATAGGAATTATGTATTTTTGTCTGCCAAGAGCATCTCCTCCTGCTGAAAAAGGCTCCCCCCCCCCCAATTTAAGCAATCCTATCCTATCTAATAAAAGGGTAACATGCAAATTGACTGTCACTCCAACACACAAGATGGCCGCCCCATGTGGTCAAAGATGGCCACCATAAGATGGCCGGCAGGGGAGGGCAGTTGTGGGCAATCAGGCCAGAAAGGGAGGGCTGTTGGGAGGGACCAGGCCTGCAGGGGGAGGGCAGTTGGGAGGGACCAGGCCTGCAGGGGAGGGCAGTTGGGAGGGACCCAGGCCTGCAGGGGAGGGCAGTTGGGAGGGACCAGGCCTGCAGGGGAGGGCAGTTGGGGGGGACCAGGCCTGCAGGGGAGGGCCGTTGGGGGGGACCCAGGCCTGCAGGGGAGGGCAGTTAGGGACAATCGGGCTGGCAGAGGCGCAGTCAGACGTCGATCAGGCTGGCAGGGGGGTGGTTTGGGGGAGATCAGGCTGGCAGGTAGAAGCGGTTAGGGGCAATCAGGCAGTAGGCAGGTGAGTGGTTGGGAGCCAGCAGTCCTGGATTGTGAGAGGGATGTCCCAGTTTAGAGAGGGTGCAGGCTGGGCTGAGGGAAATCCCGCCCCCCCGTGCACCGGGCCTCTAGTCCTATATAATCTATCTATACTAATAAAAGGGTAATATTCTAATTAGACTGGGTAAACGGGCCATCTTCCAGATGTCTGACTTCCTTCCTGACAAAGCCATGGTGGTGGGGGCCAAGGCAGAGGCAGTTAGGGGTGATCAGGCCAGCAGGGGAAGGCAGTTGGGGGCGAGATCAGGTCAGCAGGGAAGGGCCGTTGGGAGTGAGATCAGGCCGGCAGGGGAGGGCAGTTGGGGACAAGATCAGGCCGGCAAGGGAGGGCAGTTGGGGGCAAGATCAGGCTGGCAGGGGAACGCCATTAGAGGTGACCAGGCTGACAGGGGAGGGCAGTTAGGGGCAATCAGGCCTGCAGGGGATAGCAGTTGGGGGAAATCAGGCTGGCAGGGAAGCAGTTAGGGGTGATCAGGCAGGCAGGCAGGCAGGTGAGTGATTAGGAGCCAGCAGTCCCAGATTGTAAGAGGGATGTCCCAATTGGGCCTAAATCGGCAGTCAGACATCCCCCAAGGGGTCCCCAATTGGAGAGGGTGGAAGCTGGGCTGAGGGAACAGCCCCCCTTCCCCGTGCATGAATTTCGTGCACCGGCCTCTAGTATATATATGGATTTCCTTGCTCTGTCTACTAAAAAGTTCAACAATCTTAACCCCACTAAAAGGGAGATAATCTGATATCACTGCCTTCTGATATAAGGCAATACAAAGCAAAGTCTATCAGATCCCTGCCAAAAAAGTGAAGCCTGAACCTAATTAAGCCTCTATGGCCAACTTCCAGTTACAGAAAATCCAGGCTAGGCAATAGCAGAATAGGCTATCTAACCACACAAAGCAATAAATCTAGAATGTGAAAAATTACGTAGGAAAACTGACTCCATTTCTGCAAAAAACCCAGGAGCACTGAAAACGAGGGAGGGGGTCTTGACTGCTCTAAATTAAGAAACATAAGAGACCTAATAGCCAACAGCATGGATGGAACTGGAGAGCATTATGCTAAATGAAATAAGCCAGTCAGAGAAAGTTAAATATCACATGATCTCACTCATTTATGAAATATAATGAACAACATAAACTGATGAACAAAAACAGATCCAGAGACAGAGAAACATCTATCAGAACGTCAAACCTTAGAGGGAAGGTAGGGGTAAGGGGGCGAGATCAACCAAAGGACTTGTATGCATGCATATAAGCCTAACCAATGGACACAGACAACAGGGGGGTGAGGGCATAAGTGGGGGGGATGGAGGGTAATAGGGGGATAAGGACACATATGTAACTAGAGGCCTGGTGCACAAAATTTGTGCATGGGGGGGGTGTCCCTCAGCCCAGCCTGCACCATCTCCAATCTGGGACCCTTCAAGGGATGCCCTACTGCCCGTTTAGGCCCAATCCCACAGGCAGTCAGACATCCCTCTCACAATCCAGGACTGCTGGCTCGCAACCGCTAGCCTGCCTGCCTGCCTGATTGCCCCTAACTGCTTCTTCCTGCCAGCCTGATCAATCCCCTAACCACTCCCCTGCCAGCCTGATTGATGCCAGACTGCTCCCCTGACAGCCTGACTGATGCCTAACTGTTCCCCTGCCAGTCTGATTGCCCCTAACTGCCCTCCCCTGCCAGACTGGTCATCTCCAATGGCCCTCCCCTGTAGGCATGGTTGCCCCCAACTGCCCTCCCCTGCAGGCCTGGTCCCCCCCATCTGACCTCCCCTGCTGGCCTGGTCCCTCCGAACTGCCCTCCCCTGCTGACCTGATCGCCCACAAATCCCCTCCCCTGCTGGCCATCTTGTGTCCACATGGGGGCAGCCATCTTGTGTATTGGAGTGATGGTCAATTTGCATATTACCCTTTTATTGGATAGGATACCTTAATCAATAAAGAAATTTTTTTAAAAACCACCAAAATATCTGGATCCTGATTTGAACAAACCAACTATAAAAAGGCATTTTTGAGATAATCATAAAAATATGATTATGGATTGGGTAGTAGAGGCCACATGGAATTATTATAAATTTTTTAAGATGCTAATGGCACTTTGGTTATGGGAAAAAAAGCCTGAACTGTTTTTAGAGATGCATACTTCAAATACATATAGGGGTGATTTGTATGTGGTAACTTAACATATCATTTTCTTGACTTTTAAATGTCTTGAAATTTTCCTAAATTAAAAAAAAAATCCTATTTAACCTATATTGTGAAATGATATTACTGTTCTACAATACCTCCATTAAAAGTTACCAACATAAGCATCAACCCATGAAACAAGAGGTCACAGGTTTGATTCCTGACCAGGGCACATGCCCTGATTGCAGGCTCGATCCCCAATAGGAGACAGCTAATCAATGATGTTTCTCTCATAGATCTTTCTATCTCTCTATCCCTCTCCCTTTGTCTCTCTCTAAAAATCAATAAAAATATTTTTAAAGTTTTTTAAAAAGTTACCGATATGATAATTGGGCTTTGTTACAGATCTAACCACTAATGTAACACTACGTCTATGAGAAAGCCATACTGCAGGTATACTCAAGATCAAAATTTACATAAAAAATTATGATAGCCCTGGCTGGTTTGGCTCAGTGGATTAAGAGTTGGCCTGTGGACTGAAGGGTCCTGGGTTCGATTCCAGTCAAGGGCGCATGCCCGGTTGTGGGCTCGATCCCATTGGGGGGCGTGCAGGGGGCAGCTGATCAATGGTTCTCTCTCATAATTCATGTTTCTCTCTCACTCTCCCTCTCCCTCTCCCTTCCTCTCTGAAATCAATAAAATTATATTTTTTAAAAAGATGATAAGTAGAGATTATTTTACCTAATTATTATTCTACTCCACTCCCTAAAATTAGGAAAAGCCACACTTATCTCTAAACCAGGGGTCAGCAAACTACAACCAGGGAGCCAAATACAGACCAGTGCCTGTTGTAAATAAAGCTTTATTGGAATGCAGCCACACTCATTTATTAATGAATTCTTGTGGTTGCTCTCTTACTACAACTATAAAGTTGAGTAGACACAACAGAAATCCCATGGCCTGCAAAGCCTAACATATTTACTGTCTGGATCTTTACATAAAAGTTCACAGAGCTCTGTTCTACGTCGTCTCTGGAAACTCCACCAGTGCCCATTTGAGCATTGACCTAGGAACCAGGAGGTCAAGGTTTGATTCCCGGTCAGGGCACAGGCCTCGGTTTCAGGCTCGACCCCCAGTAGGGGGCGTGCAGGAGGCAGCCAATCAATGATTCTCTATCATTGATATTTCTATCTCTCTCTCCCTCTCCCTTCCTCTCTGAAATCAATAAAAAAAAAATGTTTAAAAAAAAAAAAAGGAAGAAACTCCACTGGTGACCCAAGTGCCACTGAGGATGCAACCAAGGAGAAAGACTTCAGCTCAAGCTCTGCCACGTGAGCTGCCATACAAGGTGAGATGTCACACACACGGTGAGGCTCAGGTGAAGCCAAGCTGCTTGGGGAAACATGCAGCTGATTTCAAATTCCAGAAACTTTCTCATTGCCAAATAGGCCTGACTCAGAGGAGCTTGTAAGAAAAGTGAGACAGAGACTTGAAAGAACAAAGTTCGATATAAATGCAAGGTAATCGGTCTTAGACAAGATTTTGCTGTTCCAGATGGTTATATAAAGTATTTACCTGCCTAGTTTCTCCCTTTTAAGCTCTGATATCCTCCTCAAAATATAAAAAGAAATCCTTTTTTGTTTACTTGTTTATTGTCTGTCTTTTCACCTACAATGGGGGTTCTGTTAAGGCAGGGATTTCCCTTGCCCACCATTACAGCTCCAGTGCCTAGAAATGTGCTTGGCACATAGTAGGCACTCAAAAAATACTCAATTCTGAGTTACTTATGTTTTACGTTTCAGGCTTAAGTATCTTTGGTTCAGGGAAAGATGGACTAAGTAGTAACTGTTAGCTCAAATTTCTGTTCTAGTTTCCAACAGAGTTGAAAAGACTAAATGGCTTACACTCCAGTCCATGAAAGGTAGAAATAAGAGAGTGTGGGAGAAGATTGATTTGCAGGGGTACAGAGTGAGTGCTGATACTTTTCTGCATCTCAGCCAGTGACAAGAGGCCAGGTACCTGAATGCATATTCTCCCCTGGCAAGGACATGTTCTTTTTGGAGAAGTCTATTGGTGGCAGCAACAGTTGCGAGTTCCAAAGGAGCCAGGGAGTGAGGGGGAAAAAGTTCAAACACAGAAAACGTTCTTGCCATGTTTTCCCCTAAGAGTGTTAAGCACTAATCGAGTAAGGGAGAAATTAAGAAATACATGAACACAGTTGATATTTTTAAAAGGACTTTTAAAACTAGATCAGGGAAGAATTTAGAAAAGAACCCACATGTTTGTTTCTTTGGTTAGGACACTTCCTGCACTAGCAATAGGCCTCTGTGCATTCAAGAAAGAGATGCCCTTCTCATCCAACCCAGGAAAAGGTGATCCCTATTCAAACCCAATAAAATCCAATGTTGTTAAACTAACTTGTGCTACCAGTTCCTCTTACCCCAGCCAAAGTCAAAATGTTCTCCAATGATTTGGTCATGATGAGACGCTTCTTGGCCCGAGTGACTGCAACATACAGTAAATTCCATTCATCCTCAGAGAACGACTCTAAAGAAAGTAAAGGGAAATAACATATCAACTCAAATGCCTGCTTACAAGAACTTATATTCTCATCTAAATGTTAACTATCCTCATCCACCACCCCTAAAAAAGAAACACTCAAGATTTGCTGACTATATATACATAATTTTCCTACAAACACCAACTCCAAAAATAAACAAAAACCTAACAGGCTAGTGGCACAAAATACTGAATTTTAGTTAGTGCTACTACTGATAAACTCGGAACCAGTTCACTGGTTATCAACACCTGTGATGTGGCCCAGTTCATATTTTCTGTTCATTCTCCCAGTTTTCCTCATGACAACCCTGTGGGACTGATAGGAAAGGTGAGACCTATGGAAGGTAAAGCATTTGGACAAATGGACCATGGCTAATCCAGGGTCCAGGAGTTTAGCCCAAGTCTTTGAAACCCAAGTTCTTTCCTTTTCCTGACGCTCTCTCTCTTACTCGGGCCAATGTGAAACTCTCTTATGTTGTCAAAGGACAACCAGAGAAGAAAAACATTACAAGTGTTTACTGCCTACCTTACTTCTCAGTTCTCTCTTTTACAATACCTAGCACAATGGTAAAAATTCAATAAAGAGCAGTTGACCTGTGAATATACTAGAAGTCATTAAATTGTGTACTTTAAATGGATGGATTGTAGGGTTGTGAATCACATCTCAAAAAGCTATTCCCTGCCCTAGCTGGTTTGGCTCAGTGGATAAAGCGTCGACCTGTGGACTGAAGAGTCCTGGGTTTGATTCCGGTCAAGGGCACATGCCTGGGTTGTGGGCTTGATCCCCAGTGTGAGGCATGCAAAAGGCAGCCAATCAATGATTCTCTCTCATCATTGATGTTTCTATCTCTCTTTCCTTCTCCCTTCCTCTCTGGAATCAATAAAAATATGTAAAAAAAAAGAAAAAGAAAGAAAAAGCTGTCCCCAATATATATATGTAAACATGTACTGACCAGCAGGAGAGGAAAAGGTGGTAGTATATTAAATAAACTTCTCTTCCCCAATATAAAGCAATTGTTAACTAACTCTATGATCACTCCTTTTCACCACTCCACTTTATGTTCAATACCATGTCTTTCTTTCATTTTATGAATATATTCATTAGATAGTAAGGAATTTTTAGTATTTCTATTTCTGCCCACCAATGTATGCTGTGCCCCAAATTTTGAGTCCACAGTTAACTAAGAACTTTTGTTTGTTTGTCTGTGGAAAACTTCAAGTGGTTTTATTCTAAGACTTAAAACCAAAACAATAGCACTGATGCTTAGAGCTTAACAACTAGCCTTGAGTATAAATCTCTATATATAAAAAGCCAGCGACCTAAACCCTGGAACGATGGGAAGACTGGTCACTATGACGCCCACTGCAGCCAGTGAACCAGCCCGATCAGCAGGTGGGGCTGGTGGCCAACCCCTGCAGCCCCTCCCCGCTGCTAGCCCTGCCCCTGATTGCCCCCCCACCCCAACAGGGGGTGAGGCCAGCCAGCCAGTGCCCCTCACAGCCCTTCCCCATGGCCAGCCCCACCCCCGATCAGCCCCCACCACCCTGATTGGCCCGTGGCCCCACCCCCCAGCCAGCTCCATTCCTGATTGGCCCCCCCACACATCGGTGCCACCCCCACACCAATCGGGGTTGGGGCTGGCCGGCCAACCTCCCACGGCCCCTCCCTTGGCCCCATTCAGGGGCGGGGCCAGCTGACCCACCACCCACAGCCCCTCCCCACAGCCAGCCCCACCCCTGAAAAGTCCCCCCTCCCCCACACTGGCCAATTGCCCTCGGCCTCTCCCCCAGCCAGCCCAGCCCTGATCAGTCTGTCTCCTCCTCCCGACAGGCCTGGCCCTGATATGCCAACTGGGGCTGGGCTGGCCAGACCCCACCTGTGCACGAATTCATGCACTGGGCCTCTAGTTTATACATAAGCAGACAAATAATAGACTGCTTACTATTTCACCTATTATTATTTTCTGGCCTCTTTAATAAAAAGGAGATTTAATTAAAGGAAAAACACCATGGTGAGCAGGTAAGCTGTACATTTTAAAGCTTCTTTGAGTCTGATGGAGAAAACTCAAAGCTGAACAAGTTGATACAGGCTATAAATATAACTTCCCTAGAAGCAGCCCCAAGAAAGGTGGGCTCTTAGAAGTACAGTTTTTCTTAAAAATGTAGTATATGAATAAAAACTTTAAGACTAGGAGGTGCCTTTTTCTTCTTCTAGAAGAATCCTTCCAAGAGGCCACACCATCCAACAAGAAATAAGGCATCCTAAGAAAGAATCCCAAGTCAACTATTAAAGAGGTTCATCAGTGTGACCAGTCTTACCAATTCTAAAGTGGGGCAGCTGTGCAAGGTTGTGCCTGGCGCAAGGAACTTTCACAAAATCATCCAAAACATGAACGGTATCAAATTCCAAGCCTTTGGCTTTGTGTACAGTACCCAAAATGTACTCTGGAATAAAAATACACCATAGCATTAGAAGGGGGCTAGATAGGAAGAGAAACAAGGAGAGCAGGGAGAAATATACTCTTCCTACTATGCCCTTAAAACTCTAACTTTGGCCCAGCCAGCGTGGATCAATGGTTGAGTGTTGACCTATGAAACAGGAGGTCACAATACAATTCCTGGTCAGGGCACATGCCCGTGTTTCAGGCTCGATCCCCACTGTGGGGTGTGCAGGAGGCAGCCAATCAATGATTCTCTCTCATTGTTTCTCTCTCTCTCTCCCTCTCCCTTCCTCTCTGAAGTCAATAAAAATATATTTGGAAAAAAAAGCAACCTCTAATTTTGCCAGGCCAGCGTGGCTCAGTTGATTGAGTGTTGTCCTTTGCATCAAAAGGTGTCCAGTTCAATTTCTGGTCAGGGTACATACCCAGGTTGTGGGTTAAATCCCCAGTTGGGATGCATGGAGGCAACAGATCAATGTTTCTCACATCAATGTTTCTCTTGTTCTTCCTCTCTCTCTAAAATCAATAAAAACATTTTTTTTAAACTCTATTTTCCTCCCTTATGAAGTTTGTGAGAAAAGAGGGAAAGAGGAAAATACAGCCAGAAAAAAAAAAAGAGAGCAAAAAAGAATAAAAAGATGGGAAAAGGGGGAAAGCAGAAAATTCACTGCAGGGAGATTAGTGCATCTCAGAACCACATTCCAAAGCTCACAGTGACTGGCCCACCACCTATATTTCACACACATAGGGACAGAGGCCCAGAAGAGGGATGAATGGCTTACCCAAGGTCATACAGCAGCCGAATTAGGACTAGAAAGTCCCATTCTACCAGCTTAGAGGCAGAACAGAAGCCAAAGGAACTCTAAGGAAGAATGGAAGCTCTGTTCCCTTCTCTCAGGCAATGTCAGGAACACAACAAAGAAGCCCTTGGTCACACATGGTATTCACACAGGGAAGAAGCATCAGAAGACCTGAGACACCTGAGAGAAGCATCTGTTCCTCCTCCTGGTAGGAAATGAAGAACTAAGTCTTTTCCTTACCTGCAAAGTCCAAGTCTTCTATGTGGCATTTTCCTATCCTTTCCACCAGTTCTGGAATCCTGATATTATACTTTTCAACGACAGCAATCTTTGCTTCAAGCTCCTTATCCTCAGCTGTGGTCACATACCTCTTGAAGCCACTAAAGCCTTCTTTATGCACCCATCTTCTAATAAACCTATCTTTAATAAGGAGGTTTCCTAAGGAGAATACAGACACAGGTTAAAGTAATTCAGGTTATACTTACATATAGTGGGCAAAAGCTAAACATTCCTAACCAACAGCAGAAGTGAATGGTCTTAAGGCTGGGAGATCCAGGTTAGAGTCCCGACTACATCACTAATGTGTGTTCCTGGGCAAGTCAGTGAAATGACCTGTGCTTTAGCCTCTCCATCTCTAAACTGAGGGTCAAAAGCCCTACCCTTGAGATCCTTACCTACTTCACAAGGATTTGAAATAGCACAGTAATGAAAAGTGCCATAGAAATGTTAGCAATGATCATTTGGGGCACATGTATAAGTTTCAATGAGTAAAGTTGCTCAGGCAGACAGAAAAGATGATGAGGGAAGATGATGAGGAAAGCCTAAGGGGCCAACAATAGAAATAAATTTAGGACTCCTGAGAGAAGGATATGAAAAAAGTTATCAGTACCTCTGAAAACAAGAGGCCTCAGGGACCCCAGTCTTGATGGGAAAAGAGCAACACTACTTCCACCCTTCTCCAGAATTTAAAAACTCTGACTCAGAATATGCCCATCCTTCTCCCATCCCTTGTCACTGCAGTGCTTCTGTCCACTGCACCATGGCCAGGAGGGTACTCACGTTTCTTCCGTTCTTCCTCTGGCTGAAGAAGGATCCAAATATCAATGATTCTGTCCAATCCAAATGATTTAATCCCCTGAAAAAGTTTTTTGGTGGGATTTTTGTTTTTTGTTGTGTTTTGTTTTGGTTTTGTCTTAACAAAAGTAAACCAACTGTAGAGATGTCAGTATGAAATTAGATGATTTCTTGGAAACATCTGAAATTGTACCCAAAGTGTAAGAATAGTAAGCAGGAAACTTCATCAAGTGTAAAAGCCCAGGGCTATAATGCAGCCTGAAAATTCAGGATTATTAAATGCTAAGTTTTAGCTGCTACCTCAAACTCTTCCTATTTTAAAAAAAGGCAAGAACTGGCTATACCTTTTCTTGTAAAAAAAAAGGACAATTTAAATCATCTACCTTTCAGGAATATAAAATGTTGCAATGAAGAATACTTGAATACAAAGTGTGGGCTATGAATACTTACCATTATTTCTTTTGAAAAAAGAACTAGAGAATACCTATAGGTCCAGATTATTATGTTTTAAAAGGCTATTAGCTCCTGGAGGAGAGGGTCTCACTGTGTCACAGTTCAGACCAATTCTACTTAGAAGCATGTACTGAGCACTGGCTGGTGGACCCAGCATTTGCACGGCATCAGGCCCCAGTACAGAAGAAACACATGTCAAAGGCTCCACACTATAAGGATTTATCATCATTTTGGGAAGAGACACATACACATTAACATAGAACAGAGACCAACATAAGACAGTATACATCATAATTGGAAACCAGATGTGATCAGGTGTAATGATACATGCTACAGGTGATAAGCAGATACAGAGAGGGGAAGAGAGTAAGTTACTTTATATCATGCCCAGCAATGGATGGTACTCCCCAAGTACTACTGGTATTTTTTTACAATAACAAAAATAGCTAAATTATGCTATATCCACTAAATGAAATATTGCTAATGACATTATAGTAGCAACATGAAAGAAATGCTTATGTGTTGAGTTAAAACAGCATACTTTTTAATGTACACTATAATGACAATAATGTAAAAATACACATCTAGAAGGACAAAGAGAAATAATTAGCAAAAATGAGAATTATATGAAATACTGAGATTAAGGCTGAATTTTTTCCTATAACTTAGTTATAAAATCTTTATAAATAAAAAAGAGAAGTGAGAACATCTTGGTGATTATGATTCACTCAATATATTTACTGAGTGGCTATGCATAGTAGGCCCTCAAAAATATTTTTTCATAAATGAATGAGCAAATGTCTTTTAGTCATATAACTTTGCTTCAAAGAGTTAAAAATGCCATATAAATGTCAATGAATCCTAACTTCCCCATGAAACAGGTAAAGAAAAGGCATTATTTTTATTTTAGAGAAGGAGAGAATGAGGCACACAGAAGTTGTGACTTGCCACAAGCCACACAAAGTTAGTAACAGAACCAGAGCTAGAACTAGGTATACACTTTTTATCCACTGGAGCCCACTAGCCTGTCCCAGCTGTGTTGTCACCTTACCCATTCTTACACTAATGAACAAGACACACGGAACATTCACAGGTAGCTAGCAGCCTCATTTGCACAGCTAAAGATGAGAAGGGCATTTGTTTTTTTAAATAATAGGAGATCCTCAGTTCTTTTTGGATCTGACTGTATAGGAATGCTTGGCTAGCATAATCAGAATAGTCAGGGAGAAAGACTTCAGTCACAGTGCAGATGGTGAAAAATATCAAAAACCCAAATGCTTGCTTGCCTTTGAACATTTCCATTGGCTATGTTTGTCTGCAATGTTTCTGTGCATGAAGCAGTCAACAGAAATTTACTCTTACCCCAATCAAATGTATCCTTGCAGGTACTTCTCCATCAGTCACCCGTACAGCCTCATCAAACACATTGGCATTGGTCCGGGACAACAAGGCCACTTGCCCCTTTGTATCACCTCTAATGCCACCTTTTGGGAGACAACACAAACTCTACAGCAAATCCAAATAAAGAGAAAACTAATTTTTGTAGCAAATAAAAGAAGAATAACTGAAAACCTTACTCTGATGGTTTCCTCCAACCAACGTCTTTTTCCTTACTCTCTTGCAGACATCCAAGATAGTAGCTCCCACATAAGCAATTTCCACACCAAATCTAAAACTCTGTTGGAAAACAGCAAAACAAAAAGAGTTAGCAACCTCTCCCTGAAGTATGTTAGCACATTTCTATCATTATCAAGTCTTTGCCTTGCCAAAGTGATCATTCTGGCTCACCTTACCTGGAGAGAATATTTGGAAATTCCATACTGTTAACCCACTTGTTAGTTAACAAACTGAACAGGAGCTTGACAAAGAACCACTGACTTTATTTCTACGTTTTCAGAATAGCATTTTCTATCTTGAAACTTTAGTTGCCTCTTTTTCCCCTTTTGTCCCCAAATCCAAATCTTGACAATATGTCCACCACATTTTCTATAATATATTTATCACTGCTGCCAGGTCAGCTCCGAAACTCAAACTTCATGCCTTAACTACTTGGTCTCTTTCCCTCCAGTTTCCTCCTACTGCCGATGCCTCTCTATATCTCTGTCAGATCAATGTTCCCCACACACTGTCCTCAAGCTATACCCTTGCTAAAAAAAAAAAAAAAAAAGGAAGAGCAGCCTGGCCGGCATTGCTCAGTAGCTGAGCATCAACCCATGAACCAGGAGGTCATGGTTTGGTTCGATTCCAGGTCAGGGCACATGCCCAGGGTTGTGGGCTCAATCCCCAGTAAGGGTGTGCAGGAAGCAGTTGACCAATGATTTTCTCTCATCATTGATGTTTCTATCTCTCTCTTCCTCTCTCTTCCTCTCCCTTCCTCTCTCTAAAATTAACAAAAACATATTTTAAGCAATTTTTTTAGAAAAGGAAGAATAATTCAGGAAGAACAGGTGATGCATACATTTTAAAGATTCATCACAGCCTATTTCCTTTTATTTCCAAAGCCAGTGGCATATTTTTCTTTTAAGCTACCTCTACCCTTCTTTCAAAAACAAATCTAACAAGTATAAATTACACAAAAGATTAAGGGAGGGAGTTTCTTTCCTTGCCTTAGAAATTTTCTCAACATTAATTTAAACCATTGCCCTACATAACCAGCCACAAGTATAATCATTATTCCCTGAGCATTCCCTGAACTCTCCCTGCCCTAGTGCATGGCAAAACAATTACCTGCCCTTCAAAAGTCTGCATAACACCTAATTCCTTGACCAATGAAGCTGGAAAGACACCATTCTTCCCCAAGAATGGCGTCTAAACTCATGATATTCATTGCCTTTTTTGTGCACTTCTAACTTAAGGTAATAAAGTATTATGTACTTTAGTGAACATCAATAATATAGTCTAAAGAAAGTGAGACTTCGTTGCTATAGAACTTTGCTGAGTGAATCATAACCCAAATTATAAAATAATCAATCCATACTGATATAAATGAATAAATGGGAGAGAAGACATAAATCCCTCTTGCAGAAGAATAACAAATAATTTATACAGATACTCCAACACTTATTCTTAAGTGAGGGCTAAGTATAGTGAATTTCTTCCAAAGTATATAGTATGGAAAGGGCAGGGGGCAGGGAGAGAAACCTAACAAACACTACTTCAGCCAGATTATCAAGGTCAACATCAACAGTAGTAAATCATAGTCCCTCTCAATATTGTCATGAAAGTGACAGTTTTGTTCTGAGATCTTTCTCCCCAACACCCATAACACCAGTCTGATCATGAGAAAAACAGTAGACAAATTCCAATACAGGCATCCTACAAAACACCTGAGCAGTACTCTTCAAAACTGTCCAAGTTATCCAAAACAAGAAAAGTCTGAGAAACTGTCAGAGCCAACAGGTTAAGAAGACATGACAACTGCATGTTATGAAGATATGGTAACTCTCATAGAATCCTACAACAGAAAAGGACATTAGGCAAAAACTAAGGAAACCTGAATAAACTAAGGGCTTTATAACAATGTACCAATACTAGTTCATTAATTGTGGCAAATGCACCACAATTAATGAACTGTTAATAACTAGAGGCCTGGTGCACAAATTCATGCATGGGTGGGGTCCCTTGACCTGGCCAGCAATCCAGGCCAATCAGGGCATCTCGCCCAGTCCCAATTGGGGCCGACCAGGGAGGGACTGTGGGAGGGCTCCAGGGCGTGTCCAGCCCTCTCACCCAGTCCCCATCGGCTGGACCCCAGCAGCAAGCTAACCTACCAGTTGGAGCATCTGCCCCCTGGTGGTCAGTGCACGTCATAGCAATCGGTCAGACACTTAGCATATTATGCTTTTATTATATAGGATTATAAAGGATATGGTAAACTGAATGCATGGCATATGAGAAATTTCTGTACTACTGTCTCAATTCTTCTGTAACTCTGAAAATGTCTTAAAAAAAGTTACTCTGAGTTGACATTACCCTAAATCACCCTAGAATACAACAGGAACTCAAAAGAATAAAGTCACAGAGAAGGTTGCAGGACTTTCTATAACAGAAAAAACAGTTCAGATTACTAGGTGGTACATCTCATATCCTCTAACTGGAAGTGTTTCTTAAAAACAGTGGTTCTTGCACCTCTTGGTCTCAGTACTCTTTACCCTTTTAAAAATTGCTGAGGCTCTGAAGGGGCTTTTATTTATGAGTTGTATCTAACTATGATACCACATTAGAAACTTTGACTCATTCAAAAATAATAATAATAAACCCAATTGCATAATAACATGAAGAACATATTTTTTAAATATATTTTCTAAAACAAAAAGAAATTTAGCAGGAAGCAAGTGTCTCTGTTTTACATTTCTGCAAATCTCTTTAATGCCAAGAGAATAGAAGACAGCTGAATTCTCAGTTCTGTCTGCATTCTATCTGTAGTGACATGTTGTTTTGGTTGAAAGACAAAGAAAATTCAGCCTTACACACATGCATATTGAAAAGGGGAGGGAAGTTTAGTAACCCTTTTGGACAATCAAGGGCACCATGGTTGTCATGCTCACAGTGGCAGACATCAAAATTTAGATTTCACTTGAAAACAAAGATTTTGGCAATGAGTCATAGCTCATTTCATTCATTTTAGAGAAAATGCTAAAAACCCAAATCTGAATAACCAGAGTTGGTCGGTGAGCTGTTTTTCCAATGACAAATGGTACTATAAGAAAAGAGCTGCCAGTGTAGCTCGCAACTCAATCACAAAAGTGCTCTTCATTAGACAACCAACATACTTCGGTGGGCAGAAGTACTTTATCCATACCTCCCACTTCATCACGCAGAACATTAAAGAGATGTATGTCCTCAAGGGACAGAGTTAATAAAATTAATCATTTTTTCTGTATCAAGTACATATTTAAGAGAATTGTTTTGTTTTGCGCTTTTAGGGGGGTGGAGGGGAGTTATTGTTGCTTTTTGTTTTTAAACTCTGTAAGTGCATTGAAGTAAAGAATACAATGACTGCTAGTAAGTACTGTTTGGCGCCGATGCCTTTGTCCATGGGAAGGCACTAGCAGTTTCACCCACCACTGCTCTGCATCATTAGTTCAAATGTCAACACAGTGAAAAAAGCAAATCTACACTAATAAAAGAGAAAGATGCAAATTGACCATACCTTTGCAATGCCCACCAGCCAATCAGGAGTGAGTATGCAAATTAACCCAACAAAGAATGGTGGGTTAATGTGCAATGGCGATGACACAGGCATTCCGCACCGCCCCAGCTGCTCCGGGTCTCTGGGCAGCATGGAAGGCGGAAAGGCGGCTCCGGCTGGAGTGAAGGCAGTGCCAGCAGCCAGGGGAAGGAAGGTCCATTCTTGCACGAATCTTCTTGCATTGGGCCTCTACTTACTATTATAAAAACCACTGGACTTTGCAGATCCCCTGAGAACCACAGCGAACCACTGCTTAGAAGCAGGGAATGGCTACATACTGTGAGACTGACACAAAACCTGGCACAGGTCCTAGCACATAGTAACCACTGAAAAACAAGGATAGTGAACCACAATGCTTTTTTATGTGCTTCTGGGGACTCGGGAGCAAAGAGAGCTCTTACCTGTGTGAGATAGAAGACATGGGTGTGAGGGACTGTAAACAGAGCATTGACTGCACCACGGAAGGTATAGATCTGCTGGTGTGGGTCCCCTACAAAGATCTTCCCACATGGCTGAGACAGAACTATATTCATGATAGCTGCAAACAATAAGAGGGAACATAAGAGCTCTCAAAGAAAGCCAACCCACATTGCAAAAGGAAACCACACTTTCAGACAAAAAGGGATGAAAATGCTTTCATGAAACTGAGCCAGGGTGCACTGCACAACAGAGTTGTCTTGTACTGCAGTACAGGCACACTCATTCCAAAGAAATGATTTCATAACAGACAAGAGTTTCTAATCCTAGGAATGTAGATTATTTTCAGTCCTGAACACATTTTTGTATATAAAAAAATCACATAGGCAAATATAAAATGAGGTAAATTGTATTTTCTCACTAATATTATAACTTAAGGTCCCAAAATAACCTACAAAGTCACACTGCCTATTTTCTACTAGAGGCCCAGTGCACGAATTCATGCACGGGTGGGGTTCCTTGGGGTGGCCTAGGGAGATCAGGCCCCAGCTTGCGCCCCCAGCCTTGCAGCCCCACCTGGAATCCCACCTTAGCCTGGCACCACCCCCTCACCTGCTCCACTGTCCCCCTGCAAGGCCATTGATCGGGGCTGGGCCCCCCACCTGGCTTTCTTAGCGCCTGGGAGGTGGGCAGTGGCCCTGACCCCTGACACCACCGCTGGTCATCATCTGAGAGGCGATCGGGCCCCTATTTGCACCTGCCTTGGCCAGGTGCCGCCCACTCACCTGCTCTACATTCCTGCTGCAGTCCCGCTTTCATCAGGGCCCATCAGGGCCAGCAGTGCCTCCACTGCCACCCGCTGCCAGCACTGTGTCACCAACGCCTGTCATGTTCCGTGCCACCCCCTGGTGGTCAGCGCACGTTATAGCAAGCGGTCAAACTCCCAATCTCCCGGTCAAACACCCAATCTAACGACTGCCCAAGGGGACAATTTGCATATTAGGCTTTTATTATATAGGATTAGCCACTTGAAAAGTATACAACACAAATTGTTCACTCTAAATTGACCATCTTTTCCCACTCAGCATGAATCTAGGTCCCTATCATCTGATGACCTATGCTTCATCAACATTTAAAGCATAACCTGAAGCAAAACATTTACAGGAAAATTAATCTGCCTTGGGTGGGGGAAAGGACAACTGCTGAAATCCAAAATCAAATAATAAAGGCTTTCTGAATGACTAAATATCATTTGCTCCTCTTCTTTAGGACAAATGAGAATAATCAATTTATTTCACATATATGTCCTCTTATATAATGATATTGTTTCTAAGTATTTGAAACTACTGATGTCCGAAATAGTTTATCACCTGGGGTACAGTCTTGGGCCTCATCCACAAAGATGGCGTCAAAAGAGGCAAGCAAAGGCTTGCTCAACTGCCAGAGTTTCAAGTAGCCTAAAAGAAGGGAGTAGCAACAGTCAGAACTCATAAATAAAGCAGTTACATTGAACAGCAAGATTTGGAAACTTGCATACCATCATGAGTCATTTGGTAAGCCTCTTCTTTGCATTCCCCCAGCTTCCGCATGTTGTCCCAAAGGCGGCTTGCTTCAAGAACACTGTTCTAGAAAACAAGTAATTGGTAACTCCTAGTTTAAGACCCTGGAAAAGACAGCACCCTGAAATCACACTTCCATTTCCACATACAGAGCAGAGGTCAGAATAAAGGCACCATCCCAGTTCGGTGAGTGGCAGTCACTTCCCTAACCTCCTTCTGGCTCCATGACAGCCCAGTGACAGAACATTGCTCAGACAACACAAAATCTGGTGGACTAGAAAAGGCTAGATCATGTCTCTAGATTTATGATAATAATTAATTCATAAAAAGAATGGCAAATGACTGAAAAAAACTTGTTAAAAATTAGAAAAGAGATTCCCAATCTTTAGATTCATCCAGCAGCCCCAGTGACAAACTCATATAAACCCTGGGTCGGTGCCTCATTTTCTAAATGGGAAAACCAGTGCGAGAACTAAGTGAGATGTCTATGAGTATTCTTCGCAAACAGAACACTTTATAACTCCTAGCTATCATGATTAGCCTACAGTCTCGCCCTCCACCATTAATTCCTGCCAGCAATTATGAAAAAATGAAAGACAAATATAACACTGTATCATGTCAACTCTTCTCATTTACTACCAGATCCCTAATACTAAAGATATTTCAATACTCACCAGTTTTTCACTCTGTTCAACCATGACTCTCTGTCCATGGCTGTCCTTACACCAAATAGGTACGTGATCAATAGTCAGCTCATCATCAGCCGAGGCAAAGAAGTTTTCTAAAGTCTTACACACTAGCTTGGCCCTTATGAATCCACCTTTCCCTTCAGCAAGGACAGAATTGACCATGAAGGGTGTTAACTTGAAGAGATTCAATTTCTTCTTTGACTGGTACCTGTAATACATATCCCAAATGAACAGTATTTGGCTTTACTGGCAATGCCAACAAAATGTGTCCCCCACTCCCAATCCCCTTCTCTGAAATGACACCACAAGGTCACTCTCAGTATCACATACACATGAAGAAAAAAAAGCCAGAGAAGTTAAGCCAGATCCATGTATGATTTGGAATGGCTTCATTAGGCTTCCAGGAATTCACATTTATTAACCGGGAAGATAAAGTAGCTCATGGCAGATACTACTAATTCAAGATGCAGACCAAACTCCAAGAGGCCCCTAAATAGGGACACTCAAAGTTCCTTGAAGCCTTCATATCCAAGGGAATGCTGATTCAGAGGCTTCAAGAGACCTGGGCCCACTGCACCTCAGCTTAGTCTTCTCTCTCTTGCTCAGTTCCAAGGAAACCCTAAAACTGACCAATCATATTGCTTATATTCTGAACTCTAGACAAGTTATCCTGACTTTCTGTGCTTCAGTTCCAGAGAAATGAGAGGGATTGCCCCACCTTGGACATTACTTGTAAACAAAGTATTTTTTTATCAGGTAAAAGTATAAATCACTACATCTATCTTTCTGTTTCCTGTCTATAAATGGAGATAAAAGCATTCAATTTTCTTAGTGCCATTATGGTGTAAGTCAATATGTGATCATGATAATTGCAACATGAAAACAGTAATTAGACATAATAATAATGGTGGCAAAACAATACTCACTTCCGCCCAATGTGTCTATACGCCATGGAATGAAAGGTTTTGCAGGTGACATTGCTGGGGAAGACTCGCTCGGCCTGCTTTGCGATACTCTTGTTAAATGTCACATAAAGAAACCTGCTCCCAGACCATTTTTCAGCATACCTGACCAGGGTAGATGTCTTCCCAGTGCCTGGGGAAGCCAAAAGGAAAGGAAATGACCCTCTGACCAGGAAAAACTGTTCCAAAGGATGCCTTGGTCAAGTTTTATCCACATTTATCTCACCTCTTGCTTAAGACTAGACAGCGACAAGTTTCCTAACACTGATAAAAATGAACAACGGTATAGTGAAAAGAATAGTAGATTCTAAGCCAGATTAATCTGTGTTGGAATCATGGCTCTGTTAGTTGAGTAGCAAAGGGCAAGCCACTTGGTCTCAATGAACTTGAGTGTGCTTCTCAGCCATGAATATGTAACAGTAGAGTCAAGCAGGATAAAGATAATCAAAGTAACAGCAGAATGCAATAAATGGTAGCTATGGCTGGCCTAGGACTCATTAATGCTTTGATGGCAAGAGCATACAAATGAGATTCATTCTGAACTCTCTTGTCTGCCCTACCTCTCCACCAATCATTCAATCACTCAGTTAGTCAACTGTCATTCATTTAAAAAGTATTTGAGTAGAGTACCTACTACATGTTCAGTTGTATGCTAAGTACTAAGAGCATATTAAAAAACATAAAGCAAGGTTTCTACAATATAATCTAGCTGGACATAAAATACCAATACAGTTGAAACAACTAGAACAAAACATAAGTATAATGATAACACAGTAAAGTGAGAAAGAATATGGATTTGGAAACAAAATAAATCTCACCTGTCAAAAAAGAAAAGAAAAATAGTACCCCATTTCCAACCTTACAGGGCTGTTTTGAAGATGAATGACACAATGTAGTATTTATAAAGTGTGCGTGTTGGCTATTCCTACTATATAATCAGGTACCAAACAGTTAATAAGAATAATTAGCTGTAGGTAAGAGTTCAGAGATCATATAGGACTCAAATGACTAAAGAAGCCTCCATCAAGAAGAACCAGAAATGATGGGAGTCAACATAGCATAGAACAAAGGGGGAGAGGGGGCAGAAAAAAGGGAAGGAGAGGAAGAGGAAAAAGGCAGGTTTTTGGAAAGAGATCCAGCTTTTAATTCTACTTCTATCACTTATTTGTTTATTTAACCTGGGGCTAGTAATTTTTTCTCTGAGCTTCAAATCCTCATCTATAAAACAGAGATAACTAACCAACCTTACAGAATGCTGTTTAGGATTATCACAGTGCCAGGAACATGACAGGCATTTAAGAAATGGCTACTGTTGTTTTTAGTAAGATATGTAGGCAGAAAAAAAGCGGAAAGAAATTCCAGGTAGGAAAATAGCATGAGCAAAGGTTCAGACAAAAGAATAACCAAGTACTTTAAGAAACTGTATGGAAAATTAGTTGACTGAGTCATGAGAAGAGTCAACAATATATTTGGAAATGTAGGTTAGAAGCAAATGGTGGAATGGCCTTCTAGACTTCACCCAACAGAATCAGGAGCTACTGAAACTCTGAAAGATTAATGTAACCTGCCAGTCCATAAGCAATCAGTGACTGAGCATATATGATGATAAATGACAGGTTGGATCAATCCCTTTGGTAACTACTCTGCAAACTAATTCCTATGAACTGTGTCTCACCAGGAATGTGGATGCTCTCCGATGTGGTAAGAAAAACCAAGATTTACTTGGCAACTGCTTTTTAGATTATTTCATTGAAGTAGTTCAATAACAAATCCAGGTAAAGATACTCTGGCAGGTAATAGGGAATGGGGATGTAATGATAAGTCATGAAACTGACTCTCTATTCCAGTATTGGTGAGCTCCCTTACCTGCAAATGCCATAATTTTTACCACCTGGAGAGGTTCCATCTTATGGTTCAGAATCAGCTGTTGTTCATGTGTAAGTTGGATGGTTTTCCTGCTATAATCATTAGAGAAGAGAAATTAGAAAAACACAATGGAATTGAAAAGACCAGGTGACAGACTATCAAAAACCAAACAGGCAAATCAGATGAACAAAATTTAACCAAAGAAAAAATCTCCCTTAAGGGGCGATAAAAATGTTCTGAAACTAGACTATGATATTGATTGCACACTTGGTAAAATTACTAAAAATCATTGAATTGTAAAATTAAAATGGGTGAATTTTATGTAAATTATACCTTAATAAAGTTGTTAAAACACAACACCGCTCCTCCTTAAGTATGAGCAAGTCAAGAATGGAAGACCTCTCTCTCTCTCTCTTTCTTTCTCTTACTTACTCTTACTGGTCTATATACATACCCTGGCCAAACCGATGTTTCCTCTTTAATTTCTGTGGCCTGAGTACAGGAATTCTCCTGAAGATACAGGCAATAGAAGATGTTGTAGTGAATCCTAACAGGGGAAAAGCAGATATAGAGCATATCAAATTAAGCCATAATCTGTATCTTCTTTTTCCTGGGTTGAATTTAGATTCTTTACCATTGCTAAAAACAAACAAACAAACAGACAAACAAAAAACTACCACCATTTCATGATAAAAAGGAAAGAAAATAATTTAAATATACCTAGAGCTGGCCAACGCCCCCTTGAAGAGCACAGTTCTAGGAAAGACCCTGGCTCCAGTGTGCAATGGCAAAAGGAGAGAGACCAGGGCATGTTCTTTGGGGAACAAGGCATTCATTAGCTGCTACCATATAGACAAATAATCACAAAAACAGTATGAATCAGTTGAAAACAAATGTAAATTATGCTCCTAGTGAGATTCATGTTCAACATCAATGTAACGTCATCTTATCTTTGTGATGCCCTGTTGCTCCCTGTGAGGTGATATTGGTTTAGAAGCATGAAGAGCTTTCTATCTTTTAAGGCCCCAAAGGAAGGTGCTACACGGGTAACAAAATATGATTACTAAGAACTAGAAAACAAAACATCCTCCAAGTCACCAATAAGGACCAAAGACAACACAGTGCACTCAAAAGAGGCACTGGACATGGTTAAACATGTCCCATCACAAGTCACTCCAAACCTCTCTATGTTCACATGAGCCCAAACTCATCTCCTTTTATCACCAATTGCCCACCATTTAGTGCATTGCTCCCCATTCTTGGAGTGAGAACAGGTGGCCTCCACACATCAATCTTTTTGATGAAACAAATACTTTTAATAATACAACATTTCAGTCTCTGGTCACATTAAGATATCTTTTGCCCTGGATTCCTTCTTCTTCTTCTTCTTTTTTCAGTATGGTATATATTTTTAAAAATAGTTTATTGAGTTTTAGACAGAGACTAAATAACATTTAGACTAAATAACATTTCAGTCTCTGGTCACATTAAGATTATCTCCCAGGCCCTAGCTGGATTGGCTCAGTGGATAGAGTGTTGGCCTGCTAACTGAAGGGTCCTGGGTTCCATTTCGGTCAAGAGCATATGCCCGAGTTGCAGGCTTAATCCCAAGTGGGGGGTGTGCAGAAGGCAGCCAATCAATCGTTCTCTCTCATCATTGATGTTTCTATCTCTCTCTCTCTTCCTCTCTGAAATCAATAAAAATTAAAAATTAAAAATTAAAAAGATTATCTCCCAGGACTGTATACTGTTAGAGCTTGGAGTTGAGACCACTGGTGGCCAATGAACTCACAAGTGTATGTGAGGGTCAAATTTTTTTGCTAACACCATAAGGGTCTCTAGCCCAATGAGTGGAATTTGATAGTAATCCTTGCTACAAGTGGGAAAATAAAAGATTACCTCCCAGGTAAAGCAGGGAAAAAAAGATATAAACACAACATACATGTTTCCCATTCCTCATCTATGTCCATGTAAACGTGCAGATAATTTGTAGGTTCATATTTGCGCTTATGGTCATTATTCATCATTTGTGTATTTGTCTTGTCTGAATTATGTCATGAAGCTCCTTTCTCCACATCCAATGCCATGGAATGGGAACAACATAAGCGATATTTAATGAATGAATTGAAATATATCTCGGAAACACAGAAAATACTCTGACATTTCTGGAAACTAAATGTTCCATCCTTGAACTTTATTATGACTGACTGGGCCACAGTTCATCTAGTGCCACCACCATGTTCCTCCTAAGGCTCACTAATTCCAGAAAGGAAATCCGAGTATTCTCTCTAGAATGTCTGGTTCTCCTAGATCTTCTGCACTGTCATACTGCCTGTCTCCAGGCCAGGGCTTTCCAGAAGCTGCACTTCATACCTTAAATTTCATTCTAACTCCTTAATGTTCTACACAACATCTTCCTTAATCTGGTCACTTCAGACTTCTCATAATCATATACCACTTTCCCTCTTATTCACCACATACTTGTCACTAAACTTCTCTGTTCTTTGTATATACTAAATTCATTCCCATCTTTGGGCCCTTAAGTTATCTATTCCTTCTGCTAAAATGCTATCCCCACAAAAATGGCCAGCTCTTCCTGACATTGTTTCAATTCAGATGTTACTTCCCCAGAAAAGCTTTTTCTCATCCATTCTAAATTAGTACTCCTCATTTCCCTTGCCTATCACTCTGGTTTTTTTCTTTGCACTACTAATCACTCAGTAAAATGTTCTTGTTTAATACATCTACTTATGCAGTATCTGTCTCCCAGCACTAGATAACAAAACTGAGCAGTGTGAGTTTTATGGCTTGCCTAGAGTGCAAGTGGCAGAGCTGGGACCTTTCACTCTATCGGAGTTTCCATTCTCACTCCCATTACTTTACCGATTGCTGATGTTAATTCCCTTCTCCCTCATGGCATAGAGAAGCACAGCAATGCAGTATAAGGTCTCAGTGATGTCTGGCATTGTCACGGTGGAGCTTGGTCTTCTGAGGCAGAAGAGTAACTGCTGGATGTCATTCACACTGCTGGAGAGGAGAACAATGGCTGCTACCAAAGCCCACATGTTGACACCCTAGAGGGAGATGGACCAGGAAGGGAAGAAAAGACCCCAAAACACAGGTCATTCAAACAACCAGTGAAGAAACCCAAGGTTGGGGTTCAGATGCCATCTACAGATTGTCTGAAATGAATGCAAACTTCCCAAATGATATCTGGAAAATAATGGCAACCTTTCTTTTGCTCTGGATTCTTTCTTCTTTTTTAAAAATATGATATGTATTTTTAAAAATAGTTTACTGAGTTTAGAGAGAGAGGAAGTGGGAGGGAGAGAGAGAACCAATGATGTGAAAGTGCAACACTGGCTGGCTGCCTTCTATACAATCCCAACCAGGAATGGAGCCTGCAACAGGGCATGTACCCTTGACTGGCAATCGAACCAGCAACCTCTTGGTGCATAGAACGATGCCCAACCAATTGAGCTATACCAACCAAGGCTATATTCCTTCCTCCTAATCACTTCTGGATTTGAATGCTTAGTATAACTAAATAACATGTATTAATATTTTACATAGACTCCTGCATAGAGATGATGCTCTCACCTCCCCACCCTTCTCCATGTCAGTGTGAGCTCTCAGGTCCACAGATACTCAACAGAGTCACAACAGTATCACTATTAAATGGGTACCTACTAAGGAGGCAAAAAAGATGGGAGATACAAAAGAAGACAGCACTCTTTAGGAGGGAAGTCAAGACTGACAATTCTCTGGCATTAAGATATTAATTAACTACTTACTATATGTTTTTATTTAATAATTATTAAATATTAAGTAAAATAAATATGAAATAAATTATTGAAAATCTATTATTATAACACAGTATGCTCCACTTAGTAATGTCTAAGAAAATGTTCACTAACATGGAAATAGTCAATAATGGGACATATATCTTTATCATTCTTAACTTTACTACAAGTCTCTCTGTTAAAAAAACACATTCCAAGAAAGGTTCATTCCCTGCACCTCTCACTACCACTATCCTGTGAAAGAAAACTCACTCCACCATCAACAATCACTTCACTGAAGACAGAAAGAGAAATGCACATGGATGGGTTTTCAGTCCTCTACCGGTTGCAAAACACAGGTTGAGGTTGCATCAAGCTTCCAAAATAAAATTTGAAAATCCATGATCTAAATGAGAAGCCATAGGTCAGGAAACTCAGGACTATTTCCAGCTTCTCATTAACTGATTGTACATCTGTAACAAGACCCTGAATTTCTCTGATCCTCATATAACCCACCTTGTTGATGGAATGGGCTGCCCTGTAAAGAAATTCTTATTAATCAAAGTGTTCAGAGGTTAGATGACCATCCTCTGTTAAGGATTCCTCAGCAGAATGAAACATTGTACTGAATGTGCGTTTTCAATGTTTTTTTATTAATTTTTTTATATTTTTTTTTTAGAGAGAGAGGAAGGGAGAAGGGTAGAAAGAGAATTATTGATGTGAGAGAAAAACATCAGTCCACTGCCTCCTGTATACCTTCTACTGGGAATCAAACCCGCAATCTGGGCATGTGCCCTGACCAGGAATTGAACTGGCGACATACTGGTGCACAGGAAGACACTCAAGCAACTGAGCCACACCGGCCAGGGCTAAACTGAATGCTTTTTTTCTTTTTTAATCTTGACAGCGTCTCTGATATTTTCTGAGCACAAATCTTGTTAAATTATTGAGCAATTCTGACTTATGCAATCACGTACTTCATTACTCATCTCATCAGCAGAGTGGCAATTAGGAGAATGAAGCTACCCTGTATTGTTAGAGATGGCTAGAAAGGCATGTCCACAGAAATGCACAAGGTGGGCATTCCAAAAGGCTTGCTTGGACCTAGGCTATTCTCTAAATATGCACTAGAGGGGTGTTTCTGTGTGTGTGTGTGTGTGTGTGTGTGTGTGTGTGTGCGCGTGTGTTTTTGTTTGTGTTTTGTTAATTCTCATCCAAGGATACTTTTACCATTGATTTTTAAAGAATGGAAGGGAGGTGGGTGACAGAGAAAGAGAGAGACAGACACATTGGTTGCCACCCACACGCGCCCAGACCAGTGCAGGGAGTGGGACTTGCAACCCAGGTATGTGCCCTTGACCAGGATTCAAACCCGAGACCCTTTGGTACAAGGGCCGATGCTCTAATCGCTGAACTATGCTGGCCAGGACTGAACTGAATACTTTTTAAAATTACTTCCAGATTTAAGAATCTACAACAATGTGGACTTTTACTTCTCTAATGGGACCAATGACAGGATTAAGGCTTCAAAACAGAGATTAAAGAAAGATTTTTTAAAATAAATCTAAAATAACCTTCAGCAAAAATTAATCACCACTACACTTTTCTTCCAATAAGAAAAAGGTCACTTTCCCCCAAAATTCCTCACAGCCTCTTCACTTACTGCAGCAGCTATGTAAAGGTCAGGGAGGTGTTGACGCACGCAGGCCTCTGCCTCAGGAAGGAGGTGGTGATCCCTCAGACTCCACAGTGCCCTTCCAGGATCCACGCTTGGGGAGCATTTAGTGGTGGCTGTATAGCTGTAAGACATTCACAGAGGAGTCCATGAGAAAGATGATCATAAGTGATTATATATGCAAAAGAACTTCAGAAACTGTCTTATTCGAAGGAGAAAAGCAACTCACCGGATAAGGTTCAGCACACAAAGATCCGACTCTTTTTCAATACCCTGTTTCAACAGGATGCCATCCACTTTGCTGACAGCTTGCTCTTCATTCATCAGGTATTGATGATACAGCTTTTTCCAAGGAATAAACTATATAGTTGAAAAAATCCAAAATAACATGTAGGGAATGGCTATTAGAGAGGAGATTAGGCCACAAACATATGGATTACCTTCTAACAATTAAAAAGCAATTATCCCTGGATGGTGTGGCTCAGTAATTGAGCGTTGATCCATGTACCAGGAGGTCACCAGTTCAATCCCAGGTCAGCGCACATGCCTGGCTTGCAGCTCAATCCCCAGCAGGTGGCATACAGGAGGCAGCCAATCGATGTTGATGTTTCTCTCTCTCCCTTCCTCTCTCTCTCTAAAATCAATAAAAGCATATTGTTTTAAAAAGGCAATTATAACTCACAATTCAAAAGTTGAGCAAATAGAATACAAACATTACACAAATTTTGGTTGGAAACTAGGAGAACTAGGTCTTGGTTCTGGTTCGAACACTAACTTGACATAGAATCTGGGAAAAGCTAGTACTTCAATTTCACTATCAAAATAGCAGCACACAATGGCTCAGAGTTTCAATGACGATTAAATAAAATGAAAGCTGTGTCTATACTAATCTCAGACAAGAGAGACACTAAGTCAGAAATTATTATAAGAGACAAAGAAGACTATATAATGATAAAAGGGTCAATTTACCAAGAAGATGTAACAATTATAAGTATATATGTACTAACAACAGAGTTCCTAAATCTAGGAAGCAAACACCAACAGAATAGAAGGAAGAAATAGACAGCAACATAATAGCAATCGAGGTTTCAATACCCCACTTTCATGAATGGATATCACAACCAGTCAGAAGAGCAATTAGGAAACAATCATTTCATTGAACCTAACAGACCTATACAGAACACTCCACTTAACAACAGTAGAATATAGTCTTCTCAAGTGAATGGAACATTTTCCAAAATAGATCACATGCTAGGCCACAAAACAGATCTTACCAAATTTTAAAGGATTGAAATTATAGAAAGTATCTTTTTCAATCCCTATGGAATGAAACAAGAAATCAGTAGCAGGAAAAAAAAAAGTCAACAATAAGAAAACCCCCCACAAATACATGAAAATTAAACAACACACTCTTAAAACAAGCAATGGGTCAAAAAGAAATCATGAAGAAATTAGAAAATACCTTGAGACAAATGAAAACAAAAACACAGCATACCAAAACCGATATGAGGAACTCTTACATGGGGGTGTGAGTCGGAGCGTTAGAACAACATGTGGAATGGAATATGCAGTCTTTGGTTGGAATGCAACAAATCATGTGTTGTGGATAGAACACAAGGATGTGTTGAAAAATGAGCAATGAGGCTGGGATAATAAAGTGGGAAAAACATGGAAAGCCTTACCTGCCTCCAGGGAATTTGGATATTATTCTGGAGGCAAATGGAAACTAAATACTATAATCAGAAGTATGTATTGGAGAATCAAGATGGTGGCATAGGTAAATGCTGGTACTCACCGCCTCCCAAAACCACATCAAAATTACAACTAAAATACAGAACAACCATCATTCAGCACCACCTGAAATCTGGCTGAATGGAAGTTTTACAACTAGAGAAATAAAGAAGAAATCACACTGAGACTAATAGGAGGGGCAGAGGTGCAGAATGGGCTGGTCTGATACCCACACGTGGCGATTTTTATTTGGGAGGGATATCTCAGCTGTGGAGGCCTCCTGGGAGGAACAAGGGGTCCCACCCCCACACCAGACCCCCAGCCTAGGATTCCAGTACTGGGAAGAGAAGTTCCCATAACTTCAGACTATAAAAACCAGCCGGGATTATGGCTGAATGATATGGAGGCTGCTAGAGTCCCAGGCCGTTCCTCTCGAAGGGCCCAAGCACAGACTTACTCAGACTCACTCCCTCTGAGCTCCAGCACTGGGGCAGCAGCTTGGGGGACCCAGAGACATGGAGAACTGGACTGTCTGGAATAGGGGCAAGAATTTGGGGGTTCCCAGACAGGGGTGCTCACAGGGTTCGTTGTTCAGAGTCCATTATTCCTATGCTAAGACCTCTACCATTGCAGAGCTGACTGGCAACCATATCTGAGTCTCCATCAACCTGGCTCACACTGTTCACTCCACCCTGGTGATTTCCTGAGACCCTGCCCCACCCAATTTGCAGTCCCATCCAAGCTGTTTGCAGCAGCTTTTCCATATGAATGGCTTGTCCTGTCTCAGGCTTCAGACTCTTCTAAAATTTCTCAAACAAGCAGCAGCTGGCATCAGAGTGCCCCATACCTATTAATAAGAGGTCCAAGACCCAGCACTACCAGCCTGCCTTGTTTCACAGGTTGGCCTCACCTGGGCACTTCTAAGCCCAATACAAGTAGCAGCCATCTGCAGATTGCTCTGTAGCTCCTGCCAGGTAGCCCCAGGTAGTGGTTGACTTTGCACCTCCCAGGAGGCCCCAGAGCCAGTGTTACCAGTGGGTAACTTCAGACCACACCAGATTACAACTCTACACTTCCACAAGCAACACACTAAAGGGGCAGATTCAGTGAGCACCAAAGCCCCACTAAAGCAAGTCCTGCACCATAGGGGTGTCTCCTGCATAATAGTAGTTGCAACGGGTCCTCACAGCCAATTGGCCTGGAGGTAAATTCCTCCCAGTGACGCCAATAGCAATCAAGGCTCAACTACAATAAGACATTGTATACAGCCCATATAGGGGTACAACCTAGAGTGCCCAGCTCAGGTGACTAGGGAGGCTGAGCCACTGGACCATACAGAACACCTATTACACAAACCACTCTACCAATTCCAGGAGACACAGCAGCTCTATCTAATACATAGAAACAAAAACATCAAAGCAGCCAAATGCAGAGATAAAGAAACATGTCACAAATTAAAAAACAGAAGAAATCTCCAGAAAAAGAACTAAATTAAATGGAAGCGAACAAACTACTACAGAGTTCAAAACAATCATTATAAGGATGCTCAAGGATCTTAATAATGAGTTCAAGGGACTTAGTGAGAGTTTCCAGAACATTAGTGAGAACAAAGACATGAAAAAGGACCAGTCCAAAATTAAGCACACACTAACTGAAATAAAGAATAATTTATAGGGATTCAACAGTAGAGGATGCCAAGAATAAAATCAGAGGTCTAGAATATGAGGAAGCAAAAAACTCCCAATCAGAAGAGCAAAAGAAAAAAGAATCCAAAAATATGAAGATAGTGTAAGGGGTCTCTGGTACAACTTCAAGCATATCAACATTTGCATTATGGGGGTGCCAGAAGAAGAGAAAAATATTGAAAACCTATTTGAAGAAATAGTAACAGAAAACTTCCCCTACCTTGTGAAAGAAATAGACCTAGTGAAAGAAATAGACTCTGAGGAAGCACAGAGTCCCAAACAAGAGGAATCCAAAGAATCCCATACCAAAACACATCATAATTAAAATGGCAAAGGTTAAAGACAAAGAAAGGATCTTAAAAGCAGTTACTTACCTATAAGGGAGCACCCATTGTCTGTCAGCTTATTTCTCAACAGAAACTTTGCAGGCCAGAGGGAGTGGCAAGAAATAATCAAAGTGATGAATAGCAACGACCTACAACCAAGATTACTCTACCCAGCAAAGCTATCATTGAGAATTGAAGGTCAGATAAAGAGCTTCACAGGTAAGAAAAAGCTAAAGGAGTTCATCACCACCAAACCAGTATTACAAGAAATGTTGAAGGGTCTTCTTTAAGAAGAAGGAAAAAAAAATAAAAAATATGAACAATAAAATGTAAATAAATATGTATCTATCAACAATGGAATCTAAAAATAAAAATAAATGAACAAGGAAGCTAATAAACAAAATAAACTAATGAATAAAATAGAACCAGAGGCATGGCAACATGGTACAGACTGATAAATCTCAGAGGGAATCGGGGAGAAAGGGTGGGAAGAGCTTAACCAAAGAACTTATATGCATATTTGCATTACCTATGGACACAGACAATGGGGTGGTGAAGGCCTAGGGCAGGGTGGGAACAGGGTGAAAGTGGGGCAATGGGGGGAAAAAGGGGAAACATCTGTAATACTCTCAACAATAAAGATTAAAAAAAAAAAAGAAGTATGTATTAGGGAAGCTAATCTTCTTATTTTTAGAGAGAACTCCAAATGTTTTACCTACCAGTGGATCACTAATTATCTCCCTCCAAAGGTGGCACACCAAGCACAGATTCCAATAGAGATCTTCCACAGGGAGGAAAGCAAAAATGTGCCTTAGGACTTCGCTGGGCAGGCTGCAGATATGGCTGTGGGGTTCTTGGCAGGGCAAGGTTCCAAGAAGCCCATAGTAAGTGTCAGGAATGGGATCATGATCCATTTTCTCCACTTCTTGGCTGGATTCTTCAGTCTCTGCAGAGAGCCAGGACAAAAAGCCCTCTGCTTCCAGTCTGGCATCCCTGGCCTTTGTGCAGGACAGGGGCAAATAATGCCGTGGGGGGTTTTTAGGAACCCCATGCCAGTGACTGGTCCCCGTAGCTTGATTCCTCTCATCCTCAAAGGACCGAGAGCGCTTCCTTGCCAGCAGAGCAGAGCCTGATGAGCCCAGTCTTACTTCTCCATCATCTTCCTGAGACAGGGCACAATTGCTTTCTGCAACAAAGATCATTTCATCCTCTGAGTCCTTAGAGCTGTCCTGGCACACAGAATTGCTTTTAGCCATGTCATTGGTGCACTGCTGCTGGCCAACTGGGAAGAATTCAGTGATGTACCTTTGACATCCTTGACCTGCACAGAGAACCCAAAAAGAATAACAAGAAATAATGACTGCTGACCCATTGTTAACCCAAATGATACAAATTAACTTTCAATTAAGAGATAAGAATATAGTTATTGGCTAATTGATTATATAAAGAGCTTAACCCCCGCCCCGCCCCAAACACACACACACACACACACACACACACACACACACACACTTATATCTGGCTCCATCATATGGAATGACACACATATGGAATGACAGAGACCAGTGGTGTGAGGACCACATTATACTTTGTAATATATACAAACTGAACATATGAATGGACCAAGAGCAAACAACTGTCCATATTCACTCACACATACACCTATAAAAATTCACACCTCCTAGCTTGCTCTTATAATAAAAAAATCTAAATTTGCTTAAGTAGAAAGAAAAATGCTTCAGGTTATCAGGATTCAGTAAAACCCACTGTCCCATGTGACAGAGTTAAAACCATTTTATTGTCATTTCTTCCTGTGCAGCTGACACCTTAATTTATTTTAAAATAAAAAGAAAGGACTTAGAATTCTCTTCAGATTATTAGAGTGGTACCTAATCTAATTTATACATTTATTCATAAGCACCTATGATTCTAAGACAAAAATAAAATGAAAAATGGTATATTATAGTGTAGGGAGTGGCTACAGGGTTAAGCCTCGGACTGAGCTGTGGCAGGGCCCTCCTAGCATAATTAAGCTTGACCTTATAGTCCTCCCTTGCTCCTTCCTAGATAGCTAATGGGCTGTGAGAAGTGCAGCAACTGCTGCCAAACACGATGAAACTCATAAGAACATTGTAAACATGTTGACCACTTCTCTTGTTTTGCTTTGTGTGCTCTGACTATAAAATAAAGCTTCCACTTACAGGCTGGATCACTGTTTCCTTACCCAGGCACAGTGATCCCACCTAACCCCAGCTGTATTTTCGTCTGTCTTCTTTAGTCCTTCACTGCCCCTCCTCAGATTCACCCTTAGCCATACTGGCGTGGCACAATACAGTCCCTGACTTCACAGACTTTTCAGGCACTGAGGGGAATCAAAAGGTGATTTCACACATCATTACTGCATTTTAAACTCATAAATTATTGTAAAATGCCAATGAAGTAGGTAAACACCTTATCAGTATACAACAAAATACATGGTTCCTTTCTGAAATGACTGTAGCCAGAATTTTTACTTTGGAAATAAGACAGTAGAACAAAACTAAGTTTAGCCTTGCCTGGCCTGCATAGCTCAGTTGTTGAGTGTCGACCTATGAACCAGGAGGTCACAGTTTGATTCCCGATACCTTTCGGGTTTGATCCCCAGTGTGGGGCGTGCAGGAGGCAACTGATCAATGATTCTCTCTCATCATTAATGTTTCTATCTCTCTCTCCCTCTTCCTTCCTCTCTGAAATCAATCCTATATAATAAGAGAGGAATATGCTAATTATTCATTACACCATGAGGTGTAATGACTGATCACGTAATGACCGGATCACAGATCTGCAGGAGGGTGGAGCAGCAAACTACAAGCGGGCAGCATAGAGCTATAGGAGGGGGCAGGGCAGCAAGCTATGAGGAGGGGGGTAGGGGGAATTACAGGAGGGCAGGGCAGCAGGCGGAGAGCCTACAGGAGGGCAGCAGAGAGCTACTGGAGCACGTATTCGTGGCAGGGCTACTAGTAAAATATTTGTATTTTTAAAAATGTGTTTAAAACGTATTTTAAAAAACCATTTTAGAATATTTTTTTAACATTCTGAAAAAAATACTAGATTTGGCCTTTAAAAGAATTTAATATTTTTTTTCTATGTTAAAAAAATAAAGCTATAACTGGTTCTGGGGTAATGTGATAAAAACAATTTGAAGTTAACAGGCCGGGGTTAAATCTCGATATTTTCTAATTGTGAGAATTCAGTCACAACAATATCTATTAAGAGCCTACTACATGCTCAGTGCTAGGACTCCCCATTGAAACATACACATGCTGACAGTATTTGTCAATAAAAAACTCACAATAGAGAAGTTGACTTATACACACAAAACAAACAAAATATAATCATTTAGTTTAAAATTGCCTCATAAATTGGTTATGGCAGTTCCAAAAGCGAGAAACACATCATATTTAAAGACAACTAGATAAGATTTAAGTTGGATGATGAAATTATATATATCAAAGGGAAATAAGGCAATCGGGATCATACATCTATTATTAAAAGATGGTTGGTAATATTATATTTAAAATCTTTTTTCTCGAAATATTAATGTTTATTGCATATAACATTATATTTAAAGTTGTTTTTCTTGAATTATTAGTTTATTTCATGTAACATTATTATATTTAAAATTTTTCTTGAAATATTAATGCTTATTGCATGTAACATATTTAAAATAATTTTTCTTGAAAATATAATTAATTAATTTTTTTAAAGTTGGAATTCATTTGGTATATAGGGAAATGATAAGAAAACCAACTGTGATATACAGAACTTGCATGTAATAAATAATAAATATCAGGTGATGGCAAGTTTGAGCTTGGGTCCATAATAGTAACAGCACATTTCACTGCCGGTTTTTGAGTGGGAGTGACATGACAGGAAATGATGTTCAAGAATATTATCTTGGTGTGTGTTCCAGCTGATTTGAAAGAAATAAAATCTAAAGGCAAGGAAAAGTGTTACTGCAGCAGTCCAGGTCCAAGGGTAACCAAGGTCACAGTCTACCATGAAATCACTGAATAAGGGAACATTTTAGAGAAAAATAATGATACAATGGTCCTACTGGCAATTGGACAAAGAAGATTACTGCAGAGTCAAGAAATCAAAATGGTTCTAGATTGGTATAGTGGTGATATTGGTATGTGTTTTCTACCATGTTATAATTAAGCAAGCCAATAGAATTCATTCAGTCATGTTTTTCTGGGGCCTTATAATAGGAAGGGATTTTCATGGAAAACGCACAAATAATGAAAAAAGTGTCAAAATGTTGCAACAGGACTACAAAATCACTACAACAATACTTATAAATACTGGGAGACATTCAAAAGCCACACACACTACAGATTCTAAATGCAAGGTACATTTTTGGAAGACATACCCCTAGTCCCTCTTTTTGTTCTGGGTCTAGGATAGAGACCATGGTTCGGGTCTCTGTTTGTCCATCTTTGACTGAAGGGCTGGGTCACAGCCAAGTGACTCCGAGACAAATGTTGGCAGTCGATGGCTGTAAGATGCTTCCGCTTAAACCGTCTCACTATATTATACCAATTGGCAAAAGAAATGGGACACTTGTTAGTTATTACCAATTCTACAAGCTAGCCAGAAAATTATTCTTAATTTTCAGGAATACAGTGACTATGGACCACTCAGCCAACTCTTTTCTTCTCTACCTTCACATCAACTTTTAGTCATTTCATAGTTTCTTAGCATTTCTTCCTCAAAATTTAAGAAAAAAAAAAACACACAAAAATAAGATCCTAAAAAGACTTTTTTTTTTTTTTACTTATACTTTCTAGAAGCCCTGATCATAAAATACTCTTTCAAAAGGACGTTGCCACTAATGGATAAATTGAGATCTGGCATCTTTTCCTTGACTTTAGCCCGATATTTATGTTCCCATAAAAATCATGAGTTGGTTATAACTTTTCAAAAATAAACTCATCCATCATCCCCTGTACAATATATACCAGCTCCTCCAATTCTCAGAAGCAGAATGCAATGACGAACAAAACAGTCACTGTAAATTCCTAGAGAAGACCACACTGTCTGCCTCTTAGCCCCCAGATCCCAGCATTGGGCACAGGATAAGAGTGAGGTTCCCAAATATAAGAGAACCAAGTCCACTTTTATAAGGATCTCAAAGGAGGAAATCTCATATTCTCTATTAGCAACACATTATAGCAATTGTACCTAGAATTTTGTCTCAAGTCTTTAGTTGTACAGCCAAATCTACAATATACCACTAAATTCAGCTTTTGGAAAGGTACAAAACAGAGGCTATCAGCAGATTTGTATAGAACAGCTCATACATACACAGTGCACCTTGGATTTTTTTCTGTAAAAAGTACAGAATGGCTTTATCCTATCCTTCCCCAGTGAGCTAACTATTAATGAGGCCATAATAAAAACACAGAAACACTGAAAATGACCAAGTAGGTAGTTATATCTTAATCACATGGCTAAGAGTCAAAGAAGGTAAGAAAATATTACATCTTTTCCTCTGCTGTACCCTCTGCATGTAGCATGGTGCCAGACACACAGTACATGGTCAATAAATACTGAAAGAACAAAGGAGGCTGAGAACACAGCAAAGTCAGAATGGTAAGACTGGGTAGGCAGTAGAGGAACCTAAGCCCTAGATCAGTGGTCGGTAAACTCATTAGTCAACAGAGCCAAATATCAACAGTACAACGATTGAAATGTCTTTTGAGAGCCAAATTTTTAAACTTAAACTTCTTCTAATGCCAATTCTTCAAAATAGACTCGCCCAGGCCATGGTATTTTGTGGAAGAGCAACACTTAAGGGGCCAAAGAGCCGCATGTGGCTCGCGAGCTGGTTTGCCGAGCACAGCCCTAGATCACTAGGAATTTGCTTTCATGTGGAACTTGGCAAGAAAAGATCACATGGAGGAACTCTTGCCTGTAGCACACCAGACAAGAAAACACCAAAAATACCCAAAAGAAACTGTTTTAGAAAAGTAGGTAATATGGACAAAGATAGACTTTTATTTATGGTTTTATTTTGTAAAATTCATCTGAATCTTAAATGCTTGTTGAAAGATTAAATGTTTGCAGAAATCTAACAAGGGCACTGGAACAAAAGAAAGAGGTAAGGAAAATGAATGGAAGAATACCGTATTCTGCTTCCAGAGTTCTGGTATATTCCAATGTATTCTGGCAAGAAGCCATCATGGAAGGGGCTAAGTTTAACTGCTGGGGAGAAGGGCCCCTAGACTGAGCAACTTGGCTTCTGGGTACTAATACAGCTACCTATATTGTTCATTTGGAATGGTGTCACCTAAGCCATGACTGCTAACCTGGGATGCAGAGCTAACACTTTTATTGTATTTACATGTCAAAAATTACTTTTCTGATTTTAGCTAAAGGTTAAAAAAAATTAGATTGTATTTAACCTGCCTTTCAGGTCTCAGAGAGGAGGTGCTGTGATTCACTGAACTGGAAGCCAGAAGCCCTTCATTAAACATTTCACTAAAAGGCTGCGTGGTATATTCAGATTTGGAGTCAGAAGACCTCCTCCACTTGCTAGGTGTATTAAACACTAAAAGCCTTAATTCCCTCATCATTCAAAATGGGGATTATAATAACCTGCCACACTGAATTCGCAGAATAGTTAAATGAGGTTCAAATGAAAAAAAATAGATAAAAAGTACTTTGTGACACCCACATTGAAGCTGACAAGACCTATCAACTGAAATGTCAAAAGAATTATATATCAACCACACCATTCTGAGTGTCTCCTAAAAGGTGCATAAGGTTTATTTTAATAGCATTAATACTCTTGCAAAATTAGATTTTTAAAACTATAGCAAAATTCTAACCACCCTTTTATTTTTATTAATAATTAGAGGCCCAGTGCACAAATTTGTGCACAAGGGGGGGGGGGGCGGTTCGGCCAACCTGGCCCCAATTGGGGCGGATTAGGGCCAGGCCTGTCAGGAGGAGATAGGGGGAGGTTGGCCAGCCAGCCCAGCCCTGATTGGGGCCCATCAGGGCTGGGCTGGCTGGGGGAAGGGGCTGTGGGCTGGCCGGTCCCGCCCATGAGTAGGGTGAGGGGGCCGATCAAGGGTCAACCATTGGGGGAGGGGCTGGGGGAAGTTGGCCAGGCAGCTCCATCCCCTATTGGGATTGGGGGCAATCAGGGGACGGGAGGGGCTGTGGGCTGATTGGGGTGGTGGGAGCCCATCGGGGGCAGGGATGGCTGGGAATAGGGGCTGCAGGATGTTGGCCGGTTCGCTGGCCACAGTGGGTGTCATAGCAACCGATTGTTCTGGTCATTATAGCGTTCCAGTCACTGGCTTTTTATATATATAGATGCTTTTAAACCAATAGCGCAAATATAACTTTATCAAAATAAAGATGCTCAAGTGCTACTTCTCTTTCCCCTGAGTCCCTCAAAGCCCATGGTATTCCTCCCTCCTTTACACAGCAAGTGCACTTTGTACCTATCTTAAAGGGCACTTATTGTTAGAAGCTGCTTGAGATTCTTCAAGGAGCAAAATCAAAGAATGCTCTGTGATAAATGTGCACTGGTAAGAAAGGCATGGAGATCAGAATCACTCGTGGACTTTTCAAAACTCTGCAAGGCCCCAAAGACACTTAATTGAGTCTCCTCCAAACCTAAGTGAGTATTTGAATCCCTCCTGGAAGATTCTACTACAGTGACTAACAGAAATGTGCCATATCCCTCAGGTGTCAGAACAAAATAAAAACACCTGAGAATATATGAAAACGTTTTGCCAAAGAGAATTTTACCCATTCCCACACTTTTTCTTCAATGGCTTTCTTATAGGGTGTCATCTCTCTGATCACTCACTCCCATAGTCCCTTTTCTAGAGCCCCCAGCTCAGATAGCTGATTCTGGGTCTTTGCTATGTGACTTCAAAGTGATGATTACCTGGAGATTGGCCCCTTACCCATCACCAATCTCTTCTTCACCAAGATGGTGATCTGTCCCATCCTCTAACAGTCAGGCCCATTGATGAGATTAGACTTTGATCAGTCTCCCTTGAACTAGTTACTTCTAAACCTTTACTAGACCACAAGCCCTTAAAAGACAAGGAACATGTCTCATCACCTTATTCCTCATAGCACTTAGCACACTTCTTGGCAAATAACAGATATTCAAACACTTGTTGAATGACAAGTGGCTGATTCCTCAATTCTGTTTGAATCTGCCTGGTTTCATTTTTGAATCCTCTTTATTGCAAAACAATTTACAAAAAAAGTCACAGAAAGTAAAATAGAGTGCTTTGATTTTTGTGGCAAAGACTGAAGTTCCTTTTCTTCCTCAGCACACAGCTAGTCTACACTCCCCTGTCCTGCTTGCAAGTAGATGTTGCCTTACCTGAGCTCTAGCCCAGGGAATGTGAGTAAAAGGGATGCGTGCCTCTTCCAGGCCTGGCCCACAGAAAATTCTCATGCTTGTTCCTCCATTCTCTGCTCTCCTTCCAGTGAACAGAGGAAGTAGATTCCCCAGGGCATCCTTTGAAGACTCACTTTCAAAAAGGAAGAGCCTCCAGCAGCCTGGGTCCTTATTGTAAGGGCATTACATGTTTGCTTCTGTTACTATAGTCAAGCTTACCCTAATCATTCCAAGATCATTTGTCATTGATACCAAATAATTTCCTTTCTTCCCCTACTCCCTATCTTTACTAATCATAAATATACCAAAAAGTCCTCTTAACATTTACAGGTTACAATTCTAAATGAACAAGATGAAGATAATAAGTACCTACAATTCCTAGAGGAAACGATTATTTTTTTTTTTTAAATCAAGGTAATTCTAGTACAAGGACCTGACTATCCATAACAATAACCACAAAGGGCAGTTTTCCTAATCTAGGTAATTTGCTGAGTTCCTAACCTCATCTTATTAGTTCCCCACAAGCCTCCCAGTTTTCTCTGAGGGACTCTGTGAAGATCAACAAGTAGACCAGTGGTTCTGAACCTTTTATTGGCCATGTCCCACCTAAGCATCTCTAAAATACTGATGCTCCCTCCCCCCGTGACATATAATTATTATTACTCAAAAAGTGAACTCCTATTCACATGGAGGAAGCCTAAAAGGTCATTAACTTGGTCTAAACAAGCTTCCAAAGAACATGGCATCCATGAAAGAGAAAAATAAAAGAACGAAAGAACAGTTGAAGTACTGCGGAAGAAATCATTAAGAAATTGTTTAGAAAATAATAATAATATGAAATGATATGAACAAATAGCAAATAAAGTTTCAAAACATAAGAGAAATGAAATGCATAAATACATCACTATATAATTATATACTGTATATAAGGCCCCTAGAACCATAAGAAAGGCAAAAAATTCAGTTAATAACGCATTCTCCAATTGCCACCCTTAAAAATCAAATTGTTACCCTAACCAGTTTGGCTCAGTGAACAGTGTCGGCCTGCGGACTGAATGGTCCCAGGTTCGATTCCAGTCAAGGGCATGTACCTTGGTTGAGGGCACATCCCCAGTAGGGGGTGTGCAAGAGGCAGCTGATCGATGTTTCCCTCTCATCGATGTTTCTAACTCTCAATCCCTCTCCCTTCCTCCCTGTAAAAAAATCAATAAAATATATTTTTTTACAAATCAAATTGTCCCCCTGTGGTTCATGTTGGGAACCACTAAAGTAGACACTTTCCCTCTTATGCTTCCTGTGGAGACATCAGAGGTGCACTGCAGTGTAGCTCATTATTACAAGGATTCAAGTACTTCACAGGTCAGGATACCACCTGTGAGATCTGAGAGCCCAATTTAAACACAGTTAACAGTGTTGTTCCTCAATATAGCAGAGAATATTCATTCCAGCTGGGAAGCACTCTGTCATAATAAAACCATCCCATATGTCTCTGAGATACTTGTCGTAATTATTCACATAACTATGTGTCTAATATGTGTCATATATAAATTATTATTATTACTAGCTTGTAGTATTAACAACTGTTTGTATAAGTGTCTCTTGATATGTCTTCTAGCCCTGGACTGAAACTCCATAGTCAGTGGGAGGGAAGAATGAGGAACTCACTCAGTCCCATTATGCATAGTGCTCCATAAATAATTGTCGAATAAATGAACAACTGCACAGCAACAGCACTTTCCTTTGAAAGAGTGTAGGTTATCTTTGAAACCCTATACTATCTTATAGCTCCTAAACACTTCTTAGCTTTTAAAATTCTTTCACATTCTCTCATTTGATCTTCACACAATCTTATGATTGTGCCAATAATTAAACTGGGGTTCAGAGAAGACTTGCTTGAAGTCACAAAACAGCTTATAGGTGATGGAATGTAGGTCTTCTGACTCCCCAAGTCCAGTGTTCTTTCTGCTATAACATTCTCCCTTCCATCTTCCATGTTCAGAAATATTTGAAGCCGTTTCTAAAAACATCAGGTTTAATTTCTATGTTACTATTGTTTAGTCATTGTGCAATGTCATAACCAGAGATTTAATAACAAGCAAGTATATGGATAATGTAATTATGGGGGGGAAATCACTAAATACTGTAGACTCAAAATGGAAACACTTTAAAATATTTTGTTCCCATTAGTTCTAAAAGAAACAAATGCAGAAAGAAAACATTATAGAGCTAGCTTTTCCCCACAAGTACTCACTCTTGATCCAATGCCAGTTCCTTCCCAGCATCACAGCCTACTTCTCTACAAACCCAAAGGTCTAGGCTCCAGGCTCCATCATCCTTTGGTCCTCTCACAACCTGCAAACAATTGCTCCTTTCTTGGAGACACATTCACCTAATGTTGCAAACTAGGATGGAGGAGCTTTTTTTCTATGTATGTTTCTCACAAGAAAATGAAAGAATAATTTAAAAAAGAAGCCCAGCCAATGTGGCTCAGTGGTTGAGTGTCGATCCAAGAACCAGGAGGTCACAATTCGATTCCCAGTGAGGGCACATCAATGATTCTCTCTCACCATTGATGTATCTATCTCTCTCTCCCTCTCCCTTCTTCTCTCTGAAATCAATAAAAACATATTTTTTAAAAAGGAAAAGCAAAAATGATCATTTTTTACATACTAGAACATATTTTTATGTATTTGAATAGCTTTTCTACTGCCAATTCATTTCACAATCAATTTTTAAGTATCCACTACGTCCAAAATTCATTATAAACCCACAAGTGCTTCCTCTCTTGGCATATCTGGTGTCAAATGTTATTTTAGACACTGAAAATACAAAAATGAGTAAGACAGCCTGCCCATAAGGCAGCTATCAAACAAACACAAATTACTATACATATGGCAATGTAAATTCCACACCAATGCACACAGGAAGTGCTATGACAGAAAGAAAAGCTAACAGGAAAATTGAAAAGGCTTTATGAAGAGCTCAGCTTCAAAAGATGAAAAGGATTCAGTATGGCAAAAGAAAAAATGTGCAAAAACACAGAGACATGGCACAGCACTGGTGTAGCGGGAAGTCAGGTTTCAACAAGAGGTTCACAAATGGGGAACAGAGTTGGGAAAGAAATTTGGAGGCACAGATTATAAATATCCTTAAATACATATAACACTAAGGAAATTGGATGTTATCAGATAGGCAATTCAGAGAATCATCTAGCTCTTAAGCAGGGTCAATGCACAATCAAATTTGCACGTTTAGAACAATAACTCTGGAGGTAGGGTAGTCATGAAGATTGTCTAGAAAACAAGGCAGAATCTGAAGCGAGTTGGTAGAGTCTTGAGAGCAGTGGCAGAAAGAGGGAGCAGGAGGCCCCTACCTGGGTTGCAGGAGGCAACCAATTGATGTTTCTCTCCCCCCTCCCTTCTACTCTCTCTAAAAATCAATGGAAAAAATATCCTCCGGTGAGGTTTAACTAAAAGGGAGGGAGGGAGGGAGGGAGGGAGGGAGGGAGGGAGGGAGGGAGGAGGGGAAAGTGAAGATCAACAAGTCTTTTCTAACAAGATTGGACAAAAAAGATGAAAAAGAACAAAGAAAACTGAAATTTCCTGTACAAATGTCATTAACTACATTAAGGAGTAAAGGAGAAATAGCGCTTTTCTTTTCATCACTTTTTCCTGGAGTGGGAGGATGAAAGGCTTCAGTTTTGAAAATAGTTTTGTTTTGTTTTAAAGTTATCTGTGGCATGCCAGGTAAAGCTCCAGGAGGCACTTTGAAATACGAGACTGGTCCTCAAAAGACATGTGAATGACAGTTGAGACAAGATTTGAGGTGCTTTAATGAGATGCTTTTAGAAGTAGATGACTCCATAGCCAGAAGGGCAAAGACAGAACCAAATTCAATCTTCAAATAAAATCAGCCCAGGAAGGATAGAGGAATGTAATAACCAGAGAAAAGATAATGGCAACAAATATGAAATTAGAGCTCTAAGTCCAATACCAACTGTTTGGTGTTCATACACTCACAAATGACAAAACATGTCAAATGATCATTACATCAATAACCACTGGTAAATGCTACATAACCATGAAATACAACACAGGAGAAAGGAAAGCAGACAGACGAGGAGCAAATCATAATGCCGACATGACTACATGCAAAATGAGACAGTAAAAGCCAGACCACAAACTCCAAAAGCTGCACCAAAAAAATGGGCAACCTAACTAGAAAATCAGCAAGATACCAGTTAGCTTCCTGTACACCAAGCTTTTAATCCAGAAAAATCACAGCTGTGGACAGATTCACATACATTATCATCTATTTATCTAGAGGGAATACAGATCAGAATCCTATATAATAACGAGTTGATATGCAAATTAACCCTCACACCCTCACAAGATGGCTGCCTAAGACCAGGCCCACAGAGGGGTTAGTGAAGGACGACCAAACAACTGAACAAGCAGACTTCATGGGGCGACCAGGCCAGCAGGGGGGTCAGTAAGGGACGACCAAATGACTGAACAAGCAGGCTGTGTGGGGTGACCAGACTGGCAGGGAGGTTAGTGAGGGACAACCAAACGACTGAACAGCAGGCTACGTGGGGTGACCAAGCCAGCAGGGGGGGCCATGGGGGCAACCAGGCTGGCAGAGGGGTAGTTGGGGGTGATTAGGCCAGAAGGGGGGGCAGTTAGGGGCGATCAGGCCAGCACACAGAAGCAGTGAGGGGTGATCAGGCCAGTGGGGGGGGAGGGGGGCAATTAGGGGCGACCCAGGCAGGCAGGCAAGTGATTAGGAGCCAGCAGTCCAGGATTGTGAGAGGGATGTCCAACTGCTGGTTTAAACCGACAGTCGGATATCCCCTGAGGGGTCCGGGATTGGAGAGGGTGCAGGTTGGGCTGAGGGGACTTCCCCCCGCCGCGCACAAATTTCAAGTACCGGGCCTCTAGTAAGTTTATTAAAAGGACAAAAGAGACAGAGTTGCATTTGACACCAGTTAAGTAACCAAACATCTGGAATTAAAAGTTTTCCTATTGTGCAACAAATGAATCCCAATTTTGTTTTTAAAAATCAGGGAAACTGGAAGCATAAAGCAAGGAAAGGTGAGTTTTAATAAGGATGGGAGGGAGCATTAGTAGGAAAAACTGCAAAACTTCCATTTGTATTGACTCCAACAGCAGCATGTTATTTGGCATGTTCTAAAACTTCATGAATTGCAAACCACTTTCATGTCTTCCTGTTTTTTGAAGTGGCAAGACACAATGGAACAAAAACTTTGGCAAAGTTGATATTGGACCTAGTTCTGTCTCCAATGACTGTCCATATTACTCAGGAAAATTAACCAAATTCAATATGTTCACTGGTAATATTGGCCTGTTTTCATAGGCCCATACCAGGTCTTTTTTTTTTTTTAATCTCTCAATTTATTTTAGCACAGGGCTAGGCACCAGCAGACACTCGCTAGGTGCTACCATCCTTCCTTCCATGGGACTTCATTATCTACTAGAGGCCCGGTGCACAAAATTCGTGCGGGGAGCGGGGGTTGGGGGGGGTTGTTCCTGAGCCCAGCCTGTACCCTCTCCAATT